>OX578277.1:16583906-17277440 GCA_951217055.1 Gerris lacustris | reverse complement strand
CTTATTTAAATTGTATCTTATGACAAAGAACTTTTGATACCACACCCTTTCTCTAATTTATTCATTATTATTCGTTGATTTCTAACTATCAGCCAATCATCGAGTGACTCAACAAGACTGTGCTGGTTGGATATTTCTATTGAAAATAAATCTATTAAGTCTAATTATATTTAAATCTCTTTTTAAAGTTATATTTAATTATCTTTTTAAGGTCGTATAAGGTGTAAGCCAAAATTTATTTCTAGTTGTCTTTATTATTATTCTTTACTTTTACAAAAAATATTTATAATCTATCTTTATATATTTTATTTATTTATTTATCTTATTACGTCTATATTTACCCATTTACATGTGTATTTGACTGTCATTTTCCTCGACCCCAGGGCTTCATCGCGGCTGATAATATCGTGACGAGACATATTTTATTAATAAAATATAAAAATATTCGAACTCATTAAATAGATCCATAGAACGTCTTCAAGCCACTTAAAGCACAAGTAATAAAATTACGTCAAAAAAAAAATTAAACTTTAATGGAGGGGAACTAATTTTAGAATAACTGGTAGAAATAAGTTGGCCTCGTAAATACGGTCCTTGAATTTTAATATTTAGACTTGTGACACCCTATATGTATAATAGACAATAACAAATGTGGAACAATGCATCAGGAAAATGGAAGGAACGCTGCCCAGCTGCGGTTGTAGGCCTTCTGCTCTAGCTAAAAGTTTCCATAGCTGAAACTGACCTAGACTGAACGCTAGAACAAACTGAGATGTGTCTACACGAAGAAATTAAACACCGCGAGCGATATCAGCTAAAGAGAAGTGGGGGGTAGTCTAGCACCACTCTAGGCGGTGTCTCCACTGTGACACTCGATCTAGACACCCACTCTAGCAGCAAAAGTGTCCCCGTGTATAGACCCGGGCTTTAGAAGTTTGAGAAAAGTAAAAAAAAAAAATAAGGGATCAACAGATGGATAAATCATGATTTTAATATCTGGAATACAGGCACTCTGCTACCACCCAAATGAGCACCTAACATCAGCCACACCACACTTCACCATATCCTGCACTACAGACCAGCTAAACTATTATTTGAATTCAATTTTTAAGTTTAATTAGATATTTTCAATCAACAGTCTGCATAGTTTATTTCTCTTATTATTTCAATATTTTACCCAGCCGTGGAAAGGTCAAACCAAGAACTCCCTGGTATAGACACCTCCTAAGAAGTTATTACAAGCGTCAGAAGGGCTGGAACTAGGCTCAGAAGTAATGAAGAATACCATAAGGAACAGGTTTGAAAAGAAGTCTGAAGAAAAGAAGACTGGTCAGAAAATAAAATGTTAATTACTTAAGAATTAATTTGCCAAAATATTTTAATTCTGACAACAAATAATACTGGAGCAATTAGGTATCTAGAAGGAAGAGGTAAAGAGCAGTATCAGGCCTAATTAATAAACCAAACAGGGAACAAGTTGGTTTGTTTCTTTATTGTGTAGAAGAAAGGATATAATATATTTTTGATGGTTTTTATAACTGTTTAAGACATTTCCAATGTTATTTTAAACCGAAAATAAATATTATGATCGATAGAGCAAAATTAAATAGGAGAGTAAAGGAAGAGGAAGAGAAAGTTTATTCTTATATATAACTAGTTATTTTAGACTTGTAATATAAAGAGTTAAAAGACAACTGATTAGAAACATGATCATTGTGAGGATAAGATGGTACCAAATCCTCTAGAGTAGCCTTCTTGGCCCATTTCCCACCATTTAGGATTTATGCTACTCAGGTCTTTTTTTTATCTCTTCCACGCTGCCTCATATCCCTCAGGCCTATTTCACACGGGACACTCGGTTTACGGGCCACTAGGGCATTGGCCCCAGAATGACGACACACCGGCCATCGGAACGTCAAGATATCGGCCACCGGAATCTCGAGACACAGGCCACAGAATCTTTTAGCGCGGCCACCACTACCCAATGCGAAGGCTCTCATTTTATTCTTTATTTTAGCAGTGTCTCAGTGGCCTTTACACCGGGTGTCCCATGTGAAAGAGGCCAAAGCCACCCATAATCCACAGAATCTTGTAGCGCGGCCACCACTACCCAATGCCAAGGCTCTCATTTTATTCTTTATTTTGGCAGTGTCTCAGTGCCCGTGCATTCAGTGGCCTTTACACCGTGTGTCCCGTGTGAAAGAGGCAAAATCCACCCATAATCCACAGACTCTTGTAGCGCGGCTACCGCTACCCAGTGCCAAGGCTCACATTTTATTCTTTATTCTGGCAATGTCTCGCATTCAGTGGCTGTTACACCAGATGTCCCGTGTGAAAGAGGCCAAAGCCACCGATGAGCCACGAAACCTAGTAGCGCGGCCATGGCTACCCCATTCTACGAACGCTCACTCATTCCACTCATTGTTTCGGCAATGTCTCGTATTCAGAGGCCGGTACACCGAGTGTCCCGAGTGAAACAGGCTTAATGGATAAGATGCTCCATTCTCTTCTCCAACTCTTCTCCATCCTTCAATTCCCACAGTTCGTACACGTTATGACTTCTGTCGTAGTTTTCCTTTTGTTTCCTTGGAGAAAACTCCAGCTCATCTCTGTAGCATTGGAATTTTTCCTCTAGGTTCTAGGGAAAGCTTCTCCGGGCCGTAGTCTGATTCTAATAGTGTTCCACGGTAAGCCTGATTCTAGGAAGCGTTCTATGGTGAGCTAGACACACATCTTGGATTTACATGATTTGATTTTTAAATTTACTTATTTGACTCCATTCTCTGTAAATCCGTTTTAAGAATAATTTAGAAGATACAAAGGGATTATGGATTTTAGTTATATTAATTGTTATTTTGTTTTGCTGATTTGACAAGTGTCAAACCTGGAATATCATTTGTTTTGTTTGTTGTTGATATATAAAATATATAGTTTATAGTTGTAAGTTAATTATGTGATAAAGCTTTATATTTGATCATGTATTTCCAACAAACTGTCAAGTCAGTTTAATGTCAGGCTGGTAAGCATTAAGTTTAAATTGAATGTAAGGTATAATACATCATTAATCTAATATAATTATACAATAGATATGAAATCAAAAGTTACTTTAATTAATTAAAATGGAAGTTTGAAACTGGAATCGGGAATTTGACAGAACCTAACAAATCGCCCAATAAATTATACTATATCTGTGATTAAACTATCTCTCTAAAGTCAGGTAGGGGGTTATTCTCCAGCAGCTAGTTTAATTAAATTAACGTTTTAGTTTAAAATAACCGGAGTTTCAATTAAGGTGATTAGTTGTTAAAGGAGTTTGGGGCTACTGACTTGGTTCGGATTGAAGGACCAACAGGGACTTGGTTGTTCAGTATTTTGAAATTCCTTGCATAGCATCCCTTTCACCCTTCTCTATACAACAAACTAACTGATTACAAACTAGGACTAATTCAATTGGAAGGGGTTCGCTTCAGGCTCGTTCCTTCAACTGTTCAAATCGATACCTTGACAATGTTAACACTTTCATTGTTCTCTATCACCCGATGTCAAGAGAGGATGTTTCTTCCAAGAGGAAAATTGACATCTTTACACTAAACTAATTTTAACTGAGCATATTTCTAAATACTATTGTTTTACGGTGTAAAAAATCATTTTTGGTAAAAAGAACTCAAATTAAAATAAAATAAACACGACTTATTTCTTTAAGGAAGCCTTCACACCTTAGAGACAAGAGGCAGGCCTGACGCACGCAGGATGTATGTATCCTGTAAAACCAACCTGCGAAATCAAATAGGAGTTTTCACAGCGTCAAAGCAAGCGTGTTCCGTGCGTCGCATACATAAGGCACGTGCCGCTTGGGAACCGGCTGGTTGGTCTTATTCAACGCGCATCTGGCGGGCTAAGTATGCCTTCATACCTGGGAGAAGGTAGTATGGATTCTATTGTACATGACCTGGAGTTAAATTATTCATAGTAAGTCGGATCCCCCCCCCCCCTCCTCTCTTTTCCTATATTACAATTGTAATATATATAGGCTTCAAACCGAACTTGCACTTCGCATTGCCGTTTAAAAGTAATTGATTTAAACGGGGGCCTGGGTGGCTCGGAGGCTAGAGCGCTCGCCTTGCGATAAGGCAAGTTAAGCAGCTTCGAGCCAGGTCAAAAGGTGGCCGCAGCTCTGGGTTCGATTCCCGTACCAGGCCCCCCACTCAATGTCCACCCAGCATTGTTTAAAAAAATGGGAAGCTCCTCGAAAGAGTGGCGCCACCAGGTTTCGGCCTGGAAACCATGATGATGACACTCCTGGTTGTAATACAACTAGGAGGGGAGTCATTGTTAACGACCATATCTTCACACGAGTGTGTGAAGATTTCGGTCCCTAACCCGAAATCTATGAGCAACAACCCTTGTTCAACAACAAACCCTTGTTCTATGAGCCCACCTAAGTGGCCTGCGTCTTCGGGTGTAAAAGCCCCCCAGAAAAAAATTGATTTAAACGGAAATAACATCACTTGCCGGACACTGGTCGTTTTTATTTACAGTTTTGTTTATTTTTACAGCCCAAAATGTTTCGAAAATTTATTGATTTAACAACAAAAATTACTAATTATTGCATTATTATTGGAAATACATATTCTGTACAAGTTTAAGCTTTCTAGGTGGTCTGGAAGTGGGTCTAATTTAGGATTTACAAGATTTGTTCCGGCCAAACATGTGAAGTCAATCAAAAACGTGTAAAAAAAGGCTGATTTTATCATAAATTAACAAAATTAACGAAATAAGTTATTCATATTTTACGATTTTGGTAGTATTCATACTACGGAACGATTAAATTTTAATTTAAATCAAATTATAATTATTATTAACTACGGGAAACAGACAGAGAAAAATAGACTCCAGCGCGGGGATTTGAACCACCGGCCTCTATATTTCCAGTATAGCGCTCTACCATAGAGGCCGGTGGTTCAAATCCCCGCGCAGGAGTCTATTTTTCTCTGTCTGTTTCCCGTAGTTAATAATAATAATAATTTGATTTAAATTAAAATAAGTTATTTAAATTGACAAAATATGAGCACAATTGCAACTATGAATTATCAAAAAAGGTAAACAAATTATTTTTAAGAACAAATATTACATAAGTCGAAGTTTGTATTTTTAATAACGACTTAAAAACCGTAATTACAGAATTGAATTATCAAGTAAATACCTAAATGGTCAATTTAGTGTATTAAAATAAAACTGATCTTGATGGAACAAGCACGATGCATTAAGTGTTAAATCGTTTACATGCAGGCTGCACTCTTCCATACCACTTGCATCTTCGTTTTGAAAATCACCTAACATTTGCTTTTAGTTTAGTTAAAATATATTTTTAATTTATGCAATAAATATGTGTGCATTCAAAATATATCGTATATGAGTGCATCAAATAAAGAAATAATTATAAAGTAACAGTATCGTTTTGTTTATTAATTGCTCTAAATTTACTTTAAATTTAAAGCTCAATCTTATAGTTCAGGGAGAATGTAATGTGATAACGCAAAAAATGTACCAACCTGATTTCAATAACTTCACTACATTAGCCATTCATTCTCTAGTATTTATAAAATAATTAGGTTGGCAATCTTTCTTTTTTTCCCTGGTTTTACTTTTTCTTCCTACTTTTACTTTTCCTCCCTACTTTTTGAGTTAAAAAAAGAAAAGACTTACTTTAGTCCCTCTAAACTAATCTAAAATCATAACTTTTTCTCCCTACTAGAGATAAATACGCTTAATATTTAAAATATAGATAAATTACGCTTAATATTTTAAAATTAAATATCAAAATATATATGTATGTATGTGTGTGTATATATGTCATATGTGTATATACATATACGTGTATGTGTATGTTTGTAATGAAATTTTTATAATTAATAAAAAGTATGCTCTACCGTGGAAATGAAATATTTACTATACTTTGTTCTTTCTTGTTTGAATGTTTGTATATATTATATGATCTTACTTGTTTATTATCTTGTTAAACAAACTCCGCCCGACGGCTTGAGGCCATGGGTGTCAAAGTCTTTTGTTATACTGTTATACAAAATTTTGTTATTACAAATAAAGACATTATTATTATTATTATTATTATTATTATTACTAGAGATAAACGTATTTTAAAAATCTTAAAAAGGTTTGTAAACATATATTTTCACTGTCCTTGTTCAGAATACCTACAACACTATTATATATAAACTTTATATTTACAGGAGAGGTTCCTTTATCTACGATGCAAAGGACGGTACAAATACGGGATCTTAGAACAAACCTAATAATTTTGTTTTGCAATTATAACAACGATGGGAGCGGAATGTGAATTTGGGAAATCCAAGAACAGTTTTAAGACGAGTAGAGGGTTATAACGTTAATAACTAATAAAATAAAATCAACAATATGTTTTATATAGAAGCTAATAAGTTTTACTTCTAAATCTTATGAGGAGAACAAGCTCAGGTAAATTTTAGATTGTTTGATAGAGTATCAAGGTGCCAAATAATGCGTTGTATCAAACTTTAAATTAGAACCAAGAGTTCAAAGACTAAACACCTACCTATGTAGGCGAATCTGTTAACATTTAATTATCAAGACGGTACTACGAACACTGCTGTTCACATATTAATCTCGCGAGGTATCTGTGCAGTTCAAACATGTGTCACGTGACGTAGAAGTCCCCTTCTCTCTTTTGATCTAAATGTTCTCTACCTAGCTTTTTAGTTTAATTACAAGCCATGTCTACAGGTTCAGTGACTAGTCATTGTGTCATTTATCTTAAACTGACACGTTTAAATAGCAATTATTCCCTTTTTTGACAACTAATTTATAACATCAGAAGCGAAACTCTTATGTATATCTTACTTTACTGGTGCATCGAAGCTTAGAAGTGGAAAAATTAGACTGTTATCAGCTCTTATTCGACATTATTTAATTTCTTTTACCTTATATGTACAATAATAAATTAAGTTATTTGTTTACATGCAAAGAACGTAGCTTGTTACAGAATTATTATGAATATGTATTAGGTCAAGGAAAATGTAATGTGGGTGGAATCGCACATAAGTGAAAACCAAAAAAAAAAAAAAAAAAAAAAATGTTCCCTGTGTCTGAAACAAATTTCTGTCTTGGGAATTTTTAATTTTTTGAAATCTGAGACATAAAATATTTCCGTTCTTCAGATCGATCACATATTTCCGTTACCTTCGGTAAGCTTGGAAACAATAGTCACATAATAGTGCATCACGTAACACATATATTACAGTTTGTGCTAAATGTTTGTTAGTGCGTCAACAATGCGGGAGAGTAAAAAGAAGGGGGGGGGGGGGAGGCAATGAGAGTTTAAAAGGATTTAAAATCTTAAGCTCTCATTGGCACCCTCCTCATTTTGTAAGAAGCATTTCAAAGGCGAAACCGACGGCTGTCAAATACTGTTTATATACAAGGAATTTCACTAAAAGAAATTATCTCCATTCAAGGTAAACTGCAGCAATGGTGAAAAATAACTTAATACTTGAATACAAAAGCATTATTTCTAAAAAAAAAAAAAAATTTGACTTCAAAAAAACCTTAAACTTTGGAAAGAAAGAGGTAAAGAGCGGTGACCTCATAATTTATTGCACCTTGATTTAAATTAAGTTTTAACCTTATTAACCAAGAATTAATTCAGTATAAAACCAAAGATTATAACCAAATAACTTGAAGAACTTAATTGCATAGATTTGAATGTCAGTAGTGATAATAACATCATGTCAATTCCAACCAAGATTAAGTTTAATTAGTTAGTAGTTGCTTCACAATGTTCGACAATCCTGAACATGCTTCAAACATTAATTATATTGAAACTTCGTACCTTAGACATTCCTTTGTAATTAGGCGAACAATATGAAGATCACTTAGTGCTTCCGCGGGTAGATTCGTAATTAACAGCTTAGTTTTCCGGTGAATTCCGCGTCACGAAGGGGTTGAAGTTCGACGTTTTGCTTTCACTACTGAAAACATCTTCAGGGGTGTGGTGCATCGTGATGTTTACTTGAAGCAACAATATGTCTTACTGTTGCTTCAAGTAAACATCACGATGAACAAACCCCTGAAGATGCTTCCAGTAGTGAAAGTGAAACGTCGGACTTCAGTCCCTTCGTGACGCGTATTTCACCGGAACACCAAGATGTTTAATATGAGGATCTTCAAACTTTTGGTGAAGGAGTGAAGGATTCGATGTTGGACGTTATAGGACTGGAAACATCTTCAACAATTACAAACTTAAATGTCAAATAAGTAGACTTTCCTAGTCATTAGTCATTACAATATGTTAAAATTGTGCTCTCTTTTACCTAACCTTTCGACAATCAGTATTTATCATTTTATACAACTAAACAAAAAATCCTATTCAGATAAACACTTACAGTAAAATTTAGCTCAAACCCAAACATCTAAGTTCAAAAATTGTGCTACACTCTTCTTGCAATAAGTTGTAAAAAGTTCCATGACCCAGAGCCCAGAGCGTCGGTATAGGGGATGTATCCCTTTTGAGAAGTCATTTGTTAATTAAAAATTATGGCTTCAATTGTCCCCCCCCCCCCCCCCCCCCTATCTGCCACCAACTTCTTAGACCCCTCCCTTGATAATTTCCTACTCGGTTGACGTATATTTTACTATCTTAATATAATTTTAAGAATACAATCAATCATTTCTCAAACGTATTTGTTATTCAATCCAAAAATGTAATTTTTGTCTACGTAATTTTATTGTGTTATAATAAGCTTACCAATTGTTTAAAAATGGAAGACAAAAGCTCTCTATCATCCTAATATTTTATTAAGTTCCGTACACAGAAAATCAGAAATATAAAATCACAGAGACAAAATAAGGGTATAAATATTATATCCTTTTATACTTATATGACGTAAAAACCTTCTCAGGAAGGGAAAAAATGATAAAAATAAAGCTCAGGATGTTTCAATTTTTCCTATTTCTCCTATTTCTATTTTTTTTTTTTTTTTTAAATAGAGTTGGCTCCTAGTCATGGTCAGGTCTTGGTCGTGGGAAGTTGGTTTCGTTTGACCTTTTTTTATCCAAGGAAGTAAAAAAAATAGAAGCCTCTAATATTGCCATGAGGAAATATTTTTTTCAAGTAACACTACTGAATTTTTTTTTTCTTATGAAGCCACTTTCAACCTACCTTGGATCCTTTCCAAAGAGCCTTACTTACATCATCTAAGGAAAAGGCCGTTTTTTCGTTTTTTTTTCTTCTATTTTTTCTCCCTTACACCTTGTCTTTCTTTCGTTTTTTTTCAAAGGAAAAAAGGTAGTTAGACGAAGAAGAAGAAAGAAAGAAAACGATAAAAGACAAAGTTGTGAGACGAAAATGGTGGGGATAAAAGAAAGAAAAGAGAGGCCACTTAAAATGAAAAATATCCGAGTTCGCACCTCGACAACGACGTCAAGCCACATCGGATAAGAGAACCTTCCTCTTAACCCACATATATACATAACCCTCTAACACATTACAACCTCCTTCGAGAATAAAAAAAATATATATTTATGGTCCTAAGAAAGTAAAAAGAACGAGAGGGAAAGAAGTTGGAAATAAGTATCCTCTAAAAAGCCATTTTTCTTAAACTAAATCAACCAGAAATGAGTGGAGTCGAGTAGACGACACACATAAAAATATTTCTTAATAGAATATGACGAAGAGTATTTTAGCATTATAGTATAAATTACAAAGCATAAAATTGCTCTTATTATACATTTAATTGTCACATTTTCTTTTCAAAATTTAGAACCAAAATAAATGCTCTCAATTTTTTCAAATTGATGAAAACACTTTCAGGATTGTGATGGCACAAAAGTTCGATTTTAATAGATTTCACGTTTCGTGCTCCCCTGTCCAAAAAAAGTTGTTAAAACAAATTGTTTCTCTGTCTTTGTGGATAACAGAACTGATTTTAACAAATAAAAATGCATACATGCTCCAAATGAGAAGGCGTGACCACTTAAATTTGAATAATATATGCATGTAACTAATCTATCAAGGAATAAACTAACGTCAACTTGATTTTCAGCCTACTAACTAATTTTGTACTCAGGATCATGAAAATCACATTGTTCACCATAATTGGCAAGACATAACCGCTCGCCACCACCTACTGCCAAGCTATGTCTCGCAGACGAACTTAGCCGACCACATATTCTTTAAAGGCACCAAAAGATTTACTTATACACAAAATTCTAGCCTGGTGTAAGTCAGGCACTTTTTTGCTCGCTCTATCCTGGACTATTAGCTTTAAGCGTGAATATTGAGATGTCGGGTTCGATTCCCCGCTGGAGAGAAGTTATTATTATAGTAAATTTTAATAAAATATTTAATAATAATTAAATATAACTACAAAAAATCGAAAAAACTAATAAATGGACAAACACAAGACCAAATAATTATGTACTCCTGTAAAAGAAGGTTAGTCTGAGGTATCTCGGACCGATTTTTTTTTTATTTACATTTGTGAATTTACTTTATTTATTTCTTTAGTTTTAAAACACTCATGCTAGATTGGTTTTCAATGAAATAACTTTTTCGATTTGGCATACCACTTACTACTCTCACAGTATCGAGTACGAGTAGTGAATGTTCCTTAAGTTTTTGGTTCAGCGATTCCAAACTGATGGATGTTTCATATGAAATTCAACATATTTTAACGTTTGTGAAAAATTATACTTTTGTACTGAACCACCAATTAAAAAACATAAAATTATTAAATTGAGCATTCCTTCACTTGTATGAGATTCCTTTTTTTTTAAAAAGGTTATTTATAGTTTTTTTTTTATTGAGGGAAAAGAATTTACGCTCTCTTCAACTCTGTACCTGTAATAAAGTTATAGTATTAATTTATTTGTATCCGATTCTAATCTTGTTTGGGCATGAAACAAAATTAATTTGATATTCGAATTTTTACATGAAAATATAAAGTCTTGTATATATAGGTTTTTATTTTTAACGTGATCTAGTTGAGGAATTCACATTGATTAAATTACGTTTTTGTAACCCAACATGGTCAAGAGAAGTAAAATTTTAAATATTCCACTTTTGGTTTGTTGGACTTGTAAGCTTAATTTGTCGTAGGTTTTTTTTTTTCGTGGACGGTATTTTATGAATAAATATAAATAGGTTAATTGCATATTTAATAAGGTGAGAGAGAGAGAGTTTTGGGTGCCTGGGGGAGAGCCCTCGGTTCAAGCTAATCCTACCGAATATAAGCTATGCAAGGACTGTAAAGAGGTTTACAAGGCTTTTCCACGGGACCCGGCTAGCTGAATATTAATCAGCATTGGGTTGGTACTCGCTTCCTTACACTACTCTGCCCATGTTCCCCCGTAACTCAACAGCGACCACCTGAATAATTTTCAAGTTCAACTCTCATATTCAGCGAGAGCAGGAGTAGGTGCGCCCTATTCTTTACTTGGTTAAAGCTTTTCTACAAGGCTTAGCGGAGAAGTACTTGAGACAGTACCTTCCTTGAATCTTTTCATATTCCGATGGAACAGGTTTCTTAGATTCACCTCAGTGGTATAGTACAGGTACATTGACCAACATATCCAGAGGTATTTACAATAAAATATAATATAAATAGCATTTGTCTAACTTAAATAAGACTAACAACTTTAAATATGAGAAAATATACTATTTTTATTAAAAAATGATAGAGAACAAAAACTTATTTTAAAAAATTGCCAAGAGACGAGTTTCAACCTTATTTTTCACAACAATAAACAAATGTTATTTAAAACAATATTAAAATAAAAACTGGTTTACTAAATCAATAACACTTTTATATATAAAATAATTTCAAGATAATAAAAACATTTTATATACTGCGTTTTTAAATTTTCTGTTGAATCATATTCAATGTTGATAATATAATTGTTATTGTTATATAATATATAATGTTAGAGAAAAAAAAAAACAGTTCCGAATTTATTTACTTCACATAAATGACAACCATCTATAGAGCTGATCTTAAACCTATAAAAGGACAAATCTTTGTACAACGGATCTCCCCAACACCAAATCTAAACCGTGCCATCGATATATTTGGAATAATATAAATAATATAATCGATATATTTCCTGTTTTGCTGTCATTCTATGTTTATCTCTTATTTATTTATAAAAATCTTAAATTTGAAACCCGTCAAAATGAAGATTGCGTAAATATGGGACATGGCAAAACAAATAAAATAACTTTTTTCAAAATATTTTTTTAAAATAACGGATTGTTTCCGAACTAACTTTTCATACAGCAAAATTTGCTGAAAACCAATTAAATTCTGCTGAAAGATGGCTAAAAGTATTAAAATAATGCATTGTCATCGTGTTCTGAGCTATGCTAAAAGTTGCAAATCTAGCTATTCGGGAAGTTAGTTAGAAATCGATTGCCAGATTTGTACCGGACAAACAAACAAACAAACAAGAAAGCAAGCTAATAAAAACGTAGTAAAAGAAGTAGAAACCACACATGTACAAAATGAAAAATATGCATTTAGATTATGGCTTACTACTTCGTCAACTAATAAGCCACAATGGTGACTACAATAGTTCTAGTAATCAGAGCTACCGGTACTCAAAATTATCGAGTTAATTTTTTTTTTATCTTGACAATTTCAACGACGAAATGTACAGGTGTCATGGCCATTGGAGCGGGAAGGGCAGGTATTCTGATATGAACCCCTTCAGAGATAGAATAAAGTTGAAGGACTTGTCCGACAACGAAAATTAAAATTAGAAGAACATTTAGGATAATACTAAATCATGCGAAGCTTTTGAAAGAGCTTATAAGGAAGTTTGTGCAAATTTGCTTAAATTAAATGAACATCAATTGAAAATTTGTAGGGAAGTTAAATTGGCAAATGGCTTATTGACATTCATGATTTCTTCTATTACTTGCTAATAGTAAATAAATAAGTTTCTAAAATGTGATTTAAATAAGTGGGTGTATAATCGGAATAAATATTGCCTTGTGAATAATATCAAGATCAGAGATTTAAAGATAGGCAAGAGACATAAGACAAAATTAAAGGAACAGGAAATATAAGGAGGTAAATAGACTGAATGAGAGTAAATATGAAGCAATAGGTAATCATGCAATCAAGGTAGGAATAGAGAAGGAACAGAGAATTAAGGGGCAATAAAATTGACAGATCTTTAATGAGCAAATTTATTTAGACACGCTATAGAAGCAGTGAACATCTAATCCAGACATTGTAAGATCTCAATAATAAAATTATTGCGACTGCAGCTTCAACTGCAACTACCTTATTGTATCAACTAGCTAATCAAATTTGCCTAGCAGAAAGTGTGGTGCTTAAAAATAAAGTGACAATGTCTTTGCACCAAGATTTTTGAGATTCGTTTTCTTATTTTGACGAGAAAACTAACTTAAGCCAGTTATTGTAAAAAAAGATATGACTGCTGAAGGATGTACTGCTTTACATTATATTAATAACTCTGGTTGAGATAAAGTAGAATAAATATGGTAGTCCATAGACTTGCAAACATGTCTTTTTTCTCCAGCAGAAATTATGGTAAATATACACTTGAAAACCCCAAATTTATATATAATTTTCCTACTACATATCTATCATATATATCGTATATCTATCATATTTATCAATCTATATATACATATATATATATATATATATATATATATATATATATATATATATATATATATATATATATATATATATATATATATATATATATATATATATATATATACATATATATACATATATATATATATATATATATATATATATATATATATATATATATATATATATATATTATAAGTGTGTGTGTATATATAAAGTTTTGTGACGGTGCGAAAATTTGACTTCGAGATCTGATAGATATACACATTTTGAGGTGGCCTGAGTCCAAAGTATGATATAAAATATAAAATCACACTGCTAAGTACGTATACGTTGCTCACTACTCGTTCCAATAAATATTTTTGACTCGATTACATTTTAACAACTTTCGATCAGACAATATATTCGGTAAGTCGATAGTTTACATACATACATATATATATATATATATATATATATATATATATATATATATATATATATATACCTATTAATAAATAATACCCACTCTCGCTGATATGAGAAATGTAAGTACAAGGGGGTTTTACGGGTGGGGAATACGCCCAGGATTTCTTTAAGCCTCAGAAATGGATGCACAAAACAACAACAAAAAAAATCTAATAAAATAATAAGCGTTAAATTACATACGAAAAGATCTCCATCGGCCATTAGGTACAACTTTATCAGTGACGTCACCTACTCGTAGAATTTTTTTGGGATATTATATATTATCGATATATTGGTCGACACGAGACATAGTTAAAAAAAATCAGCAGTCATGTTAAAATGTAGAAAAGAATAATTAAAAAAACAAAAAAAGAAGTAAATCGGACAATTTGAAGTACGTGGTGTGAAAGTGCTCATTTACCAAAATTTTAACCTCTACAACTTAATCTTCACAGCACAAATTCTTAATTAAATTTTGAATTTGTACACTTTTTGTAATTATAAATCAGGTTTGATCCTTCAACCCTTCGTTTCCAATTAGAATAATATTTAGAGAAAAAGGTTTCAGGTTTTTAGCAAATAAATGTTATGAATATTTGTTGGCTGTTATTCTTGTTTTACTAGAATTTATAAGTTGCTAAGGTTTTTATCTGGGTCAGCAGAAACCACTTTAAATAGGGAACTTATTTATTATTCAGAGAGAGTCTAGAAGCATGAGCCAACAGGACCCGTCTACCTATCAATATCTATTTACTTTTCATCCTTTATATTTTATCTTTTCTTTTAACAAAAACTTTAGAGGATGCTGTCACCTTAAACTGGTGGTATTTGTCTTCAGGTTGTGCAACATCTTTGTCTTAAAAAATACATAATTATTCCTTAAAGTAATAAGCTGTAATGATTTGCAGTCAAAGTAGATGATATTAGTCCAATCAAATTGTGCACAAAATGGGCTCGAAGTGGAAAGTTCTGGTGAAATTAATTTTAGTGGTTAATTTTATGTTTTTGGGGGTGCTGAATACGAATCTGAAGTTGTCCAACAAAATTCCCCCCCGCAAATATGAGAAATCGTCAAAAACAATTTTTTTGTGGTTTTCAGCTTATAACTTGCAAAGCAATCTATTCACCCAAAAAGTGGTTTAGTAGTAAAATATAGATGAGAAAATAACCTTCAATTTATGTCTATAACATTTTTTGTATGTCATATGGTTTTCACGGAAATGGGAGTTGAAATATCGGTAATTTATGAAAAAAAAACATTTATGCACCATGATTTAACGAGCAAATTTTCAAAGAAATCTACGTATTATTGGCTTATGATAATATACGAAAATTTTGGTTAAGAATTTGGATGGGTGTTAAAAATAATTTGGTACACAGGGGTGCGGGGTACAAAAGTCAAAATAGTATATACCCTTCAAGATGCATGTCATTGGAAAGCTCTTTAAGAGTACATTAATTGTTGTTATGTACACTTTTGTCATATTTTTATATAAGAGGGGGGTAAAATGGGAAAAAACAACATATTTTTATGCTATCATTGCGTTTTTTGAATTTATGCTATTGTTGCGTTTTTTGCTATTGAATTTTTTTGAATTGGTCCAGAGCCTATGTGCCAAATTTCAGCTCTGTTGGATGTCAGGAAGAAGGTTATTAGCACTCTAATTAGTATTAGCAGCAACTAGAATATTAATATTACCTCCAGAACAGCAGAAAAGCATTAACTAGAAATATTCAAGTATAGCACACGAACAGCTAAATGGAATACATTCAGGTGATATCGCCACTGAAGGGTAATACTACGTTAAGAAACATTAAGTATTAAGATTCATAAATAGAAAGAAATGTCACTACAGGCAATACATTTCTCTTTTTGAAATTGAATTTATATATATATATATATATAAATATATATATATATATATATATATATTATATATATATATATATATATATATATATATATATATATATATATATATATATATATATATATATATATATATATATATATATATATATATATATGTATACTGCTTTTTTACTCTCAATATTATTATTTATATTCTTTGACCTGAAAAAAAATCAAAAAATATAATATAAAGATTGTCTGAAACGTGTTTTAGTTAAAGATAAAGAATAAAATGAAATGTACGACATAAGCTACATATTCTCTATTTCCCCCTCTCCTAGTTCAATTGTAAAAATAACAATCAACAATTTGGAGAGAAAGAAGAGAAAAAGGGAAGAGTAGAAATATAAAGAGTGTATGGAATCACGTATTGAAAAGACTAAAGGCTCAAGTTAACCAAGGCAGCAAGGTTGGAATCTGAGTGGCTGCCATTTCCTAGTTGTGAGCCCTGAGCCACAGTTACTTCTAGTCCTATCCCAAACCCACACAGTTACCGTCCCATATTATAGTTGCCTGGGAAAAACTTTTCTCTCTTCCTTGGACACGTGAAAGAAAAGAGGATTTCCTTGGCAAAATACGTGCTCTTTATAAGAATTGGATTCTTTCTCTAAGTTTTTACTCCCTCGTTTTCTTCCTTTTCATTTTTATCTTTAACTTGTCCTGAAAAACAAATTTATAAATACACATACACCATTTTCAACTTAAACATTAGTAGGTTAGTTTTCAATATATATATATATATATATATATATATATATATATATATATATATAATATATATATATATAAAATGTGTGTGCGTATATACAATTAGTAATTTCTTTTAAGTAAAATTAAATTAAAGAATACGTTTATACATTAGTTAAGTACTAATACACAAATAATAAAAAAATAAACTAAATATTATTTAGTTTTTTAGTCCAATCAATTATCCGTGGTGTAACAGCCCATGCCTGATCTGCTTAAGAGCTTATATACAACTACAATTATGTAATGAATGTCATAGGGTTAGCCTCACCCAATTAGCTCTATAGACAATATAATTGGTATGCACAAACGGATGGGCGTTCACTTCATTTGATTAGCTACACAATTAATGTTGTTTTAACCCCATTATTTATCCTATATGTTAGTTATAAGTACATATAGACGAATCTATTAATAAAATCGCTCTCAGAGGATTTCATTTTTATTATTGTATACTTATTTTATTGATATAACAGTCCAATTGAGCAAAAACTGTAAAATTATTGTTCTGTGTGATACATGAAAATAAAATATAAAACTAGTAGTATCAAACTGTTGAGAAACCGATTTTTATGAGACAAACAACATGAATAATATAGTTAAAAGTTTGTTTAAAAAACTAACAAAACGTCTCTTGACCATGACTCTAAGAAACCTTTTCCATCAGAGCAAGCAAAGATTCAAGCTAGGTACTACAATTGTCTCAAGTACTTCTCCGTTAAGCCTTGTATGAAAGCTTTAACCATTTTCATTGTCATAGAAGTCCTCTAAGTTGATTTCGACTCTGCAGGTGTTTGTATCAGGGTATCTCCCCTTCCTCCTCAAATGCATTTCGTCGTTGAAACGATTAGACGAGATAAAATAAAAAAAAAAACTAGATAATTTTGAGTACCGATATCTGTGAGTACTAGAATTATTGTAGTTACCATTGTGGCTTATTAGTTGACAAAGTAGCTACAATATGAAAACAAATTTATGAAGTAAGCCACAATCTGAAAACAAACTTTTCAATATGCACATGTGTGGATTCAACTTTCTTTTATAAAAGTGTTTTATAAAAAAAGTTTTAAACTTTTCTCTACACAATTTTTAAAAAGCACCTTTATAAAGGTAATAAAATAGTATATTTTCTCATATTTAAAGTTTTTAGTCTTATTTAAGTTAGAGAAATGCTATTTATATGTAAATATTAGTTTTTCCTAAAGGCTCTACCGCCGTTTGAGGTTTTAAAAACCAGTAAAATTGAACTTTTATTGGTTTTAAGCAAGATATCCAAAATCTAAGTACAGGGTTTGTTCCCAATTTTAATACTGCACAATTTTAACCCTATTTCAACTTCCTATGATAAATAGTACAGGCGCCATTTCAATACAGCGATAAAACTTGTTGTATTGAAATAGTTGTATTTATTGTAGTAGGGAGTTGAAATAAGGCTCAAATAGTGCAGAATTAAAATTAGGAATGAAGCCTGTACTTAGAGTTTTGATATCTTGCTTGGAATCAATAAAATATTCATTTTTATGATTTTTCTAACCTCAAAGGGCGGTAGAGCCTTAAGGAAGGGATTTTATTGTATCTCTGGATACGTTGGTAAATGTACCTGTACCATACCATCGAGGTGAATCTAAGAAACCTGTTCCACCAGAGTATGAAAAGATTCAAGGAAGGTACTGGAATTGTCTCAAGTACTTCTCCTCTAAGCCTTGTTGGAAAGCTTTAACCAAGTAAAGTATAGGGCGCACCTACTCCTGCTCTCGCTGAATATGAGAGTTGAACTTGAAAATTATTCAGGTGGTCGATGTTGAGTTATGGGGGAACATGGGCAGAGTAGTGTAAGGAAGCGAGTACCAACCCAATGCTGATTAATATTCAGCTAGCCGGGTCCCGTGGAAAAGCCTTGTAAACCTCTTTACAGTCCTTGCATAGCTTATATTCGGTAGGATTAGCTTGAACCGAGGGCTCTCCCCCAGGCACCCAAAACTCTCTCTCTCTCACCTTATTAAATATGCAATTAGCCTATTTATATTTATTTATAAAATACCGTCCACGAAAAAAAAAACCTACGACAAATTAAGCTTACAAGTCCAACAAACCAAAAGTGGAATATTTAAAATTTAACTTCTCTTAACTATGTTGGGTAACAAAATTTAATTTAATAAATGTAAATTCCAAATTAAATTGTATTGTAAATTCCTCAACTAGAACGCGTTAAAAATAAAAACATTTTCATATGAACATTTTAATGTTGAATCATTATTATTTTTTACTTTGCCCTACCAATAGGAAAATTGAGGTTTATAAATAAAAATTAACAGGTCAAGTGTGTGCTAGTCATCACACAGCGAGGGTCCGTAGGCAACCCTGTATAGTTTAAGTAGTACCCTATTGATGGTGTTTTAAAAATGCTAAAAAGCTTACTTTGAACTATCCTAGGGTCTGATATTCTCAAAACACATAAACAAACTTCTGATAAAGTATTTTTTGGCACTGAACTGGACTACAACCATATAAATACATCGAAAAGACCATAGTTATAAAAAAGTTTTTTGTCAATAAAAAATATAATAATATTTTTTTCGAAATTTCCAAAAAGTGGTATCTTTACTTTTGGTCGAAGAATGTTCAGGAATTTTTTCAGATTTTTTGCACTTCACATAAGCGAGATAGAAGGGGGGGACACACCCACTTCAAACTTGCCTAAGCTCGCCCTATCAGAGTTATAACCAAAGAGTTATATATTTTTGTAATCAGCTCGACGTACCCTTTCATATGATACTGCTCACGGTGTCGAAAAATAAATAAAAAAAATTTAACCCTTAAGTTTTTTTACCCTAATTTTTTTGAAAAAATTTTTTTTTTAAGTCGCTATATTTTTAAAATATGTGGGTAGGTACAAGACACATACATGCCAAATTTCAAAGTGATCGGACGAAAGGTGCATCCGTGAGAGCAGGCGACAGGACGGACGGACAGACACACGCAGGAAAATATAAGGGTCTTTGGTTTTGCCTACGGACCCTAAAAACTAATTTTGGTGTTTTAATACGACTTGAGTGGATTTTCGCTTGCTGTCTGTCTGTTTCTGTAGGTTTAATATGTAACTCCCACAGCTTTTAAGCTAGAGACATGAATCTTGGTACAAGAATCACTTCTTACATGTAGTTGTAGTACTCCGAAAATCATAATTTTGTGACGTCATTAACCCAATTCATAAAAAAATCGATCCTTCTTAATTTCATCAGTGTATAATACCTTAAGTTGAACGCTTTAACAATTGAAATATTTTTATGAAGTTATATTTTTATATGATTATTCGAATATCGAATTAGTTTTGTTTTATGGTCAAACAATATTAAAATTGGATTCAAATACATTAATATTATAACTTTATTATACACACAGAGTTGAAGAGAGCAAAAAAGGCTTTTCCCTGTTAACGCAGTAAAAAAAACAAAAAACATTTTTTGCGAGATAAATCCTTTAAAAATTAATGGAATGCTTAATGTATCAATTTTATGTTTTTTAATTGGCGGTTTACTTCATACAAAAGGATAATATTTCAAAAATGTTGAATTTCATATGATAAATCTATCAGTTTGGAATCGCTGAACCAAAAGCTAAAAGAACATTCACTACTCCAACAGCAGTTGGAGGTGGTAAGCTAAATCGAAAAAGGAGTTTGTTTAAAAGCAGCTTGTTTTAAAATTTAAAACTATGAAATAAATAAAGTGAATTCACAAACGCATATAAAATAAATTGGTCAAATACGTAAATAATATTTTTTTCTTATTTTTGGAGGATGCATTTTTAGGGTCCGTAGGCAAAACCAAGGACCCTTATATTTTCCTGCGTGTGTCTGTCCGTCCGTCCTCTCGCGTGCTCTTACGGCTACACCTTTCGTCCGATCACTTTGAAATTTGGCATGTGTGTGTCTTGTACCTACCCACATATTTTAAAAATATAGCGACTTAAAAAAATATTTTTAAAAAAAATTAGGGTAAAAAAACTTAAGGGTTAATTTTTTTTTTTTTTTTTTGACACCATGAGGGGTATCATATGAAAGGGTACGTCGAGCTGATTACAAAAATATATAATTCGTTGGATATAACTTTGATAGGGCGAGCGTAGGCAAGTTTGAAGTGGGTGTGAAACGTGTCCCCCCCCCCCTCAATCTCGCTTATGTGAAGTGCAAAAAATTTGAAAAAATTCCTGAACATTCTTCGACCAAAAGTAAAGATACCACTTTTTGGAAATTTCGAAAAAAAATATTATTTCCGTAGTATGAAAACTACCAAAAACTTAAAAAATTGAAAAATATTATTTTAATTTTTATTGACAAAATACGTCTTTTTATAATTATGGTCTTTTTATAATTATGGTTATAGTCCGGTTCAGTGGCTAAAAAATACTTTATCAGAGAGAGTGTGTTTTGAGAATATCAGACCCTTAGAATAGTTCAAAGGTAGCTTTTTAGCATTTTAAAAAAACACTGTTTATACACTTTACAGTTAAACACTATATAGTGTGGCCTACGGACCCTCGCTTAACCCCCCTTAATTTTTAAAGACACATGGCACAAAGGTGAATTGGTACAAAACCAAACTAAGTATATATTTTTTGTACTCAGGGATTCCTCCTCTTCCATCTTATTCACTGGATGATTCAAATTTCCGTTAAGAAAAGCCAATTCCTAAAAACTTCAACTCCTAGTTTTTAAGGTATGATCTTTTAGGGTTACCTTATAAAATTTCTTTTGGTTGAGTTATTTCGTATAACACAACTGCTAAGTTTCAAATTTTTGTGTTCGGTAATTTCGGAATAATGTGCGTGTGTGTCTTCGTTTTCTTCCTCATATACGAGTAAATAATTGCTTGGTCCAGTGTTTTCCATTTATTAGTTATTTCGAGTTTTCTTAGTTACATTTAAAAAAATTAAATATTTTATAAAAATGTACCATTAAAAATTCGGGTCGAGACAATTCAGACAATGTTATCGTCGGGCACGTAAGTGCTACACCCAGACAAACAGACAGATAGACTTGTTGAATATAAAAAGCTCGCTTACGCTCGCTTCAATTACTAGGCATCACGTAGCTCTTATCATTGAAGCGAGCGTAATGCCATAAATATTAGATAGTTAATCGTTATGAGTTGATAGTTAAAGAATGTGATTGTAATAGAAAGCTGAGTAGAAAGGGGCTTTTCTACGCATTCCTTTACTTACATGTTCCGGCCATCTTTATTTCAACTATTATAAAATGTATCACTTCACTACACAAAAACGTCTACTTGTATCAAGTTAAATTTTTTTTCAATAGTTTTAACGATCTTTATTAATTCATAGCGGCGTTGCTGTTGGTTTTACTGAAAAATTTTATTTGTAAGAAATATTCGTCTAGTAAAATGGGTGATAATAGAATATTTTTCCGTCCTGAAATCCTAATTTTACATTTGAAGCTCACGTTTACGCGAGCGTTACCCGCGAACTCTTGGACGGATAATGCTGTCCAACGATCATAACCTGAGCATTGGTAAATGGAACATGTTTTTAAAATTTCAACAAAATCGTTAAACTTTCACTCAAGTTATCGTCGTACGTTTCAGACACATAGAAACGGAGCATATTTCGTTGAATGCGTAGGAAGCTCGCTTCAATTAAGGCTGATTTACACGTATTAAGTTGTTAAGTGATTAACTAAATTTTAAGAGACTTAATTTTTAGTTATTAACTTAATAATCGCCGGACACGTAAACGTTAGTGACAGACAGACAGACAGGATGCATAGTTTGTTGAATGTAAGAAGCTCGATTATGCTCGCTTCAATTATTTATTAAGCAATAGAAAAGCTGGTGGTGGTATGGACATTGCAACCTCACTGTTGTAACACAGTGTGAATATACGCACGCTGGGTTCGGTCGTTCAAGCATTGTGAGAGCCACCTTAAGACCGGACCACACCTGTCCACACCGTGCCCGCACCATATAAAGGCCGTGCTTTCTATCTCAACTCAAATTAAGTATATTTTTTGATCCTCACGTAGCAGTTTCATTCACAAAATGACGTAGCAATTCAGTCAAAAAATTATAAATAGTTTAACAAATAGTGAATTAGGGGTGGTAGCACTTGCAAGAGGAAGAATAATAATTGGAGAAAAATTCAGAAAGAGGGTTCACAGCGCTTGTAAGAAAATATCGGTTGAAGGCGAGTTTTGCTCGCTGCTGCCTCATAAAATATTTTATTTTTTATTTTATTTTTTAAAATTTTTATTTTAAGTTACTTGTAAAAGAAAAAATTGCTATTTGTAACATAGCTATTACAAAGATTAATTAGCGTGCTGTATTGTGAGAGGAGAGGCTACCCAGTGGCAGTACTCCTATCAGGTATTGTACATTATTTTATTATTGTAATAAATCTCTTGGCCAACACCTCTTCAGCCGACGGGGAGGGCGGTCGGGGATATGGATGGAGCCATGGATTCAACTAAAGGATTAGGATGATGGTTTAGGTTTTCATGGAATTTTATGTAGCGGGAAGAAGCGAGGTCTTGTACAAAAGTAACTTTGAGGTCGTTGTGGATTGTGAGATTGGAAACGTATGCGGGAGAGTTAGTGATTTTTCGAAGGATCTTTGACTGAAGGGATTGGATCCTATAAGAATTTGAGCGTTTGGTGCAACCCCCTAGCTCAATTCCATAGGTCCAAATAGGTTTGAGTATTGAATTGTAGATAAGGAGTTTATTAGAAAGGGATAGGTGGGATCTTCATAAAATAAAGACGATAAAAGCAAGTTTTACAAATATTTTAGAATGTCGATGTCCACATTCAAACAACTAGCAATTACCTTCAAAACACGTTTACTCTGCATTTCTATACTTTTCACTTAACTGATCACACAAAACTGGGAATTATCTAATTAATTCAATTAATTTTTCGACCTCCATTTTGAGTATAATAAATAGATATAGTGTTGAATTGTAATTAATAATGTTCCAAACATTTAAATAGAATAATTATAACAAAGGAAGTTGAAGATGTAGATAAAGTATTTAAAAGGACAACCCTCACCGTGTCCGTCAAAAAGTAAACACAACTAATGCAAGTGTCGGTGCGGTGCGGACAGGTGGGGACTACGCCTAACATTTCCTTAGGTTTATTCCTCGCCTAGTGTTGTCCAACACACGGCCTATACACGGCAGTCATACAGTGCGGACTGGTGGGGACTACGCCTAACATTTCCTTAGGTTTATTCCTCGCCTAGTGTTGTCCAACACACGGCCTATACACGGCAGTCATACAGTGCGGACAGGTGAGGACTAGGCCTAACATTTCCTTAGGTTTATTCCTCACCTATTGTTGTCCAACACACGGCCTATACCCGGCAGTCATACAGTGCGGACAGGTGGGGACTACGCCTAACATTTCCTTAGGTTTATTCCTCACCTAGTGTCATCCAACACACGGCAGTCATACAGTGCGGACAGGTGAGGACTAGGCCTAACATTTCCTTAGGATTATTCTTCGCCTATTGTTATGAACCGACACTGTTATGAAGTGATAAAGATCGCTAAATTTATTAAAGTGGACCCAAACGTTTAAAATAAAGAAAACAACGTTTTTACTGATATCTTCCGTTTAACGATTTTAATAAAACTTCTTACACAATGTCTAAAGTAAATTGAAACAGGCATGTAAAATTTCAACCGGATTCAAGCAGAAGCTTTAGAGTAGGGAAGAGATAAATTTTATAATATTTTAAATTAATTGGCCGGGTAGGTAAAAAACAGCCCTATTTCAATCCAACATCCTTTAACAAACATACTCTTTAACTATAAACTCTTCATGATCAACTTTTTTCTTATATTCAATATATATTCACAGTAAGACGCTTGCTTTAATGATACAAATAATGATTTTCTTTTAATTTTTCCTTAACTCTTGCTAGGTACAAACAGATCGTTACTTTTAATTTTGTCTCTTTTCTAACTCCGCCATGAATAAATAGCAATGTATACGTACTTAGCAGTGTAATTTTATAATTTATATTTAATGAAAAATTTAAGAAACTTCGTTCCTACCGGGTGTCCCGCGACACCACACGTATTTTTTAAATCTAAATCGTTTGATATGAGAAATAAGAAGAGATTTTGTGGGGTGGCGATTTCGCCTCTGGTATTATTTATCTGATCGTATAAATTTAATCGACATTAGCCATTTAGATTAGGCTTCACGCATCTGCACGGAAGACCATTTTTTTGAACGCAAAGAACTTAAAACTTGTAAATCCATTAAAATCTTTAAAACGAATTTTCGCACTATTAAAATACTTTCTCTTTATATAAAGACTACGAATATGAGATAGTAAAACAACAAAAATAAAAATAAAATAAAAATAAAATGAAATAAGGAAGGTAAAGCGTGAAGACAGTTATAATATTGAAGACTAGTGTTTGCGAGAGGATAAAAATATTATATCTAAATAAATAAAACGTATATAATTCTTCGATGGGATTAAACTCCTTCAATTAAATGGAAAAATCGCCTTAAAATGAAAGAGAGAGCCCCTAACCATTAAAAAAAAAAAACATTATAATTTGAGTTTAGGGTTATCTGAAACGTGCAGTTCCCTCGAGAATCGAAAATCCAATTATTTTCGTATTTTAAGCAATTTTTTTCTCACTTAGAAAAATTGGAAAGAGAAAAAAAAGAAGAAACAAGAAATAAAGAAAAATAATAATAAAAATAAACTTGAAATGCTCGAATACTTTCATTCTTCGGATCGTTATTTTATATTTCTATAATTTTATTTACTTATGCTTAAAGAATAATAATAAAACATGTTCAATAACGACGGTCAAATAAAATAAAAGTGGAATCTTGGCTCGGTAGGAATTGGTGAAAATGAAAATGTCAAGAAGGAAACTTGAAGAGAAAAGTAAATAAAATAGAAATAAAAAATTGAAGAGAAGGTTAGTGGAGGGGGACGAAAAAAAGAATTGGGGAGAAAAAAGTTGGATTTAGAGTCGAAGGGCCTCGACGGGCCCTGCAATCGGTTCTGCTTAAGAGCAAATAAATTGTACTTTATCAGAGGAGAAGGGCGCAAAAAGAGAGAGAAACACAAGGAAATGAAAAGGTGAATAATAGACGAAACAGTCATTTACTTCTACCATGCTGTAGGTAGGTTAAAGAATTTACTTTAGAAGCCATTTATATCTTTAGAAAGTAGTGAGAGATCAAGACAAACCCTTGCTGAACGTTGTAGCCGAGGCTTTAAGCCTTTCCGTGTAAAAACGTTCGCAGCCGATCAGCTGGTCTTCTGGAACTAAGCTGAACATTTGAACCGAAGCATTGCTTTGGGGAGGAAAAAAAAAATAAAAACACTTTCTCTAGCCACAAGATCTTGACAAAGCTGAAATGTCCGAAAACTAACCCCGGTTTGACAAAAACCTAGAGGAGCTTTTCTTATTTCTTCTTATTTCTTCTTTTTATATTCTTTATTTTATTTTATAGCTTTTACTTTCTTCTTAACCTGTTAAGGTGTCAGAACTAAATTAATTTTAAACCCGCCTTTCTCGATGTGATAAAGAAAAAAAGCAGTGTGTAAGTTTATATTTATTAACCAAATTTTTTTTACCTCTTCTAGAATTGCGACTCGAAATATCTTAAAATATATGCCGAGCTTTTTTTCCTTTTCTTTGTGATAAAATGCTAATAAAGTAAGATTAATTTTAGAAACGTTTTGAGAACTGCATAAATAATGAAGAAAGTAAACGTGAAAATTTCGTTTCTGTTACTTTCTCATACATCATATACACACATATATTTATTTATATATATATATATATATATATATATATATATATATATATATATATATATATATATATATATATATATATATATATATATATATAATATATATATATATATATATATATATATATATATATATATATATATATATATATATATATATATATATATATATATATATATATATATATTTAAAGTTTGTGACGATGCGAAAATTCGACTTCAAGATCTGATAGATATACACATTTTGAGGTGGCCTGAGTCCAAAGTATGTCAATAAAAAAAAATTGTTTGTGCTGACGCATAAAGCCTAACTACTGGGCCCATTTCAATGAAATTTGACGTACATGTTTAGGAAAATCATATCCCGAGACAAAATCAAAATATAAATTGGAGCTCCAAAATTCCAAAATTTGGAGTGCTATTCCCTATAAACTCTGAAAAAAATACCCATTTTATCCGATTTATGGAAAAAAATTGAATCATGGATGTTTTTTTGCATTGAATCCACATATCGATATTTCAATGCTTATCCATGAAGTGGAGAAAATCAGAATACATTTGTCTTATTGATATAGTAGGTGGATCTTAAGGTGTGAAATTATGAAACATTAATTAATTTTGATTATTATGTTGTCCGCTAGGAGCTCTGATATTATCTTATATAAAATGTAGTGAGCGAAATATAAAAGTGATTACAAGTGAAAACCAATCTACCTCCTATTATATTCTTACTTCCTGGCACGATATTTAAGAGCGTCATATTTTGCATTTCATTTATTGAAACTTCAGCCGGTCTATCGTAAAAAATATTGTATTATAAATGGTAACCTATCAACCTCCTGTTAAATCCTAACTTCCTGGAAAGATATTTAAGAGCGTTACATTTTTCATGTTTTTTTTTTTTTGCGTGACGAAAATTTCTTCTGTCCCCAAGAGCTAAAACATATCAATGTTAAAAAACCTTCAACAAAAGTAAATATACCGGGAAAATTAATCGGTGAAATAGAATGTTTTCTTTTTGGCTTATCGAAATAGAGAATTAAGTGGGATAAAACATGTTCACAAAGAGGTAGTTGAAGGTACAAACGTATGATGTATTGAAATGGAAATGAGAAGTATACTCTCAAATGTTGCCTTAGACAGAGAGTTACGGTACAAGCAAAAGAGGAAGGTTATTGCAAGATTACCTTTTGAGTCCTTGCTAATAATACTTCTGCAAGCCAGAACAACCTGTTTAGTTCCTTAGGGCAACTAAATAAGTGTACAAATGTGGAGACGGATGACACGTCAAGCTCAGTTTACACCGGGAAACATTGAGAAAGCGTTTTTGTTGCGGGGCTGAATCGCAACAGCATCGATTCAGTCACTCTGAGCCGCAACAGTGAGTCCTAGTGTGGACTAAGATAGCTAAATATTTGGCTGGGAGACCAATAAGAGCAAAATATTTGGCTGGGAGACCAATAAGCACAAAATATTTGGCTGGGACACCAATAAGAGCAAAATATTTTGCTGGGAGACCAATGAAAGCTAAATATTTGGCTGGAAGACTAACAAGCACTAAATATTTGGCTGTGAGACCAATGAGAGCTAAATATTTGGCTGGGAGACCAATGAGAGCTATAGACTAGAAAAAACAATATGTGTGGTGTCGCGGGACACCCGGTAGGAACGAAGTTCCTTTCATTTTTCATTAAATATAAATGATAAAATTACACTGCTAAGTACGTATACATTGCTAACTACTTATACATGGCGGAGTTAGAAAAGAGACAAAATTAAAAGAAAATCATTATTTGTATAATTAAAGCAAACGTCTTACTATAAATATATATTGAATATAAGAAACAAGTTGATCAGTTTATAGTAAAAGAGTATGTTTGTTAAAGGATGTTGGATTGAAAAAGGACTGTTTTCTACCTACCCAGCCAATTAATTTAAAATATTATAAAATATATCTCTTCCCTACTCTACAGCTTCTGCTTGTATCAGGGTGAAATTTTACATGATTATATTTTATTTATTTACAAAACAAAGTGACATTTTTGACATATATAACAAAAATAATCAAAACAAGTCAAGTAACAGGCTTCCTTAATAACACTTTTTCCCGTCTTTTGAAGCTTACGTTTACGCGAGCGTTGCGCGTGAACACTTGGGCGGATAACGTTTTCCGATGTACTCAGCCTGGGCATTGGTAAAATGAACATGTGTACCAAATTTTATCTAACTCGGTGATCTTTTACTCTAGTTATCGTCATCTGTAGATTTCGTGACGGATTTTGCGTGACGGTGATTTTGTGACGGTGATTTTGGTCGTTTTTTTCGGATTCACTCCCGGGCTCCAGAACGTGCCATAAGGAACTTCGTTCCAAAAAATATTAAGGTTTACATTTTTTTTGGTGACCGTGTAGGGTGGTATCATATGAAAGGGTCGTCGAGCTGATTACAAAAATATATAATAATTTGGTTATAAGCTTTGATAGGGTGAGAAAACACATCAATTATCAGACCCATAGGATAGTTCAAAATAGGCTTTTTAGCATTTTAAAAAGCACCAAAGTACAATACTTTGTTGCCTACGGACCCTCGCTGTGTGCTGACTAGCACACACTTGACCTGTTTATTTTAACTATTTGTATGGTCAATTAAGATAGTAAGCATTAATTTGTATTAATGCATTTTAAAGGTGTTTTAGTTGTCACCAATGTACCAGACCAGACACAAGGTTTCTAAAGTCTCTTGGGGGAACTGAATACATTACAATACCCTTGAGTCACGAGTTATCTTCTATCTCGCTTTGGTCTGTCCCTTTCTTGCTTGTTTTCTCTTTCAAATAATTATATTTATTAATTATACTCAGTGAGGCGGAGACGTTGACTAGTTTATGTAAATTAATGCGGTGTCCGTTTTGCAATAACATTTGCATAAATGCTAAAGCAATTAACTTCTGAGTCACTCAGCAATGCCCTCAGCGAAGAATTATACTAGCAATTAATTTAAAATGTGAATGGGTAAGGTATTAGAAAATTTGAATCATATGGCCCCGTCTTAGTCAGTCTCAGGCTTTCTCAAGCGTTTATAGCCTAGAATCTCCATAGAAATTTAATACTGTTTTACTTGCTTGCGATTTAATTATAATTTTTTCCAATAAATTGTGAAGTTGAAATAGTTGCAAACAACCTAATTTCAACTAGATTTGAATAAGTTAAACGATGCGATTTGTTGTAACAAAGTTGAAATGCATTGATCAAAGGACAGTATTGCCCGAGAAAATATATACAGGCACAATTAATCATAAATATAAATATAGACATAGAAATCATAAGATAGATATAATATTGGTATCAAAGTCCTTTAACACGCCCAACGCCCATACATAACTCAACGGGTTTGTAAAACATAAATATATATAGCCACGCCACGAAAATCGGCGACCCTTAAATTTCATCAAAAAGTTTGTCAAATTGTTAGAAAACCAGGCAACACAGGTGAGCCATGTTGTAATACCGACCCAAGTTGCACAAAATATCGATCAATGTAGGGGCCCTTAAGAGCTAAAGATGATATACATACAATCTGCACCTTCATTTATGCAACAAGCACATGATCATCAAAATCAAGGGAAGGTTAATTTCTGTTACAGGCTTGATCTGACATGAGATGATGAGGCTGCCTAGATCAAAGTCATGTCACGTTGAATTAGAACCGACAAAGTGTTTGCCAAGGTAGGGAATCGAACTAATGATTTATCATGGCTTTGATTACAACATAGATCTATTTTCGGGCTTAACGAACCTTCTTCTTCAGGCCACTCAACTCTCCAGAGCAAAAGTATCTTACCTAAATGATCAGGTGGTGATGCCGGCCCGAGAACATGCGCAAGCTGAGGTGTGTCCTCGTGTACGTAGACAGAAGTTGACCTGGCGTAAAGGTCAAACTGTGACGCGACGCAGCCTACTTTGAGCCTTCCCTCCCTGAACATTGACGCAGCTGCTGTCGCTTCCAGCTCTAACCTAGAGTTCTCCAGGCCTCCTCCGTCTTTCTCAACGCTGTACCATAGCCTCGTCCTTTCTGAACTCTCCACCTAAACAATAAAAAATCCATAATTAATAAATCTATAACATTAAAAATAGAGGAAACAAATAAAAACCAAAGTTGGAAATACATCAATCAAAGGCCAGTATTGCCAAAGAAAAATATATAGTCAATCATATGTATAAATATAGATTTACAAATCATGAGACCGATAAAAACTATTGTTGGTATCGTCCTTCAAAAAGGAGATCATGTGCGTTACAGACAGACGTAAAAGCGCAGGAATGTACTGTTGGAACACCAAGAGAAAAATCGATCTTGGGTCCAAGTTTTAAACTTACTATCGACTTAGCTTAAAGATGGGGAGCTAGCGTGGCCGGGTGGTTTAAACCACGTCTGCTTAGCCATCAATGGATCAAGAGGTCGGGGTTCAAACCTTCGCCGTGATACTCTGATTTACATATCTCACTAATGATCACATCATACTCGCTTCTACAACTAGAACTAGCCTTATAACCCTATATAACCAGGCCCCCCTTTTAGCTATCCGGTTAGGAGGGGGGATTTTATTTGGGTCTAACTCATTAAACCAATAAATAATTCAAAATTTAAAAAACCATATATATATATTTATATTTGCAACCTACACATCAGCAGCTTTCAGTTGATATCCCACTCGAAAATTTAAAAAAAAAAAATTGCGTTTACCACATTTTAGCGAATTGCGCTTGGGCATATTAAATGTTTACCTTCTCTTTATTTTTCCTATGTGTGGGTCAAAAAGTTACACCAGTGATTTAAATTTTAACTTTTTAAACCAAAGATCGAAGGACAGACAGACACATGACCCTCGGCATAAGGGTTTCGAGAAGGATCTACGAAACCCTAACAACAATAGGTATCAGTCAGCTTATTATTATATTTATTCTTCGTATAATCACAAGGATCGACTTTCCTCAAGATGTTATCAAATTAGTAAGCAAAAGTCGAGAAGTTCTACCCTTGTTACGTTGTTTGTATAAGAAAGCAGTGAATTGCACTAAACGTTGTTTTCTCGAATGATTGGCATTACACTTTGTTGTTAGAATTTGGCTGAGATAGTTAGAGAAGATTTAGTTATAGTTTGAGATAGGATAAGGCAATCTAAACTTGGGATTGCTGCAGTGAGCTCTCACTAGACTCGCTTAACTTTACCATCTCCCTAATAACCCTAAATATATAGCTCACTTGTTTCCTATTGCCGTTTGTTATTTCCTTCATCTATTTTTCTATAAAATCTTTTTCTCGTAAATAATACAAAAGTTTATATCATAGAAAATATAATATTGTCTACCAATCAGTGTAGCACATAGCTTTTCACGTCCTATTATGGCGCATACATTGGTGGTTTTATGCATTTACAACCCACTACTGAAATTCATATTTAATTTTGCCCTCCTCTTTGCTTTCGAGCTTACCGGGATTTTTTTAAAATCGGAGACATCAAAAATTCCCGTAATAAAACCATAACATCATTCAAGAATAAACACGATAGGACGCTAGAAAGCTATGTGCCACACTGTTTTTTTTATGTTATCAGTCATTTATGTTACAATAAAACACCACATAAACTGTAAGGATAAACAGAGAAATTGTGTTTTCAGCTAGTCCTATAATATTTATTAAAGAAACTTTTTATACGTCGATACTTTTCGTCAAACTTTAAATTGTATCGTGATAACTTATTGGTGGAAAGCGAATTTTCCTCATAATTCTTCTATCTCAAAAGAAAACCATGTTTCAGACTAACTAAACCGAACTAAAAGGTATTGATTCTACATCCCTCCATAGCTAGAACCCCTTTGAGAAGGTTCACGAGTGCAAAAACATGGCAAACTATTAATCCAATTATGTTAGAAGCCATTAGATAAAGCCTGTGTTGAAATTCGGTGAGGGACGAAAATGTGTTTTTGTTATCAAACCCGCTGAAAATAGAATTGAAGAGATGAATTAGATTCCTTTTTTTAGTTGATCTTCACGACTTTCTGCAAACAAATAATAACAATTTTTTTGTTCTTTAATTAAATTTGAAGTTTAAAAAACTACACAAAAAACGTGTATATAAAAACTAGAAGTCTTCTGTGACTTCTACAATAAATACGAGTATATCGATCTAAAGTTAGTTTTAGAATTTAAGTTCTCAAAAAAGGACATTGTATGAGACAAATTATCTCATTGTAATAGTTTTCACTAGTGTTAAGCACTGTTAAATAGTTTAACAAAGAAACTATGCACTCATTAGAAAATAAGATAGAAAATTATTGCGATTTTTAACACTTCTTACAGGTGTCGCTGTTGGTTTTATTAAAAAATTGTATTTGAAAAAAATGTTTGTCTCATTGAATAGATGAAGTTAGATTTTTTTCCCGACCTAAAATTCCAATTTTAAATTTGAAGTACACGTTTACGCGAGCGTTGCTCGTGAACGCTTGGACGGATAACGTTGTCCAATGAACTCGTCCTGGGCATTGGTAAAATGAACATGTCTACCAAATTTCATCAAAATCGGTCGACATTTACTCAAGTTATCGTCACACGTTTCATAATTCGCGGACACACAGACCGACAGACAGACAGACAGACAGACACGAGACCAAAAATGTTCCCTGATGTCTGAAACGGATTTCTGTCTTGGAATTTTTAAAATCGGAGGCATAAAAGTTTTTCTTTTTCAAAAGTGAACACAATGCTTCCGTTACCTTCGGTTAGCTCGGAAGCAAAACATTACCTATTGCAAGATAAGAGAGTACCTAAAAGTGAACCCTTTTTCTATCATTTACAATAATAGACAATGAAAATAGACCAATGTTAAAAGAGAAGATAAAAAAATAAAATGTCAATTAATGTGGCACATTGCTTCCTCCGGTCCTATCGATGCTATAATGCTGTTCTTTAACTTATTAAATTATTCTGAAGAACATTTTTTATGCTATAGAATTTAAAAACATCCGATAATAGAGAACATTTTTGGTCTCGAGTCTGTCGTCGGTCCACCGATCTGTGTATGTTGATTGTTCAAAAAAATGTATTCGTCTGATTTTCATGGTAGTTCGATGTTGATGGTAGGTCATAATTATTATAGCCCATTGTTTGTAGCTTAATTATTTCAACCTTCTGCGCCTAAATTCGCGCCTATTACTTCCACATGCTCAAAAATTTGTTTTCATAGACAACTATATCTTTAAGGGGCCTTTCACACCGAAGAAGCAAGTCGCTGGATGCATGCGTCCAGGTGGCAAGATGCATGCATCTTGAACACCGGACTGTATAACTGAACGAGAGCTTTCACACCGAAGTAGCAAGTGCGACGTGCATCCTAGATGCAAGTGGCACGTGAGACTCGAGAACCAGCCGGCTGGTGTTTTATCAGCGTGCGCCCTTATTATTATTTACATGCCGCCCTACATACATTTACATGTGCCCTACATACGCGGAGAGTCGGATGATTGATAATTTATCATTTTAACCCAAATGCACTGAAAAAACTGAGGAGTTCAAATAAAAGATATAAGAAGATGCAAGTACCACGTACCACTTAGGTGTGAACGCTCATGTCATAAGGATGCAAGACGCACCTGCCACTTGCGACCAGGACGCAGAGTGCATCTTTGGTGTGAAAGGCCCCTAAGAGTATCCGTTTCAATGAAATTATAGGATGGTAGATCATAATTAGCCCATTGTTCATCTTTTACAAGTTTAAACCTTCTTCGCCCATATGATTCTCTTCCACATGCGTACAAATATTCATTTAGTACACATCTAATTTTTGAATAGTACATGGAACGGAGTTTACAGATGGTCCCATATCAATTTCAACCACCTGCGCTCTTTAAATTTAACTGAATTGATACTTTTATTCATGTAAAAATCGAAATTTCCAAGACAGAAGTCCGTTTCAGACATAGGGAACGTTATTTTTTTGGTTACGTGTGTATCTGTCGCTCATTTTTTGCGAACCCGCATATCTTACAAACTACTTGTCTGATTTTTAAGAAATTTAGGTGGTAGGCCATAATGAGCCTTTTTTTCTTTTACATGCGCACAAACATACATTTATATACGCCTATATCTTCAAAAGTACTTATATAAATTCTATACAATTTGAGTGCTTTGTTGAAAGTAGCCCCTCTATTTTAATAACATTTTGATGCTAGGTTTTTGATTAGCCCATTGATGGTCCAGATTAATTGCAACCGTCTGCGCATTTCAATTTTTGGTAAAGCCGGCTTTATACAATCCAAGTATACTTGGACCAAGTCAATTTTGGCTCTACTTAGATCGTGCAAACAGTGTATCAAACTCAACTTGGACATCCAAGTTGAGTTAGATGGGTTCCATCTAAGTAGACTTTGATAAAAACAAAAATGGCGCCCACCTGACAAATTATGAGAATGAGCTGTCATAATATGACAGACGTGAGGTTGAGATGGGTTATATTAACTAGAAGGTGATATATCACCACTGTTTAAAAACTTAATAAGTACAATTTAAGTGCAAAGTTCCATAGGGGAAAACATTCCACACGATCTATTTTAACCTCTACTTTATAGTGTATAACCTTAAAGTTCTAATACTCGGACCAAGTATACTTGGATCGTGTAAACCTTACTTCAAAGTTCCACAAACACTTGGACCAAGTGGATTTGATCAAAATGACTTGGACCAAGTATACTTCGATCGTGTAAACCTTACTTCAAAGTTCCACAAAAACTTGGACCAAGTGGATTTGATCAAAATGACTTGGACCAAGTATACTTGGATCGTGTAAACCTTACTTCAAAGTTTCACAAAAACTTGGACCAAGTGGATTTGATCAAAATGACTTGGACCAAGTATACTTCGATCGTGTAAACCTTACTTCAAAGTTCCACAAACACTTGGACCAAGTGGATTTGATCAAAATGAATTGGACCAAGTATACTTGGATCGTGTAAACCAGGCTTAAATTGATAATTCAATTCATGTAAAGAATCAAAAACATTTTGACAAATTTAACAAAGGGGGGGGGGGGGGGGGGAATTAAATATAAACTTGACAAAAAGAGGTTTTAAAGAGGTGTATGCAAAATAGGACGCGAGGAAACTATGTACCATACTAATTGGCAGACTATTTTAGAACAGATGTTTAAAATAATAGGAGGGAATTAATTAGACAAATTAGACGATAATAGTTAGTAAAAGAAGAACATAATTTAAGTGCTTTGTAGAAAGCGAGGAAGCGATTTTTTAACTATTTCATTACCTATTTATTAGTTTTAAAACTTAAACCTAAATAATGCTTTATATTCACGTAAAAAAAATATATGCTTATCAATTACCAATATAAAACAAAGATAAAAATGTCTTAAAGAAAGATAAAAGGCAACATTTTAAAAATAAATTGGTTTTGTAATCTTGTTTATTTTTTACTCAATTTATTTGTTTTTAAAATATACAAAAAAAAAAAAAAAATTGAGGTGGATTTATTTATTTTTGCTATATTTATTTATTCATTTCTGTTTTGATGTCGTATCAGTACCTTAAGTGCTCTTGTGAGCTTTCTTTTTCTTTATTCTTGGATATAAAAATAAGAAATTCTTGTGGAAGCATTAAAGGATAGGACAATATATTACACGGAGAGAAATGGAAAGAAAGTTAGGTACAAGGAAGGGGGACGAAGGAGGCAAAGAAAAGCTTTTCACGAGGTATATTTTTGAATCATATATATTTCGTTCATAAGTGAGGAGAGAAAAAAAAATAAGAGATGAGGTTAAAAAGAATTTATATTCAACAGAGGTCTTAACACACGAGTATTTTCTGACATACGAAAATTTCATACAACAAAAAAAAATGAGGAAAAACCGAAGAATGAAAAAAAAAGGGGGGTATAAAAATGCAGCGAAAATTCAACCAATCATTTTAGTTAAGAGAAAATTTCCTCCGTAAAGAAGCTATCGTATATTTCAAATAATTTCACCAATACTTTTTATAACCTCGATGTAACAATTTATGTCATTTTTATTATATATCTTTTTTACACTTTTTTTTATACATGAAAACCATTTATAACATGAGTTACATTGTAATAAAAAAAAAAAAAAAAAAAAAAAAAAAAAAAAAAAAAAAAATTAAAATTAGAATTAATGTGCGCTTTTGTTATATGGGTAGTTAAAATGAGTATTTTTATTTTATTAGTGACAGTATATTATTGTTTCTATATTTATTGTTTCAGGGCTGACCGAAGGTAACCAAAGTTATGTGATTGATATTTCGTGTGCATGTTGAAGTAAAACAAATTGGCTCAGAAGGTTAAAACTTAAATGACACCAACAATTAGCTAATTATGACCTACTATACAAATTGCAATAAAATTTAGTAATAATGATAAGTAATAATAATAAGTAATATAATAAGTAGTTTTTAAGATATGTTGGTTTCGCAAAAATTGAGCGACAGACAGACACGGAACAAAAAAAAATGTTGCCTCATGTCTTAAACAGATTTCTGTCTTGAAATTATTGAAATCGGAGACATAAAATATTTTCGTTCTTCAGAACGATCATATAGCTTCCATTACAAAAAAAAAGCTCGGAAGCAATAATAAAAAAAATAGAACAAATTTTCCTCATTCCATTTCAAGAGAGCAATAAACTTAACCTAATTTCTTGCCAACTCGAAAAGGCAATGGAGTCAGCATGAAATCTAAATTAGTTTGCACAAGACTCTGTATATTCTCGTAGATGATAAGATTATTGAAGTGGTTGGGTTAGACTCAGAGATGTAAGAAGCTAAAGGAATAATGCAATTCATATAGGGATCTTAAATCTGTTTATGCTACGCTATATTTTGAAATTACCTGAGAGCTATCTGCATATACTATGAAGAAGAATAATACCACATTGAATAACCATTGTAGATACCGTTTTCATAAATAAAACTTCTTAAAATTGAAATTCAAAAGATAAACATACTGCATGAGAGTCAACAAAACTAAACTGTAACTCAATATTTCATCAAACTTTAAAATAATACATTGAATTTATTTTTATTCTTTATGAATTAACTTTGATTAGCTCAGCTGCTGCGTTTTACTTAGCTGATATATTTAGATTTTAAATGATAATATTAGCGATATCTCAAGTTTGATGATCAAATAAAAAATAAAATAAATGTAAGTTTACATAAGTTGATTCAAACACACTATCAAAACATGTAACCAAACCCTGCATAATAGATTTACTTGCATACAATAGCAATGCTCAAAAATCCATTTTTATTTATGGATTTTAACGTGCCACAAACCGTTTTTTCCCCAGAGCCCAAAACAGTGATTTTGAAGGATTTCGTAGGTAAAACCATAAAAAGAAACCATTATATTGTTTCGTTCCTGTGTCTGTCTGTCACCCTGTATGGTTCCAATAACTGTTCAAATAAAATAAATGTAAGTTTACATAAGTTGATTCAAACACAATATCAAAACATGTAACCAAACCCTGTGCAATAGATTTACTTGCATACAATAGTAATGCTCAAAAATTCAATTATTTTATGGATTTAAACGTACCACAAACCGTTTTTGCACTAGAGCCCAAAACAGTGATTTTGAAGGATTTCGTAGGTAAAACCAAAAAAGAAACTCTTAGAGTTTCGTTTCTGCCTCTGTCTGTCACTCTGTACGGTTCCAATAACTTTTAAATCAAACGAGATAGAAACATGAAACTATGCAGTATTAAAGATCGTGTAGCTACCTTGTACTTACTTGATTGACAATTAACTGACATGAGTCAATAATATTGTAAATATGTTAAAATATAAATTAGTATAGTTTCAATCCGCTATATTGGTGACCCCGATAAAATTAAAAAAAAAAAATATGAATGAATCCGATGAACTTCAACCATCAACCCAACTTTCAGTCAAGATTTCCAGAGTGGCATTAAAAGCGCCCCTGTTTTGGCGATCGAACCCAAAATTGTGGTTCGCACAAGTTGAATCGCAATTCGTGACATGTGGAATCAAGTCAGATAATTTCAAATTCCATACGGTAGTAGCCACCATCGAGAGCGACGTCCTCGCACAATTTTGACGCACATACAGGATAAATATATAGTAAACTCAAAATTATCAGCTGTTCAAATCCAATATGGTGGATAATTCATGTCACGCAAAAATTTTAAAAATATAAAAAATGTTCGGTCTGCTGGTCCATAGAAAAAAATAAGAATAGCAATTTGATCTGATTAACTAGGAATCCAAAATGGTGGATAATTCATATTTATTATTATTATTTAATTTATTTTTTCTTTTCCTTCCATTATACATTTTCAACTCTAATTCCAAATTCCCTCCCACGACTTACTGGGGGTGGACACTTCTAAAGATGTTTTCTTTTTCCATTTCCTTGATATATTATTATCTAATATTTCATTTTTAATATTGTATGTTTTCTGTATATTTGATAAATAAAGGAATTAAAAACAAAAAAATATTTTACATTTATTATCCTGATCACACCATTTTGTATGGAAATATAAAACAGGTTTTAATTTTTTTTAAAAATAAACATATTTAAAGGAAAGTTTTAACTGAAAGATTCAAGATGTATACTATTAAAATTCCAGAGGTAACAGTTTTAAGATGTTAGTGTTTTATTTTTATACAAAATGGGTACCATGTCAGAAAATTTTCTCTTCAAATTTTAGATGCCTCGAATTAAATTTGCTTGGGAAAAGTTACTCGCCGAGAGAAAAGCCAACATCTAATAGAATTACAATTTATAAAGTTAAGTGCACTCAGAACTTAGCTCAACAAAGTCGGATTGAGAAGTTGTTTGAAATTTCACGGTAAAGTTTTTATTAGTCAAAAACTAAATACGGGCTTTTGAAGAAGGAACATTGCCTTCAGAGCTTTAGCCAGACGCAGTTCGACACGGCCTTCTTTAAGGAGAAAATAGCTTTCTAGTTAATCTGACCCGAAAACTTGAATAACAAACCTTAGCAGGTGCCTTCAAACAACCACGTTTCTTATATAGTTATGAGAAAGTATGAAAATCATGCCAAATTTCCACTCCACATTCTTAACACATTTAAAAACCTTTTGAGTACCACAGAAAAATATGTCAGAGACACCCTTATCAGAATCTTCTATCTAAATGAAATTAAACTAGGCATGGCCTGGCTCTATCATTAACCCTGGAATGCTAATGGTAGTCGAATCGACGAGCACAGTTGAACCTTAACCTTTTACGCTCGTTCGATGGTGATGGGAACCCCATCCTTCTGCAGTGCTTGCACTGGTTTGTAACACACCTGCTAGTGTAGTGGTAGTAGTCCTTTTGAGCATACACTCGTTTTCTGGCAAATTCCCGTCAAAGGTACTTCGTCAATTCGACTAACGTTTAGTAATAAACGTAGTGAATTAATTGGTCGTCGAATGAGCCTATAGCCTGGGAAAATGGGCCTGGGGTAAGGGGCAATAGGCCTAGGGTAATTGGCCTAGGGTAATTGGCCTAGGGTAATTGGCCAGAGACCAATGGCCGATAATCTGGGGCCTGAAGCACTTAGCAAATGGCCTAGGGCTTTTGGCCTGGGGCATGGGGCCTAGTGCATTAATGTTCACTCAATTTTATATTCTTCTGATGTTCCTACTAAGTTATTTGTCATCAAATCTTATATATCTCACTAAAAGATTTAATAATGAGTTCTTAATAGTTTTCTCTTTATAAAAGTGTAGTTTTAACCCAAAAAATGTATTTTCTGGATATGCTAGTCGAATCGACGAAGGTTTAGTAAAACCAGCCATCCAATTACCATTAGTATTTCAAGGTTAAAGCGAGCATATATTAATAATAGTCCAGTTATTTTAGTCAAAAATATGGCTTCTGTTACAATAAAATCGGAGCTATTTTTTTTTTTTTATTGCTTCATTTTGACGTTCTGAAAAACATATTCAAAATTGGCAACACGGTCGTGGTCGCGTCAATAGATATTCAAGGTCAAAAAAATCGGTTATTTGCGAATGGCTCACTTCCTATGGCTCGGACACCAATCTAGGTGGTTATCGAAATTAAAGATCACAAAATTTCCCACATAAAAAAAATCATTTATTTTTTTTACGTACAATGGACGGTTTACGGAATATAGGGCGATAAAAATCTATGAATATCTAGTATCCGTCGCCGCACCACTTTTTACGAATATCTAGCTTTCTGTGGCTCAGAGAAAATTAAGGTGATAATCAAAAAGCAAGATTATAAAATTTCCCACAAAAAAAGGTCTCATTCATTTAATAAAATGTATCACTTCACTACACAAAAAATGTTGCTTGTATCAGGTTAAAATTTTACATGCCTCTTTCAATTTTACTTCAGGCGATGCATATGAAGTGTTAATAAAATCGTTACGTCAGAACGTAAGATATCGGTAAAAACGTTGTTTTCTCTATTTTAAACGTTTAGGTTCGCTTTATTTGTTTAACGCTCTTTATAACTTCATAGTGGCGTCGCTGTTGGTTTTACTAAAAAAAGTTGTATTTGAAAAAAATTACGCTCGCTTCTATTATATTCAATGTACAACATTTTATCAATGAGATGTAATAATTTTTTTTTTTTAAACTATTGAACATTATAATTTTACTCTAAAGATTATGATAACATTAAAAACGTGACAAACCTATTTAATCATTATCATTAATTTAACTAGTCATCGCGTGGCTCCATCATTGAAGCGAGCGTATTGCAATGAAATACTGAATATTGAAATTAATTCATGATGAATGTCATAGTTGAAGATAAGTGGAAGAGGGCAGTGTGGAGTAGAGTGGCGGTACTCGGTACAAAGCATTACTTCCTAAACAAACCTATACACTATACGACTAAAAGAATCAAAACCACCCGCAGTAGCTTTAAACAATTACTATAAATGTATCACTTCACTAGGCAAATACTACTGCTTGTATCAAGTTGAAATTTATCATGCCTGTTTCAATTGTACAGTAGACGATGTGTAAGAAGTTTTATTAAAATCGTTACGTTAGAACGTAAGATATCGGTAAAAAGGTTGTTTTCTCTATTTTATACGTTTAGGCCCGCTTTAATAGTTTTAGAGATCTTTATAAATTCATAGCGGTGTCGTTGTTGGTTTTACTAAAAAATGTTATATGAAAAAAATGTTCGTCTCTTTGAATAGGTGATGATAGAAGTTTTTCCCGTCCTGAAATTCCAATTTTAAATTTGGAGCTCACGTTTAAGCGAGCATTGCGCGCGAACTCTTGGACGGATCACGCTGTCCAACGAACTTAGCCTGAATATTAGTAAAAGGAACATGTATACCAAATTTCAACTAAATCGGTCAACTTTTACACAAGTTATCGTTGGACACGTAAACGTTACTGACAGACAAGATGCATATTTTGTTGAATGTAAGAAGCTCGCTTACGCTCGATTCAATTAATACTTTAAGGATATAATTGATTTAAATATATCAGAAATCCCTGAATACAAATTAAATATATCCACCATCTGCAATTGAAACATTTAATAAAAAAAAGGTATATATTATTTACACAAAAACGTATTCAGTATAGAACTGAATGTAAAATTAATGTATTTGAACTTATTAAGTTTATATTAAAAACAAAAACTTTGTTTAAAAAATAATATTTTTTATTATTTATTCCCATTTTAACTCAAATGTCACAGAGGGATTTAAAAATGTAAACTTTCTAGATTATTTGAATGGAATGCATTTATATGAGGTGACTTTGATGAATAACACTGAGGTTATTACGCAAACAATTTATTAATGCCAACCTTTTTCATAACACTTTTAATATTGCAAGTAAAGAATGGAATTGTAAATTTATGGAGAATTTACAACAAATGTTAGCAACCCTTAATATATTTATACATACATAATAACAAGGTATGTTAACGGCAGGGTTCGTATAGATTTTTTTAAGGTGAATAAATTCAAGTTTATCTAAATGAAATTTTAGTAAATCAATCTCGGATAAAGTAGGTAAAAGAATCATTATTATTATTATTATTATTATTTATTTATTCTTTTTTTTCCATTCATAATAGTACATTACGCGTCTAGTGAAGAAAGTAGCATTTTGCATGCGAGTGTGGAGTTTGCACCCGAGCGAAAGCGAGGGTAGTAAAACCACACGAGCAAAGCCAAATTCAGTTTTCGCAAGAGTTGCGTACCGTACTTTATCTAAGATTGTGGATTTTAATAATACAGAACTTTTTTATTAATACACTTCCTGTATGAAAGTTCGTATTGCTCTTTTGATATAGATGAAATTAATTAATTAAATTAATTTGTTGTATTTTTTGCCGAATTAATTATTTCGGGAGATGTATTATTCTCCTCATTTTCGTCATTATGACATAAATCATTAGAAAGTTGTTTTTCTACAGCCATAATTTCCAATATATGGCACTAAATTTCAATATATAACCAATGAAAGTTGCCAAAAATTAATTTTGCTTATTTTATTAGGCTTAAATAGCTGACTCTAAAACAGCATCTTTCAATTTTTGCTTGGCTCCGTAACGCCTTTTTTAGGGATTTTAAAACAAATATGGAATCCTAGAATGCAACTTTGCTGAAAGTTTGTGCAATGTAATTAAACAAATAAGCAATACTAGGGAATTATCAAACTGATCTATCTACACAGATATATAGATAGCATGTAGTTAGATATCTATACAGGATTTTACTGAGTCCAAAATGATGGTCTAACGATAGACTTACCCAATGGTGGCGCGTCACACAGGTTTACAAATCTCCCACTGTAAACAGTGGGAGATGTGGAGGATAAAAAGTAATTATTTTCAAAATTGCAGATACGTTACTTTGATTCGGAGAGTTTTATACATGAATATTTTGAAATGATAATAAAGTAAATTAACACTCTGAAAAGTTAAAATACTCTACTTAAAAATAAATTTAAGTAAACACCAATAATCATAATATTGGATCAAATTGGAAAAACAATTATAATGGAAATCGAACAAAGTTAATCGTATAAATGTGAAAAATACAACGATGTGGAAGGAAATAAATATAATGGGAAACACGAAGTGGTTTAAAGTTGCATACAGACAGTAACACTGGAAGCACGTTCACTTGGCATAATTTCGGGGTGAAATCACATTTAATTTCTGCAAATTGAACATGAATATATTGTTTAGAGAGATATTATATTTTTTTGGATGGATGATTTAATAAAAACCAACATCTGCAACGCAGTTTTAACTCATCCAAAGCCTTCATATGCTACAAAGTTCCATCAACAGCAGTAACTCGGAACTAAATAACATTATTTCAACTATTCATTTTCTGTGAGAAGTATAAAGCTACCAGATCATATTAAAACTAACTTGTATTTTAAATATTACAAATATATACATAATTATTATTAACTACGGGAAACAGACAGTGAAAAATACACTCCTGTGCCGGGATTTGAATCACGGGCCTCTATATTTCCAGTATAGCGCTCTTCCATCTAAGCTACGCAGGAGAATGATTTTTCACTACCGTAATCGATAACTAGTCCCGAATCCAAGCTTTCAATATTCATATACATTTAGACAGTCAATATTTATGACATTAGAACTAAACCAAGAATTAACGCTTATAATTATAAAGTACTCAATTAGTACCTGTACCTTGTACAATCAATTCGAAATTCAATTTTTAAGTTTTTGGTAGTTTTCATACTACGGAAAGTTAAATTTTAATTTAAATCAAATTATAATTATTATTAACTACGGGAAACAGACAGTGAAAAATACACTCCTGTGCCGGGATTTTTAACTACAGGAAACAGACAGTGAAAAATACACTCCTGTGCCGGGATTTGAACCACGGGCCTCTATATATAGAGGCCCGTGGTTCAAATCCCGGCACAGGAGTATATTTTTCACTGTCTGTTTCCCGTAGTTAATAATAATTATAATTTGATATAAATTAAAATTTAACTTTCCGTAGTATGAAAACTACCAAAAACTTAAAAATTGAATTTCAAATATATACAGTGTATCCTAAGATAGAGTATCCGAGAGAAAAATGTTTTCTTATTTTAGAGTTTTCGAAAAAAATCATTCTTTATAAAAAAAAACTCCTGCTTGTTGTTAAACCTCTAAAAATGATAAAATTTTCTTGATTTTGTGTACAGAATGTTCTGTTTTTTGAAAACATTAAAATACGTCCAAGAGTAAACTACCTTTATTTTTGATGGAATCAAAAAATATTTAATTTTGATTAAATTCTTTTCACTTTCTTTTCCTTTTGAACTTGATCAAGGGGAATATTGGCAATGGCTTGTTTAATTATTTCCTTTGACGCTTCCAAGCTATTATCCACTTGTTTCTTATCACACTTGTTGAGAATGTTTGTTGTAGTTTGCTTTATTACTTATGTTTAGAAAACAAACTAAAATTTAATATTTCAGAAAATTAACTAAAATTTAATAATTGATCAAATAAATTAATATTTAGTATTTATAAGTTTTTTGCAAATCTGAACCACTTTTAAAAATAATATTTTTTGATACCATCAAAAATAAAGGTAGTTTACTCTTGGTCGTATTTTATAGTTTTCAAAAAACAGAACATTCTGTTCACAAAATCAAGCCAATTTTATCATTTTTAGAGGTTTAAGAATGAGCAGAAGTTTTTATGAAGGATTCATTTTTTTCGAAAACCTAAAAATAAGAAATTTTTCCTCTCGGATACTCTATCTTGGGACACACTGTATATATATATTTATATATATATAATATATATAATATATATATATATATATATATATATATATATATATATATATATATATATATATATATATATATATATATATATATATATATATATATATGAATGTATATTTATTTTTGTTTGTTGTAAAACACAAATGTATACTTTCTCTTAATCATCTGTTGCGGTGGCCTCTATTCTCCATCTTAAAACATTATCTATCTAGGATGAACAGTTACCGAATTCAATCGATAAATTTTACGTTTTAGCCGACAATAATCAAAAACTTTTATTTTGAAAATGAATCTAATTAAACAATATACAATTATTGGAATTGAACCCAGAATATTTTTGTTTGGATTTTGATTTAAGAGAGAACCATAATAAATCAAAACAAGCATAATAATATATACTTAGACACGCTTTATGTTATGGCATAGGTATTAGTACTTAAATTCTTTTCATAGCTAGTTTAGCCAACGGGGTCATATAGTGTTTGATACCTCTGACATCTTTAAACTTACCAGCAAATAAACCTTTACAATTATTGTCATAAAGTTTGTTGTTCGGGGTTAGTTGTAATAAAAAATATAAACCTCATACGTAACTGAACTTTTAATAGTTTACAGTAACTAGAAAGTAGTGACTCCTGTAACATATAGTTAGCTTATCCAACCCCATACGATTACCAACGATAGCTTGAAGCTTGCGACATAAAATTGATTTACGTTATTACAATAGTACAGCAATCCCTAATTAAAAAAAGATTGTTAGAGGTGGTTCCGAATTCTTGAGCCCCGTTCACAAAATTAAATTTAGTCACTGTTACTGCAACATTACATAATGCTGCATTACATCTCGCTAGTATCTACGAAGGCTAAGAATTTAAACTTGAATTTTAACACAGCCACATAATGACTTAGTTATTAGTTCAGTTCTTATTACTTTGCAACTAATCAAAATCAGAAATTTCATTTCAAAGCGTTCCACGAAGTTAATCTTAAGTTCAAAGTAATTAAGTATTAAAGCTTTGATCAAGTAGTAAAGTTATGCAAGTTAGCCGAATTTCCTCAATGCAACGTCATCACTAATTAAAAAGTATTTTAATTAGTGTGGCAATGTGGCACATATCTTCCTCGCGTTCTATTATCAAACGAATGGTCACATGATTATAAAAATAATGTGATCCCAATTGCAATAAACAATAAAAAAAAAAAAAAAAAAAAAAAAAAAAAAAAAAAAAAAAAAAAAAAAAAAAAAAATTCAGTATTAAATGTGTGCAGACTGTTAAAATTAATATAAAACCATCTTTACGCTACTTTCGACAAACTAAACAAATTTCTTTAAAATCAAATAAGTACTTATAAAGATGTAGAGGGATTAAAAATCCCTCATTTAAAAAAAAATGAGTGTGTGCGCATGCGAAAGGGCGGTAGAAGATTAAACTTATCAGCTGGCTTATCATGACCTGTCATGTAAATTTTATTCAATTGATACAAGAATTTCTTTTAAATCCAAAAATTATATCTTCTGTTTGTGAGAGTCGGATAAAGTGTTATAGACTTCGAAAATAACTAAGTAATTAACATTTTTGGCGATATTTTGACCATCACCTGGTCATATTCATGCCTAAAAAATCTAAAAAATGATCGACATTGATACAAAATTTTTGTTGTATTTGTTACAGCAATGTGCCAAGAAATTTTATTTTTTTATTTATGGGGGTAACTATTTTTTTCTATTTTCTTGAAAATTTTATTCTTGATTGTGGGAATAAATTTTGTATAAGTAAGTGCAATTGACTATGATTATTGAGTATGGAATTTATTTTTTGATTGAATGGGTGACTAAAGTGATAATTGAGAAATAGTCCTTTCTTGTATTATGGAGTTTTTGGGTATGATAATTAGGTCGTCTATATATTTACCTATAAACATTAGGTTTACTTCTTTTTATGACTGTTATTAATAATTTATTTGTGAAAATGCCACTTAAGTTTTGGGGTATGCAGCTTTCCATTGGTGTTCCATTGAATTGTCGGTACAGCTGTTGGTTGTATGGTACGTAGTAATTTCCACATAATAAGCATTTTATTATTTCCAATCAAGTGTTATTGCATTTTATATTTCTGTGTGAATATACCAAAAAAAATAATATCTTCTGAAACGTATATCTGTCCAGGAATTTTCGAATTCGGGGACAAACATAAACCCGTTCTTCAGAATGATGAAAATGCTTCCGTCACCTTCGGTAAGGTTTGAAGCAAAACGATAGAGAGTTAACAAATATTAAATGAAGTTTTATATTTTCCTTTAACTCTAGGATTATATAAATAAATAGAGGCACAAAGAAAAGCTCTTATTTCTTTTTTTTTACTTCCCTACCAATAAAGCAGATATAATTGGGTTTTTTATTGGAAGAAGAATTCGTCCAAAGGGAAAAGAAGAAGAATGAAAAGATTCAAGTGTATTATGGGTTAACAGATGGAGTAGAAAAGGAGGGTGGTCAAAGCAAACCCTACAGCTTTATATACTGCTTGCCCCAGAGAGGGAAGAGTAGAAAAAAATGGTTTTTACTTTTTGTGAACGGAGTGAAAGTTTTATTTTTTTAAAAAAAAAAACTAAAATTTCGAGGTCCTTTTTTATAAAGAGGTTTATTTGTTGGTTAACAAGGTGAGTTTTTTCGTGTTATTGACCAAGGGATATAGTAAGGGTGGACCTACGTCAGAACAACGCAACAACAAAGACATCCTTCCTAAACTGAACTTTAAGAGGAATCGTTTGAGGTTCCTGCCTTTCGAGTAGTTGGAGAGTCTGGCGTGAGGAAGCGAATCTCCGCCTTCGGCCCTTATGCCCTTTGTGCTCTAAAGGTTGCTAGAAGTTCTCTTAGAGGAACTGACACTTTTTCATCGGAATGAAGGGATTGAAAGAGAGGATGAAAAAAAAACTAAATGGCAAACAAGGAAGAAATCTCCCCGAGGGCTTGGGAAAACGAACACAAATCTCCCAAGAGAAAAAAAGGAGATCGACGAACTCGGCAGTTAAAAATACCTCAGGCTGAATGACCCCGATAGAAACTTTGGTGACAAGAGTCAGTTCCAATCAAGGGTTACTGGGATTTAAACGACGGACTTTTTTATCCTGATTCGACAGCAGTTAAAGAATGTCAATCTAACGAAAAATTCAAATCTTCTTCGATTTATTCTTAAAATGTTTATTCCAAATCTACCACTACATAACTGACTAAAAAGTAATAAGCAGGATAGGTTTATTCGTTGAAAAGGTCTGCCAATTAGTGTGGCACATAGCTTTTCTCGCGTCCAATTTCATATACTTTAATGATTGTATGCTATCAGCTATCACTATCATATATTGTCAAATATGCTAAATTTTCCCCCCGTATTTTAAATCTGTCAAAATTGTTTAGATTTTTGACAAGATTTAGAGTACCAATTTACCAAGTAGATTAGGTTGAAATTAATCTAAGGCTATCTGCGAGCTACTTTCGACAAACCATCCAAATTCCATATAAATCATTTGAGTACTTTTGAAGATGTAGATTGTAGGTGTGAATAAAAGAATGTTTTGCAAATGTGGAAGAGAAACAAATGGGCACAGAAGGTTAAACTTATATGGGACGAACAATGGGCTCATCATTACCGACCATCCAAATTTCAATAAAATCAGACGAGTAGTTATTAAGGTTATCAAGTTGGTTCGCAAAAATTAAGCTTCAGACAGACCCAAAAATAGACACGGAACCAAAAATCTCCCCTGATATCTGAAATAGATTTCTTTCTTGGAATTTTTGAAAAAGGGGATATAAAAAATGTTTGTCTTCAGAACAATCACAGTTCAATAGTTTAGTGTTAAATATAAGCACAGTGAAGAAGTTGACAAATTACTCTTCAACAATGATAAATGGTACAGCTAAAAAGCTAATACATTTCAACGCAGTTTGCAGTTCTCTCTGAAGTCAAAGTGAGTTAACGAAATTGACCTTGATTGTACCAATAAGAGAGCCTCGAACTTATTTTTTATGAGTGATGATGCGATGGTCACATGACCTACTTTGTTTTCCCCCACTAACTCTGATTATTTAATTTTCTTGATGTTCGTTAATTTATGACCACATTCACCACGCTTTTACTGTTGAAATAGTATGCAGATTGCAGGAGTAGAATTTATTTATCTAGAATCTATATGTATTTCTGTGTCACAAAGCAGTTATAACATTATTTTTTGTATTAACAATAGTCGAGATGAAATGATTATTTAATTGAAATACCAACTTAAATAAATATCATATATATATATATATATATATATATATATATATATATATATATATATATAATGATGAGAAGAGAAACACGAGTACAAAATCATATCCACATCCAAATCAATTAAATTACTTAATTGAATCACAAATATAATAAAAACATATTATAATTATCCAACTAACATATTTTGCCTGTAAATTAAACATAGTATATTAAATATGTATTAATTATTACCGGATTGATTTTTGATGATTATTATCAAATATTATTATTTATAATGGTGGAACACCCCTAATCATTTTGTAAGGCTTGAACTAGGGATTGAAGCTTTAAGTGTCGATGTTATTAAAAGGGCCCTCAACTGGATGAAGCCGATACTAGAACAGCCTCAAACAAGTATACTCCGCCTATGTTTGTCTGCATTAGTAAAGCTGGACAGAAAAAGTACCAACAAAGTCAGCTTCAACTGGTTTAGTCAATTAAAACAACATCTCGTGAAGGTAGGAATAGACAATCTAGATCCAGATCAGAACACATTCAAGCTCACCAAAATCTTTTTAAAAAATTCCCTAGATTCGTGGTCCTGCCACTGCCTATCTTTGGACGTAGAATCTGCTCTAGCATCCTCATACAACCCTCTGTACAGGCGACTAAGTTCGTTAGGTGTGGGCGAGGATTACATTGAGCAAAGAATGTCTATACATAAACTTAGAGTCGTTAGCCAATTAAGAATAAGCCACAATGAAACGATCCGAATTTATCATAAAGGGTAAAGTATAAAATGGATTTAACTTCACTATGTTCTATATGCAACTTACAGCAAAATGAAGATTTAACTCATTTCCTATTTATCTGCCCAATCTACGACTCGTTTAGAAAGCATTACTTGCAGCACCCGCAACTGCTCAACAATGAAATGGACTGCGCTCTACAGGAACTACTAACAGACTTAAATTTAAACAAATTATATGAATAGCTTGGTCTTAACATAATTTATAGATAATACAAATAATTATAATATAAATATGATTTACAACAACAAAAATTATAATAAGACATTTAAATAAACAAATAATTAAAACAATAATAATAACATTGAAACTAATAATAAAAAAAAAATAATGAAGTGATCATAATAATATTGGAAAAAGGTATAATCTTTACATAAACAAACATGTTCTAGAAGCCACAATAATTTTATTTACTCCTATCATTTATTTATAGTTATATATAGTTATGTCTACGTTATATTATACTCTTTAATCAATAACTATGTAGTCACTATTTAGTTTAGTCTTTTTCTTTTATGTATGTGTTTATCAGTATATACTTATTTGTATATTATGTATAGTATATATGAAAGGTGTTATTTTCTTTTTATTTATAGAGTGATAAATTATTATTTATGTCTCAGTATGTCATAAATTATTATTTTATGTCTCCAAACTCCGATTTGTAAAAGTTTGTAACTTAAACAAATAAACATATCTAATCTAATCTTATCTTATTATTTATAATGAAAAAAAATGAACCCCCAACAAAAATCTAACCGTGAAAAAAGGGTCAAGGTACAGACTCCCCCCAAAAAAGTCAGCCAATCAAAGTAGTGGTGTCTACATTGTGGCCAAGTCTGCTCTTTCTTTAGACAACCACCTTCCTTCAATCCTACACTTTTTTTACACTTGAGCAAGACTGCTCTTTTATTTTTATTGTTTAATACTTGGTCAGTTTCTGAATGAGGCATAAAACAGACTTGGCTACAATGTTGATGTCACTAGTTGATGGGCTGATTTTCTTGGAAAGAGGTCTGAAACTTTATTTCTCTCTTTTCCATTACCCACGCATCGTTTATGTGACAACATTAAATACTGATATTTTATACCTCATTCAGAAACTGGTCAAGTGTTAAGCAATGAAAATAAAAGAACAGTATTGCTTATGTAGGAGTAAAGTGAGGTAATGAAATAAAGAAAGAGCAGACTTGGCCACGATGTAGATATCACTACTTAAATAGGCTGATTTTTTTTGCGAGGGACTCTGGAAATTGAGCCCTTTTAACACACTTAGGTTTTTGCTGAGAATATTATTCCTTTTTGCTTAAGCATCGTGGATGTCGACTTGGTTGAGACACTGAAGGAGCAAGGCCATTATATTTTTTTCCCCCATATACACATTAAAATTACGAATAATAACACGGGTATAGAGTATTTTGCATATATGATAGTATTACGATGATAGAAATCGGAAAAAGGTATACGCACCAATTTTTTAAAAAATGAAAAAAATGGCACAGTCCTAAAGTACAAATTGAGGTCTTTCAAATGATTTGAAACCCAATAACTAACTTTTTTAAAAAAGGTCACGTGGCATGGCACTCAGGAAAAAGTCTTGTACATCTTTCGAAATTAGTAGCTGCTTGTGCATTCATTTTTTTTTCGATACGACTTAGCTTTAATTAAAAAATAGAGTCTGTTTTTTTTTTTTGGGGGGGGGGGGGAGGATAAAAAAAAATACTGATTTTTGGGAAATTCCCGTTATATGGCTATAGCTACAAGTTTCTAGCTATTCTTGAAGTCAGTAATAATTTTATTCATAAGTTAGTCAGTATGCTACAAGAATGCAAACTCTGAAACAGTCTGAAACAGTCCCATTATGAAAAGGCTTAATATCAAGCACTCAATTTTTGACAGCGTCCTAAGCTACTTAAGCTTAATTTATCTTAAATTTAAAAAACCCAACTTAAGAGGAAGCAGAGATATGAGGGTGAGAAAACCCGGATGAATTGGCTTTAGTAAAGATACACTGCATACTTGATCTTGCGCACTACCGTGCGCTCAGATACAATGCTTTACCCCCAAAATCTTATTGGGAAATACATAAATAGGCGAAAAAGGATTTTTTTTATGTTTTCTCTATTTATAATCAAGCCGTGCTATCAGCTTTCATTTCAAATGACGTAACCTTTAAATCCAACCGTAAAAAGTAAATGTTTCACTTGTGGTTGGATTTCAGACTAAGTAAAAGGGTGCAGTGCCAAAACATAGAAAAGATTCTAGCGGTTACGACAAATTAGAATTTACCAAAATGTCGGCTAGAAGAACGCCAGTGACCTAAAAGTAAAAAGGAGGAGGAATAGTGGACTAATGGTTAGTCTGTATGCGGTTAGAATTCTATCCGGTCGTGCGGTAACGAAATCATGCGGTTTGTTTATCTAGTTCCAATTTCACGTTGGAAAGAACAGAGTCCGAGGGTATCCCTACTCTCTCTTCCTGGGTGTCGGTCCTGGAAACAATGCAGAGTCTGGTAAGCTTTCAGAAGCAATCCTTCTCTTTCCCGGAGTTCTCTGAATCCTTTGTGACCGCTCTGCTTTGTGGAGCTTTAATTCTTTGATGTGGTCCAACAGACGAGTAAAATAAATTTCTAGGAGAAGCATGAGATGCGCAAATACAAGTAAGAAAATTAGAAGAGCAAATACGGCTTAGACCGAGGATGAAAGTAAACCGAATTGAATTTAAATAAATCTACCAAGAAACTCAAGATCCACAATAAAAGAGTTGCGAAACAAGATGATTTTGCAGACTTTTGCAGAATTTTACAGACAATAATAACTATTATTAATAAGCCATGCGTCTCCCTTCAACAGCAGAGTGAAGAGGGAAATATCGAACTGAAAAATATATTCAGCTTTTCATCCATACAATAATTATCAAGCTTATAAGGATTTCAAAGACGTAAATAAGATATACAGGGTGACTAGCGATACATGTGAAAAAATGTACAGTAGATTTATCTACGTCTTATGGGCTAAAAAAAAATGCTATATAAACCTTGGTTCAAATCTTAACCGTTTTTCCACTAGGTCGAATTTTAAGATTTTTTTAAGATCGCATACCTTTGCTCATAAAAACACTTATTACTCCAAAAGTATAAAAGCTAGAACAACATTTTTGGTATCGTTTTAAAGCTGACAAAATTTCCAACAAGAAAAGTTACTTTTTTTCATGCACTCAAATTACATGACAAAAAATGTATACACATTTTATTTTTAAGAAGATAATTTAATACAATTTATTTGCGGTTCCATAACTTGATAAAAAACGGAGCTTAAACTTTTCGGACTTCAGGAAAAAACTTTTTTATTTAGTCACGTTTCGATCAATCTTAATATTATTACCCAATGATTAGGCGAATTTTTAGTAGACTACGCTGAAAGTTAGAAAGAAGCATGTTTACTATTGACTTACAGGTGAGTAAATAAATAAAAGCATATAAAAAAGCAAGAATGGCTTAGTATACTCATCTATAAGTAAACAATACCAACAATAAACATGTTTCATTTTTTACTTTCAGCGAAATTTTCTAAAAAAATTCCCCTTATGAATGAGTAATAATATTAATATGGATCAAAATGTTTCTAAATAAGGAAGTTTTTCCTGAAGTCCGAAAAGCTCGGTTCTTAACCATGTTATGGAACCGCAAAACAATTGATTCTTTAATTTGTTTCTTAAAAATAAAATTTGCATACATTTTTTTTGCCATGTAATTTGAGGGCATGAAAATTAAAATTACACTTTTCTCGTAGGAAATTTTGTCAGATTTACAACGATACTAAAACCTTTGTTCTAGTTTTTATACTTTTGGAGCAATATGTGTTTTTATGAGCAAAGGTATGCGTGATCTCAAAAAATCATAAAATTTGACATTGCGGGAAAACGGTAAAGATTTGACCCATGCTTTATATAATGTTTTTTGTAGCCCCTGAGGCGTAGAACAATCTACTTCATTTTTTCACATAATATATCGCCAGTCACCCTGTATTTATGTCACAAAAGGAAATGAGAAGACAAAAAATTTAAAGAGACAACTTAACCATGTTACAAATACATTAATTGAAAAACAAACAAAGGAGTCTTACAATGTAGATTTAATTAAAAAAAGAACACGGAGTAAATTAACAAAATACTAATTATAGGAGAAATGGGGAAAGAGTAAGCACCTAACTAAAATAATTAAGAAGAGAACAGTAAGGCAGTAAGAAAAGATAGAAAAGAAAGACGAAGATGAACAATTAGTGAGATTACCTATTGTACGAGGTATCACATGGAATAAATGGTACAAGCATGGTAGAGAAAGTCTTATAATAAGAGAAGAAAAGGGAACTCAGGAGCATATAGTAAAAAAAATGATGAAAATTGCCTTTTAAGCAAGTAGTAAAAGGTATAAGAACCACAACGGAAATAATCTGTCAAAGAAAAAGGAAACGTAGGAGAAAGAGCGGCGTAAAAGTAGTAGAGAAATAAGCATATATAAGAAAATGGATAAAAAGGAGATTTTGAAAATATAATTGGATAACACACAAAAAATGAATAAATTTGAAACAAATTTAAAAATTGATTGCTTTTGCTAGAAAAAAACTAGATAATCTAAGATTTTATGAAGACAGCAGACCTGTTTCGACCACTTTGATTAATCACTCACTAGTAAAATGAAAATTAACTAAATTAAATAATGTCTTATTGAAGGTGGAGGTTCTTGTAGATTTTTGAAAAGTTATGAAAAGCCATCACTCCATTGGAACGATAACCATGAGAATTGCAGATGCAAAGAGTTATGATAGAAAACATCGAATAAAATTTCGCAGTATCTTAAATTGTGGTGGACCTTATGGAAAACCTTAGAAAAAAAACTATTGTATAAAAAGTAAATTACTCTAAAATGGAAAAAAAAATCGGACGGTGGACAATCTGTCCACGGCAGAGAGTTTTATATTAAATACCGTAACGAAGAGGGAAAACAAAAGTAAAATATAGTAGGAAAAGTCCAAAAAGACAAGAAGGTGGATAAAGAAGAAGTATTCATAAAAAATAATAAAAGATAATGTGACGAGAAAAAAAGAGGAAGTCTCTCATTACTTACAAAGGAAGTGGGGCGAAAAAGTTATCAAGATAAAGGAATAATAAAGAGAATAAGAGAATAAGAGAATCAGAGAAGAGGGGAGAAGAACAAAAAACAAGAAAAGATAGGGGAGAATAAAGTCTTTAGTATTTTCACAGCAAAGAATTAAGAGAACATTGGAATAAAAAGGAAGGAAGAACTGTGAGAGGGTGGGTAATAAATAAATTAACAGTGTACAAACAGGGATGAATAAGCTGGAATAAATTTAACTATATAATTAACAGTAGAGGAAGAAATAGGTTTGCTCCAACAGAGCCTTGGACAGTTCTAGAACTGTGCGGATCATGCGTACTATGAAAAGACCGTTTCCATTACGCTTCTCGGACAGTCGAGTACGAATATTACGACATGCGCAGAAACAATTTACAGACGAAGGCGTTGGTTATAACTATAACAATAGTTATAACTTGATTGTTTATATCCTTATTTTAGATATATATATTTCTGTCTTCTGTTTTTTCGTCTTTAACTGTACTTCTTCCAATGAAATGTTTTTAAATTAAGACTGTTATGAGTATAACTTCATAGCTTCAAAGGTATATTCTTTATTTAATTTTTTTTTTTTTTTTTTTTTTTTTGTCTATTTCCTCCTGTCGTTTTTCAAGTGCAATGCTATTTTATGTAAAACGAATACCTAAATAAACTATTTTTTCAGGCTCGATAATAACCGGACAGGTCGAAACGTCGCCACAATAACTTGTTGAAATTTATTTTTTTTACCCCGAAGTGGAACCATTTATATATATTAATTAGAAATAAAAGGGTACTACCACCAACCATCATGCTCATTAAAATTTGTGGATGTGGTCCATAAAAGAAGCAAAGATGGATAGAGGCCATAAAAGAAGCATCAGATGAAGATATAAGCTGGAAAAAAGAATTAGGATCATCTCACGGGAAGAAGAAATTATCTTGAAGCATTTGCTCTGCTACTTACTGAACTTGCCACAAAATGTACTTTAGGATAACTCCTGAAAATGTTATAAATAACTGAACAAAATTAAACCTTTAAGTAATTTTTCCTGCCTCTTGGTTGTACCTCCACTTTAAATGTTTGTTTCAGTTCACAGGAACGCAGATTTTTATAATATTTAATCGAATCAGATATGTATGATCCAGATAAAATCTAACTATCTGAAGAAAAATCGGTCCGAGACAACTCAGACAAACTTTCTCATATACGAGTTAATAATTACGCCTATTGTTTCCATTAATTAGTTTTCAAATGTACATTTAAATATTATTGAACATTTCATCAAAATGTATCATAAAAATAACTTCTCCTGGGCGGGGAATCGAACCCGGGCTCTCTCCGTCCGGGTTTTAAGCTATTTACTCAGAAACTAGATTTTTCTCGGGAAAACGACTAATATCATTAGATTCGTATTTAAATGGACTACATTTTTTCACGTTATTTCAGAGTTTTTGGGGGGTAGCACCCCTAAATTTGGAGCTAAAATTCATTTCTCGATTTCACCTCGGGATATGATTTTTCTGAACATGTATGCCAAATTTCATCAAAATCTGCCCAGTAGTTTAGGCTCCATGCGTCTGCACAGACAGACATTTTTTAAAAACCACTTTTTTGGACTCAAGGGACCTCAAAACTTGTAAATCCATAAAAATATCAAAATCGAATTTTCGCGCCATCACAATACTTTCTCTTTATATGAGAAAGTAAAAAATATATGGAGAGTGTAATGAGATAACCATGATCGTATTCATGTTAGGGGTTATTAAGATTCCTCATTTGTTAATTAATAACTTGGTTAATTGATCTAAAATTCCTTATTACAATCGATGGAATTTGTTTGAAATCGGAGAACCGTGTTATTACACGATAGAACTGTCGACAGAGAGATGAAGGGAAACAAGATATATTATTATATATTGAAGAGAAGATGGAAGAGGCTGATCAAGGTTTGAAGCTTACAGGCCTTAGACCTCTCTAATGAATCTGATATCAAGACGACAGCTTTAGCATACAGCTTCAACCATCAGTCTTCCATTACAATCAACAATAATTAAAAACACCTCCATATTTATTCTACTTATTTAATCTTGTAAATATTCCTTTTAAAAATAATATACTCATTTTGCTCTATTTCATGAAAAATCATTAAATCATGGATATGTGTTTGGGCATTGAATCCACATATCGACATTTCAATGTCTTTCCATGAAGTGGAGGAAATCATTATATAATTTGTCTTATTGATATAGTAGATGGATCTTAAGATGTGAAATTTTGAAACATAAATTCATTTTTGTTACCATTTGGTTCTCTAGGATCAGAGCTTCTAGCTAGCATCATTGTATATACAATTTAGATTTATCGGCGAAATGAATACAAGTGAAAACCAATCTACCTCCTTTGATAATCTAACTTTCTGGAATGATATTTAAGAGCGTCACATTTTGCATGTCCTTTATTGAAACTTCAGTTCGCCTATCGTCAATATATTATAGTATAAATTAAAACCTAACGACCTCCTGTTAAATCCTAACTTTCTGGTACGATATTTTAAAACGTCGTTTTTTCGTCACGAAAAATCCTTCTGTCCCCCAGAGCTAAAACATATCCATTGTAAATAAATCATTTAAGGGAAATAATTAATTTAATGAACTGATATAATAAAGATGTCATTAGAAATTAACACACTCGAGTTTTAATCTTTTAAGAATTGCTTCTGAGCTTACCAAAGGTAACGGAGGTATGTGATTGTTCTGACGAACGAAAATATTTTGTCTCAAATTTAAAAAAAAAATCCGTTTCAGACATAAGGGAACATTTTTAGTTCCGTGTCTGTCTGTCGGTCTGTCACTTTTTTTGCGAATCAACATATCTTAAAAAATACACGTCCTATTTTGATAAAATTTGGATGATATGTCATAATTAGCCCATTACTGGTCCCATATAGGTTTTAATATTCTGCGCCAATTGGTTACTCTTCTACATGCACACAAACATACATTAATTTACACCAACATCTTCAAAAGTACTCATCTGATTTTTATGAAATATGGATGGTTTGTCGAAAGTTGCCCGCAGATAACTCTGTCATTAATTTCAGCCGTCGGTGCTCTTTAAATTTTGTTAAATTTATGTTTTATTTCATGTAAAAAATTAAAACTATTTTGAATTGAGGTATAAAGAACGGGGGATAATTAAAAAAAATTAATAAGAATACGTTGTAGGAGGAGCGAGAAAGTTATGGGCCACACTAATGGCCAGATTTTTTTTTTTATTTAGGCGAACATTTACTGGTACAATTTGCCTTGGTACTAAATTCATATTTAAAATTAGGTGGATTGTATTTTCATGCATATATATAATAAGTGTTTGAAGTGAGCGGAATATTGTCGCCGTGTTAGTTTTAGTTAAACGTTCATTCGTCTACTTGCCCTTTAAGGGCTTATATCTTAAGTGGTTGCCTATTCTCTGCAGCTCTCTCTTCAACACAGGGTTATGGGTTAAAATCAAAACATTATTTTACCCTACTAATTGACCTATTAAAACTTTTGAACTGCACCCTCTCTAAAGTCCTCCCTCCTTTAACTTCTCTGGCGTCAGTAACTTTAACGCATTAATGAGTTCCAAGCAAGGAGGAACCCCCCTTGCCGGTTAATTACTGCACCCCTAACTAAGGCTGTTGCTTTTGAGATATGACGCTGTTTAAAGTAATTTCAAACTTGACACTGCCAATTTGATTTTAACAGATTAATCATTTCTTCTAATTTAAGTTAATTAAACGGCATTTTATGCAGGGATATTTAATTAAATAAACCAATTAACAACTGAATGCTACCTAAGATAGAAGGAAAAGTCTCTCCACGTAAGAAAATTTGTATTAAACAAATTCAAAGCAGCTTTCGGACTCTATAAGGCCATCTTCAGTGCCGAAAGAGGTGAAAGAGTTGTGTCTTGTGCCAGCGTCTGGCTTCGCATGACTCACCCCATCCTATGAGTTCCTTTGGGTGATTCACTTTTCACCTCTTTCGGCACTGAAGATTGCCTTATAGAGGCCGAAAGCTGCTTTGAATTTGTTTAATAAAAATTTTCTTACGTGGAGAGACTTTTCCTTCTATCTTAATGATGAACTCCACTCACGCTCCATATCCAATCTGAATGCTACCTAGTCAGGAATTTATTAACTTCCTTGATTGTATACAAATGGAATAATGCTGTATATTTGTACTAAAACTATTCTGTAGAATTATTATGGTCACTTCAGCAAATAACTTTAAGTAATAACTTTTCATCCTTGATACAGGCAAGGTTTAAAATGTTATCGTTAATTTACAATCTATACGTCGAAATAGTTAAAACCAACCATACGTAAGACCTTATGACATGTGTAGACGCTTATAAGAGCTGCTTATGTAAGTTAATAATATGTTTAACTAATTACTTCCAAGCTTACTGAAGCTAAAATAAACAGGTCAAGTGTGTGCTAGACAGCACACAGCGAGGGTCCGTAGGCAACCCTGTATAGTTTAAGTAGTACCCTATTGATAGTGTTTTTTAAAAATGCTGGAATGCTGTGAAATAGTAACTTTAGAGCCTAAAAGACATAGCTAAAATCCATTTTTTCATTACGTGGACTTAAAAAATCTTTTCATTACTCCTAGCTGTAAAGAAAAAATCTTTTACGTCCTAGGAACTAAAAGATTTTTTATGTACGGCGGTAGTTGTCAAAACTTCCGTTAGTACCGCTGCAGTCTTTGTAGAAATGCTTCTAGTACGATTAAAATCCGCTAGATGTCAATGCGTTTTATTTATCTTTTCTTATAGTGTAACCTCTTTTTAAGGTTTCTTTTTTTAAGTCTTAAGTATGTACTAATATTTGTTATTATTATATATTGATTAGTGATTAATATTTCATGTTTTTTCATTGTCTGCTACCTCGGAAAAAATAGCATATGCTACGCGACTGTGAAGTGTTTTTTCTTTACCTTGGCAATATTTACTGTCTCGCTTCGCTCGACAGTAAATGTAATTGCCGCGGTAAAGAAAAAACTCACTTCACAGCCTAGTAACATAATATACTAATTTCGAAATTTCCAAAAAGTGGTATCTTTACTTTTGGTCGAAGAATGTTCAGGATTTTTTTCAGATTTCTTTAACTGATTACTTCACACACATTTCTGAGATTACTTCACATAAGCGAGATAGAGGGGGGGGGGGAGTTTCACACCCACTTCAAACTTGCCTACGCTCGCCCTATCAAAGTTTTAACCAAAGAATTATATTTTTTTGAAATCAGCTCGACGTACCCTTTCATATGATACCCCTCACGGTGTCGAAAAAAAATTAAAAAAATGTAACCCTAAAGTATTTTTACCCTAATTTTTTTTTTAATCGCTATATTTTTAAAATATGTGGGTAAGTACAAGACCCATACATGCCAAATTTCAAAGTGATCGGACGAAAGGTGTAGCCGTGAGAGCAGGCGAGAGGACGGACGGACGGACAGACACACGCAGGAAAATATAAGGGTCCTTGGTATTGCCTACGGACCCTAAAAATATGTCCCCGATTAAAAAAATCCCAAGACAGAAATCCGTTTTTCCCATTAAGGAGCTGCTTTTGGATTCATGTTTGTCTGTCGGTATGTCGCTCAATTTTTGCATATCATCTTTAAAACTACAAGTCTGATTTTAATGATATTTGGATGGTAGGTCATAATTAGCCCATTGTTGGTCCCACGTACGTTTCAATCTTCTATTCCCATTTGTTTCTCTATATCGTATGCGCACAAACAAATGTACGTTTGTATGATTTACATCTATAACTTCAAAAGTACTCTTTTGATTTTACTAATTTTAGATGGTTTGTCAAAAATAGCCACCAGATAGCCCCAGATTAATTTCAACCGACTGCACACTTTAAATTTTGCTAAATTGATACTTTAATTTATGTAAAATATCAAAACAGTTTTGACATGTTTAAAAAACTGGGAGGAAATTATTTACGCACCAAGGGAGTTGTTGGGTTTTGGATTTAACTTTCCCGCCTCCTTAGTGGCGGCGCTTTTCGTTGGCCTCTGATAACCTCCCTATTCCCTTCCCTAAGCTTCCTCTCTCTCACCATGCCCGCACCGGCACCGCTTCCTCTCTAGTTTATTCCCATTTTAAGTTTATTTAAATAGTAAACCCGTTTATATCATTACCTTAAAAAGTGCTAGACAGTTTTGTGTGGAGTCACCATCGAACATCCTCTGCTACCAAGCCTAGGCCTAGGACATCTCGCACCTACGACCTACGCAGCATCAAGTAAACCACTTTTTCCTTTTCTACCTCTACCTCTCCCTCTAACCTTTCCCTTTTCCTACAGGAGTAAAGTATGTGATTGCACCCTGAGCTAAAGCCTCAGGAACCATTATAGCGTTAACTCCCGAGGTGCATTTTGTGTGTTGGATTATCACATTAAGCAATCAGTTATTAGTGTGGAACGTCACTTTAGAACCAGATTTAATGAAGATCCTCCTAGGAATTACTCTATTCTTAAGTGGTACTTGAATGTTAAGAGAAATGGCTGCATTTGTAAAAAGAAAGGCCTTCAGTGAGCAATGAAGTTGTAGAGCAGGTAAGGGGAAGTTTTAAGTCACAAGGGGTTCTGATATCGAACATTTATAATTCTGAGTAACTGTGCTGAAACTTTTTGAGTTTTTCTTAAAATGTAACCATTTTATTTCTTTCTATGATAAATGAAACTACAGTTATGTACGCTTGATATTATGAACGTCATTGTAATATCCCTATACATACTAAATTAAACTCTTTGATTTCAAAGCTAGAACTATTTTTTGTACCAAATATTTTCTAGCATTCTCAAGTAAAGCAGCCACTACACGACCAAGCCGCTTGATCAAAACATCGCGTCAAGCAATGGTGTCAAGCATGATTGATAGTCTAGGAACCCGTTTGATGCTTGAGTCAAGCCTTGCCGGAGATTGATGGAAAGTTTGAATGAGTCCAGCGGCTTGACGGAGCGCTTGATAGTCTAGAGCAATTTTGATCAAGAATTCCGTCAATCACCTGCTCGACACCCCAAATCCTGATTCGAAACCATGGTATCTACACAATACCGAATTATTGCAGTCCAGGAGGAGCAGTTCACTAGTCGAAAACTCCGCTACAAATGAGTGTTGATGAAAAGATTGATGGGATGCTTGATGCGCCCCAAGGTGGCTTGAAGGTCGTGTCAGTCAGCTTGACGCGATGTTTGATCAAGTGGCTTGATCGTGTAGGGGCTGCTTAAGATTATATAATTTGTTTATAAATCATTGCCAAGGCAACCACATTTATTCCAATAAAAGAAATGTCTGTTTTGATTTGTAGATCTTTAAATAATTATAAAAATTTATAGACAATTTTATTAATATTAAACAAAAGGATAAAATTGAAAAAATGTCTTCTCTCAAAGTTGGAAAATAGAGATACAATAATGATTTTTAATGTATTGGAGAGAGAAGGATAAAGTGTGTGCGTGGGAGAGAGAGGAAGAATAGGAGGGAGAGAGTGAGCTGATTCAATCTAAAATGAACTAAGGTTGAAATAGATGTCTTGAGTGACTGGAAAGCAGTGGATGATACAGCTAGCATGAAAAGCTGTATAAAGTCTCGTTTTCTAATGAGTACTTGGTCACTTCATGTTTGACCGAGCAAATAGAAAATCAATAAGGACCTTAGTTCTGGTTGCGGACCCAGCCTGTATCAGTCCTCCCAACTGACCCCTTACAGACCTCCTTTCTCTCTCATCGCTATCGCAATTTCCATTTACAGAATATTCCCCGGAGTCGAAACTAACGCTCAACTTCGACCAAGAGTTAAATGTTCCGTTATGGTTTGTATAGAAAGGAGAGATAGAGGGATATACCAACTTTGACAAGTGAATACAACATGAAGCGACATTGTCGCCTCGAGCTAGCATTCCCGCTATTTTGTGATATAACAAAACAAGTAATAAATAACATGAATATTTTATCGTAGTATTGCAAAAGCGAATAGTTACAACACTATATTTAAATAATAATTAGAGAACTTGAGAGAATATCAACAGATCAAATGGAAGTAAAATTAAATCATGAAGCTTTTACTTCTGAATAGATAGACACACGTAGGGGATTTCAATCGATCTATCCCGCCGTCTAGAAATGTTATTTGTCTGCCTCCGATCTGGCTTGCCTAAGTCAAGACCTTTTAATGCGCACAAACGTAAACATGTCATCCTTCACTTATGTGACATACCTGGTGTGTTAAGGGAAAGTTCACTTAGTAAATTGCAAAATATTTCATACTTTAAGGCGACAGATATGCGGGAGAGATATTTTATAGCATAATATAATCCTGACGAGAGTTCATTTATAAAATGATGTCTCGAGTAAATAATAGTAAGAAAGAATGTGGCACATTTACGTTTATGTTAGCTGAAAAAGAGCAAAACTGTAAATAGATCGAAATGGATTAAAAATTAGGTTCAGGAGAGAAAACAATTTGAGCATATGCCTTCACTTCGTGAACTACGTCAGAACGAAATAAGCGACGTTTAAAAAATATTTGGGAATGAGTACTTCAAACTTCGATAAAATGCTATAGGTAAGTTCTTATCAAGTATTATGTTGCCTTGATAAGGATGTTTTTATTTACCTACTTTAGGTTTGGTTTCTCCGTATATAACAAATCAAGACACCATGCAAGACTCTATTTCAGCTGAGAAAAGAATATTTAATTGCAAGCCTAAAAAATATTTATCTACTTTCATTTTCAGATTTGAAATTTTCGATAGGAATAGCAGCTCAAACCTTGGGTAATTATTCAATTCTAGAAAAATGCAATATGTAAAGCTTTACGAAAATATTTAAATGCTAAAACGGTCGCTAATTTAAAAATTATTTAATATTAAACACATAAGTATATTTTTATTTATTTTTTAAATATGCTGGATTATATTAATAGTTCGTATTAAATTAATAGTTGGTGCAGCAATGATATTTTCTTTTGAGCTTACAGAAGTAGAAGAAGCATTTTGATAATTTTCTTTTTCTTTCCTTGGCGCTACAGACTCCACAGGTTCCTGGCCTGACGAACTCACTGGCCCCAAGATTGTCCGATCCTCCGTCCATCGGACACCGGCTGCCACCATAACTCCATCAGCCGCATCCCTTCACCGAGCCCTAGGTCGTCCTAGAGGACGGTATGAGTCCCACAGGTCTGCAGTCGAATATCCTCCTTGCCATTCTCGTTCCATCCATTCTTCTCACGTGCCCATACCACCGAAGACGCATAAATTGTATATACGAGAGAGGAGGCTCCATAAACAACTCCCTCAGTTCTTGATTCGTTCTCATTCTCCACTCCTTCCGATCTCTGACCGGACCCAAAATTCACCGAAGGACCCTCCTCTCAAAAATAGCTAGTCTTGAGCAGGACTCCTGAGTGAGGGACGCTTCTCTAACTTAAGTAACTACTGGGCGGATCAAAATTATTTGATCATTTTGATAATCGAAATGTTTGTCAACATATCTTAAATACTGTTGGTCTGATTTAGATAAAATTCAATATTAGCATATTGATAGTCCTCTATGAACAGACAGACAGATATGAGGCCAAAAATGTTCTCTGATATCTGAAAGATTTCTGTTTTGGAATATTTCAATTAGGAGACACAAAAAATTTCGTTCTTCAAAACAATCACAGTGCTTTCGTCACCTTTGATAAGCTTGGAAGCAAAAGAGGGAGAAAATTACTTAAAATTAGGTAAAATAATGAGTCGTAAAATATGCCAACTACATTGCAGACTTTTCATCATCAATAAAACAAAGTTATGACAATACGAGTGATAGGCTACTTTTGAAACCAACTCGATGCTATTATCAAAGTGAAACATAAATCACCTCTCTGGGATTCGAAACCACGAGTGTTTCAAGCAGTTTTCACAAGTGAATTCAATAAAAGTAAAAACAATCAATTTTGTCTTGTAAACAAGTTATTACTGAACTCAACACCTCTGATTTCTCTTATATCTGTTATCACATCACTATATTTAAAATCACAATGCATCAGCTATAGTTCGAATTGTGATATTTAATTTTTTTTTCTTCACATTACGTTTGTTTATAGATAAAACAAAAACCCTTTTGTTAAATTACTGAATAACATTTTGATAGTCAGGAATTTTAAAGCACATAACAATGGTGCTTTAAACTTCATTCGACAAAGTGAATCTTATCAGATTCAGTTTTTTTTTTTACCTGCATACATTAATTTGTAACGTAATTTCAAGTTTAACACTCACAAATCACATGTTGTTAGTGTATGGAAAAGAGGAGAGGTGAATAAGAGAATTACAAATTAAAGGTATTTGTGTTCGGGTGAAATGTTTAGCACGCTAGAGTAGTAGGTAGTGCTGGCAAACTGTCAGCTTCATGCAACCATCCCTCCAAGCCCTCTTGACATTAATTAAAATTCAACGCAGTGATTTGATTTCAATTTCCATCTCATTTTGGAATGTTTTCAAAGCATCAATTTTCAAACCTATTACTACAAAACTATAAGAATAATACTTTTTAAAAAATCATAAATAAACTAAAATTTTATTTTCAGAAAGCAAACGTAGAAAAATAGTAGCGTTATAGCAATTATTATTAATTTTTAGAGTTTGGTAATACTTCTCGAAACCCTTATGCCGAGGGTAATGTGTCCGTCTGTCCCTAGCTCTTTGGTTTAAGCTAAAGAGCTGAAATTTAAAACACTGGCGTAAATTGTTTATCCAACCATGGAAAAGCTATATAGAAGTTAAAAATTATATATGCGCATACGCAATACGCAAAAATGTGGTATACTCAAAAATGTATATATTTTTTTTCAAATTTTCGAGTGGAGTATCAAATAAAAGCTGCTGAATAGTAAGTTACAAATATATATATCTAAATTTTGCATTCTTTATTGGTTTAATAGTTTAAATTCACCGAAGAAAAATCCCCCCACCAACCACTAAATAACATGAATGAAAATTCCGGCAGGGAATTCCCAATATTTTAAAATTCCAAAGTTTGTGGACATCTTTATTTTTTTTTTTTTAAACTTTGAGTGAAGTATCAGATTAAAATTACTGAATAGTAGGTAACAAATATGTTTTTTAGTCCATGTAGTGTATTATGGGGTGAAATATGCACTAAAACATGACCCCTCCTCCCTCCTCCTAACTACTAAATGTATATAACGGCTGTGTCTAAATTTTGAAATAATTTATGTTAACCCTTAAATGCTAATGGTAATTGGATGGCTGGAATTACTAAACCTTCGTCGATTCGAGTAACATATGCAGAAAAAAATACATTTTTTGGGTTAAAACTACACTTTTATAAAGGGAAAACTATTAAGAACTCATTATTAAATCTTTTAGTGAGATATACAAACATTTTATGAAAATAACTTAGTAGAAACATTAGAAGAATCTGAAATTGAGTGAACATAAATACACCAGGTCCCATGCCCCAAGCCAAATGCCCAAGGCCCTTTGCTATGTGCTCCAGGCCCCAGATTATCGGCCACTGGTCTCTGGCATGACCCTAGGCCCATTGCCCCTTACCCCTAGGCCTATTGTCCCTTACCCCAGGCCTATTTTCCCAGGCTATAGGCTCATTCGACGACCAATTAATTCCCTACGTTTATTACTAAACGTTAGTCGAATCGACGAAGTAGCTTTGACGGGAAATTGCCAGAAAACGAGTGTATGCTCAAAAGGACTACTACCGCTACACTAGCAGGTGTGTTACTAACCAGTGTAAGCACTGCAGAAGGAGGGGTACCCATCACCATTGCATACGAGCGTAAAAGGTTAAGATTCAAACTGTGCTCGTCGATTCGACTACCATTAGCATTCCAGGGTTAATACCTAATGATGGGACGATGAAAATTCCGGGATGGAGTTCCTAATTTTTAAAAATTACCAAGTTTGTGCGGGCGCACAAGTACAGTGTGTCAAAAATTATATTTTTTACAACTTTAAAGTAGTGTCGGACATGATTTTTTCCGGCTTTTACACTCTACTCTTTAAGTTAAACTATTTTACATACATAACACGATTCAGGTATATTTTGAGTTTTAACATAGAAATCTCAAGAACTAATAATACTTTAAAGTTGGTACTCCAAACCGTAAATACCTAATTAGATTGTGATAAATTATACTAAAAATTAGATTCTGTAGTAAAATTTAGCTACTAATTAAATTAACAGATTAAAAGGTAAGTCTTTGATGTTTAAACTGTTTAAAAAAATATATATATATTTTCTAGGTTTATGATCTTGAAAATGAATGCTGCTATATTACCTTCAGGCAATCGGATATAGATAGACGTGACCCAGATGGCTGACACATTGACCTACGATTTGAAGTAACATCAAACCCCTTTTATAAGTACATTTATATAAACTGTCTTTAAAAATCAAAAATTACACACACACAAATATATATTATACGCTGTTTTTTTACAATGAGAAGCCCAAGTCTTGTTTCTCTTTAGGCCCATTTACACTTTGATCAGTGCAAGTGCGAGTGCAAGAGTTCAGTAAATGTTTGCAAGTGTTAGGTGAAAATTATTTAACACTTACACTAAACACATGGTGACCAAATGGGTTTAGTGTTTTACTAAACTCTCGCACTTGCACTAATCAAAATGTAAATGGGGCTTTGAACGCCGCGTAATGTAAAGACGAAGGAAAACAATAATCAGGTTCATTAACTTAGCTTTATGGCAAGACACCAGAGGCTAGAAGGAGGGAGCGTTATGATACTAAGCATATGTCGATATTAAATTAACAAGTTGACTGATCAAAGATACAAACCTGAGTCGTGTTGAACTACGATAGGACAGACTACATTTCCTTGCCACACCAAACCTATCTCCGAGAATTTACACTACACTCTAACTGTTTATCTTGATAGTCAAAGCGGTTCGGTTTAACTTGTTGAGCCAACAAACTGACTAACTTGTCACCTTGTTGCCTCTAACTCTTCCCTGTAATTAAACTTGTGTTGGGTTGAGGGGAATGTAGGTGGTGAAGCTTCCTCAAACAACGCTGCATTAGCGGCAGCCATCTTTCCAACGACTGACAGCAAGGTAATGATACTTTGGTCTTCAATAGTCACTTACAAACTCCAACAATAATCAACTTTTCTCCCCCATCATTACTCTTCTCTTTCCCAAAATCATTAGAACTCTCTCGTTCTTGGCTTTTTACCAACCAATTAATTAAGTCTTAAAATAAGACTACCTTTGACAATCCCTACTTTTAAAATCCCATATGCATACATGTACATACCTGTACACTATTGATGAAGAATGTAAGATTAGCTGCTGGGAAAGCCGCATTTGACGTACAGTTTGCCCGTATTCTCTCGCCTAGCGTGTATTTACTCTTTTCTAGCGAAAGATCAGGTACTGCTTCTGGCTCCTCTGAAAACAGAAATATAAAAACATGTATCAAAGCAATATTCAAAATTTGTGGCAAGTAAGAAACAGTTCCATTCAACAATCTCACCGAAAGATCATGAAAGAGGTGTAGTTCAATAACCAAACAACGTCTTCACACAAAAATTGTAATTTGAACAATTGACCGGTTTCGGCTGTTCTAAAGCAGCCTTCTTCAGATAATCTTGAGGTTACTGGATTGACTTCAGGAGTACAAGTGACACTTGTACTCCTGAAGTCAATCCAGTAACCTCAAGATTATCTGAAGAAGGCTGCTTTAGAACAGCCGAAACCGGTCAATTGTTCAAATTACAATTTTTGTGTGAAGACGTTGTTTGGTTATTGAACTACACCTCTTTCATGATGAGTCGCTATCACACATTGGAGAAAAACACAGTCGAGGATCACCGAAAGAGTTTATCTTTAGCAAAACGGAAGTTATTTACTTTTGAGGTTAAAAATAAATAATTACTGCAGTATTATACATTTTATTCCTTTTTTCTTAGTAAACCCTCTTATTTAAATATCTTTAAGGAACATTAAGGAAGTGAAGGGTTTGACGACAGATGATAATCGAACAAGTAACTTTCGGTGAAAATATTTCCCCTTGTTCATCAGATTACGCTCGTGAAAAATGATGCACCATTCAATCAAAGAACTCGTAATTCTAATGACGAAATTTTATGAATTTCTAAGGAGAAACCACTTGGTATCAGAATGACTTTTTATTGATCAACTGGTCATTGAGGAATGTCTAGTCTAAACGTATCAAATGTGGATATTTACATGCATTTCTAATGACTACCTTGCTACTAGGCTTTGGAGTGGAACCCACAGGGTGCAAGGAGGAGGGGTAGGCCGAAAGGGACATGGCAAAGAACAGTGGAGGAGGAGGCTGGACAAATTGGAAAATCCTGGGATGAACTCAGGAACCTGGCTATGGATCGAGATGGGTGGTGGATTCTCCTGGATGCCCTATGCTCCTATAGGAGCCACAGGAACTAAGGCAAGACCTTGCTACTACTGGCTTCTTATAGTCAAATAAGCGAAATTAAATGTCAAATGAAGTTAAATTAAGGACCCCTTCTTTTTGACAATGTACAGGCATGTTGTGAGATCAAACCACAAGTTGTACAAACATATTGAACACATCAACACTTTTGATATTTGTAGGCGGAGCATAATGTTGACCAAACTGGTTGGAGTTTAAATGGGCAAGTTATTTAACTTATTTGTGTTTTGATCCACAAGATTATAAGGTGTGAACCCTATGAGCCTAACAACGTATATGAGAAAAACAACCCTAATAACAGTTCTTCTTTACAATCAAAAGTGGAAGTGAACCATCATATATTATTCTTAAATTTTCAATGAGGTAATGAACTGGAGGAGCATCAGTGAAGGGCTTTAATCACTGAATGAATTAATAGTTAATCAAACTAATTGAAATAGTTTATATACGTGACAAGACTGATTAGAGTTTTAATAGGGAGCCCGTTTGGTAGTTGATAAAGCTTGTTAGTTCTATCTTAGGTTAGATTTATAGTAATCTGTTTGTTGAAACTTATCAAACTAACTAATTACAACTTAGTACCGAGTTGTTGATTAAACTAGTAAGCAAAACTAATTAAACCCCTACTAATGTTTAATCAAACCTCTGATATAATGCCCGATCCATTTTTTTAAACAATTTTCGCTGAAATGTAGTGTAAAATAATATTAATAAAGAAATTCAATTTACTGCATTTTGTTTTAAACTAATAAAACGAGTTAGATATGCAATATACAAACATAATTATTTAAGGTACTAACATTTTTCCTTATTTAATACCATTTAAATTTAGTTAATCTACAATACAAATAATATCTCATAATACTTATGTAGACGACGTTAAAAAAAATCGGTCCGAGACAACACAGACAAACTTTCTATTATAAGAATTCATAATTCTCATCAACAATGTGATACCGTGTTTTTGCACACTGCAATAAGGTACGCAATGTGTGTTAGTCAGAGACACAAAGGGATGTGCCACACAAGCGAGACACATAGGAACGTTCCAACATCACACATTACGTCAAAAAGATGTTGGCTCGGCATTACGCCATGTCCTGCATCGTTTCGTCGCGTCCGACTCATCAGGGGCCCGACTATGCCCACCCAACTCTGGACCTATACCAGATCAAGAAGATAAGATATAGGGCTTATCAGAGACGAGCGTGCTCTCATACCGCCATACTTGCTTGGCTGGTAAAACACATCAACAATGTGATACCGTGTTTTTGCACACTGCAATAAGGTCCTCAATTTGTGTTAGTGAGAGGCACCAAGGGATGTACCACGCAAGCGTGACACATATTTAATCAAAATCGTCGGAACCATTTTCGAGAAATAATTTTTTTAACGTTTTTTGTCAAAGTTATTGGCGGGTAGCACACTAAAATTCATTTCCCGATTTCAGGGCATGATTTTTCTGAATAAATAGTTTAGGTCCCACCCGTCAGAAAAGACGACAGATGACAGACATTTTTTAAAAACCACTCCTTTACTTTTTTGGGAACTCAAAACGTGTAAATCCATCAAAATCTAATTTTCTCGCCATTACAATACTTTCTCTGTAAATGAAACTGAAAAAACCCGAATTCAATTTATTCAAACTACAAACATAGTTTAATTAACGTTTAATGCATTTTATTTACGACAGTGTAATGATTAGCAAGCAAACTATTTCTTTATTGTTCACTGAAACATAAAATGAAGAAGTGGTGAATAAACCTTGAAAGAACTTGTTCGAAGAGTAGATTTTCACGAAAAATAAACAGCATTAAGCTTCATTTTCCTAGACGCGACTTCAGCGATAGACGCTTAAGCGATAGTCGCCCATCGACTATAGCTGAGGACTCCTCTTCTGAGTTTGCATGTTACCGTTTTCCTAGCTGAACGACTCAGCATGAAAACTCTTATAATTTTGTGCCAGCGACTATCGCTCAGCGTCTATCGCTGGAGTCGCGTCTAGGAAAATAAAGCTTTAAAAGCAGCTCTCGTATTTTCAATATTGTTACGTTTATAATACGTTTGATTTTCAATCTCAACGTTATTACTTTCATCAGAGGAAAATGTGCACCCCGTATCAGCATAGAGGATAAAACGTTGAATCCTACACCTACCACAACCATACCTTTGATAAATAATGAAATATTCTAGCAATCAGTGTTGCTCATAGCTGCCTCCTGCCCTAAACACGAGCGTAGAAACTTTTATGATGTTTTGTTTTTACGACCAATTATATTGTCAGATTTATTTAATATTTCCTTTTTTTTGGGTTTCGTTGGTAAAACTAAAAAAAAAAGAAACCCTTATAGTTTCGTTCCTGTGTCTGTCTGTCTGTCTGTCACTCTGTACGGTTCCAATAACTTTTAAATCAAAAGAGATAGAAACATGAAACTTTCCAGTATTAAAGATCGTTTTGACGCGCACACAGGAAAAATATAGCGAACTCAAAATTATCAGCTGTTCAAATCCAAAATGGCGGATAATTCACGTCACGTGAAAAAAAAATATTTAAAAAAAATTTTGAGTGGGGTATCAAATGAGAGGTATTGAAGAGTAGATCACAAAAATATATAGCAATTGTGGAAAGTGTTCAATTTTTCATGCCATTTGTCAAAAAAACATTAAAATCCCCCCCCCCTTATACTAATTTAATGTTCACAATACCAACGAAGCCCTTTTTACGTGAGACTTCACGCACAACCAATTCATTTACATTCTCATATAATCAAAAATATTGTGTTAGCACGGAAATTCGATTTTGAGATTTTGATGGATTTATACGTTTTGAGGTCCCCTAAGTCCAAAAAAGTGGTTTTTAAAAAATGTCTGTCTGTCGTCTGTCTATTGTCTGTGCAGACGCATGGAGCCTAAACTACTGGGCTGATATTGACGGAATTTGATATTCAGAAAAATCATACCCCGAAGCGAAATCGAGAAATAAATTTTAGCTTAAAATCGTGTGCACCCCAAAAAACTAAAAAAAAAATCAAATTCTTTAAAGCAGTTCCGACAATTTTGATTTTTAAAAAATCTAAAATACAGTCCATTTAAATACGAATCTAACTTATAATCTTCATATAAAACGAATCTAACGATATAAGCTGTTTTCCCTGCAAAAATCTAGTTTCTGAGGAAATAGCTTTAAAAGAGGACGGGTTCGATTCCCCGCCGAGGAAAAATTATTTTTATGATACATTTTGATGAAATGTTCAATAATAATTAAATGTTCCTACGAATACACGAAAACTACTAATGCAAAACACTGGGCTAAGTAATCATGAACTCGTATATATGAAAGTTTGTCTTGGACCTTATTTTTTTTTTTTTTTTTAAATCTGTCAAAACTAAGTTTTTTTTAAAAGTAAAATATTAATTTAGAAATATTGTGCGCAGGCCGTTGAAATTATTATGTCTAGCGCAACCCGTTCCCTTAACCTTAAAACATTCTTTTTTGTTGATTTGTAATAAAAAAAATAGAGGGAAGGGACACAAAAAACGCAATTTTTAGGGAGATTTAGCGCACAGATGGATTTGTACAAAAAGGAAACCGAATATACGCCTTGAATACAAATTCAGGGCGTCCTCCTATTTCATTTAACACCCCACATGAAGCATTTCCATTAAAAAAACGTCAACCCGTTGTTTTGAGGGATGAGGTTTTAGGCACCCCCCTCCATTTTGGGAATTCAACTGTGTTTGGGTTGTTACACCTAACGTGGCTGCAAAGTTTCAATTTTTGTTGTTGGGTACTTTTAGAGATCAGGTGCGTAAAGGTTAGGCAAACGCAGGAAAATATAAAAGGTCCTCGGTTTTTCCTAAGGACCCTAAAAAGATGGAAAAGGTTATAATTTGTAAAAAAGTTTCTTGAGAGTTGAGAAGAAAATATGGCTTATACCAACATTTATTTTAGTTCTCAATGTCTATTAAAGATGTAGGATGTCTTTAAGCTATCTGTGGAGTTCTGTTTACAGCTGCTTTAGTTCTTAGACTCGTCTCGGAGGATCAAGAGCGCAAGTTAGAGTAAAACTCTTCGGCTTATCCTTTATCGGATTATTAACTTTTGAGAAAGGACGAAACCTGCGTCAAAGTCCATGAATATGTAGATAATTCCTGGTTCATCTAATCCTCAACCGTTTCCAGGACAACACCTCGGAAGATTGGAAGTGAAACTTGGAGGCGTCAAAGTTTGATGGGGAAGATCCTTGCTCCCTTGTTATTAATGATGGAACATTGAAGAGGGCCTTATGAAATCACGTATTTCCCTTTCTGATTACAGGCTGTTGCTTCTAGGTTGGTAAAACAACAAGCGTCAAGTTGGGTGCTTCAACTTGTCTTGCCAGATTTGTCTGATAAAGTAGGTAAACGTCCTTTGGAATCGGTGAATTTATGGTTTTGGATCGGAGTTTTAGACGGAACTTAGTAACGAACACTGAGTTCAGTTTATTGGTCTGATCAGTAAACTAAAAACCAATAGTGAAACAACTAACAACAAATACTAAACAGAAGATAAAGTTAATTTATTTTGGGGACAAACTTCACTAACAAGCAGTCATTTTTTGATAATTAAACTATTAGTTAATTGTAATAGCTGATGAGAATGATGATATTGAAAGTTGTTTGAATTCAAATATTTTCCCGGGAAAAAGTACGGTTTTTTTTTTACTTTACTTAGTCTAATCAACTTTTAAGATAAAAGAATATTAAATATAAAACTGCCCCAGGAGTCTCAATGTCTTGGGGTAACGAACACACAAACCTTTGAGACTTTTGTAGGGCAAACTATTGATTAGAACCAAGTGGGGGGGGGGGCTAAAGTATAAAAGTGCCAAAGTACGTTATAGGGCCCAGCTGAGTTTAACCAATGTGACAAATAACTAAATAATATAAAAGTGTTAAATGAACCTATGACAGCACCAACTGTTTTCAACCTAGAAAGAAACTAACCTCGGAACAGTCATTCATAAGATATGAAATAAGAAACATAGAAGATATGAAATAAGGAACATAGAAGATATGAAATAAGAATCATAGAAGATATGACATATGGAACATAGAAGATATGAAATATGGAACATAGAAGATATGAAATAAGAAACATAGAAGATATGAAGAAAAGAAATGTAATGAGTAAATATATTTTATCTACGATTGATAGGAAATATAAACAATATATCTCTCGTAGTAAGTTTTAACGCTTAGTGTTTGTTCATAGATACTGATGATGGCTTTATAAAAGCCGAAAGCTGCTTTGATAAATAAACAAGTATTTTATTCCGTGGAGAGACGGGTTCTTTTTATTCATTAAGATGACCTCCATCAACGCTCTTATTTCTCAAATATATCTCTGTTTAGATGCGTAGAAAGTGATTATTTACGTACTTGTATTCATTGCGCATGCGCGTCTCATAGTTCTGAAGAATTCCTCTTCTTTACCACGCTAGCACGGTAAAGAAGAGGAATTCTTCGGCTTTACGCACGATTAGCGAGTTTGTTTACATTTAACAAAACTAATTTGCTATTCTTTTATTAAAGTAACTGTTTATATCGGGTGCAAACTCCACACTCGCATGCAAAATGCTACTTTCCGCACTCGACGCGTAAAGTAACTATTAAAAGTATAAACTTGTCTCTTTTAGACTATGTCAAAACAATCTTCTACGATTTGGAGGATTATATAATTGTATTTTTAAAACAGTGTGTGTAATTTGTATAATCGTGGATGCCTATTTAAATTATGAAGCAGAATGCTTCACTTACCCGATACCTTAACCATATTCGTTTAAATCTTTGTAGGGTCCGTAAACCTAATTGAGGACCTTTTTCTTTCGTTAACGTACCATAACTTCCTATAAGTTCCTAACGTACCTTGACTTTGAAATCACCATATTCATATTATTAATATACATTAAAATGTGTAATGAAGATGTGTGCGCAGCCAAATTCGTGAATTTATAACTTTGTTTATTGTAAAAATACTAAGAAGTTTATATATTGTGTGTGATATATTATACACACAAAATGACACTATTATTTTCTTTTCTTTTTTCATATTTATACTGAAATAACATTTGATAAACTTCTTTCGGACTTCGTTTATCTAGGAGTTTCATCTCGTACTATATTTCTATTTGGACAGTGATTTTTTGTACTTTTAAAATTATTCTAATACCCGCTTACGAAATTCGCTCAAAATGAATTTCGTAAGTGTAATTCGAAGTACCTTTATTTCTATTAAAGAATAATTATAATTTATATTTGCATTTTTATGAGCATCCCTAATGCAGTGTTATATTTGCAATATGTATATACATATTGCAGATATTTAACACTGCATTATGAATGCACATATAAATTAAATGTAAATTATAATTATTCTTCATTACAAATAAAACACATTTCAACTTTCACTTATAGTCTAGGAGATAGCGTTTTTTCAAGAAATTTAATTATAGAGCCAGGATCGCCGCTTGTTTGTGAATGCAGCGCTCTTGTCACTTTAGCCCGCGTGGCCCGCGGAGGAACTAGTTCTCCCTCCTTGTCTCTACAGTCCGCAATACAGTCCAACGCAGTCCAAACCGCAATACAGTCCAACGCAAAACCAGCGCACACCGCTATTGTAAAGCTAATGTTTTCAGGTTACTGTACTAGTCCAGGAGATAGCGTGCAAAAAAAGTTTGTGACTAACATCAAGAAAGAATTTTGTGTACAAGTTAATCTTTTAGTGCCTCTTAAGAATGTGTGGTCGGCTAAGTTCGTCTGCGGGACATAGCTCAGCAATAGGCATTTGAATAAATAAAATGGTGGAGACCGACCATGTCCCTTTAATTATGGTAGACAATGTGATTTTCAAGATCTTGAGTACTCAATTAGTTTGTAATCCACAAATCAAGTTGATGTTAATTTGTTCCTTGCTGTGTGACCCCTTTGATTTCAAGTAATATTTGAATAACTAACCTATCAAGAGACATACTAACATCAACTTGATTTTCGGTCTACTAACTTATTTCGTAGTCAGGACCACGAAAATCATATTTTCCACTATAATTGATGGGACATGGCTGCTCTCCGCCGGTATGTTTTTTAAAAAAGCCTAGGCTACATCATGCAGACGAACTTAGCACACCACATATTCTTTATAGGCACTAAAAGATTTACTTATACACAAAATTCTAGCTCGATGTTAGTCACACACTTTTTTGTACGCTATCTCCTGGACTATTACCTTTGAAGTAATAATACAAAAAGAAACAACAAAACTCACTAAAATAGTCTAAATAGAAATATAGTACGAGATAAAAAAAAAAAAAAATTCACAAACTAAGTCCTAAAAATAAAGTTTTTTCAGTATGGAAACGAAAATGAAGAAAAAAATGGCATCACTTTTTTTTGAATATTGACTTCAATTTGAGATATAAACACACAACCTGGCGGATATATCAAGAAAAATTAAGTGTTGTAATATATATCACACTCAAAATATCAACTTCTGGTGTAATTTTTATGATAAAAAAGTTAAAGATTTATGTTGACAGGCTGCAAGCCCATCATTGTAACAAATGTTTCAAGTTAGGGAGGTTTCGAAGTTACAGAATTTACACCTCCCCCAACTTCGATTTTCGTGCATATGACATATTTTGATAAATAACCCAGTTTGATATAAGTCAAATTTGGATATATGTCAAAAAAGTTACAGAATCGACCCTATCCCTGAAAGTACCTGAACAGGAAAAATATAGGAAAGACTCAAGAAATCATCCCGCAAAAACAAAGGGTTGACATTTCTATAGGGTATTGAATGAAAGAGGAGGTCTCCTTACGCCTTAGGTTCGAATATTGTATATTCGGTTTTCTTTTTGAACAAATGTATCTTTAAAAACATCGATAGAAAGATGCCTATTTCCAAGCTATGTCCCCCAGACGAACTTAGCCGACCAAATATTCTTAACCCTTCGATGGTCGCTCGACGTACTGAGTACGCCAAACCAACTTTGACCAGTTAGGAACGACTAAATTTGGGTCACAGTAAGTCGAGTTCCAACTAACTTTCTATTAGAGTGTGTTAACAGAATTATACCACCTTATCTCTATTCGTTAAGTCTTTCAGTGTGTTTTAAGCTTTTTAACGAGTTGACTCCTGTCAGGCGTACCAATTACGCCGCGCGACCAATTGTGTTACCTTCTTTTTATACGATCGTTTTATGAATGCGTTTTAATGAAAATAAGTAAGAGTGAAGAATATATTTTAATATGTCAACTACCTACAAGCACTTAAGTTCAATGCAAACACAATAGAACTTCAGGATTGCATGAAAATGTTGAAAGAACTTTCATACAAAGAAACAGAATATCACAATGATGGATAACTATTGATCTAGTAGTGATGAAGGAGAACAAGTAATTATGGTGCACGCTATCTCCTGGACTATGGATTTAATTAAACAAATAAACAGGTCAAGTGCGTGCTAGTCAGCACACAGCGAGGGTCCGTAGGCCACACTGTATAGTTTAAGTAGTACCCTATTGATGGTGTTTTTTTTTGAAATGCTAAAAAGCTTACTTTGAACCACCATCCTATGGGTCTGATATGCTCAAAACACATAACCAAACTTCTGATAAAGTATTTTTTTGAACCGGACTACAACCATATAAATACATCGAAAAGACCAAAGTTATAAAAAACGAATTTTGTCAATAAAAAATAAAATAATATTTTTATCAAAATTTCCAAAAAGTGGTATCTTTACTTTTGGTCGAAGAATGTTCAGGAATTTTATCAGATTTTTTGGACTTCACATAAGCGAGATAGAGGGGGGGGGGGACACGTTTCACACCCACTTCAAACTTGCCTACGCTCGCCCTATCAAAGTTATAACCCAAGAATTATATATTTTTGAAATTAGCTCGACGTACCCTTTCATATGATACCCCTCACGGTGTCGAAAAAAAAAAAAAAAAATTGTAACCCTAAGTTATTTTACCCTAATTTTTTTGAAAATATTTTTTTTAAGTCGCTATGTTTTTAAAATATGAGGGTAGGTACAAGACACATACATGCCAAATTTTAAAGTGATGGGACGAAAGGTGTAGCCGTGAGAAAAGGCGACAGGACGGACGGACAGACACACGCAGGAAAATATAAGGGTCCTTGGTTTTGCCTACGGACCCTAAAAATTGTGGAGAAAACAGTTTTTGTACGTTGTCTTAAAAAAATATATACTTTATAAAATAAAAAGGGTCTTCTTATTAGTCCATTAAGATATTGAAGGTCAAGATGCGAAACCTAAACTAAAACCTATTATTTTTACCTAAACCTATTATTCTCTTTATCCATTATAACATTAATATTAATAATATTTTTTTTGACTACAACAATTAAAATGTTTTATCTATTTAAACTTAATTATAATTAATGTTATTATTTAAAAAAAAAAAAAAAAAAAATGGAGTAGAGTACCAATATTTAACATCTTCTTCTTCAATCATCTTTTATCCTTTCAAGATGGTGGATAATTTCCTGCAGTCCAATGATAATAAAATAGAAAAAGCCTGAGGTTTAAACAGATTGGATCAATTGATAGGCCGTATGCATAATGAATGAACGTCATGAATACTAATTGGATTTTTATAATTAAACCTTTATAAATAAAAAGGGCAAAAAAAGGAATCAGAAGAAGATAAAGAAGAAAAAAACGCGGAGAATAATTTCGGTTGGTTTAAGTATAAAGTTTTTGCTTCAATACCAAAAGCATAGTCCTAATTAAACTACCTTGAATTATTAATGATTTTTTTTCTTCTTCAGGCAAGAAGAAAGTGTCGTGACTGCAATGTCAAATAATTTGAAAATTACGATAAAATTAGTTGAAAAAGGAAGATGTTGTAAAGTAACTTCCCCTTTATAAGTTAATTCAATAAAAGAATAGCAAGGGACAGAATTAAAAATGTTCTCGATTTGTGAAGAAAAAAGTCACGCAATTTTCGAAAAGAGAATAACAGACTACGATGAAACATTTTATAGTCAGTCATTCATGAATAAAACGAGAAAGAGCTGAGGGCTTCTTATCCCTTAAGAGCATTATTCTCTAGAATTAGACAGACAACTCCTTATTTATTAGATTTATTTAGGGTCTAAGTCCTTATTACTCGCACATCATCTCCACTTTTTTGTGTTTCTTTACTGTATTTCTAATAAGCGAAACCAGAAGAAATATACGACATTTTTACTAATGAAAGTACTTTTAATTATTGGATTTCTGACTTCTCAATAAATATAAAAATTCATATTTTACGATTTTGGTAGTATTCATACTACGGAAAGATTAAATTTTAATTAAAATCAAATTATAATTATTATTAACTACGGGAAAGAGACAGAGAATAATTAATATAAAAATGCCATTTTTCAAAACTGGTCTTATTTTCAACTTTTTTTTTTTTTTTGGTTTCTGTATTCTTCACCTTAGTTGTATCTATGTGCAAAATTTGGGGAAGATTGAATGACGAAAAGTGGTTCAAAATTGGGGTAATAGGTGTGCGATGAAACTTAAAAAGCAAATAAATTTGACGCCATTTTGTTTTTGTTATTTGTTTTTTGGTTTCTGTATTCTGTATTCTTCACCTTAGTTGTATCTACGTGCAAAATTTGGGGAAGATTGAATGACGGTAAGTGGTTCAACATTTGGGTAATAGGTGTGCGATGAAACTTAAAAATCAAATAAATTTGACGCCATTTTGTTTTTGTTTTTTGTTTTTTTGGTTTCTGTATTCTTCACCTTAGTTGTATCTTTGTGCAAAATTTGGGGAAGATTGAATCACAGGAAGTGGTTCAAAATTAGGGAAACGGAAATGTGCGATGAAACTTACGAAGCAAAGTAATATAAGACCAGTAAAAATACACTCCAGTTTAATTAAAATCAAATTATAATTATTATTAACTACGGGAAAGAGACAGAGAAAAATACACTTCAGCGCCGGGATTTGAACCACGGGCCTCTATATTTCCAGTATAGCGCTCTACCAACTAAGCTACGCAGGAGAATGATTTTCTCTGACGTTAATGATACCTTGTCCCAAATTTAAGCTTTCAATTTTCCACAAATCTGAGAAGTCAACATTAATGAAATAGAACTAGACCGAGAAATAATGCTTATAATTATAAAGTACCCAATTAGTACCTGTACCTAGTACAATCAATTAGAAATTCATATTTTACGATTTTGGTAGTATTCATACTACGGAAAGATTAAATTATAATAAATCAAATTATAATTATTATTAACTACAGGAAACAAACAGAGAAAAATATACTCCAGCGCCGGGATTTGAACCACGGGTCTCTATATTCCAGTATATAGAGGCCCGTGGTTCAAATCCCGGCGCTGGAGAGTATTTTTCTCTGTCTGTTCCCCGTAGTTAATAATAATTATAATTTGATATAAAAAAATAAATAAATATAGAGTAAAACCTGCTAAAGTGACCACTTTTTCATGGTCCCTTCAGAAATGCAATACTTCCTGTACATTTTCTTCTGCTTATTGTGGCCATCTGCCTATTTTGACCAGTGACCACCTTCTTTTGGTCTCTTAAATGAAATTTATTTCGGTTAAAGTGACAAAAAAAAAAAAAAAAAAAAAAAAAAAAAAAAAAAAAAAAAAAAAATGTAATGGGAGTACCTATAATAATAATTTTGAAACTTTTTTTTTTTAATTTAATTTCTAAGAACTCATACAATAGTTGTTGCAATATGAATAAACCCCATTTTACTTTCTTTCTGTTTTATAAAAATTATTTAGAAGGATTTTAATTCAATGGAATTTTTTAAATGAAACAATTCTTGAGCGTTCTGAGAGTTTTATTAAGATTACATGATTTCTCTGTATTTTTTCTTTTTCACTTTATCCTCATTTCTTTGGAATATCTCATTCTTTTCATTTAGCAAATTTTGTTTCTTGTTCAGTTGTTTGATTTAGAAGGTGAAAGGTGTTTTTTTTTTTTTAAATTATAAAATTAGTTTCATCATTTTTCAGAAAGGATTTATATTTTACTCTATTTACAAATTGAGTGACTCTTTTCTATAAACGATCCTTTTAACCCTTTATGTGTCTAACATTATAGAAAAACAAAACAAATAGCACTTTTTTTTTTAACTCATTTTAGGTATGTTGTCCACCTGCCTAAGGTGACCACTTTTGGTCGGTCCCTTCGGTGCATAATCAAATAAACTCAGAGTTTGAAGGTACATTGAATATAACGCTAATTTAAGTTCATCCTGCGGCTGTTTTTAATCTTCAAAAAGAATACATTTGTAGGTGTATTTGCTAGATTGCGTTTAGATGAAGGTATGTGAAGGTAAAATCGCTGATTTTCTAGAATCTATCTGCAGACCCAGGAATAGTGCAAACCTGACAGTCCTGACAACTAGTGCTAGTTAGATGCAGGGTTGCCAACCCAAGCATTAATATTCTTGTATGCTTCCTTTTAAAATTACCGTAAATTTTTGTACCACTAAATTGAAATGTTCGTAATTACCCACGACCCCACGTCTGTTTCCATTTAAAGAGAAATAAAGTTATTTCTGCGGTGGGAAGCTTTATACTGATCAGCTAGGACCGCCTGAATCCAGTGTTCATAAGGTGAATGATTTCGGTCCACTCAGAACTTAACTTTTGTATTCTGTGTTTTGGCACTTTCGTTTTAGTCAGCCCAACACACGAGACAGTAATTTTTTTTTGGTAATGGTAGGACCAGAGGATTCACCGCTATCACATTCATTACTAAAATATGTACATAGAAGATAAAACTCATGATTAAAGATATAAGGAGATCACAAAAGTGTCACGACAAACGAGAAGGTGTAAATAAAAGAAAGAAAAAATAAGGTCAGAAGATTCGCCTTAACATCGAGCTAGCTGAACTTCCTATAATTATTCTGGCGTGGAAGCGACAAAGTTAGTATAAATCAGCAAAGAAATGTTTCTTGTTACATTACAACTATTTAATGGAAAATCGATACCTTTTATGGCAGATTACCGTATTTTGCTTCCGAGCTTACCGAAGGTAACGGAAGCATTGTGTTCACATTTGAGAACGAAAAACTTTTATGCCTCCGATTTTAAAAATTCCAAGACAGAAATCCGTTTCAGACATCAGGGAACATTTTTGGTCTCGTGTCTGTCTGCCTGTCTGTCTGTCGGTCTGTGTGTCCGCGAATTATGAAACGTGCGACGATAACTTGAGTAAATGACCGACCGATATTGATGAAATGTGGTAGACATGTTCATTTTACTAATGCCCAGGACGAGTTCGTTGGACAGCGTTATCCATCCAAGCGTTCACGAGCAATGCTCGCGTAAACATGAACTTCCAATTTAAAATTGGAATTTTAGGTCGGGTAAAAATCTAACTTCATCTATTCAATGAGACAAACATTTTTTTTTAATACAATTTTTTAGTAAAACCAACAGCGACACCTGTATGAAGTGTTAAAGATCGCTAAAACTATTTAATAGTTTTTACACAATAAACAATATAACGATAATTTGAAGTTAATATAACAATAAAGTACATGATAGGATGCGAGGAAGCTATGTGCCACACTAATTAGCAGTCTATTTTTGGTGTATTAATTATCGTTCTCGTACCCGACTTAGAAGAAACGTATGTTTACTGTAATTACCAAACAGTTAGCAACCCTGGTTAGGTGTGACTTTCTGTTATAGGGACTGCTTGCTCCTCTTTTTGACATTTTCTCCTATACATTTATGAGAAGTAGTTGGCTAGTTAGCTTTTTAATGGTGCGAAAAAGGAAAAAGTGGCAGGACTATAATATCCAGATATAATAACTAAAAATTAAAGTAGTGCCACACACTTGTGAAGAGGAGATGTTATGACGTGGAATCGCCAATGCTATTTGGGAATACATAGTTCCAGTAAGGGACTTACTGTAACTAGTAACCAAACAGGGACAGTAAGTAACCTAAAAACCTTAGCTGTACAATTGTGGCGATCCTGACTGTAGTTCAATTTCCAGAAAATTGGATAAGACTAGTCAGAGGGACACAGGCTCCATGGATTAAAGATCTCGCTTAGAATAGACATTGATTAAGTGCAAACCACGGGACATGCAATCAGTATCCACAAAAAATTGATGAATTAAATGGCCCCCATGTCCCCTGTGCCTGTGCCGTGGTAAAAGATCTGGAACATGTAATTATTCTATACAGAAATTTCGTAATACAGAATTTTTAAGAGGAAAAATCAGTGTTCCTGAAAGAGGGAAATTTTTATCCCGTATAATTTTGACCCATTCCAGAACTGTTTTATCTAGGTCTTCATACTTTCGACCTTAAGAGGGATTTCATATTTACGGGATACTTCTGTGTTCTTCAATCCTTTATCTACGTCTTTGAATAGATTTTTTTTTTTGTTTTTTGGAAAGTCATGATTTTCTTTTGGACATTTCTACGATGATTAAATTACGCTGTAAAAAGTCAAGAGCTTTATGAACTTCCGAAACGAATTCTAAACTGAGATTAAGAGACTTCTCTACACTGTGCATAGATGATTCCAATTCCACTTAAACTAATGAAGGTAGAACATGCAAAATTATTAAATTGCTAAAGCAAGAGATTCAAAAAAATGGTTAAAGAAAATAAAGGAATGCAAAAACACCACCAATATTAACTCACAGAAAATTTTGTCATTCGGATAATTATTCATATTACTATGAATTTTGTTCGAGGTAGAGAAATTATTTCATATAAAGATGGGATCGTTTAACATAAATAAATGTATATTGCAATTGATTTAAACGACGAAGAAAAACAGAATCTACACAACAAACATTTTTTTTATAAGGAAATAAATAATTTTCTCTCCTTTTAAAAATTGCTAAATGATTTAAATAGCTCTTAAAACCTAGGAAGAAGAAATAAATAAAGCATGGAAGCAAAAATTTTAAAATGTTAAACAAATAAAAGGCCTGAGCAAAAAACGGAAAATACAAAATCATTCAAAGCTTTCTTTGTGAAAAAAAGAAAAAAAAAAAAGAGAAAGATTTAAAATCAGGTTGAACTTTTCCTTCTTTTAAACAAAAAGGCCATACGGCAGAAAAAAAGCTTAACAGAAAGAAAAAGAAACATGAAGACAAGATAAGGCAAAAGGTAGGCGCAGGTTTGCGAGCGTAATTCACTTGTCTCTTGCTTCCCAGATACAGCCCAGACCCTGAGCACGAGGGGGACAAAACTACCCTGTTCCAAGAATCGTCACGGATTATTTAACATTTTATGTCGATTGAAAGAGAGAAGAGCTTGAACCAACCCTTGTCTGATATCTATTTTTGTACTGAATTAAAATGGTTTTTAAAATTCTTTTTTTTATAAAGGGAATAATCCCATATAATATAATAAAAGTGTATTGAAGATAATTTGGATAAATTTTAGTGTCAGATATAATTAATAATTCCCCCTTACTTTTTGGATTTTTGGAAAGAAATTAAGTTTTGAAGCTTTGAAAAGGAGATGTCAATTAAAACCTAAAAAAGTAAAGCTGGATCAGTCAATAATAGGAGCATTAAAAGTCAACGTGAAGGATTAAAAGATAATGACTCCACGGATTTAGTCTCCAACATTTTAGACAGTCTTGAGTTGGTCTCCGATATTATTTAGACTTAACATTTTATATTATTTTTGGTACAAATCAGGTAGTTTAGCTCAATGTGAGTTTCTAGCCAATATGTAGCGTTTTTATAATCACACAACACGAAAATACAATAGAAGTAAGAGCGTGCAACGTGATATCAGCATGTTAATAATACATTCAAATTATAAGTTTAAATACATAATTAGAAGAAATAATTTATTTATATAATAAATAAACGTATATAATCTAATAATAGATATTATAATTGTAACAAATGTTCATACAAATAATAAATAAATGACTAAAATGTAATACTAATTATCAGAAATAATTCATAATTATAAGTTTTTTAAAAAAAAAATATGTATATAAAATGTAATTTTAATTAAATACAGCGACAAAACTTGGTTTGTACTACTTACTAAGTTTGGTTTGTAAATGTTTATAGCATACTATTGTAATTTGTATAAAAATAATGTAATCAAACACACGATTAAGTATTCACTCCGACAAATGTAGGAGAACGGAGAGACCCTAACACGAACCTCATCTTCAAGACACAAATTTACACTCCTTCACACTTTAACCCTAACAACCCACGACCCACATCTGACACCATCAACAACAACCTGGTCACCAACTGTCAGTACCATCCCTCGATCAACAACAGCCTGGTCACCAACTGCCAGGACCATCCCTCGATCAACAATGGCCTGGTCACCAACCCCCAGGACCATCAATCACTCAACAACGATCTGGTCACCAACTGTCATGGTCAATTCCAATCACCAAGCTTCCATCACTTGTCATCCCAGGACCACTTAAATTCATTTACACAAAAAGGTTTGTCCTCCTTTCCCCTTTTACAATATATTAAGTAAACACCTCCTGCTCAAAGTCACAAACCATTCACTACAAACACTAAACTGCCTTGGCTACTTCCTATACCTGTTCGCAGGTGCTCACTCTCCAAAAAAGGGGGGGGGGGGGTCTGTAACGGGGAAGCCAAGTAAGCCTTTGCATAGAGTCACACGAGGGGTCCGGTCTTAGCTCTGGAGGTGTACACCTCATGCATCAATTTCACAAGCACAATCATATACCAATAAATAATATATATCCAACATATAACCAGTTCACTTTATTCCACTCACCAAATCCCCTTTACAAATGCATGCGCCTTCATAAAGGAACTTGTCCATAACTAAATACAGCCGAAATGTAAAATCAAACATGTTATTTATTTATATATTAAAACCACAAAGGTAAAACATATTTATTTGTATCCTCGATATAGGGAACCAACATACCTTCTTCACTTTAAAAACACTTATACGCTAATATTAAAATAAAAAATGTTATATGCTATAAATCATTTATATGTGTATGTAAAAAATTTATATGTGTGTATACACATAAAAAAGGGGGAGGGGAGGTTTTTTTCCATATATAATTCTGAGAGGGTTCATAGAAGAATGGTTACGACCTACATAACCTAATGTAACTCCTAAGTAGTTAGGTAATGTTCAGCTCAATGTATCTGGTCTTTAAAGCTAGAAAGAGGAGTTTCTTTTCCTCAGAGCCGGTGGAGTAGGAGAGCCGTTCTGTACCTTAAAGGCTTTGCAAGGGAGGCGAGGAAATTGCCGGCCATTCTATAAAATAAAATCGCCTCTCTCAAGACCTACCTCCACTATCCTTCTTCTAGAAGAGTTTCTATTGTCTGGCACCTTAGTTCACCCCACCACCCTCGACTTCACCTAATGTTACAGCTTGTCTCGGCTCCATTGCGTATCTCTTGTTTGATACTGACATTGAGTTCTGTCCTTCTTTGTTTCTTACTATTCTTCTCTCACTTCTTCAACAGCCAGAGAGAGAGCTATAATATTGTTTCTCTTATTTCTCTCTTTTCCTTTTATTTTAACAACTCCGACGTATATACCCGGCCTTGGGGTGCTTCTAAACAATTTTCTTCATTCTATCGTAAAACTGTTTTAAAACCTTAAATTTAATTAAATTCTCTTTTCGTTTCATTCTCAATAGAAATCCTTAGATGTCTAAAAAGAAAATTTGATATTCATAATCACCGACGTTGTCTTCTTCATTAATTACATCATGGAGGTCGTAAATAATTTTATCTACGATTAATACGAAATATAAACATTGTATCTCTGTTTAGATGCGTAGAAAGTGATTCTTTACGTAGTTGTATTCATTGCGCATGCGCGTTTCATATTTTCTCTTTTTTCCGCCCTAGTGCGGTAAAAAAGAAGAATTCTTCACCTTAACGCACGATTAGCGAGTTTGTTTACATTTAATAAAACTCGTGAGGGGTATTCGTCCGTTCGTCCCCACTACGCGAACCGACCGATTACAAAGTCGGTACTTCTTTAGATTGTTACTCCTCAATGTGTTTTATAGAATATATATGACATTAACTAAATAACTATCAAGACAAAGTGATATTTAGCCCAATGTACTTTGGGACAAAGGAATATCACACTTCTGTTCATATAAGGGGAGTAACAATCTAAAGAAGAACATTCCGCACACATTCTTTTGAGATTGTTACTCCCCTCTGTTTTCATTATAAGGGGAGTAACAATCTAAAGAAGTGCCACAAAGTCACCAAGTTTTCGCCTCACCCCACAAAAGGGTTCCCAGCGGGAGCATCACGAGTGGCGAGGCGAATGACGAGTGAAACGACTGCACAATCAACTCACCGTTCATGCTAATTTGTAAATGTGGCGTAAGTATAATTTTATTTGACACTGTATCTGTAAAATATGCACAGATGATGTCCATATAAAGTCCTAAAGCTGCTTTGATAAAAAAAAGGTTTTCTTTAACGAGAAAAATATGGGTTTTTTGGATGATTAACTTTACCGAAGCTCCAATTTCTGTCAAAATTACAACAAATAAAAACTTAAAATGTAACCTAAATAAGTTTATTATCAAGCCGCTACGATAATTTGTAATATAGGCAATTTTCAATTTCGCCCATTTAGTCATTATAAATTGACCCTAACCCTACACAACCATAAACTGTTCAAACTCCAAATTCTAAATTCATAATAACTTTAGGATTGTACAACGGATCTCACCAACACCTAATCTAAACCGTGTCATTGATATACCCCTGTGTAGGGACAGTAAGAGAAGAAAAATGTGTACAAGTAAAGAAGTACAGATGCAGAAAAATTAAACCTATACCTACCTAGGATACAAGTGTAAACTAACCTGGGTGTCACACGTCAATTAATTTATTTTTTTGTTTACTTTTCGCTGTCATTCACTGTTCACCTTTTAATAAAATAACTAACCCTACACCCTAAACTAACCCTAACCCTAACTAACCCTAACCCTACACAACCATAAACTGTTCAAACTCCAAATTCTAAATTCATAATAACTTTAGGATTTGATAAAAAAAAAAAATCATAAATATTATACAAAAAAATTACTTAACATAAAGCCTTAATAATCACAGACATTGCTAATTGAGTAAAATATTTTTCCCAACTCAGTCAGCAGTAGGGAGGGGTAAATCCGTCTGAGGTATGACTGGGGAATTTGGGCACCGCCGCGTTCAAAAGGGTAAGGACAAGGATGATGAAATAAATAAACAAGGAAATAAAAAATAATAAGAATAAGAAATATAAAAACCTAATTAAACCACCTAGTGGCTTAATAGAAAAGAGAGGTGTGGGAAAACTGGGGAACGGGGAAACCAGTTTTAAAGGTTGAGAGAAAAAGGAAACTTCGGAGAATTGCTTAAAGCCCCTAAAATAAAACAATAAAACAATTTAAACAAAAACACTTTTATTTAACTCTGGGTAAACAGGCTTTGTTCACTCCCCAGTCGGCAAAGAAAATAATATTGTACTGTCACAAAAAACAAAATTACAAGATAAAAAGAACTTTTTATATACTACGTTTTTAAATTTTCTGTTGAATCATATGTAATGTTGATAATATAATTGTCATTGTTATATATAATGTTATTGAAAAAAAATACATAGTTCCAAATTTATTTACTTCACATAATAATGACAACCATCTTAGAGAGCTGATGCTAAACCTATAAAAGGACAAATATTTGTACAACGGATCTCACCACCACCTAATCTAAACCGTGTCATTGATATACCCCTGTGTAGGGACAGTAAGAGAAGAAAAATGTGTACAAGTAAAGAAGTACAGATGCAGAAAAATTAAACCTATACCTACCTAGGATACAAGTGTAAACTAACCTGGGTGTCACACGTCAATTAATTTATTTCTTTATTTACTTTTCGCTGTCATTCACTGTTAACCTTTTAATAAAAAATCACAAATTTGAAACCCGTCAAAATGAAGATTGTAAATACTATGGGATATGTCAAAACAAATAAAATAACTTGCGGATTTTTTCCGAACTAACTTTCCATACAGCAAAATTTGCTAAAAACTAATTAAATTTTGCTGAGAGATGGCTAAAAGTATTAAAATAATCCATTGTCATCGTGTTCTGAGTTATTCTAAAAGTTTCAAATGTTTAGCTACTCGGAAAGTTAGTTAAAATTTGTTTGCAAGATTTGTACTGGACAAACAAACAAACAAGAAAGCAAGCTAATAAAAACGTAGTAAAAATAAAAATGCAAATGAAATAAAATTATAATAATAATTCTAGTAGCAAGTAAATTAAATTAATGTGAAACTGCTTAAGTGATAAATATATATTATATATATTTTATAGCGCTTTCTTTGGGGCCCCAGTACATAAAATTCCTAGCGGTTTAGCCAAGTCTCCCACTGTCCGAGTAAGTTCTACTAGGTCGAATTTATCCAGTGCAAGTAGATGATGTTTGTCTGTCCCTCTCTCTATTCTCTTTCCCAAATCTCTCTACACGTTAAAATTTAAAAACATTTTCTGACTTGACAAATACACACCACAAACATAAATCAAATAATAAATATTACTTTTTTCATTTGAGCGTCGCAGCAAGGATACAAATTTGTATACGACACTGCATTTAATTTTAGCCTCTTTGTGGTGTGTATTTGCCAAGTCAAAAAATGTTTTTAAATTTAAACGTCTAGAGAGATTTGGGAAAGAGAATAGAGAGAGGGACAGACAAACATCATCTACTTGCACTGGATAAATTAGACCTAGTAGAACTTACTCGGACAGTGGGAGACTTGGCTAAACCTATGATCTCACAAGACTTGGCTTATTTTTTGCACTAGTGTTTTTTTTGGGATTTCACTTCTTTTTGTAAGTAATTTTTCATTGCCCCCAAAACATTTTCGTTCTCTTTCTTTGTTCTTGTTAATCTTTCGGGTAACTTCTTCGTCGGTGGGTGTTCAAATGTAACTAAATAAAATTATCTAGATTAAATATGTATGCACTAAAAGATAGGATAATAGAGGGGGGTCCAAATTGCTGTGAGTTGGCTCCAGTAAAGGATGGTACGACTGTGCTCGACTTGGTGGGGGCACTGCCGTGCCCCCATATATAATAATAATTAAATTTAAAGGGGTCAGTTCCCGGGATGTCTACGGTGAAGGGCTTCAAGCCAGAAGCTTGTTCTCTGGATACTCGTTGTCGAAGAAGAGGGGATAAATCAGAGGGAAGAGAGAAGTATAATTTTAGCCAACCTCAAAAGTTGATGACTGATGATTGCAGCTCAACCTTTTGTTGGGCTACGCTGCGTAGTTTTAGGGTAGCAATAGCAGAGACCTACGAAACGCTGATGGTTTCCGCAATCCGGAAAATTCAGCTCCTTCTTAATCCACCGTAGGTGAGAACAGCCCTAAACTTAAACTTTTAAAACTATGCAAGGAGGTAGTTTCTTGCCAACAGCTCTCTGACACAACTCACTGTCCTTTTGACTTGACAAAAACTCCCCTAGCTGTTATAACCCCCTCAGGGTTACCCATATAAAAAGTGAAAACAAAAAAACGAAATCAAGACCTAATGACACATACAATCAGCCCTAGATTTTATTAAAAACAATAAATTCATTAGGGGATAAAATTATACAAAAAAGTGTTACAAACCCAGATTTACTTGAAACGATTAAAAGAAACACTTACATCCAGAATATTAAGCAAGAGCGTATGTGCTACATAAAATTCTATCATCATCATATATCACTATATTCCTACAAGATACAATGATACTTTTAGCTAAGGTATATCAGACCAGAAGAGTTATTATAACATTTTAAAAAATAGCTTGAGAAACCAATCAGAGTCTTAAGGTAAAACTAACGTCATAAACAACTAGTTCAGAAAACGAAATAATATGTGTAAGGCCATGATTTGATCTGGATCGAAATCTAAATAACTATATTGGTCATTGAAATTAATCATTGTTTCTCAGACAAACCAAGCGTGATTCTGTCAACTATGCTGTTTAGCCTTAAAAATGAAAATAGTACATTATGCGTGTAGTGCGGAAAGTAGCATTTTGCATGCGACTGTGGAGTTGGCACCCGAGTGATAGCGAGTGTAGTGAAACCACACGAGCAAAGCAAAATGCTGTTTTTGCATGAGTTGTGTACCGTACTTTATCTACGATTATTGAATTGTAATAATAAATTAAAAAAAAAAAAAGTTACTTTAATTAAACAAACAGCAAGTTAGTTATGTTAAATGTAAACAAACACGCTAATTGTGCGATAAGGAATTATTCCGCTCTATTCTTTTCTTTATTCCGCACTAGTGCGGAAATAAAGAAGAACTATGAAACGCGCATGCGCAATAAATACTACTACGAAAAGAATTACTTTCTACGCATCTAAACAGAGTGATACGGCCTTAAAGGGTGGCGTAAGTAGGGCCATATACATGTGTGAATGAGGTGGTCCTGAAAAGGACCGTTATAGGTAGCTTGGGTCGTTTCTTCAGTGGTCGACCAGGCCAGCCTCGACTACTCAGAGTAGGGAGGGTCTAACCTTCCGACTGCACCGAGGATAGCGTAGCAGTGAACACCTTGCTAGAAGAGTCTGACTGCGGTCGAAACTAGGGAAAGTAATCGGTAACCTCTCGTTAGAGTTACGCAGTCCAATTCCCTAGCCCTAGCCTTATTCCTTGACTGGGCCGTGTTGTAGCGAAGCTCCGGTCTCGCCGTCTCAGCAGAGATTCCTTTCCTCGGCCGAGTAGCAGGTCTCCCCCGTCACAATGCTAGAGGTCCGAGTGAGGTGGTAGAAATAACGAGGGAGACAAATTTCATTAATAGCCTCCAAGGGTAAGATATTGGTACCGCGAAGCTTGACTCGTGCGATGAGGAAGGTCAATGTCGTCGGAGAAGTGATGGTCCTGAAAAGAACCGTTGAACATCGAGTCCTTTCTGTTACCGTATTGTCGTAATTCTTCGATATTCTTTGTTAAGAACATGAGGGTGGTTCGGCCTGGTGATAGTTGACTTAGGCTGCCTTGCTTCTTGATCTCAAAGAGGCGGCCGTGAGGTTTTTGTCAGCGGCTCGTTTGAAGCAGCGTAATTTCGTAAAGTTGGCTTGCGAAGGATCGGTGGCAGAAACGGGTACCGATGGGGTAGTCCTGTCGAGGGAGTCCGAGTCCATCCTCTCTCTGCTTTCTTCTCGTTGTCATGTCTTGGTGGTTCTTGAGGTCAGGATCGAAGTGAGAAATAACCAGGTCCAAGAATCAGATCTCCGAGGAGAGATTTGTCCCTGTAGAAGCCAACGGCCCTTCTAGAAAGCAGGCCTCCTTTTAAGGTTTCTGATTTTTCAAATTCATTTCCATACTATGGTTTTTCTTCATTTCTGACTGCTAGGATAGTGCTACGGCGACGTTCTTGGTATCAAATTGCTCGTCTCGAAGAGCTCTATCGGGCAATAAAGGAAATGTCGAAAGATTGTACTTCAGCGAGAAAATGACGACATAAGTGCTAGAGACTCAGAACCACGCGTGTTCACCTTCAGATGTCCTTTCGGGGTTTTATGTCTAAGATTAAATTGGGTCAACGTTATTGTTATACCAGACCCACACCTTCCTTAGGTTCCGCCTTTGATCTTCACTGCATATCCCTTTCCTTGGTTCCTTCCGTAATCCTCCAATTCACACAGCCCTACTCTACCCCTCCTTGAACTTTTAGTTAAATCATAAAGCTTGTAAAATATGTACCTAGTAGAGATTTTACTCTTACTATGTTAACACTCAACACTGAAGAAGATGGTATAATAGGTAGAAACGCGTTTGTGTATTTTAATTAAATATTGTGGTGACAATATTGTTGTCTAATTATATGTAATAACCTCTCTAGTTATAATTATATATATATATATATATATATATATATATATATATATATATATATATATATATATATATATATATATATATATATATATATTTATATATATATATATATATATATACATGAGTACCGTTATATATAGATATATATCTATGCTTTAATGTTACTTACATGCCCTACTCTACCCCTCCTTGAACTTTTAGTTAAATCATAAAGCTTGTAAAATATGTACCTAGTAGAGATTTTACTCTTACTATGTTAACACTCAACACTGAAGAAGATGGTATAATAGGTAGAAACGCGTTTGTGTATTTTAATTAAATATTGTGGTGACAATATTGTTGTCTAATTATATGTAATAACCTCTCTAGTTATAATTATATATATATATATATATATATATATATATATATATATATATATATATATATATATATATATATATATATTTATATATATATATATATATATATATACATGAGTACCGTTATATATAGATATATATCTATGCTTTAATGTTACTTATATATATATATATATATATATATATATATATATATATATATATATATATATATATATATATAAATATATATATATATATATATATATATATATATATATATATATATATATATATATATATATATATATATATATATATATATATATATAAGTAACATTAAAGCATAATCGTACCATTTTGTTTTTATTTTCCTATTGGATTTCAAGTTCATTTTTAGTTCTGCTTTTTCGACCAGAGTAGAGATTCATTCTACAGTTTCTTAATGCCCTCTTACATTTATGTGTAGAAGCTTAAGATTTCTGTGCACTTTAGCTGTAATGACAATGTATTTTCTAAAACTAGAAGAACATGTTGAATTTGAAAAAAGATTTAGTTGAGTACTTTTGGAACCGGGTTAGGAGGATTTTTTTCTTTAACTATAAATTTGCATTTGTTCGATTTCCCCCCTTCCCCGTCTTTAGATCCGTCGGAAAACAGAGGAAGGTACGTGTTTCGGCTTCAGCCCTTCCTGTTAAAATATTTAAAAAAAAGACTAAAAAAAACAAACTTTTTATTCCCTATAGTAAGGAAAAAGGAAGTAAAAGAACACTGAACATAACTTAGCCCCCTCTCCAATTTTATAGATGTTTTATCCACCTCCCTTCAAAAATAAAACAAAGATAATAGTTGAAAATTTATGTACCCTATCTCAATAATAGCCCACTTTAAGTTGTGGTTTGAAAATAAATCGATCTATACCAAACAAGCAGAGGCTTTTAGCAAATTAAAATCTTTTTTGTTATACCTGATTTTTTTCAATATTATAGAACTAAAACATTTGAATAAGAATATAAAATCTTTTTTCTTTAAGTATTTATTTTAATATAATTATACTTAATGAAATAATATATAGGGTCGATTACAGTTAATGACAAATCTGTTTTTCCTACAGTTGACCGATAAAGTGGTTGTTATCGCACTCAAAATAGTAAGCAAAACAGCAGATTCCTGCACTTACTACTTTACCGCACTCCAGTGTTCCAACTTACGAACATAAAGAACTTAAATCTAAACAAAGATTAAATAATCCTATTTTTTTTTTTTTTTTTTTTTTTTTTTTTTTTTGTAGTTTTAGTCCCGTTCAACAGCTCATTAGGTCATTACAGGACGGGAAATAAAAAAGTAAAGATAGACAATCTCAAAAAATGAAGCTAATGTCATGAGTAATGAGTAAGTGTTATGATGAAAAATAATAACAGCGCATGGTCAGGTTTGCTGAATCAGGCAAAAAAGGCAACACTGGCTATAAACAGAACAGCTGGTTTAGTTGATATTGTAAAACCTTTTACATGTTCATGAACACTCTATTATTTTATATTTTATTTACAGATTATAATCTAACTGTAGGAAAAATTTAATGTGGAACTCGAGCTTAGTGTCTTTGCTGCACTCGAGAAACCTTTCCGCCCTCGCCTGCGGCTCGAGCGTAAATATTTCTCTCGAGTGCAGCAAAGTGCCACTTTGCGTACTAGTTGCAAAAATAACTATTATTTAATCATGTAACAAAAAAAATAAAAAGATTAACAAAAAGTATGTCCGTTACTACAATTGGTACTAAACTTCCATACAGGAGTACGAGTACATAATTACTTGGTCTGGTATTTTCCATAGGTGGAGCAGATTGTTCATTATTCATTGTGGTAGTATTTCACTGCCTCATATTTGTATAAACATTTTAAATCAATAATACAGCAGTCAATCTAAAACTAATTATTATTAAATTTAACAACGATAATTTATCCTTAAAAAATCTTTAATCTTAAAACTTGTCTATTAACAAAATTCTCTATTACAATTACTTATGTATTTATGAAACGACATTATTAAGGCTAGCATCGTGTGCTTCCATTAACTTTACATGGATATAGGTAAACTTACAATATATTCCATCCCTGACCAAAAACAAATTACCTTATCCTTCACTTTATTTATATTCTCATTTTCTTGAAGGGCTACAAGTTCTTTACATAGCTTTATGCTCTATAAAATAAAGAAAAGGGTTCGGGATGGCTGAAATTCCTAGAGCAATCTTAGTTCGAAACCCTTTTATCCTCTAAACCGCCCTTCTATTGGGCAACCCCATTTAGACCAGTATCTAGCTATGGATCTAATTGGGTTTCTTTCTTCATATAAATTCTTAAAAACGAAAATAATTTCTTGATTACACGAACCAATTAAACAATTTATTCTTACTAAGCGATTCTAATCATAAAAAACAAGTAATCAAACACAAAAAAAGTGTTTGTGGCTTAATTTCCTGCAACGATTGTTACACATGAAAGTATTTTATAAAATTTGTAAACGGTAAAATCGTTATGAATAGAGTATTTTATAAAATTTGTAAATGGTAAAATCGTTATGAATAGAGTATTTTATGAAAATTTTAAATGGTAAAATCGTTATGAATAAAGTATTTTATAAAAATTTTAAATGGTAAAATCGTTATGAATAGTTGCATAGAGATGCCACGAACAATATACGGGATCTATCTTGTTTCGTCAAGCCCTCGACAACTCAAGTTTCACAGTGAAATGAATAGGCAGCATATTTTTAATTTAATTTGTTGCCTTAATCTTCTGAAGAAGATCACGTAAATGGTTTTTGTACATCTCAATGTTTAAACTTATTACAGGAATTATTTCCAAGGGAGTTGCTCATCTCGCCGTGGAAACATACGCTATTTAATATCTATTTATTAAAAATATAAATATGTTTCAGAAAAAATAAAGAAACATCTCCTAACTAGAGAATATAAGATAATAAATTTAACTCATTTCAATTATATAATAATATAAACTAACAAATATTGATTTAAATATGAAAGATAATTAAATGGATACAAATAAAACCAAAGAGCTTATAAATTATAAAAAAAAAAGTAACAAATAATAAATATCAAGCAACAAATAAACAAGTAATAAATATACAGTTTAAAAAATAAATAATAATAATAATAATAAATTATTAATAATGAAATAAAAAAATATCAATATTACAAAACAGCATATAATAAAATAATATTGAGTCGAGGGCCCTCGCTCTAGGTGGAAGGACACTTACTGAGGGCCCTCACCTTTTGACACTGTATGAAATGTTAATTTACTTATTGTTAAAAATTGGTGGAAATAAACATTTGTTTATTTATCTGTAAGTCTATTCAAAGATAAATAAACCCGTATTAAACTAAAGAGATATACTAATCATGTCTCCAATCCCACAATGAACGCAGGGGGTCCATTTTAAAATGGATATTGCGGGAAATTCCGTACTTTTACTATCCATTTTATTGACATTCTAGTAAGAATTGGGGCTTGTATACTTCGCGTCAATTATTGATGCAAGAATATTAAGTTTAAAAATTGAACCACTAGCTGCAGCTATTTCTATATTTTGTGGATAAAATTAGAAGTTGTATACTTCTAACTTGCTATATATTTAAAATCTGAACGTCTACAAAAATGTAAATTAATTTATATTATAAACCATTTGTAGCATTATTAGACCATAAAAGAGACAAATCAGCAACTTCAAACAATACACAATAGTTACATAACTCTTCTTACATACAGTTACATAACATAATTCTTCTAGAAAACAAAATTATATTCTTTGATTCGCTGATATTAATTTACAAGTCATGAAAATCGAATTAAAAATCCCATGGTAATTTCCAAAACAATATTTATGTTTTTCCATGTTAGATTTTCCAAACAATTTGACAGCAATGAATAAGCAATCATTTATAAATTCGTTGTTCAACCAACTTATTCGATATATTTCGTAATCCACCAAAAACCAGTTAAATAAATGTTATTTTCTTCATTCAAACAGAAAAAATAAATTAACATGATAGTCATTATACGCGTTTTGCCACTTCAATAAGAAGGAATGTACAAATCATTATATCAAGTTTATATATATGATAATAGCTGTAATGTTAATTGTTCAATTGTGTATATTCATAATAAAGTAAGTTAGTACTAATTAACACGTTCACTGTATTATATCCATGTGTAGAGAGAAAAAGTATAGATATTGATGAAATTTCGGCATCCATATACAGAAAATCATGCCCTAAGGCGAAATCGAGAAATTAATTTTAGCTCTAAATATGGAGGTGCTACCCCTAAAAACCCTTAAAAAATAATCTGCCAATTACATAACGTCCTGTTTTGTATTTCTCCGATTTTAAAAATTCCAATACAGAAATCCGTTTTAGCCATCAGGGAAAATTCCACATGCGCACCGACATACAATTATTTACACCAATATCTTCATTAGTGCTCATTTTGAAATGAGTTAATTCATACATGAATTTAATTATCAATTAAGCAAAATTTGAAGAGAGCAGAGGGTTGAAATTAATCTGGGGCTTTACCCCAGCTACTTTGGCCAAACTATCCAAATTTCATAGAAACCAGATGAAATTTTAGCAATGTTATCAATTTAGCAATTTTAAAGATATAGGTGTAATGAAATGAATGTTTAATGTGGAATAGAAATGTATGTTATATGGTTTAGATAAATGTGGAGATACTAACAGGCGCAGAAGGTTAAATGTTATATGGGACCAACGATGGACTAATTCTAACCAACTATCTATATTTCATTAAAATCGGAGTAGTTTGATATATTGGTTAACAAAAATTGAGCCACAGACTGACAAACAGACAGACCGACAGACAGATACGGAACCAAAAATGTTCACCAATGTCTGAAACGGTTTTTCTGTGTTGGAATTTTTTAAATCAGAGACATATTAAATTTCGTTCTTCAGAACGATTACATTGCTTTCGTTACCTTCGGTAAGTTCAAAAGTAAAAATTATTCGTCGAAGAAGGTACCGACATTTTTATTAAAACCATAATTTAAAATTTTGTATATTTAAATAAAAATCTAACCATATAAGGTGATTTTCTTGGACAAAATCTGGTTCTGAGAAAGATACTAACTCGGACGGTGAAAGGCCAGGTTCGAGATATTTTTATGACAGACTATGATAAAATAATTAATAATAATTTTTAATAAATCCATGAAAACTTAAAACATGTAATAAATAGAAAACACTGGATCAAGTAGTTATGAACTCTTAGAAAACACTGGATCAAGTAGTTATGTACTCTTAGAAAACACTGGATCAAGTAGTTATGTACTCTTAGAAAACACTGGATCAAGTAGTTATGTACTCTTAGAAAACACTGGATCAAGTAGTTATGTACTCTTAGAAAACACTGGATCAAGTAGTTATGAACTGTTAGAAAACACTGGATCAAGTAGCTATGAACTGTTAGAAAACACTGGATCAAGTATTTATGCACTCATGTATAAGAAAGTTTAGTATAAACTTTATTGGTATAATTTTATCTTTTATATCCAGTTTTACCTTCGAGTTCATATTGTTATCCTTTTATTGAAACTTATAGTAAAATAAGGTAAAGGGTAACAAGATGTAATAAAATATTCAGTTCTAATCTCTTTTTATCCAAAGTGTTCTTTATTTTGGCTTTATCTATGATTCAGTAGGAGGTAGATAAAGCCAGGTCATTCTTGCTCAATATACCTCTTGCAATAAAAATGAATCCACTGACTCTTTTTTGTCAGTTGTCTGGACCCACTTTTATTAGAATAGAAAGATCCGCAATCACCATTTATTATTAAATTCTCAATCTTCTTTTATTAATATACAATAGAGATAAACACAAGGAAAAAAAACTTTAAAGTTTAGAAAAATGTCTCTCATAATTTTAAAGCGCAAATCGAAAAGTCATTTTTTAATTAAATGATAGTTATTAATGTTTCACTTTTACCTCAAAAAATTAATAAGTTTTTCTCTGTTTACAGAAAAGAAAAACAATTTAAATTTATCAATAATCTTTCTTATATGCACTATATACACATACAGGGCGTCACAGAATGACTATTACTAATTTTCAGAAATAAGATAAAGAGCCCTTAAATAAACATATTTTATTAATAAACTAGTGTCTGGACATTTCTCGGTTTCAAATTTTAGAGAAATTATTCAAAGTTAAGACCACCATTTTCGATACAAAAGTTGTATCGATGTGTAATCGATTGCCGAATTCTTCGAACTAGCTGTGGACGTTCACGAATATCATAAAACGCTTGAATAATTTGAGCCACTGACTCTTCTATTTCTTTTCAAGAAATTGTAGTGGTGTTTGAAGAATATTAAAATTCCAGTTTCAGAAAATGGCAAGGCACACCGGCAAAAAGAGAAGAAACAGATAAGTATCTAAGTTGACAGTGTTGGGTCAGGAGAAAGTGGAAACATCACTTGGCGGGATAGAAAGTTGATTTCACAAATTTTTTGGACCACAGACTTGGCGGGGTGTTTTTTTTTACCACTCAAGTGGTTTTTGTTCAGATAAACCTTACAACTTCAAATAAGCAGCTAACCATTTATATGGCGATGGGTAATCATTAGGCGTAGTGCCAGAATTGTTCATCGAACCCGGCCTTCCTGAGTGGGAAAATTTCTTAAGATATTGAATAAAAAATTACAGGGAAGTACTTGCGTCCAAGTACTTTTTAGGGTTTTGTAGAAGATTAAGCATGCCCGTTATGTAATTATGATTTTATTCTTCGATCTCAAGGGTCCGGGTTCGATCCCCCGGGGGGTCACAATGTTTTTCATCGGTAATAACGACTATAAAAATTCATTTTTTCAGACCATTTACATCGTTTCACCATAAGGTATAACCAAGAATTATTTCGAAATTTTAGGGCCCCCCGTTATATAGTGGTTGGGGAGGGGGGAAATTTTTGGGGGTATATTTTGACTTATAAAATTTATAAAGAATGAAAAATTTAAAAAATAAAATATATATTTGAATCCTACTCTTCACCAGCTTTCATATGATACCCAACTCAAAATTTTTGGCGCACTTCAAATTTTCGCGCCCAAAATTTGCAATTTTTTAAAATTTGAGTTGAACTACCGGAATTTTCATCGCCCCACAATAAGGCATTAGCATGAATTTTTTCGAAATTTTAGGACCAGCCGAAGTATAGTGGTTAGGGGGGGGGGAATTTTTTTTGGGTATATTTTGATTATTTTACCCAATAAGGAATGCAAAATTTACAAAAGCTTATATATATTTGCGTCCTACTCTTCAGCAGCTTTCATTTGATACCCCACTCGAAAATTAAAAAAAATATAAATTTTTGAGTTTACAACATTTTTGCGAATTGCGCATGCGCATATTTAATTTCGAACTTCTGTATATTTTTCCTGTGGTTGGGTCAAAAAGTTACACCAGTATTTCCAATTTCAACTCTTTAGCTTAAACGGTTCGGGCCCTATGAACCAAAGAGCGACGGACAGACGGACACATCACCCTCGGCATAAGGGTTTTGAGAAGAATCTACAAAACCCTAAAAATGAAACTGAAGCAGTTTAAAATCAAAATTAACAAACCAAATTTCTAGGCAGTAACATTACTCTGTACAATTTTAATACTAAATTTAATATGAGAATCCTTCGTAACGTTGTGTCTTAACGAAATTTTAATTTAACTAAAGTATAAACGTAACCAGGAAATAATATATTAATTATTAATAAAATGCCGGTACTATTAATGCGAAGAATTATAATTCTAATTGATAATTCATATAAAATATTACTACCCTTTTCCAAATCATATTAATTATATTAATATTTTTGATACATTTTAAATTGGTCAAACTTATTTTTTAATGAAAGCATAGGGATTATACAAAAGAAAAAATTGTCTCTGAATTCGAAAATTCCTGGATAGATATCTGTGTCAGACAAAAATTCCTGGATAGATATCTGTGTCAGACAAAAATTCCTGGATAGATATTTGTGTCAGACAAAAATTCCTGGATAGATATCTGTGTCATACAAAAATTCCTGGATAGATATCTGTGTCAGACAAAAATTCCTGGATAGATATCTATGTCAGACATCAGGGAACATTATTGGTCTTGTCGATCGTTCAACATGTTTGCGGACCACCATATACTATAAATTAACTCTTCAGATTGAATGGTTTGTTGAATGTAGCTCACAGATGGTCTCATGTTAATTTCATTCATATGCACAAATTAAATAATGATAAATTGATACTATTATTAATGTGAAAAAACCAAAAAAAAAAAAAAAAAAAATGTTAACAGATTTAAAAGGGGGGTTATATAAATCATACAATAATGGGTAGTAAAAGCAAATGAAAAAATATTAAAATACGTGATAGGCTGATTGAGAGGCTATTTAAGTGTAAAAATAAGCATAATGTTAAAAATGTAAAACATTATAACTAATTAATAAAGCGCAAAAAAAAAAAAAAAAAAAAAAATGGAAGTACTTCTCCTAAAGATACAAATAATGTCAATTTTAACTGTTATACATTTTTGTTTTAATGTTAAACAACGTGTTAAGATCTGTTTCTTTCTCGAATCTTATATTTATTTGTTAAAAGTTATATAATTGGATGAAGGAAGTAATAATATATGAATTTAATAGCTAGATTTTCATTTTATAAATACATTTTTCAATATAGATGATTCAGATATTCTTTGTCAGTTCTCTGAAGCACCCTTTTACTACATTTTCTATTTAATAATACAATTTCTGCGAACTGTTTTCACCTTTATCAAACCAGGAAAGTGCTTTGTTTTATAATTTCACGCTATAAATACACAAACCACAATATACACAGAACAACAAATTAAAACGTTTACCAATTAGTGAGTCAAGTAGCTTCCTCGCTTCCTATAATTAGGCTAATTGTAGCATAAAATAAAATAAAGTAAAAATTATTCTAAAATAACTTAAATAGATTGTGTTACTGAAAGCATTCATAGAAACTATTTTTATTTAAAAGTTTGACATTGATTTTTCTGAAATGAATGCGTGCAATACAACCAGTTAACTTTGGGTAGTACTGCAGGCATACCGCCAAGGAGAAGAAGCTGATAAGTATCTAAGTTGACAGTGTTTGGTCAGAAGAAAGTGCCAACATCACTTGGCGGGACAGAAAGTTGATTTCACAACTTTTTTGGACCACAGACTTGGCAGGGTGTTTTTTTGTTTTTTTTACCGCACATGTGGTTTATGGTCAGATTTTATGACTTTTTGTACGGTACACATTCAGCGCAGGAATGAGTTCACGTAGACGTATTTCACGCTGTAGACAATCAAAAACCCTAGTTTGTCATCTACAGTATATATATACACTGGCAGCTTTTGTGAAATTTTGACTTTTTGACTTGGCGGGGCGGAACGCTACAGCGTTCCTACATTTATATATATATATATATATATATATATATATATATATATATATATATATATATATATATATATATATACATATATATATATATATATATATATATATATATATATATATATATATATATATATCAGCAGAGTAATGCCGTGTTTTTGTACACTGCAATAGGCTACACAATATACGTACATATACTACTATGTATGTATATATATAATTGACCTATGGATTTAATCAGGTTCTGGAAAATCATGTTTGTGGAATTTAAGCAAGCTTTTAATCGTGTTGACAGGACAGTATGTGTTTTCGACAATATGTTGGTAAATATCTTAGATTGGGATGACTTGGACATGTGGACCGAATGGAGGATGGCAGAATGCCAAAAAAGATTCTACCCTAAGGGTCTATTGAGATCGACGAAGAGGAAGAAGACCTAAAAATTCCACAGAAAAAAAGGAATGATGGGAGACAAATCTTAAGACAGGCCAAAGTCCACACCGGGCTGCAGAGCTACGCTACGCTCAGTAAAATAAGTAAGTATACCATTAATTAATAATATTATTCTATTGCTTCCGAGCTTACCGAGGTAACTGAAGCTATGTGATCTTTCTTAAGAACGAACAACTTTTAGGTCTCCGATTTCAAAAATTCCAAGACAGAAATCCGTTTCAGACATCAGGGAACATTTTTGGTTCCGTGTCTGTCTGTTGGTCTGTCACTCGATTTTGGCGAACTTACATCTTAAAAACTACACGTCCAATTTTAATAAAATTTGGATGGTAGGTCATAATTAGCCCATTGTAGGACCCATATAAGTTTAAACCTTCTGCGCCTATTTTTTTGTCTTCCACATGCGCACAAAGATACGTTTATTTACACCTATAGCTTTATAAGTACTTATCTGATTTGTATGAAACTTTATAGTTTATCGAATGTATCCCGAAGATAGCCCCAGATTAATTTGAACCATCTGCTAAAATGATACATTAATTAATGTAAAAAATTATCATTTTTTGACAGATTAAAAAACCGGGGGAAACAATTAAACAAATTAGACAATAAAATCATACAACCAATACTAATGCTCTTTAAATTGATTAAATTTTATTTTATTAGTTCATCCTATTTGCTGAGAACATGAGAGTAAATTTTTTCCCATGTGCCGTGTCACGTGACCACATTTTTTGGTTTTTAATATTGTGTCGTATATCATTTGAAAGGCCTTGATATGTACATTAAAGCTATTTTATTGATTTATTTAAAAAAAAAAAAAATTGTACACGTACTTTTGTACCAATTTTTAATTTTGTTGTAGGTTTAAGGGTTTAAATATTTTTTTTGTTATTAGGGTTCTTATGTATATTTAATTATTAGGCTAAGTAATGCCCTTTTGTAGTGTTTGTTTTTAAAAAATATAATTTTGGTACCTCAAAGTACAGGGGTAAAAATGTCAAAGTTAATCTTTTATAATATGATGTATATCGTTGAAAAGCTCTTGAAGTAGATTACATTTTGTTACGTTCTATTTTGTGTTATTTCTAGTTTTAAGGGGGTGAAATTAAAAAAAAATGTATCAATTTTTTTTTTTCTTTTAGACAAAAATGGTTTGTAAAAGCATAAAATCAATAAAGTACGTGGATAGGATGCGAGGTAGCTATGTGCCACACCAATTGGCAGTCTATTTTATTCAAGTCACTGTCATTAAACTTATTTAATTTAAAAAAACTGCAAAAAAAAGATTTGCTACTAAAAAGAGATTTAATCTAAAGGTAACCTCTATAAATATGGAATGAGTAAGAGAAATCCCATAAAAGAAAATAATAAAAGAAATTCCATTAGTATGAAGGAAACAGTGAAAGCAGATGAAAGATTGAAAGACAAAGCGGATTACTTTAGGGTCCTTGCTCTAGACATTGACCCTATTATCTTTAAGAACAAAAAAATCCTAATAATATCATCGATAAAATATTCGATTACTTCCTAACAAAACTTTCACTTCACCCAGTATCTCTTACCTTTTACAAATTTTATTTTCCTGAGTTATACTGATTATTTTTACGACTTGATATTTTACGAATAACAAAAGAAGCTTTTCTACTAAGAGTAACTTTATTGTAAAGTTACATAAAGTTAGATTTAAACCACAACTTATTTACTGATTCTTTCCATCATCAGGAAACTTCTTTTTATCTTCATACAGCCACTGATAGGGGATTTTATTTTGTAGAAGGATATTGACTTTTGATAATGTTACTTTCAGTAACGAGACTTCTCTTTATGTATTTATCAGGCAATTCCACAGTTAATTCTGCAGCGTAAGCTTTCGTAAACAGAACCTAACAAGTCTAGTTTATTTTGGATCACATTGAAATTTTTTGAATCCAAAACAACTTGGTAAGGGAACAATTACAGATGCGGTTTCATCTTAAATATTTATACTTGTTAGATTCCATAGTTCATCATATGGTTGCTACATAATGTAGATTAAATTTAAAAGGAACAATTAAAATGATTAAACCATAAATTATATTGCCAAAAAAGGCAACTGTTTACAAGTCTAGGTTGTCTTACGGATAAGACCACATTTGAAATTTTGTGAATCCTAAACAACTTGGAAACGAAACATTCTCAGACGCGGATTCCTCTTAAAGATTTAGACTTGTTAGATTTCCATAGTTCGTCATATGGTTGCTACATAATGTACATTAAATTTAAAAGGAACAATTAAAATGATTAAACCATAAATTATATTGCCAAAAAGGCAACTGTAGCAGTTTTACTGACACAAAAATGCTAACTCTAAATACATATTATAGAGGGGAATATGGAGTTACTGAGTTGATCAAAACGAAGCTGAATGGAAGCTAGTGCAAGCTGAGTTCAGCTTTGAAAGATATAGTCTCCATAGATAATGAAAGAGGTGTAGTTCAATAACCAAACGACGTCTTCACACAAAAATACTTTTTGTGTGAAGACGTTGTTTGGTTATTGAACTACACCTCTTTCATGATGAGTCGCTATCACACATTGGAGAAAAACACAGTCGAGGATCAATAGATAAGATCCATAGATTTAAATGCAAGTGGTAAAGTATAAGAATTAGTCACAGACAATGGCATTTTCTTGGTACTAGTTAGTGATGGTAGTAGTATAGCTATTTAGGAAGACAGGAACTTTCATTTAAATCTATGGATATTATTATAAGAAACTGTGTTTCAAAGCTGAGCTCCGCTTTCACCAGCTTTCATTCAGCAGCGTTTCGCTCCACTCAGCACCATTTGTAGTATCCACCCTGCTATAATGACCTCCATTGAACTGACTATTATCATTCATTCATGATTACTAGATTTTCAACAGCAAATAGCTAAATTTAAAAAAAAAAAAAAAAAAAAAAAAAAAAAAAAACAGGTGCTTTCTATACAAATGAATCCTAGAAAATAAGATCATATAGTGTTTAACAGATTATGGTGTTTACCTGTGATGTACACGTGTGCTGTTTTGATAAGCGTGTGAAAAAGAGGTGCATCAGCTGATACTTCGCATTTGTAGATACCAGATAATTCCTTTTCTACTTTATCTAGTCTTACCACGGTACTGTTCGATCGGAACACCTGTAACAATCAATTCAACATAAAAATATCAACAAGTGAACAAGTTACAAATGATATTAAAACATATTCATGAAAGTTTGTTAACACTAATAAATATTTTAGGGGTAAATATTAAAGCCATTTACGGATGGTAAGTATATTTTAGACTCTGGTACCTATATTTTTGGTTTAGAGTTGGGATAACCGACTAGAAAAAACAACCGAATGAATAAGTCGATTCGGGGAAAAACAATCGACTGAATTCAATTAACTGAATTCAATCGACTGAAAACAGTTTCATAGCGGGAATGGGGTATACGAATAAAGAGCATAGAAAGAAGAATATAGACCAAGACTAAACCCGAAGTCGAATGTTTCAATCGGATTTTTTTGTTTTTAATATAGGAGTGCTAGGGGAAGGGAACAATGGTGAAGGCCGTGGAGGGCTCAGAGCTGAGGGGGGGGGGGGGGGGGGTTGAGAGTGAGAAGGCGATTGACACTCGTTATCTCGTAGCAAACTACAGCCTGCAATGATATCGTTTTCATTCGAATGAAAAAATATACTGAGACTGAATCCGGTCGAATGTTTCATTCGGATGTTTATTGGTTTTGGGTTGGGGAAAGGAACGAAGGTGAAGGGCTCAGAGCTGAGGAGGGGTGAGAAGGCGCATGACACTCGTTATCTCGTTATACATATACTCGTCCGAATTACAACTAATACAACTCCAAACTATAGACTGATATCAGTCGAATGAGAACTAGATATCCACAACCAAATGAATGAATATTTTAAAACAACCGATTAGTCGACTGTTTTCAGTCGATTGGTTCCCAACGCTAGTTTTGGTTGAATAGAATTGAATTCAACTTCCAGTCTATGAAAGCGGTCATAGACGTTGCGGTGTACTTTAGAGGCAAACCTGTACAGGTTCACCTTTAAGGTATATCAAAATATTTAGGTCGCACTCAAATCCACACATTTCTAACAATCGCTTCAAACTATGGACTTCGAATGAAGCGATAAAAAACAACACATTCAGACAGAATAATATGTAAACGGTTTTAATTCGGGCTATAGAATGTTTTCGAAAACATGAAACAGTCGGCTAAATAACATTCTCAAATGAAGGGAACAACTAGCTACGCAATAAACTCCGTCTAAAAAGTACAACCATCTTGTCACTGGTAAAATTGCTTCCACTGAACTAAATATACATATATGATAGAAATTTATGCGGAGGATATTATGTCGGTTGCAGACATGCATTCATTTGCTATAAAAATAAGAGTATTTTACCTCAGTACAGTTTTCTCGTATGAAAGTTCAAAAAATGGAATAAATTTCGTTCTAACTAGAATAGGACTTAGTTGGCCATTGAAACAACTGCGCAACATCAAAATAGAAAACCCACAAGAAACACTGATAAATTATCTAATCCTCATGAAACTTTATCTGAATAACCTCCTGCCTTTAAATCTGAGAATCCATTTTGTATCCACTGTTGCATATTACGGTTCAGCTTCTAACAATCCATAAATAGTCCAAGCAAATAATCTGCAGAAATAACCTCGAGGGTTGTTTAAAAGTTAACTGAAGTGATTCCATATCGAGTTAGGAAATAATTGTTCTTGATTATTCCAAAAATAAAATAGCTAAGTAAGTGATTTGCAAAGGGAGAAGATATTAAATTTTTAAGATTTAGGAAGAGGATTTTTTTTTTTTCATTTTTAGGGTTTTGTAGATACTTCTCAAAACCCTGCCGAGGGTGATGTGTCCGTCTGTCCGCCGCTCTTTGGTTCATAGCGCCCGAACCGTTTAAGCTAAAGAGCTGAAATTTGAATCACTGGCGCAACTTTTGGGCCCAACCACATGAAAAAATATACAGAAGTTAAAATTAAATATGGGCATGCGCAATTCGCAAAAATGTGGTGAACTCAAAAAATTATATTCTTTAAATTTTGAGTGGGGTATCAAATTAAAGCTGCTGAAGAGTAGGATACAAATATATATATATATATATATATATATATATATATATATATATATATATATATATATATATATATATATATATATATATATATATATATACAATAATTATACAACTTGATCTTGATATAAGTAAAATATGTTAAAATATTAAGTATATGTCTACTGTACAGCACAGTAGCAACAGTAAAAGTAAATCTCGAGACAAGCTTTTATTGTAGAACCCGGAGCGAAGCGAGAGCAAGTCGCTAGTATCCTTTAAATTGTGTAATGTAATAAATTGAGGGGTTTAATTAAATGTAAAAGTTTATTTTGTTCTTTTTAGAGCATTTAAATAATGGCTTGTTTTTTAAAATGTATTTTACTATTATTTTATTTATAACTAAGGTCTTTTCGATGTATTTATAAGTTTATAAACCGGTTCATTGACAAAATATACTTTATCAGAAGTTTGTTTGTTTTGAAAATATCAGACCCACAGGAGTATGCATTTTAGCATTTTAAAAAGCACCATCAATAGGTACTACTTAAACAATACAGTGTTGCCTACGGACCCTCGCTTTGTGCTGACCAGCACACACTTGACCTGTTTATTTAATTTTACTGCATGAGAGTATTCAATTATTTTTTGAAGTGAAACTTCTTTGGCGGCGGTAGAGTGAATTTTTTCATATAGTGAAATCATGTAACGAAGTTTGCGATTCGGGACTCGTCCAAGTGTAACATTTTTACAGATTAATTGTATTATATCTATTTAAAGACCAGCAAATCAAAACAAACATTTATTTTTATTGGAATAAATGTGGTTGCTTTAGCGTAGCATATATATATATATTTTTTTTCAATTAAATTTCCCATAACCATTTCTTTATCCTGAAATATAAATTCGTCAAAAAATGAAAGAGAGAAATGCATTCTAGAACTTAAGTTTCACTTCTATAATGCGTGAGAGCCTCACACATATTTTTTTTCTTTATATGAGTGTACAACTTTTGAGCTAGTTTTTTACATTAAAATTTAACAACCAATAAGATTGAGCGTGATAGTGCAACAGATTGAATTTAAATTAAAACATGAGCCATTAAACACGAAATTAATGATTAAACTAACATAGTTGGGTAATATTGCATACAAGAATTGAATGTAATACATAATTACCAGGTATATCGGTAGATACCTTATATGAACTTGACTATGACTAATTAATACGTTACATCTGAGAACTAAACTTTAGACAGCTGAAGCAATTAATATATCTGTCATCAACTACACATAATTATTAACTATACATAATTAGTCTACAATATACAATACACAATAATTTATACCAATATTGGTATACCTGCAAGACTTTGTTAGCTGTTTGTAAAGGTTTGGAACAAGGTGGTTTGAACGAAACACAGTAAATTTCAGTTTGAGCGTGCAGCGATTAGTCTGCTTTTAGACCATCACACGTTAAATTGTCCAGGTCATCAAAATAGACGTAACTTGTAGATCTCTAATTAGATTTCGTTAACCTGAGAAATAAAGGGCTGAATATAGATAAGGGTGGGGGTGAATATATAAAATACACACCGTAAATTTCAGTTTGATTAGGCAGTGATTGGTCTGCTTTTAGACCATCACACGTTAAATTTTCCAGTTCATCAAAATAGATGTAACTTGTAGATCTCTAATTAGATTTCGTTAACCTGAGAAATGAAGGGCTGAATATAGATGAGGATGAATATATAAAATACAAATGAACGATTTAAAAGAACATATATAAATAGAATATAACAGTTCATTAAACTTTACATTGTTACATTGTTTACTGAATGTATGTAAATGTTAACGGAATGTTGCTTCAACAAAAATACAAGAACAGACGAAAAGGTTTATGAATCTTAGAGCAAATCTATTGCAAGGGCTAACATTTTATTATTAAGTGCAGTTATAACCACCAAATAAAACTGAAACATCTGTTTCCAGCATTTTCAATTATATACAGAGAGAAACAGGATTATAAAAACAGAGAATCAATGAAAGGAACTTCATAAACCTTTCAAACATATGGCATTTAAAACATCATGAACAAATATTACCTTTGAATGGGTTTTCAAAGGGGAGGGAAGGGGGGGGGGGGGTGATTTTGAAACGTTTGTGTTTTTCTTAATATCATCTATGTTTAGACCGCAGGCGGGGCATAGTTTATTTTCACAGACTGCTACAGAGGATGAAAATTGTCCAGGATATATTGATGTATATAAAATATTTTACGATAGATACCCACAATGCCTTCAAGCAGTGATATAGATGAACTACTAACCTTCATTAAAGTTTTTGTTTGTAATTTAAGCTCATATTTGTTCATTTTTATGATCGGTGATAAAGAAGGAAAAGATTAATAAAGCTAGGAAATATCGAGTAAACTCAATTTTAAGTTTTATTGGCTATAATCTAGCTCACTGTAGACACCCCTCAAGTAAGTGCGGTTACAATTTTTTAAGCTTTAAGTATTATTGTAGTTTAGTAAATATTAAGTCCTTGATAAAATTATTGATGTTCAATAATAAACAAATATAGAGCTTATACAGCTTATATGTAATGGATGACACGGGATTAGTGTATACTTGCCTGAACTGAGGATCAGGCAAGTATCGACGGTAAGGATATTCTCATTTGATATATATATATATATATATATATATATATATATATATATATATATATATATATATATATATATATCAAGAAAAGCTGTAATGTACAAAGCACGAAGTAAATATCCCAGGGGGAAAAAACACCCGTCAGATAAAAAAAAAAAGAAGAAAAATAAGAACTGAAGATCTATAAAGAACGGGTAAAAATACTTTAACAGAGAAAAATCATCTGGTTCAGCGCTATTTGAAAAGCTTCAAATGTAAGCTCTTAGAGACGGCAACATGACGAACTCACCCTTTGTACTTCACTTATTTCTACTCTTGATCTTAACAGCACAGCAAGGATAACTTAGAGAGAGGAAACCAGACAGTCAAAAGAAATTGGTCAAGAAATTGTAAAAAGCCAAGAAAGCCTGACTAGAAAAATAACTATGAGGCATCCGCTATTTCTAACAGAATAAATTCTATTGCAACTTCTAGAACTCTCTTTTAACATCTACTTTTTTGAAAAAAAAAAACAAAAAAACTATTACCTAAAATGTTAAAAAAAATTTATTCTTAGCTTACCAAAGGTAAAAGCATTAAGATCATTCTAAAAAAAAATCTGGACATAAATCCGTGTCAGTGTTGCTTTGACGTTAATCATTTTTGCGAACCACAATCTTAAACTTTACTCGTCCAATTTTAATGAAATTTAGATAATATGTTCTAATTAGCCAACTATATCCCTTTCCTATATTAATTTCTGCCCTTGTTTCTTTCTCTTCCACATGCACACACACACACATACACCCACACCCACACACACACACACACACACACACATATATATATATATATATATATATATATATATATATATATATATATATATATATATATATCCATGTCAACTCCTACTCAAGTCAAGGTTTCTGTCAATAAAACGACAAAATCCACTTTAGCCTACAGTTTTTGCTGCTATTTATATACAGCCTTCATTCAGGGCGAAAACTAAAACAGTAAATACAAGAAGAAACCATAAATAATTAAGGCATAGAATAGAAAATAAGAGGGTGGCAAATTATTAAAATAAGAAGTGTATAGAAAAGAGTAAGAAAAGAAAGAATTAATTTATTTCTAGGAAATGAACAGGAAAATGTATCACTGAGTTAAAAATAAAATATGCAATGTGCCTCATTGTCTTATTATAAAGTACTCATGAGGACTTATTTATTTGTCAGTTTATAAATTACTTTTATCTACGATTCATACGAAATATAGAAATTTTATCTTTGTTTAGATGGGTAGAAAGTGATCATTTTCGTAGTTGTATTCATTGCGCATGCGCGTTTTATAATTCTTCACCTTATCGCACGATTAGCGTGTTTGTTTACAATTAACAAAACTAATTTGGTGTTTAATTAAAATGGCTGTATTTTTTTTCTGTATTTATTATTAAAATCCAACAATCGTAGATAAAGTAAAGTACGCAACTCGTGCGAAAACAGCATTTTGCCTTAGTCGTGTGGTTTCACTACACTCGCTGTCACTCGGGTGCCAACTCCACAGTCGCATGTAAAATGCTACTTTCCACACTAGACAAGTAATGTACTATTTTATATGTGAGTTCATTAACAAATTTTTCCGTACACTTAAAAATAAATAAAATGTTCCTCTTCATTTTACTCTCTCGTGGGGGCACTCATTGTACTTTGTCGACTTCCCCTTAATATTGATTCTATTAGTCTAAAAAAGTTTAGTATATATTAATGTATTTACCATGTTTTCAATACATAGCTTTATACCATCTCTATTCACAAATATGTATGGGGACTTAAATGTCACTCTCTATGATAAATATTGCGTTAATAGTTTCAGAAATACCCTTTCAGTCGAGTTAAAAAGCATTTCCCTCGAATAGAGTAGAATTTAATATAATAAAAATAAAATAAATAATTCCTAAAAGCAACTCGATATCAACAGTGTGAAACTTGTCTTTCTTCTTTTATAAAAAATCTAAATTGAAGTCCATTTTAATATGAAGTTATATAAGTCTTTGAATGTGAAGTTTAAGTGGCCTCTTAAAATTAAAAAAAAAACACTCCGGTACACCTCAAAAAGCAATGCGTTGTCTGTATTTATGGTTTTACCTCCTTTTTTACCCTGATAATACGATTTTTAATTTTGAAACCTGGATTAGCAGCTATTGTACTTCTGCTATGGTTTTACCATTTATTATTTCACCTCCTTTTGTACCATGATAATACGATCTATAATTTTGTAATCTAGACCAACCAGCTGTTGCACTTCTGCTATTGTTTAACCATTTATTTCATCTGTTTGTGTCCTGAAAATACGATTTTTCTTCCAAACTTACCCAAGGGAACGGAAGCGCTACGTGATCGTTCCGAAGAACAAACATTTTTTAGGTCTCCAAATTAAAAAATATTCCAGACAGAAATCCGCTTTAGACAGTAGGGAACATTTTGGTTCCGTATCTGTTTGGCAGTCTGTCTGTCGGTCTGTCGTTCAATTTTTGCGAACCAACATATCTTAAGTACTTATCTGATTTTATAGAAATTTGGATGTTAGGTCATAATTAGCCCATTGATGGTCCAATATAAGTTTCAACCTTCTGCGACTATTTGTTTCTTTTCCATATGTACACAAACATACATTTTTTTACACCTATATCATCAAAAAGACTTATCTGATTTTTATGAAATTTAGATGATTTGTTGAAAGTAGCCTGCAGATGGCCCCAGATTAATTTCAACCGTCTGCGCTCCTAATTTTTTTCTCAATTAATACTTTAATAAATGTTAACAATTTTGAGTTTTAAAAAAAGGGAAAAAGTAAAATAATAGGTTCTAATAGTATAAAATCAATAAAGTATATAAAATAGAACGCGAGAAAGCTATGCGCCACACTCATTGGCAGATATTTTTAGTTTTTAAACCTGGATCCGCTACCTATTGTAGGTCTAGTATTGTTTTACTATTTCCTCCTTTTGTACTCTGAAAATGCGAGTTTTAGTTTTAAATCCTGGATCAGCCATCTATTGTACTTCTGCTATTGTTTTTACCATCTATTTAACCTTCATTTGAACCGTGATAGTACGATCTGCAGTTTTGAAACCTGAATCAGCCATAACTTACTTTGTGGCTCAAAGCAAGTGGAGGATCTACGTTCACCAGAGGCATACACAACCAGTTAGTCACCTCTTCACAACATTTACCCATTTAAATGGTGAAGCTGGATGAACACCAAGTGAGGGTCCTGTCCGAGAATTGAACCCAGATCTGCAGCCACCATTCCTAGTTGCGACCACGACCGATATTGTTTACCTTGATGTTGTTTAAATTGAGTTACTGTCAAAAAAAATTAATAAAAATGACTTTGGCTAAATATCTATTAAGAAAAAGGGATGTTTAGACCAATGTACCTTGGGACAAAGGAATATCACCTTTCTATTTTGATAAGGGGAGTAACAGCCTACAGAAGAACATTTCGAACACCTTCTTTAGATTGTTACTCCCCTCTATTTATTTTATAAGGGGAATAATTATCTAAAGAAGTGCCTATACACCTATATATAGGTGACGTTAGAATATTTTCCCGTTTTAAAATTTCCATTATCAATTTGAAGCTTACACGTTTACGCGATCGTTACGCGTGAACTCTTTGATGGATAAGAAGCATCGGTAAGAGGAACATGAATGACACATTTCAACTAAAACGGTTCACTTTTCCTCAATTTACTCAAGTCGGACACGTAAACGTTACTGGTAGACAGACAGAGTGTCTGTCAATCAGTAACGTTTACGTGTCCGACTTGAGTAAATTAAGTAAAAGTGAACCGTTATAGTTGAACACAGACACACTGTCTGTCTATCAGTAACGTTTATGGGTCCGACTTGAGTAAATTGAGTAAAAGTGAACCGTTATAATTGAACACAGACACACTGTCTGTCTATCAGTAACGTTTATGGGTCCGACTTGAGTAAATTGAGTAAAAGTGAACCATTATAGTTGAACACAGACACACTGTCTGTCTATCAGTAACGTTTATGGGCCTGACTTGAGTAAAATGAGTAAAAGTGAACCGTTATAATTGAACACAGACACACTGTCTGTCTATCAGTAACGTTTACCTGTCCGACTTGAGTAAATTGAGTAAAAGTGAACCGTTATAGTTGAAATGTGTTATTCATGTTCCTATAACGGTTCACTTTTACTCAATTTACTCAAGTCGGACACGTAAACGTTACTGATAGACGGACAGAGTGCATGTTGCATATTTTGTTAAATGCAAGAAGCTGACTTCGCTCGCTTTAATTGACATTTACGGTACGCAATACATGAGGTGCAATAGGCAATTCAGGAAAACTAAACTTTTAAATTTAATATACCGAGTTTTTAATTCTTTTCAAATAAAATTTTTAAAACAGAAAAAAATATGAGGAAAAAAATAACAGTAAAGAGGTTAAAAAAGATTCAATTTTAATACAATAAACTTCAGCTATTGTTATCTAAACAATAGACTCAATCTAGACTTTTCAAAACAGCAGGTTTTTTTAAAGCCTCAGAAAACATGAATATTGTTGCAAAACAAAATGGTTAAGTATATAAATAACGTGATATTTAGCTTGTTAGGGAATAATGGTCAAAGTTTTTATACTAAGCAAAAGTTTTACTTTCATAAAAATCCTGTAAAGGTATAAATTTATTTACTTTATTTTATTTTAAATATAAAACTATGGAGCAAAATGTCAAACTAAAGGTGCAAGTTTTTTGAGCTGAACTAGACATAAATATAAATTTAAAAAAATAATATTGATAATTCGTAAACTAAATAAAAAAAGAAAAAAGTTATAAATAAACAGACGAAATTGTTAACTTCTTTTTTAGTAAATTCTGTTTAACATAAATAAGGAAACTTAGGGTCCAACACAAAACATTCTATTAGCTATTTCAGCTGTTGTAATCATTTTTAATTTTATTATTTGTTTTATACATTTTGAATTCGTGACAATTCATGTCTAGAGATTCAATTCAATAATATTATTAAATAAATAGTTATTTATGTAACTAGGTGTCGCACATTGTGCGATAAGTAACGAAATTTAGTGTATTTTTTATTTTATTTTATTTTTTGTTTTGACTTGTTTGATTTAAAGTTAATTTTTTTTATATTGTCAAATGAAATGCAATAAAATATGAGAGTGTTTTCGAGAATTGAAAGAGAAAGAAAAAAATTGGTTTTTATTATAGAGTTAAAATTCAAGATATCACAAAGGAAAAAGGAGTACTTTGTGACATGGTAGCAGAACTGAAACACGGGATCTCTAATAATCATCGAAAACGAAGAACTGAAAGCTAAGGATTTGGTTTACGAGGTAAGTACCTCAATTATTTCTCTTTCTTAAGTACCTAGGGTTCTTGATATTGAGCATGGCTTCCACTACAGTTGGCACCACTAGGAAAGTGTTGGCCCCGGTAAAGAAAAGATTGATAGACAAAATTAATAGTATAGATGGGTGGATAGAAACAAATAAAAATTTATTAAACGACCCAACAGTTAGGAAAGTTGGGAATAACGAATTAGATAAATTAATTAAATATTTGGAAACATTTATGAAATACGTAAAAGATTTAGAGAAAGTTTCGGTATTAGATGAGGAATCCCTCCGAAGATATGAGGAGGAAATAGAGGGTTATATAGAAATTGAGTTTCAGGCTGAGGACAAAATTATCGAATTTAAGAACAGCTTACTTGCCGCAGAGCGCGAAGCAGTAAGACCGTTAATTAATCAAAATATAACAGAATTAGGAAGTGATAATAGTATAACACAAAACAATAACCAGGAATCAAAACAATCATCACCATCCAATAATCCAATAGTCTATGAAATTCCCTTGACAAGTAATAACAATACTCAAACTATTAGTCATAAAATTCCTATAAAATTACCAAAATTAGAATTACCAACATTCAATGGGGATAGGTTAAAATGGCATGAATTTTGGGAAAGGTTCGATTCAGCTATTAATAAGAATCCAAATTTAAATAAAATCGATAAATTTAGTTATTTAAAACAACAGTTAGTAAGTGACGCAGCTCGTTGTATAGCCGGACTAACTATAACAACACAAAATTATGATTCCGCAGTAAATTTATTAAAGAATAGATATTCAGATGTTTCATGAATAATTGAGGATTTATATACAAAATTTCGTAATTTAGAGGCATCTAATAACTCTACATTACGATTACGCGCTACACTAGATGAAATTGAAAATTACTGTCGAGCGTTAGAAGGTTTTGGCGAAAATATTAACCACTCGAGCTTTGTTTCTCTTATTAAATCTAAATTTCCGACACAAATTTTACTACATTTGGAAGAGTTTGAATTACACCAACCTTCCAGTTTATCAATACTCACTGAATGTGAAATACTTAGAGAAAGACTTGATAAGGTAATAAAAGTAAAAGAAAAGGTAAATGTCAGTAGTAATAATTTTGGAAATAATAAAAAAGAACATTCGTCGGATTCAGACGATAGAAAAAAGACATTCTCTAGAACAGCAACTACAGATGCACTATTAGTATGTCAACCAAAGTGTAGATTCTGTAAGGCAGAACACTGGAGCGATGAGTGTACTAAATATAAAACTATAGAAGAACGCAAAGAAATATTGAAAGGTTCATGTTTCATTTGTTTAAAGGAGTCCCATAGTGCAAGCTCGTGTAAAAGTGATAGAACATGTGCTCACTGTAAACGAAAGGCTCACCATCATAGGAGCTTGTGTCCGAAAGTAATTCAAACAAGGAATGTTGTGACCTCATTAAGCATAGATAAGGGTGAAGTACCAAATAAAGATGTAGAGTCAGAACAACCAAGCACTAGTCTATTAACAAAAATAACAAGTTCTGTCTCATTACAAACGGCCACGGTAGAATTAAGTGATAGTGAAACCATTAACTCGGTTGTAAGAAGATGCATTTTTGACAGTGGAAGTGAAAGATGTTATGTTACTGCAGAATTAGTCAAGAATTTAAAATTAAATAAAACCAATCAAGAAAAATTATCGATTTGTGTGTTTGGAGAAAACAAACCAAAACACATTATATCAAATACAGTGGAGTTAGCTATTAAACTATTGGACGGAACTTATAAACAAATTATAGCAAATGTTGTTCCAGTGATAGTTAAAAGTAAATTAGAAAATAAATGTTTAGAATTAGTGAAAGAAAAATATAAATACTTAAATTTTGCAGAGAAACCAGAATTAGTAGACAGAACCGAAATTGATTTACTGATTGGAAACGATTATTATTTTGACTTTTTGAATTTAGAAAAAATAGAGGTAGATGATTCCGGATTATACTTAGTAAATTCTAAAGTTGGATGGATGTTGACAGGTAGGAATATTGCATTAAGAGATTCAAAAAATAATCCCACAGTTAATTTATTAGCAATTAGATACAACGAAGTACCCGTTATTAGTGCGTGTGATGACGTGGAGCAATCAATTATGTTTGAAAAAGAAGTCGTAAAGGAAACAGATGACAATAAAGTGATTCAAAAATCTGAAAAAAGTATCAAAAAATGTGATGATGGAAGAAGATATACCCCAAATAACTTGCCAAAAATTATTAGATCAGAATTTCTTAAATTACCGGAAGAAATACTAGATCATGAAAAAGAAATTGTTTTAGTGATAGAGGAGGTAAACATGCCTTATAACTTAAAAATTGAAAATGTGAGTAGTTGGAAAAAACTATTAGCCGTTACAGCATGGTGTCAAAGAGCTTTAGATACATTTAAAAAAGTTAATAAATTAGGAGGAAAACAATTATGTTCTGAAGAAATAAATAGAGCGAATACTATTTGGATTACACCGGTTAAATTGGAATTTAAACAACATTTTAAAGACATTTTTAATGATTTAGGAAAAAATAAGAATAATAACATAATAATTAGGCAGTTGGAAATGTATAAAGATAATGAGTATGCAGTATTAGATCTAGGGGATAAATTTCCTTTCCTTCTTTCTAAAGAAGGAACATTTACTAAATTAATTATTAAAAACATTCAGAAAACATTTTATCGTGTAGGGATTTCTTATACACTGGCAGATGTAAGGAAAACTTTCGAGAAAACTACTTGGAAATTCATACCAAAATATTTTCGATGGGGAGGGGGTGCCTATGGACAAATTGGGCTTAAAAGATACCTAAGGAAATCTTTGGGCAACAAACACTTAAATACTTATAGCCAGTTTTATAAGCTAATATTTGTAGTGGAGGCTGTCCTTAATTCCAGACCCCTGGTTTACGTAGGACAGGGAGATGTTGAGATACTTACACCGAACCATTTCCTCACAATAAGAGAAATAAATACAGCCTTCACACCCGAAAATCCACAAACACCACTTCAAAGTACTCCTTCTCACTTACACAAAAATTGGAAGAAAGGTACCGAATTGTTGGAACGATTTTGGCAAATTTGGAAAACCCAATATTTTCAAAATTTAAGAGAAAAGTACAATAATGAAAAATTAAAAGGACAAAGAAGATTGCCTAAAGTGGGAGAAGTGGTACACCTAGCAGAAAAATCCAAGCGACATAAATGGCGATTAGCCCGGATAGAAGAAGTTCTCCCTGGAAGAGACGGAGCCATTCGAGCAGTAAAAGTTAGGACGGAAAAAGGTGTCCTGACACGCCCGGTTTCCTTAATTCACCCATTAGAAATGGAGGCAACCTGAAGAATTCCGGGCGGAGTGTCGCACATTGTGCGATAAGTAACGAAATTTAGTTTATTTTTTATTTTATTTTATTTTTTGTTTTGACTTGTTTGATTTAAAGTTAATTTTTTTTATATTGTCAAATGAAATGCAATAAAATATGAGAGTGTTTTCGAGAATTGAAAGAGAAAGAAAAAAATTGGTTTTTATTATAGAGTTAAAATTCAAGATATCACAAAGGAAAAAGGAGTACTTTGTGACACTAGGCAGCAAAATGGAATTTTGCTAACAAGCTTTTAAGTTTTAGTACCGAGCCGAAGGCGAGGATAAGCTAATCAAATTTACAGGAAAATGTTAATTACCTGCTAAGGTGTAACCGAAGCAGGTAATCTTCAAACGAGTCAGGAATGTTTCCTTTGCTGCATAGTTGCATACAATATTTTATCTACTAACGACATAAAAATTACACTAATTATTATTATATTCCCTTTTTAATATATAAACGATTTAAAGAAATTAAAGTTCTAAAAAAACAAAAGTTTGAGTCATCAAGAAAACAAAATAAAGGCACAACAAATTCAGTGTTGTCACTCTTTTTTATTAACAGCTGTTTTTTATCTCAATTTTTAGCGATTTTTTCAAATAATCACTGTAAAATAATAAAAAATAATTTAATACTATAATTATTAATTTAAATCAAACGGGTCTCCTGTATACAGGAGACCCGTATTTATAACCGAGTGTATTTTTCACTGTATGTTTCCCGTAGTAAATAATAATTATAATTTGATTTAAATTAAAATTTAAACTTTCCGTAGTATGAAAACTACAAAAAACTTAAAATTGAATTTCGAATTGATTGTACAAGTTACAGGTACTAATTGAGTACTTTATAATTATAAGCGTTAATTCTCGGTTTAGTTCTAATGTCATAAATATTGACTGTCTAAATTTATATGAATATTGAAAGCTTGGATTCGGGACTAGTTATCGATTACGGCAGTTAAAAATCATTCTCCTGCGTAGCTTAGTTGGCCAGAGCATCTGTACTGGAAATACAGGAGACCCGTGGTTCAAATCCCGGCGCGGGAGTGAATTTTTCACTGTCTGTTTCCCGTAGTAAATAATAATTATAATTTGATTTAAATTAAAATTTAAACTTTCTGCAGTATGAAAACTACCAAAAACTTAAAAATTGAATTACTATAATTATTTAAGTTATTTGTCACTATTTTTTATTAATAGTTGTTTTTTATCTCAATTTTTAGCGATTTTTTCAAATAATAACTGTAAAATAATTTAATACTATAATTGTTTAATACTATAAGTTATTTTCAAAAAATATATAAATATTAAGCAAAATATTACGCTTAAATATATAAAAAAAACACAATGTGGGAGTGTTAATAATCTGCGATGTAGTAACCTTTTTGTAGTAAAATTTTCTTAAAATGTTACAGCCTGTTTGTTATTTTGCTGACACTTTGATATTTTGCTGACACTTTGATATTTTGCTGACACTTTATTATTTTTCTGCGTGTTTTTTGGACATGTTACAAAAAAAATCAATAAAAATTACATTTTGCAGATTGAAAACAGTTTAACAATGCTTAATTTTGCTGCCATGAGTAGATAAAAGAATTTATAATAGAAGAAAAATTATATAACTAAGATAATAAGTTACCCTAGTAAGAATATGTCAGGTATTCAACATTTCTACATTAATAAACAAGAAAAGAGTAATAATGTAGTCTGCCAATTAGAGTGGCACATGGTGATTATAGCACATAACGTGTGACTATAAAAAATGTGATCCCTGGTGGGAATTAAGAGTGAAGTAATTTGAAAGAGTTTCGATTCCTAGTGAGGGTCACATTTATTTTTATCCAATATTAAAGAACCGGGGACCGAGCGCTAACGGCGACTCAGTTTTAGGGTTTCGTTGGTAAAACCAAAAAAAGAATACTTTCGTTTCAGTGTCTGTCTTTCTGTCACTCCATGAAACTTTCTAGTAATAAAAATCGCTTTGACACGCAAACAGGAAAAATTGGAAAAAATTGAGAATGTCCTAAAAAGGGACGAAATATAACCATACTTTTTAAAAAAACAAAAATGAATTAGTTCATTTCTTATTTTTTTATAAAGAAAACCGCTATTGACACAATACGAAGAAATTACTTAGGAAAAATATAGTGTACTCAAAGTTATCAGCTGTCAAATCCAAAATAGGGGATAATTCATGTCCCGCGAGAATTTTTGACATTTTCATGTTTAGGCTATGGAACATAAGTCAAAAGCGTTAAGTTACTTTTAGCTTAAAAACTCAGAAAAGTATAACAGGGAGTTAGAAATGTATAGGAGGTTTGTAATCCAGTCTCTAGGTGTAGTGCCTTCCCCTACCGCACTTCGTAGGGCCGAAGAAAGTCGAAAAGATTTATATGTGTGACAGGGAGTTAGGAAAGTACAGGAGGTTGCCATCAACTCTCAGCCCTCTCAGCCTACCTAGTATGAAGGCATATTAACAATTCGTAGAAGGCGCGCCGGCGCCTTTGAATTCTGTCGTTTGTAATCAAGCCGCGGCAGTGCCGGTGTGGAGATAAGAATAAAAATGATCTTCCATCTACTTTTATCAATTACTTGAATAAATTACAGATTATATTTCATTTTATGTCGGTAGTTTACGCAGAGCGAAAACATGAAAATGTCTCACTGTCTTGCGGACTCGTATGCAAGAAGTATTTTTTTTAAATTTTGAGTGGGGTATCAAATGAAAGGTATTAAAGAGCAGATTACAAAAATATAAATATATAACACTTGTGGAAAGTGTTTAATTTTTTATGCAATTTTGTTAAAACAAAAATCAAATTTTTTTCTGCCTCCCACCTCTCTCTCTCTCCCCCCCCCCCCCTTATACTTACTTCACAATAACAACGAAAACCTTTTTACGTGGGGCTTCACGCACAACCAATTTATTTCTTCTCTCACCGTCCCCTACACGGGCGCTTATCAATGGCACGGTTTTGATTCGGTTTTGGCGTGATCATTTGCACAGAGATTTGTCCTTTTATATATTAAAGATAAGCACAGACAGTGAAATTAAAATGGGATTGATTACTTTGGATGCTTTTCTTTCGAAAAATCATTCAAATTTCTTTAATATCGTATGCTTACCTCTACAGATAACACCGTTAATATAAGGAAGTTTGTACGCAAGCGGAAGACATAGCAATACAAGCAGAAGGTTGCTATTAATATGAGACTTAAAGTAGTCTAATTATAATCTACCATTTAAATAGGACAAATAGGTTTTAAGATATGGTGGATCGCAATAATTTTAAACTATGCAGACCGACAAAAATGTTTCCTGATATCTGAAACGTATATTCGAATCAGGAATACAATAAAAAAATGTTGGTCTTCAAAATGATCACAATGCTTGCATTAATTTTGGTAAGCTCGGAAGAAAAATAATAATAACTAGACTAGTAATGAGGAGGACAGGCGTAGCCGAGGGCTAGCGAACTCCACACTTACAAAGAACAAATACCGATGTATCTGGTTCGATCCTCTGTGAGGAGAGATATGTATAAAACTGATGATTACATCGAGTATATGAGTAAAGTAGCTGATCCCTCATCCTGTAACCATCGAATGAGGTGTTAATAGGGACAATCAATATATGAATAGCAGAGAAATGTATGTTTGTGCGCATGTGGAAGGAAAAAAAAAATGGGCGTAGAAGGTTGAAACTTATATGGGACCAACAATGGATTAATTATGACCTACCATCCAAATTTAAATAAAATAGGACAAGTAGGTTTTATGATATTTTGGATCGCAAAAATTGAGAGACAGGCAGAAAGACGGAACCAAAAATAATTTATAATGTCTGAAACTGTTTCCTGTCTTGGATTTTGAAATCGGATACATAAAAAATGTTAGTTCTTCAGAACGATCACATAGCTACCGTTACCTTCAGTAAGCTTGAAAGAAAAAATATAAATATGCAGGTATCAACACTTTTTTGACAACTAATAGGTCTTTAAAGGCAGTTAAGAAAATTGATGCTCTAATATTTCTCTGCAGTGGAAAGCTGATCATAATATTCTAGCCACTTATTTAGAGAATAATTATACAACTTTAAGTGTTTACATGAATTGAAGGAATATTAATAGAGGAACTTTTAAAACTTTTCAACTTCTAGATCTATTCTTAATATCATTTACCAAAAACGGGCTAGGAATCTATAGATTAAGGAATTTTTTTTCTATCCACAAGGCAAAACCAGTTGTCAATTACAAGGGATCATAATTAGAGTAGCTATGAACTTGATGGCCAATCACTCAAGCGCTAATAATGCAGTTGGTAGCCAGTGTCACCTTAATAAAGTTATTGTAGATAGACAGTTTCTTACTGCTTTGCGTCAACCTAGAACTCAACTGTTGAATTTCAAAGGTAATATTAGATATTTAAGGTAAACCAAAATGGTTTGCTTTTGAAATAGACCATCCTTCACGTTGTCAAGTAAGGATAGACATAGATTAAATGCCTTGTCCACAAACTGATTTGTGACATCTTCAACCATGCGTTACTAAAGTTCGGCTACATACGTTTCGACCAACAATGCCTACACTGACAGATCTATTTAGACCTACTAGACCGTGGATGATATCATCATGCAGTTAATCTTCTTTACTCAAGGGACCACACTTACACATTAAGAGGAAAACCGGAGCGTAATCGGCACCTCGACGATGTTCAATACTAGTTAAAAACGCAAAATATTGTAAGAAACAATTTTCTGTTGTTGTTAGAATCTTAAATTTTATATTACTTGTTACACTGATGCACAATTATTATTGTTATTGATTTTACTTTATTCTTTGTATACATAAAATTCAACGTGGGAGTGTATCAATATAGACACTTGTATCTTGTTAGACACACCAAATATTTGTTAGACACACATTATTTAAAGTATGTGGCACATATATTTGGTTCCACTGTACAAAATACTGGTATATTTTCTTCCCTAATATTCACTCGTATTCCCCGCGGTGAGATGCATTTTTATAAACCTTCTTCTTCAATGACAGAATGATTTATTTGAATACTTGGGTATTAATTGCAAATGTCTTTATTAAATTTTACCATCCTATTGATTTAACAAATTCAGGTTATCTCTAATTTGTCATAATATATATGATAAATAAGATGCGTCTCTTTTGATATTCAGTACGGTAAGTTTCCTCCCAAATCAAATCTCTATAATATTATTTATTTTCGAAACCCAAATCCAAACAATTATAATTCGTAAGAATGAGTTACTTCAACCGGAAATTTCAAGCCAATTTTTTTCTCCCGAAATTTTTATTCAGGATTCGTACTTTTGCTTTTTTCGAATTGACTTTAAGTAAATTACTTCCTGAACTTCGACGGTTTTACGGATCAGTTAACGTAAGAATGAACTCTTGGAAAATGTATAGAGGATTTATATAAAAATAAAATAGAAGGTAAGAGATAAAGCTATTTGTCATGAAAATAGAGACACTGGGATATCCCCGTAGTCAAATAGCGGTAAGGAAGGATGTATTTGACTCTATGAATACAAGCCAGTTGTAGAACGAACCTACAGAGAACTAGAGGTCCACCCTGAAAGAACCCAACAGTCCTCAACTACCACCGGAATACTAATGCCATTCCGATTCATTCAACTTACCGCTCTAGATACCATCTCAACCGTAACTTGCAATATCAATTTTCATGTTCTTTTATAACGTCGAACCTAAAGAAAAACCTTTAAAGCCCTCGTTCAGCTTCAATTTTATTTAGTGTTCAACTGCAAGAGATTTTAGTATTATTTTTGTCCCAAACATTAATTTTATTTCTTTCGCAAAATGTTAGGTTATTGCTTCCGACCTTACCTAAGGTAACAGAAACACACTATTTTTTTTTATGAAACCCATTCCAAGACAAAAATCCGTTTTAGTCTCGTGTATGTATGTCTGTCGATCTGTCGGTCTGTCTGTGGTTCAACTTTTTACAAACCAGCATAATATTATCTTAAAAACGGCTCACACTATATTAATGAAATTTGGGTGGTAGGTCGTAATTAGCCCATTGTTGGTCCCATGTAAGCTTCAACCTTCTGCGTGACATTATTGTTTAATTTATTCATTTTTTTCTCCTCCTTTTATTTTTAATCTGTCAAATTGGAAAAAGGAAGAAAATAGGTGTTATAAGAAAAACATTATTAAAGTACAGGAGGAAGTTATCAGCTAACGTAATGGGCAGACTATTTTTATTTTGTTTGTTATAATAAAAAAGCATGTAATTAATGTAGCTAACCATTAAAGGGAAGAATAACGGTTTAAAAAGTTCTATGTAATTGGAGAAAATCTTTAATAAAAAAAACTTAAGTACATGAAAAACTTCAATAAAACTTCAGTACACACACACATATATATATATATATATATATATATATATATATATATATATATATATATATATATATATATATATATATATATATATATATATATATATATATATATATATATATATATATATATATATATATATATATATATATATATAGAGAGAGAGAGAGAGAGAGAGAGAGAGAGAAAGACTTATTGATAAGGAAGAAAAGGATAATTTTAGTGATTTTTTTTTTCTTTTTGTTAAGGACCGTGCTGTGGTGTGAAAAATAAAATAATTGTTTTAGTTTCATTTTTTGTACACAGGTGTTAAAGAGAATTAATTTTATGCAGTAAAGATAGATAAAGTTCAATATTTAAAATAATTTAAGTAATATTATCTATTATATTATATATTATGGAGACAAGATTAATTTAATAAAATATTTTTACTAAAGAACACCAATTACTAGACTGCATATATCAAATACATTTTAGTTAAAATAAATTCATGTTAACTGTTTGTTGTTGCGCTCGTTGTTTGGTTGTCAAGATAGTAGATGCAACTGGGTCAGGATTAGTATCAAATAAATGTGACAGGAGTTGCTTCGCTGTGGTCAACAGTGGTTTCTGTAAATGTAACTTTATGTTGACAAGGAATAAACGGTCCAAATGTAAACCGCGACATCGATTTGTTCACCCAAGGTTTAACGTCGAATGGTTTGTTAGATATAGTGTATTATGTAGTTGGGATTGTGGAAGTATTATAATTTCGAGTTTGACGTCACTTTAAAGCGTTTGCTACCTGTCCTGCAAAAAGGATTTGCATTTGTGTACAACCTAGTCGTACGTGGAAGTAGTCTGAACGAGGGATAAAACTAGAGGGGGATTCCTGTTGTAGAGGACTTCTGTTAAAGCCTAGGTGGGAGCTTTGTGTCGAGGAAATGATAGCATGTCCTCCAGTGATATTCCGGGTGATTCCGGGGCTCCTGTAACCCGAACTTGCCTGGGATCCTGAAATTGATCCCCGTGACCGAACACGGCGGAGGTCGGATCTAGAATTAAAGCCGAGCCCACCAAACCATTGCTACCCAGTTGCCCAGATCCCACTCTTCGGTGGTAATGTAATTCCGTTTGGTCTCCAACCTCTTCCCTCTTCGGTTAGCCCCGATTGCAAATGAGAATGAGCGAGCCCGTGGGACTAGAGAGAAGCTTTCTCTCCCCGGGCAATTGTAGGGCAACTTCGGTGCTAATATTCAACAATCCTCTTCTCACTTTCAAGCAACTATCAAAGTAGAGTCGCTTTCCTCTACACAACAAACTACAATAACACTAGTGTAATACTGTTTGCGGATTCACTCAATTAGAGAATTAAGGTATTTATGCAATCGACCCTATACATTAATCTTCAGAGAATCTGACATAATTTATGAAGTATAACATCCAAAAACTACCATGTTTTCTGGTATAATATTTCATTATTAATATTTCTATATATGAATGCAATTTTTGTCAATAACAAACCTTATAAACGCCCAAATTATGGCACGTTTATGCTATTTTCAAAATAATAATCTAGTTCGTGCTGCTTTCTTGATGAATAGAGGTTAATATTAATTATTAAAAAAAAAACAACAGAAAAGTCAAAGATTTTTCACCAATGCCAACAAGTAATCTGGTACACCTTCCCATCAGAAAGAAATAAAGAAGATTTTCCACATTGTCTAGTTCCAAATACATTTGTAACGAGATGTCTTGACAAAGAATGGGAAATTTCCTGTTAGATCATTCCAAGTTCCCTAGAGCATATTGTTTTCTTCTTTTTTTTATTTTCAAGAAAGATAGCTTACACTTAAAATACGTTCTATGTTTGAATTTAATATCAAAAGGTCTGAAGAAGATGCAGCTACTGGGTAATGTACAAGATGTATGTAATAAATAAATCCGACAACAGGGAGCCCCATCTTTCCACGGATGAGTTTTTCAAGGAATGCTTTACTCTCGGTGTTTTCCTCTCTCGAGTGAAGAACAGCCAAGCTTCTTTAATTATTCATCAGATCAATAAAGGATAGTTCAGGTGATTAAAATAAATGTTCTTTTCATGAAGCTAAAGCGGTAACTGCTTTTATCAGTGTATTAAAAAATAATTTATTTCTTTTCAAGATTATATTTTAAAATAATATTGATCAAATAACCAATCAATTTGACAGAATCCATCTTCTCTTCTGGTAAAATTAAACTTGTTTACTTATATAAAACATGAAGGGGAGGTTCCCTTAAAATTCCTAATCACAGAAAATGTTCTTAAAGTAACAATTTTAAGTTTTAAGCTTGTTTTCAATTAGAGGCTGAATTTAAATTTATTTTTTCTCCAATTGACCGTGAAGTATGCTAACGGTAAATACTGCAGACCAATTCTTAATCAATGTCCCAAAAAATATGTTTTTTGAACATGTTATTCTTATTTAAATCAGCAAACATTCATTATAACATTACACATCTTTAATTAGAATCTATACGTTGGATCATATCATCAACCTATATCACTAAAACCTTGGGGGGGGGGGGGGGGTGAGTGTGGTGAAGTCATATTAGCAAGCGAGATAAGATGAAGATAGTTAGGATGGGGATCGTCACTCCAAGGGCTTCCCAATGAGGACCTTATTAACTTGTTTAAAGGGTCTCCTTTACACGCCCTTAACTACCCTTCCTCAGGGAGCTCTTAAGAACCTCCTTCACAGTACTCCATCATAAGGGTCTTATGAGTAGATATCCTTTTACAGCCTCTTACTTCCATGAATTTATAGAGCATATTAATACGCATATAACACGTAACAACGAATATTAATACCGACAATTTCAGTTGGATTAGTTAGGGGTATTTTATTAGTTAAAGTAGTTATGGTGGTTCTAAACAATGTCCAATTGTGTAATTAATAACAGTATATTATGTAAATAGAAAATGCACACAAAAAATCTATCCAGTTTTCGTCAAAAGCCAAGTAAAATAAAAAAAGTTTGCATATTCCGTTTATTCAAGCATTATGAAGTTATTTCAAGGCAAAATACAACTAAAACGAGATAATGATTAGATGAATAAAAGTTGTACCTCGTCATGTGGGAAAAATTCTTAGCTAGAGGATCCAAGTTTATACTTTTACTTTAAATTAGTTTTAGAACAAAATTGGTTCTAAATTAGCAGCAAAAACAATAAATAAGACAACAAATTTTATGCATAACTACTATTAATGTTGTCAAAAAGCCGGCGTGGTCATGGGGTGATAGGCTCCTGTCCCGTCTGTTCAGCAATTGAGAGGGACACAAAAAGCCGTGTGTTCGATCCCCCGCCATGGTGCTCTGATTTACACCTATGTATATAAAGGGTGCGAGGGGCCTAGAGCGCTTGCCGTGCGATAACGCAAGTTAAGCAGCATCGAGCCGGGTCAGAAGGTGACCGCAGCTCTGGGTTCGATTCCCGGACCAGGCCCCCTGCACAATGTCCATCCAGCATTGTTGAAACAAATGGGAAGCTCCTCGAAAGAGTGGCGCCACCAGTGTGAAGATTTCGGTCCCTAACCCGGGTTTGTTCAATAGGCCCATTTAAGTGGCCTGCTTCTTCGGGTGTAACCCCCCCCCCCCCCCCCCCCGGAATAAAAAAATGGCTTTGCACTCAGGTTTGTAACTCAAGAGCTTATGGTACATTATGTATATGTGAGTCATAGGTACGACCCCAAGCCTTGATGCTCTGATTGAAATGGCTCACTAATTAACACAATATACCCGCTTCGGTACATTGTGCAGTAAGATGTGTGAAGTGGCTGGAATTCCCCACGGGGATAGTGAACATGGGGCTAAATAAGGCCTAATTGCAAGGTTCGAACAAGTGGTTGCACCTAACCCTCTAATATTAGTACTAGAGTCATACGATGTTGAGACCATTTCAAAGTAAGGTAGGCCATTTCCTAAACCATATAGGATACCGAGAGAAGGATATTGCAGCCTCCGACCTTTCTTCTGGCACTTACTTCTAATGTTTGCAACCTTTAAACATCTAATATTTAGTCCAAGCCTTGAGTAGTTAGACATTGAATGGTTATTATTATATTTAGTATTGTACGTATAAACTAAAGCTGCACTTAAGTCAACTCTTATATTATATTAATTTAATTCTTGGACCTACCAATAGTGTAGTCTTCCGTCAGGCATCTACAGTTTGAGTGGTCATAATTTAAAAAAAAAATTGAGATGTTTACTTAAAGCCACATTAATTAGCTCAGTTTTTAAATAATTGCTTGCATACGAGTCTGCAAGACAGTGAGACATTTTTATGTAACGCTTTTTGGTGTCGTTTTTTTGGTAACGCTTTTCGAGTTTATGTGCGTAAGTAAAGTAAATGACCTATTTACAGCTGTTTCTACGATGTTGCAATATTAGCAGTAGTGTAACAACACTTCATCTAATGTAAATAGTATTTGTAAAAATAAGGGGTTGTTTTTACAGGATACCCACAGTTAATTACACAAAATGGGGAACGTGGGTTGAGAACTGCGGCTCTAGACTAGAATTTACTAAGTGTAGTAGAGAAGAAGAGCGCTGGGCTACAGGCTATAGAGTGGGGGAGAACCGAAGGCAGCCGAACCTACACGTCCCGTCCTCGGTTACATTCGAGTCCGCGGTAGGGGAAGGTCCTACAGCTGTAGACTGGATTGCAAACCTCCTATAGGTTTCTAAATCCCTGTCACACTTTTCTGAGTTTTTAGGTAACATAACGCTTTTTGAGGTATGTTCCATAGCCAAAACATAAAAATGTCAAAAAGTAAACAAAACACGCTTAAAGTATGTTTCCTTACTGACGTAACTTAAAGCTGTTATTAAGAAAAAAGTTTTCCTAAAATAAAGTCTGTGTTGCATCATTATACCCAATATTACTTTAACTTTAACACGTTTTCTTGAAAATACATGTTTCAAGACCGATTGCAATATCCGTTAAGGAAACTGTAGATATTAGTTGGTATATCGAACGCTTCAGATAACAAAGTTCTGTTTTATACAGCTGGCAGGAATATGATGTATTTTTAGATGCTTTAATCTCGCAACCTCACAATCTTGTAATCTTTAGACACGTTACTTATAAAAGGGTATTGATTTCACTTATTCCCATTCGTCGTAGTTTAAGCCTGAACAAGATTTGAAAATCAAACAAGATTTTGATGTATATTTAAATTTGAAAATCTGTAAATTTATTGTTGCATCCTGTTATGATACCTCAACATATTTGAGAATTCCCAGTATCATTTAAATATTAATCCCTCACGTATTTCACAACTGCATTGCTGGTTAAAATTCAGCACGTTCCAAGATTGTTAAATTTTCGCACATATAAGAGAATGTAGTTCTGTAAGAATATATTATGTAAGAACACAACTATTTTCACAATTAACTGAATCTATATGCAAATGAAGGCCTACATCTGACTCTGATACAATATTGTTCTATGTTAATTAAATCTTAAAGCCAATTTTTTACCTTCTACTGAACACAGTTATATTCATATTTTCGATATTCTTCATCCATTCTTGTACAATACACACCAGAAAAAAATTAAAATTTGAGAGGAATGATATTTCTCTTTTTTGTTCTAATTTAGGTTTTTTTTTTTTTTTTTTTTTGCTTTGCTTTCTCTTTATAATTTGGCATTGTGTATTGATCAGAGACCTTTTTATTTCTGATACCTTATCTACCGAGGCAGCTGTCTCATTCCTTTCATTTTTGTGTGTTCTTGTCTTTTAACAGAAAATACGGATCTATTTCCCTTGTTTTTTTTTATCCCAAAATACAAAATAGAACCTCATATTTTCTCTTATTAAAGTTAAATGAAATAAGAACAAACAAAAAAAATAAGCAGAAGAAAAGGGTAATTAGAAAAAACTTCTATAAAAAGTATAGCTGTATATAGCTTCTGTATAAGCAACTCTCCTAATTAATATACTTCAAATATAAATTTATTTCCATCTATATTAGACAAATAAGTTTTAAAAACAGAACAAACAAAACCAAAAAAAGCTATTATAAAACATAAAATGTTTACCAAAAGTTAAGGCTGCTCGTTATCATAATTATTAAATAAGAAAGCTACAAATGATAACACCAAGAGAATCTAACACATAAAATGTTTGCCAAAATGTTAAGCTTGCACGTTATTAATCTTATCATAACTATGAAAGAAGATAAATAGAAATAACAACACCAAGAGAAATACACCTATGACATCAAGAGAAGATGCCACATAAAATGTTTACTAAAAGTTAAGCCTGCACGTTAATAATCTTATCACAACTATGAAAAAAAAAAAATTATAACTGACAAAACCAAAAGAAATACACCTATAACACCAAAAGAAGTTAACACATAAAATTTTTCCCAATAAGTTAAGCCTGCACTCTTGTTAATTTTTCGCAATTAAATAAAATTAGAGAATTACAAATGGGTTACAGGTGTTTTCGTACTGTGGTAGCGAAAGGAAATAAATGGATTCTTTTATTAGTTTAAAATAGAACAAAAGAGGAAGGGTCATGTTAGCGCAGTAATTTGATGTTAATAGATATAAATAAAATAACAATTAAAAAATATACTGCCAATTAGTGTGGCACATAGCTTCCTCACATTGATTTTATGCATTTACAAGCCATTATTGTCTAATTTATTTAATTGTTTCCCCGTTATTTTACTATGTCAAAATAATTTTGATTTTTTATATATGAATTAATGTATCAAGTAAGCATAAGTTAAAGGGCGTATATAGTTGAAATTAATTTTGTGCTATCTGCGGTCTGCTTTCGACAAACCATCCAAATTTCATAAAAATCAGATGAGTACTTTTGAAGATATAGGTATAAATTTTATTTTGAGTGCATGTTGAAGAGAAAAAAAAGGGCGCAAAAGGGTGAAACTTATATGGGACCAACAATGGGCAAATTATGAACAACCTGCCAAAAACAAAATGTGATAATAAATTTGTATCGTAATAAAAAAATAATTATCAAAAAGAAAAGTAAACTGAATCTTTTTTTATCATTATGGCTGTAACAGGGGGTTAGATTTAATTTTAAATGGTCTGTTGTATTGACAGTAACACTATTATTGTCCAGGAGATAGCGTACAAGTTCGTCTGCGGGGCATAGCTTGGCAATAGGCATTTGAAAAAAAAAATAAAACCGTCGGAGAGCGGCCATGTCTCACCCTTTTTGGTGGACATGTGATTTTCATGATCCTGAGTACTAAATTAGTTAGTAGACCAAAAATCAAGTTGATGGCAGTTTGCTCCTTGATAGGGGAACACTTTGATTTGGAATAATATTTGACTAACTAACCTATTAAGTGACAAACTACTATCAACTTGATTATTGGTCTAATAACTCTGTTCGTACTTAGGATCATGAAAATCTAATTGTCCACCAAAAAGAGCGGGATATGGCCGCTCTCCACCGGTTTTTTTTTTTTTTTTTTTTCATATGCCTATTGCCAAGTTATGTCCCGCAGACGAACATAGCCGACCACATATTCTTAAAAGGCACCAAAACATTTACTTATACACAAAATTCTAGCTTGATGTTGGTCAGACATTTTTTTGCACGCTATCTCCTGGACGATATAATGTGTTCACATTAGCTTTATCTTGTGTTCACAGTAACAGTATCTTGTGTTCACAGTAACAGTATCTTGTGTTCATAATAACAGTATCTTGTGTTCACAATAATAGTATCCTAAAGAATCGATTTGTTTTTCACTCGATATTTATATGTCGTGGAGTTGAAACAGTATAAAAAAATAGTATTATCAATAAACCTCCTAAATATCTCCTAAAATAATTTTTAGTTTCTCATATTTTGTAAATAAATGAAATAAAATATTTCACTTAAAATGTTTAATAATAACAATTCTATAAATAATTATTAAATTCAATTTGTTACATTCATTTTTAATTAAGCAATTTCATTTATCTTTTAATATTGAATATATAAATTATTTTAAATGAGATTTTTTTTTTAAATAATTATAAAAAAAGATATAAAATTGCATTTATTATCAATTACTAAATATTTAAATAATAATTTAATAAAAAAAAATATATTTAATATTAATAAAAATGAAAATTATTTTAAAATTTAATACACCAAATAAATAATATAGGTCGTAAATTCTATAATTAAAATTGAATATTATGACCCAAGTTAAAAGTTAATCTTAATTAAAACTCAAATTTTATTATTACTCTATTTAACTGATGAAGCATTAAACCGAAAAAAAATAAAAAAGGGAATTAATAAGCCCTTAATTCTATAATTTCCACGAATTACTTTTCAACGTTACCAAGTCCTTTCTGTGTTTTACTATTTTAGTAAATTATTAATTAGATGTCTTATAATAATTTATTAAACTGCAGTGTAAAATATATTGAAGCAAAGAAGTAATGTACTGTATCTCCTCAATATCTTTACAAACGCAAACTCGGTTTTCAACCAGAATGGACTATTGAAGAGACAGCAGTGAACTTCTGTCTGCCTATTTAAGTTGACTCCTAGCTCTATCTGTCTATATTTTTCCTGAGCAAATGCCTAAACACTATAGTTTATTAAACGTCATGATATTATAACATGATTTGCAAAGTCGCAGATTTAGATGCCGAGGGTATATAAGATCGACTCCACAAAAAATCGACATTTCTTGGTCCAATATATCGATACTTTCAATATATCGACATCGATGTCCCAACCCTAGCACCGGGTCCTGGTCCAGTTCCGGATTTCTCTAGCTCCATCCTCCCCAACACAGGGCGTTTTATTAACACAGCTTGGCCTGGTTCCATCCAGCCAGTAGCCACCGCCCTTTCGCGGTCTTATCCTAGGTGATTTGCTGCTAAAGTTGTAAAAAAAACTAACGGAAACAGATATTGGGTCTGACGAAGAGAATGACACTGTTGGTTGAAAAAGAAGAAGTAGTGGGGACCTTTCGCGTCACCTTCTCTTCACCTTAAGGTGGATTGGGTTTTCATCCAAACGCCCTGGATGGAAGAAACGTTTTGGTTTCCCCCCAAAACGTGACCAGAACGTCTTTTAGAGTGGTCCCGCGTTTTCGAACTAAAACAGATTTTGGGTCTGATGAAGAGAACTACACTGTTTGTTGGAAAGAAAGAAGTAGCGGGGACTTTTCACGTCGCCACCTTCACCTTTAGTTGGATTGCGTTTCCATCCGAACGCCCTGGATGGAAGAAACGTTTTGGTTTCCCCCAAAAACGTGACCATCAGAAACGCCGTTTAGAGTAGTCCCGGGTTTTCGTACTAAAGTGGCGAGGACCAGACTTACGGAGACCAGGTCGGGTCGTCTAATTGGCCCTTAAAGGAGAATAGACGGCGTGGAGGATGATTACTTAAGATAGATTAGAATGCAAGGCTCAAGAACTCGAGCTAAAATGAATGTCAAGAAAGTTGATACATTTTTAAATAAATTCCATTTTAAAATGCGAAAAAAGTTTTAATCATTTACAAAATTATTTGATTTTTTATTGTAAACAAAAAAGTTTCAAATAACTAATTTGAATGCCTAGGCATTGGTTAAAAATAAGAAAAACGTCTACTAATTTGAGGAGGTGAATAGCTCATTGATATCGAACATAGGAATGAGTACTTTTGAAAATACCCATAAATTTAAATTCCCATAAATATTGACGGAAGGTCCGGAAAGGCCGACACAAGACTGTTCTCAGTTTAAAAAGCACTTTTGTTTGAAAACTTTGACTTTGTACACAACAATTAGTACTTAAGAAAATGCACAATGATCCCGTTACCTTCAATTAGGTCATTAGGTCGGAAACGAAATAAGTCTCAAAATGAAGATTCTGAAATGAGAAGATTCTGAACGGCCTAAAAACTGTATCTTATTAAACTCTGTCACTTAAGATGTAGGATTTCACAAAAATCACGATTTATAAAATCAATTAAGATCTCAACATCCAATAGTGTATTTGTTAATATTTTTGTTTATTTTAAAGAAATGGATTAAAAGGTAGCCGCTAAAAGAAACAAGTAAGGCGCGCTTCACGTAAGCACGTGAGGCGATGATCGCCGGTTTTTGTACGATTAAGTTAAAATTATTAAGTATACAATTTTATTAAATGCATATTCTTTGTCTACACTTCAAGACCTTTAAATTGATGTATAACATGTCATGGTGATTAAAAACTTATTTTCAGTCACCCGCCATATTGAAAATATTAAGTGAGACATTTTAATAGTTGCATATTCTTTTTTAAATTGATGTGTCATGGTGTGTAAAAACATTTTTTTAGTCGCCCACCATATTGGCAGCCATCTTGAAAATTTAAGTGTGAAAAATCCAAAAAATGTCCAGTTGTTACAAATGCCGAGATGAACCTGTGTGCCGAATTTCATGTTCCTATAGCTGTAGTAGTTTATGAATTGAAACATGCCAACGGACAGACAGACAGAAAGACAGACAGACAGAGCCGGTATAATATAAGGTTTTCTTTTTGCACTTCGTACAGAAACCTAAAAACATGACTGTTTAATATTCCATATTCTACTTTACTTTACTAAGGTTAAATTCTAATGCAGCATACATTTACGTAAATATAAACCCCACGCTTCGTATACCCCGTCAACTAGTTTTTAGTAACGACACACACCTTCAACTTATCCACACCTTCTTTTATATTTAGCTTTTTATATATATTCTCATACAAATTCTGTTTTGTTTTTGTTTTTTATCAAAGTTTTCATAATTATTCGTGTATTCTCCTGTAATGTAGTAATAAAAAATGTATCTTTATTAAAACAACCTATTTCCAAGAAAATCTCTTTCCTCGAGTAAACAAGACAAGGTATATAAGATTGTTACAATACATAAAATATTTAAGTAAAATACTTAAATAAAATAAATTCTACAAATCCCAAGAAAAAAAATTAGATAATATATGAATGTATAATGAACAATCGTCTTTCTGAATACTACACTACATAATTTATTTAAAAGATTTTGTCTTATGTTTCCTTCAAAAAGAATTAAATAATGGGATCATTCTAAAATTTTTTTTTATTTTTTCTCTGAATTTAAAAAATGTCTAGACAGAAATCCGCTTCAATCATCAGGGAACTTTTTTGTCATGTCCGTCTGCCTGTCAACATTATTGCAAGAATAGTTATTTATGTAACTAGGCAGCAAAATGGAATTTTACTGACGAGTGATTAGATTAGCCTCCGAGCCGAAGGCGAGGACAGGCTATTACAATTAACTGCCGAGGCGAAGCCGAGGCAGGTAATTTACCTATTTGAATGCCGAGGCAGGCAATGAATAAATGAGGCAGAAATGTTTCCTTTGCTGCCTTGTTGCATACAATATTTTATCTACTTGCGGCAGAAAAATGAAGCTGCTAAAATGTTATCTTTATTAATATAAATATAACATAGTTGATAACTATGTGTCATATTAATAAAGATAATAACATATGTATTAACTAAAATTAATGTTCAAATAAGAAACTTGGGAATAATAACAATAAGTGAAAAGCAAACTCAATCTATAACTACAAAATACAAAACACACGTTTATAACACACATAACTTCTGAATAAATAATGCACGCAATATAAAGTATTTATTTATATTTTTACTAAAAGATTAATAAAAGTATTAAAGATATCTTCTATTGCTTAAAAGAAAAGAAGTAACTAGGATACATCAAGGAAAGTAGCTAGTCTAATCTAGAATGACTTCAATAATAAAAATAATATGGATGTTCAATGTTTACATGACGCTACAGTATAGTCAGTGACTCTACTATTTTTTTTAATTAAAGATCTACTAATCATTGAACTTGTTAACAGAATTAACAAATATAAACAAATTATTTTATTATTAAAACGTTTATTTTTTAAATATTACTTATTTAACTATAATATATAATGTTATAAGATAGAGATAATAGTATAAACTGTTCTTGCCAAAATAAGAGGTTATGACATGCAGTGGTAAACACTGTTACTTTCTCTGCCTAGGCAGGGAAATATTTCCCTGCCTAGGCAGAGAAAGTATTTTCCTGACTGTTTTAACTACTTTCCTGCCTGTTTTTTATATTTTAATGACAAATCAGGGAAATAGTACTTTCCAGCCTAAAAACAGTTAAGTAATGTTTAATTTTGCTGCCGCGAGTAGATAAAAATTATTATTTTATTACTTTGTGATATTCAATAAAAAGAAATATGACCACGCCCGACATCGAAACAGGTCAAATCAACCACACATCTAGTTCACTGATAAGATGAGAGGACGCTATGTGCCAAACTAATTTGCAGACATATTTATTATGGTACTGAAGTTTTACCATATGTCATATTTTTGTCGTGAAATCCCAAATAATCCTGTTTTGAGTGGCATTATCTCAAAGCTACATATTTTCTTTTGTAAAACAACTTATATGGTTTAATTTCAACATACATTCCTAAATGAGAAAACGACTCATGAAAGAGGTGTAGTCCAAAAACCAAACTACGTCTTCACCTTTACACAAATTAATTGTATTTTATACAATTTGACCCGTTTCGGCAGATCTGATGCAGCCTTCTTAAGATAATCTGTAGGTTGTGAAGGGACTTTAAATGTACAAGTGTACAAGTTTTCTTGTGCTTTTAAAATCCCTTCCGGGGATTTCCTACAAAGGATGCTTAGTCCAATGTACTTCGAGACAAAGGATTATCACACTTCTGTTTTTATAAGGGGAGTAACAGTCTAAAGAAGAACATTACGTACACCTTCTTTAGATTGTTACACCCCTCTCATTTATTTATAAGGGGAGTAACAATCTAAAGATGTGCCGAAATGGTTTGGTTTTTGAACTACACCTCTTTCATGATGACTCGTTATCACACAATGGAGAAAAACACAGTCGAGGATCTAATAATTACAAGATATTAAGAACTTTTTATATACTACGTTTTTAAATTTTCTGTTGAATCATATGTAATGTTGATAATATAATTGTCATTGTTGTATATAATGTTAGTGAAAAAAAATACATAGTTCCGAATTTATTTACTTCACATAATAATCACAACCATCGAGAGAGCCGGTGTTAAACCTATTAAAAGGACAAATCTTTGTAGAACGGATCTCGCCAACACCGAATCTAAACCGTGCCATTGATATGCCCCTGTGTAGGGACAGAAAGATAAGAAAAATGTGTACAAGTATAAAGAAGTAGAGATGCAGAAAAATTAAACCTATTAATACCTAGGATACAAGTGTAAACTAACCTGGGTGTCACACGTTAATTAATTAATTTCTTTTTTTACTTTTCGCTGTCATTCAATGTTAACTCTTAATAAAAATCACAAATTTGAAACCCGTCAAAATGAAGATTGTAAGTACTATGGAATATGTCAAAACAAATAAAATAATTTGCGGATATTTTCCGAACTAACTTTCCATACAGCAAAAGTTGCTGATAACTAATTAAATTCTGCTGAACGATGGCTAAAAGTATTAAAATAATCCATTGTCATCGTGTTCTGAGCTATTCTAAAAGTTTCAAATGTTTAACTACTCGGGAAGTTAGTTAAAAATTGATTGCAAGATTTGTACCGGACAAACAAACAAAGAAACAAACAAGAAAGCAAGCTAATAAAAACGTAGTAAAAATAGTGAGACTATAAATTAACGAAAAAAATTCATCACCATATATATATTCTCTAATGTAGGCTTATTTGAATATATATCTAGAAGTTAAAATGTATATTTCTATAATAAGCAGTTTCTGAGTTTAAAAACTCCACACCTAAGAGCTATTAATCAGCTTGTAATACATAATAAATAAATATAATCTCCGCAGTATATTTATACAAAAAAGCCATATTTTTATTTTATTTAGAATGTATGGAAGTATAATATATAATCGTGTGTGTTTACTTTCATACTTTAATTTTACATTATACATTTTTTCCCAACATTTATTTTAACAAAAGCAAGCAAATATTTTATTACTCTAAAAGAGCTGATTCAGTAAGTGTGTACGAGGAAAGATATAGTAAAACAATATAAATAAACGAATCAAAAATATGGATATGTTTGTATAAATTTATTTTTACATTAAATAATTTGAGGTAAACTGCATAAAGACGAGATAAAGTCCTATTAATTATATTATTTGTACAATATTAAAATATAGTTTGCTAATTTGGGTGGTACATAGCTTCCTCGCATCCCCGTAGGGCCACACTTATTTCAAGCCAAATCAAATTTGCACAGAACATTGTAATGAATATGGGTCGTATTAGTGTCTATTTTAAACTAACCATTCAAATTTACCATTAAAATCCAATGAGAAGTTTGTAAGATATGGCGATTCGCAAAAATTTTAAATGACACAGATATAAGACCAAAAAGGATCCATGGTGTTTGAAACAGGTTTTAAAAATTCCAAGACAGAAATCCGTTTTAGACATAAGGAAACATATTATGTGGTCCCGTGTATGCCTGTCTGTCGCTCAATTTTAGTGAACCAATATATCTAAATAACTTGTCCAATTTTAATGACATTTAAATAGTACAGGTCATTATTAGCTCATTGTTGGTCCCATATAAGTTTCAACCTTCTGCATTCTGCACCCATTTTATTCTCTTTCACATGCTCACAAAGATACATGTATTTACTCCTACATCTTTAATAGTATTCATCCGATTTTTAAAAAGCCTCAATGGTATATTGAACGCAGCCAACAGATAATCCTATAACAATTTAACCGTCTAAGCTCTATAAATTATTACTAAAATTATACTTTTACTAATGTATTATACTCAAAATTCAATTTTTAAGTTTTTGGTAGTTTTCATACTACGGAAAGTTTAAATTTTAATTTAAATCAAATTATAATTATTATTTACTACGGGAAACAGACAGTGAAAAATACACTCCCACGCCGGGATTTGAACCACGGGTCTCCTGTATTTTTTTCTGGAGTGTATTTTTCATAGTCAGGGTGCCCATAGGCAAAAAAGTAACTTATACATACTCTTTCCAAACCTTTTTGTATGGCTTGTTTAGGCAATGTCTGACACCGTTTTCCTCTGTGACTTTTTTTAGTTTTGGGGCGTTCTTTTTTTATTTGAACCTTAAAATTTTGACGCGTCAGACTTGAAAATCGGAAAAAGTTCTGCGTCAGACAATATTAAAATGTTGATTTAAAGTGTTCAAATAATGTATCTTGAGAAAATCAGCTGGTTATTAATCATTAATTAATATTAGTTCATATTAATAAATATCCATTATTATTAATTAAAATTAATTAATGTCATTAATTAATAACTGGCTGATTTTCTCAAGATACATTATTTGAACTCTATAAATCAACATTTTAATATTGTCTGACGCAGAACTTTTTTTGATTTTCTAGTCTGACGCGTCAAAATTTTTGGGGTACAAATAAAAAAAAAAACGCCCCAAAACTAAAAAAAGTCACAAAGGAAAACGGTGTCAGATTTGGCCTAAACAAGCCATACAAAAAGGTTTGGAAAGAGTATGTATAAGTTACTTTTTAGCCTATGGGCACCCTGACTATCACTGTCTGTTTCCCGTAGTAAATAATAATTATAATTTGATTTATAATTATTGGTTGGCGTTGATTCTTGGTTTAGTTCTAATGTCATAAAGATTGACTGTCTAAATGTATATGAATATTGAAAGCTTGGATTCGTGACTAGTTATCGATTACGGCAGTTAAAAATCATTCTCCTGCGTAGCTTAGTTGGCCAGAGCATCTGTACTGGAAATACAGGAGACCTGTGGTTCAAATCCCGGCGCGGGAGTGTATTTTTCACTGTCTGTTTCCCGTAGCAAATAATAATTATAATTTGATTCAAATGTATTATATCAAAACAAACTTAATTTTAAATAAAATGTGGGGGAAAAAAAAAAAGTTGACAATAATGGTTTGTAAAAGCATAACATATTTTGAGTAGTAAACTCGAGAAAGCTATGTGCCACACTAATTGACAGACTATTTTAAAATATATCAATTTTTTTATTTTTTATGCGGATTAATGTTTTAACTAAGTAATATGTAATGTGTGCGGTTAAAATAATTCTGGGGCTCTACGGGCTACTATTGACAAATCATCTAAATGTCTTATTAATGAAATAAGTATTTTAAAGATATAGAGGTAAATAAATGTATGTTTGTATTAATGTGGAAGAATACAAATGGGCGCAGAAGGTTGACTTATATGGGACTAACAATTGGCTAATTATGACCTACCATCCAATGTCCGTTTCATGGAAACGGACAAGTAGTTTTTAAAATATGTCGATTCGTAAAAATTGAACGATAGACAGACAGACCGACAGACCATTTTTCGTTCTTCAGAACGATTATAAAGCTTCCATTACATTCGGTAAACTCTGAAGCAAAAGTTAAAATGATTAGAAATCATTTATTTATATTTAAGCCTACAGACTCTTATAATATATTTTTCATTCGTAGCTCAAGGCATGCGAAACATAAGAACCACTAGTTACATTCCCAACTATAGGTGCATATTTCATGACTTTCTCCCTTATACAGTTTAATCAGGGGCGGATCCAGGGGGGGCGAGGGGGGCGACCGCCCTGGGCCCCGCGCCTTGGAGGGCCCCGCGCAATAGAAAATTAAAATAAAATACTCATACTTTACAGGCAAATTTATATAGTTCATAATGAAGATTGTCCGCGGGGCCCTGTGCCATGTAGAAAATATGAAATATTAGAATTATAAAAATTCAGTCGAATTAAGTTTAAATGGTAGAGCCTAATACCTAACTACCTTTTCGCGGGGCCCATCGCTGTAAAAAAGTCAAATAAATAAGTTATAAAATATAGATTAATTTTTTTATGTTTAAGATAGCCCGCGGGGCCCCGCTCCATATAAAATTAAGTGAGTTAACGTCCTAGTGTTTTCTCACCCTCCCCCTTTTCAAAATTACGACGATTTTGTTATTTATTCTGTGGGGTAAATCTGCATTATGTTATATCTAAACGTCCAGTTTAATTCGGTTTTTTTCAAACTGTTCCTTTTTACATTACAAAAACGATTTCGGTTCATCTCGATATATTCAATTTTTTTAATTTTAGGGAAAAGTATGGATGGATATGGTAAGTTTTGGTTGAGTTTAGTACTTTTTGACCTGACCTAACAATAACCTTCTATCATTACCCTATAAAACTACGTGACATTTCGTGTATTTTTTTAAAACAAATAAATAAAACACTGAATTTATCGAGATACTACATAACCTTAATCGTTTGACAATGTACAGAGATATGTAAAAAAGACAAATCCTGTAAAAAGGAATAGTAAAAAAAACTAAGTATATCGGACAGTACGAAATAATTGGTGAATTGGTGCAGTTTTACCAATTAATGTCAAAGAGAAACTTCACCTCAGAGATGCATAAAAACGCTGTTTTGAGAGGTCATATTTACAAAATTTTCCGGGGGAGGACCCCCGGACCCCCCTAAAAATGTTTCTTTGAAAATTAAACTAAAACTCGGCCCTAAAATGGAAAGTTATAAGCTGAGAATATGAATTCTGGGAGTAAATGTAAAGTGCTCGAGTGTAGATTTCAAATTATAGGGCTGATCACAAATAACACAGCTTAACTTTTTATTTACAATGATAATTTAACCATAAAACCCAAAATATCATGAAGAAGAATAAATAGTTAAGTATAACAGAGCTTAATTTTTACAATAAAAATGTTTCGATTATGTTTGCAAAGAAAATTATGATTAGTTGAAAACTATATAATTTGAGGGGTTTATGTTCAAATAATATGTTAGATTAAAAGCAAAAACGTTTCTATGGTTGAGAAAAAACGTTTTACTGGCCCTAAGTGAAGGGGATTAGCCGTAAAATAGGATCAAGTTATAAGTGGTTTATTATTAAGGTACTTTATTGTTTTTTATTAGCAATCCTGGGGGGCCCCGCAAGATCTAGATCCGCCACTGAGTTTAATTATAATACTGAATAATTAAACTGATTTAATTTGAAGGTTGCTTCATTCATTCATCAGCAATTATTCTTGTAATCCAATACCTCGAAATCTTAATCAATTCTACTACGGTTATTAATCAATGAAGTGACTTTTGCTCTCATCTATACATTTATATTTAGCGTAATGTATTTACATTCTTAGTTCAAGAAAAGCTTAATTATTAATAGATGGCAGATAATAATTGTCAGTTCACTTAGAGAAACACCCACATTTTTCAAATTTTCATTTTGGCTAATAGTTATTTATGCACCTAGGGAGTAAAGTAACCCATTATTCCCTGAGCGAAGAAGTTGGTTCTTGAGTCGAAGCCGAAGAAACCAAGGTCCCTAAATCCCGAGGCGAAACCGAGGGAGCTCCCGATCGCAGCCGGTCGGGGGTATAACTCTACAATTAGATAACTCTCTCAATTATCGCGAGGGGAATAATGGCACTTTACTCACGAGGTACATACAATATTTTATCTCCAGTAGGGAGAAAATACACATTTTCGTCCATTGCACAGTTTTTATTGACTATTTTAATAAATAGCAATAATTGTTAACACATTTAATAGCAGATATAAGAGATCCAATATTAAAAACAAATAAGGATTGGAATTAAACTCAAATAAAAGGTTATAAACAGGTCGAAAAAGCAGTGTCACCAACCTAATTTCAACAACTTCATTACATTAGCCATTCATTTTCTACTATTTATAAAGTAATTAAGTTGGCAATCCTTTCTTTTTAGCCCTACTTAACTTTTTCGCCCTACTTTTACTTTTTCTGCCAACTTTTTGTGTTCAGGGAAGAAAAGACTTACTTTAGTCCCTCTAAACCAATCCAAAATCATAACTTTTTCTCCCTACTGGAGATAATAGTTATTTATGCACCTAGGGAGTAAAGTAAGCCATTATTTCCTGAGCGAAAAAGTTGGTTCTTGAGGCGAAGCCGAAGGAACCATGGTTCCTAAATCCCGAGGCGAAGCCGAGGGAATTAGACTCTTTAATTCCCGAGGCGCAGCCGAGGGTATAACTCTAATTAGCTCCCGAGGCGCAGCCGAGGGAGATAATTATCGCGAGGGGAATAATGGCACTTTACTCACGAGGTACATACAATATTTTATCACCTGTAGGAAGAAAATACACATTTTCGTCCATTGCACAGTTTTTATTTATTATTTTAATAAATAACAACAATTATTAGCACTTTTAATAGCAGATATAAGAGATTCAATATTAAAAACAAATAAGAATTGGAATTAAACTCAAATAGAAGGTTATTTAGATGTAGGTTATAAACAAAGATAAACAAGGTCGAAAAAGCAGTGTCGCCAACCTAATTTCAACAACTTCATTACATTAGCCATTCATTTTCTACTTTTTATAAAGTAATTAAGTTGGCAATCCGTTGTTTTTAGCCCTACTTTACTTTTTCGCCCTACTTTTACTTTTTCTGCCTACTTTTTGTGTTCAGGAAGAAAAAACTTACTTTAGTCCCTCTAAACTAATCCAAAATCATAACTTTTTCTCCCTACTGGAGATAAAAATATATATTGCCATATTCTATATTATATATTCAGATTATTATCATTTATACGAGTAGTGTCCCGACGACGACGTACCTCGAAATGATTTGCTATTTCTAAGCAACCACATTTATTCCAATAAAAGTAAATTTTAAATTTGGTCTTCAAATAGACACAATAACCATGGATATCTAAATCAATTTTCAAAATTTTGTTATTTTCGACATATAAAATTAAGCCCGTTGCCACGGGCCTATGGGCTTGTAAGAATATAAAATATCAAGTTAATGTATTATCTAGTTATATTACTAATTTAATTTTAAGTTAAAGAAAAATAATGTTAAATATACTTTAGGAACTAAGTTTATTGTTTGTGAACTGTTGTACGATTTCTACAACAATAATTTTATTAAATTATTTACTATTTCATAATTGTAGTATAAACAAGGTGATTGATCATAAGGAAATAAATCTATGTAATTTATCTAAATTAATTTTGTAGCCTCTGTAGATTACAATTATTGATTTTAGTTTCTCACTAATCATTTGTTATTAATCTATGTAAATGAATGAAGCAATTTTCAATTTTGTATGTATAATTGATTATGAGTTAACATGGGTGGTTAGATGACAATTTATAGACATTTAGTCAAGTGTGGAATGCATTTTAATTGAGGGGTTAGATGTCCCCTACATACTCGTACATGTGGATGATATAAATAAGTTGATAGAATCGTCAATTGATAATTTAACAAATATATTATGCCATAGATAGATGCAAAATTTCAAAAATATTGATCCGAATGTTTTGTGCAGGATTATTGTGGGAAAGCTTATTACACAATTATGGATAGCGGAAGAAAATTGGCAGTTGACAAGGGTCTCTGTCTACAGTTCACCCAACCTCTTTCCTTACCCTCATCTTTGCCTTACAGGTACTATTTATAACGGTAATATTTCCAACAGGTCTAGCTACAGTAACAATACTACTTAAACTATTATTATTCTCGTACATATGTATTCATATTTTTAAATTATAAAAGATTAAGAGCCAGAAAATTTCAACCATCTTTAGTGGATTAATTATAAAATTGCGCACACATAAAGAAACAAAGCACTCATTTATCATTCACAGATGAAAACCATGAAGTGAACCATTTCTAGGAAGGGTTTTGAAACCCTTCATCTGAAAAACGCTGAGATAGAGCGAGGAGTCAGGTAATCAGATAAAACCTTGGGAAATCACCTATAACTTAGGTAGTCAATATAAACAGATTAAGGTGGTTTGGACATGTGCAAATAATGGGAGAGGAGTGCTTCCATGTACATTGTACAAGCTCTGGAGGTACGCAATGGCGGCTACGCCTTTGAGGAAGAAGAATAAATATAACCTGTCCAACATCTTCAGTGAGAAATTAATTACCTGGTTTCAAGCTGCGACTAAAGCACAGGAGAGAAGTGACTGGGAATCTTTGTGTAAATTCTCTACACAGTAAGGAAGAAGAGAACGCGAATAAGTAACCAGGTTAAGAATATTGATTAGGATGATGAACATTTTTCAAAATCTCTACTGGAGGTAACTTAATTCAAGGTCAAGCCTAAATAGTGGCAAGGGTTCCTTTGATACAGTTTTTTCTTACATATAAAATGGTAACTTAATTGTCAATTGCTATTGACTCCTATATCAAAAGCAACTCCGTTGAGAACAATCCCTTTAACAGGTACGAAATGTCATGATCACAAAATTTAAGACACTTCTTCTTTCGGAAACTGTACTTTTTATAGAAGCCAAACATGATGGACTCTACCCATAAGAAACGAAGAGAATATGTAACAATTAGATAATGCTCAAAGCCTTACAAGAGAAAAGCAATGGTTTCCAATTAGATTTAAAATAATTAATGAGTGAAGAGTAGTATGGGAAAACGACAAGAAACTAAGAACACAATAGCATGCCGTTCTCCAAAATGAAATCATACATCTTATGTAGAAGTGCATAGAATGTGTAGTACATTTTGAAGTGCATACATTTTTTAAAGTATGCAAAAATGCATTGTACTGTGTCAGAAACATCGAATATTTTACCGGAAACCTAAAAATGTAATTTATTTATGGTTACTTATTGTAGTCCATTGTAAAGTGACTCTTTAGCAGAGTATATTCCTAAAAATTTATATTGTGAATTAAAATTGAGCATATCAGCTTTTATTAGTTGCAACTCTAATAAACTCATCGTTTCAATAACTACGTAGAATGTTTGTTCGTGGTAACTAACTGCAATATGTTCAATATCTCCCTAAAGCGTATTTGGCAAAGGGAGCGATATCATGTCTGTATTTTACGCAGTAATTACCTATTCGGTTTAAAAGCAATATCATGGAAATAATTTCAGGTGATTGAAATTTTAAAATTTACTATAGTACTATTGAAGATGTTTTTTGTTCAAAATCAAACTGTGGACTTAATATATTTTAATGTATGAGGCTTACACTAATACACTGTGTATAACTTAATAATACCAATCGTAACAATAACTCCAGTCGTGGAAGATACGTACACACCATTTTATTATGCAGTCCATCATCTCTCCGTTTAGAACAAGCGTTCCTAGGTAATCTTTTTATATCCTATACTGCTTATGTAATGGGATATAGTAGTATCCCATCAGATATCATTATATAAATAATGATTCTACATTACAGTAACTACATATTACATAGAAATAAGTATAAACCAAATATATATATAGAAAATCCATAAAGCAATTCACATTTTCCAGAAAGATTTTTTTTTTTTTTTTAAATTTAAGAATGTCAAAAGGTGTGTGTTTGAAATGGCAGTAAAAACAGTGCAATCTCAAGGAGTCCCGCAGGGAAGACTTTTGATTCCCCTAAGGTTTTTATTATCCAATAAAGGCAACGAGGTCACAGCAATAATGTGCTTGAGAAAAGGAAGCTAACGACGACAAAAAAAGTGAAAAGTTTTTAGTTTTTACTTTTTTTAAATCCAACTAAATTACCATATTTTTCTTAAACAATTGTCAGTTTAAATACGAAATTAAAAAGGACGACTAAGGGAAAGGGATCTAGTAAGGAATAAGATTTCCCTAAAATTTCATTCACAAAATTGTTTCTTTTACGTCTCTGGATGGAAAAAGTCTAAACTGTTTTCTCCTTATTGCCTAATTTAAAAAAGAAGAAGAAGAATAATAATATAAATTTAAATAAAATTAATTTAGTAAAGTATATGGGGATCACACCGTACTTATACAATCCCAATATAAAATATATAAAACTTATTTTTTTACATCAATATTTTTTTATTATCATTATTTCTTTCTTTTCTGGTCGTATTAAATATTTTAATCTACAAACAAGAGATGTTTCTTTATTTTCTAATCAGTATGTTATAATTATTTTGCTTATAGAGGTAAATATATTATTTAGTTATATGAATAGTGAGCAGGTACTAATGCTTACCAGATAACTATAATAACTTGTATGTAATAGTACATTACGCGTCGAGTGCGGAAAGTAGCATTTTGCATGCGAGTGTGGAGTTTGCCCCCGAACGACAGCGAGGGTAGTAAAACCACCATAAGCAATGCGAAATGCCGTTTTCGCACGAGTTGCGTACCGTACTTTATCTACGATTGTTAGATTTAAATAATAAATTTAGAAAAAATAAACTTGCTGTATGTAAGTTCGTATCTCTCTCTTGATAAAGATGGAATTAATTCTTGAGTTGTATTTTTTGCCGAATTAATTATTTCTGGAGGAGTATTATTCTCCACATTTTCGTCAAAGTCACTTGATTCACTCATTGTTTTTCCCTAAAAACTCGATATACACAGTTACATTAATAAAAGAACAGCAAATTAGTTTTGTTAAATGTAAACAGGAAGTTAATTTTTTTCTGTATTTATTATTTAAATCTAACAATCGTAGATAAAGTACGGTACGCAACTCGTGCGAAAACGGTATTTTGCATTGCTCATGTGGTTTTACTACCCTCGCTGTCGCTCGGGTGCAAACTCCACACTCGCATACAGTGGCGTAGCTAGACCATTGGGGGCCCCTCCGCAAGGGATATTAGGGGGCCCCTCGCCAAAGAAAATCGATGAGCAAAAAAAAACGTTGGTACAAGGATATAAATTCGAGTTATTTCTGGATTTGGGGGCCCCCACGCAATGCGGGCCCGCGCGGGCCCATAGTTACGCCACTACTCGCATGCAAAATGCTACTTTCCGCACTCGACGCGTAACGTACTATTCCACAAGGCCAACATCTACAGTCCACTAACTCCCGGCTACCACACTTCCTTTTATCTAATAACTTTATAACTGTCAGGTTTGAACTAGCAAGGGAGCAATTGTCCTTCAAAATTAGTCAAATAAAATAATAGCTACTTAATGACACATGAAATACAACTTTTATCTATTGGAACCGGGGATCGACTCGAAAGGAAGAGCAAAAACCTTAAAAACCCGTCGATTTTGGGCTTATATTTCTTCTCTCACCGTCTCCTACAAGGGAGCATATCGATAGTACGGTTTTGGCGAAACCTTTGCACAGATATTTGCCCTTTTATTTATATTAAAGATAACAATCCCCACTCAAGGAAATTTGTTTACGAATTTAACTAAAGTAAAAGTTAAGTTCGACATTTGATCATAAGAGATATGGTGATGTTGTGTTTTTAATTTTTAAAACAAAATACGGCAACCTTTTGTGCAATCACATCATACCAAATTATTATGAAATTTGGTTTACAAATTTCATATACATATATATATATATATATATATATATATATATATATATATATATATATATATATATATATAGAACATTGCACTAGATGCACAACCACTCTTGCCATAGCTAGAACTAAGAAGTATTATATTCCATATTCAAAGTGTCATATAGTACATATAGATGTACTTAATTAGAGTATTAAACATATGTTTTGTATACTTATTTCACCTGGACTTATCTGGACTTATTTCCTGTACTTAAAAGCCTACAGGTTGCTTCTGCTTCTAGAGGTCCAAAGCCACAATTGGGATCAAAGGCTTGATCATTGAGCTATGGTTCAGTCAAGTGTAAATGTCAATTGACTCGCTTGTGTAGATATTTGACTAAAGAGACAATGCATGTGTTTAACTAATTTAATTGTAATAATAGTCTATGCTTGACCTACAATTGAATTTTAGGACAATTTGACCTTAAGAGCTAGAACTATTAGTACCTGTTATATGATTACATTAAATGTAATAAAACAATTTAGTCTAGTTTGGTCTTACATAATAAGGAATGTATTAAGAAAGGTAAACTTTATGTACTCCATTAACTTGTGCAAATGTGGTCTATTAAATGGTGTGTATTTGTGTACATAGTTATCTATACGTAGTTACGAAAAAGTACTTTTTCGTAATTAAAAAGTAATTTAACTTTGTAATTTAAATTAATTGAATTAAATTAAGTAATTTAACTTGTAATTTAAATTAATTGAATTAACGCTCCGATTTTATGCCTCATACTGATTAAATTAATTACTAAGATGAGTGTTACAAATAATAGAAAGTATTCCCATTTTACAAGGGATGCTGCCTTCCGGTAAATAAGATACCACTAAACATCATTATAATCATATTCTACAATCGTGCGTCCTAGTACATTACATAGGGGATTCCGTAACATGTAACATACATCCATAAAATAATATATTTTATCTACGATTGATACGAAATGTAAACATTATATCTTTGTTTAGATGCGTAGAAAGTGATTATTTACGTACTTGTATTCATTGCGCATGCGCGTCTCATAGTTCTGAAGAATTCCTCTTCTTTACCACCCTAGGGCGGTAAAGAAGAGGAATTCTTCAGCTTTACGCACTTTGTACGCACTTGTGTTCTTTTATTAAAGTAACTGTTTATATCGAGTTTTTAGTGAAAAACAATGAGTGAATCAAGTGACTTTGACGAAAATGTGGAGAATAATAATCCTCCAGAAATAATTAATTCGGCAAAAAATACAACTAATGAATTAATGCCATCTTTATCAAGAGAGAGATACGAACTTACATACAGCAAGTTTATTTGTTTCTGTATTTATTATTTAAATCTAACAATCGTAGATAAAGTACGGTACGCAACTCGTGCGAAAACGGCATTTTGTGTTGCTCGTGTGGTTTTACCACCCTCGCTATCGCTCGGGTGCAAACTCCACACTCGCATGCAAAATGCTACTTTCCGCACTCGACGCGTAATGTACTATTAACTTTACAGAGTTAATGGTAGATATATAGATGTATCTACAAGCCCATAAGTTGTCAATTGAATAATTTATTAATGATTCAAATTAAATTAAAAAAAAAAAAAATGGAAAGAACTTATTGGTTTATATCGACACTGCTAGACTACTACAGAAATTATATAAAAAAAAGTAATCTTAATATAATGAAATTGGCAGAATGAATTCGGGAACCATCCCATTTTATTTCATTGACCCATGCAAAAGTCAAGGTAATTTAAAGTTCCGAATCATTTAATATTTGATTTTATCTTATCACAAAGTTCATTCAATTTTAACATTTCAATCTGTTTCATTTTATGGAGACTTCGCGATAATAGCCAGTAAGCATGAATGCTTTAGGACAACAGAACAGGCTCTGAATTTATATTTTTATAATAAGAATACGAAATAGGAGGAAAAAACCTCCAATAACAGAAGGAATCACGGTTGAAGAATCTCGAATGAAAAAAGGAACATTTATTCCAGTCGAACAAGCTATCTTTATTCGATTAATATATAAACATTCTTTGTTCAACTTCCCCCTATATTATTTTTTTTTTTTTTTAGTTTAAAAAAATAATATTAAAAAAGGGGGAAGAGAGGATTTATAAATTGAACTCGTGGGAGGGAAAATAAAAACTTCCATTATTTTTGTAGAAATAACGACAGAAAAAAAGTCTCTCAATCTGACACGAAATGATAAGGGATGAGTTGAATAATGTTGTTAACGGAGGACGAAGAGGGGACCAAGAGAATCGTCCAATTGACAAATTTGGGATTCTCGGCTCTGTGATTCCGGTCGAAGGGCGCAGCCCCGCCCTCCTAGATCCAGTAGAACATCATTGTTTCCAGGATCCTGGATACCACCTGGGGAAGCGAGAGGGCGGCGCTCCGGCACGGATTTAATTAACGTAGTCTGTATAATAGCCGGCAGGGTCTTTCCCTTGCTCTGTGACAGAGATAACCGACTATATTTATATATGTATATAATCTATGAAAAGGGGCGAGTGATATTAAAGCGAGAGTTGAAATCCGTAGGAAAATGACCCACCCTCTGACTCGGTACATTATTAATCCCACCCAGTAGTTGTTGATTAGGGGAGTCGTCGATTAAAGAGAATCATCGATTTCTTTATAACAATCGTACGGAATCGTTCTGGGCGTTAGTGGCCCGTTCCTTTTCCCGGCCAGTCATTCGGCAGTTCCTTCCTTACTGAATTAATGACAGAGGTGGGTTTCTACTAACTTAACTCCCCTAGATATTTTCGGAAAGAGAAAATACAACAATAGTTGGAGTTTCAGAAATATTTGCTCTTATCAAGCTCTACCCTTTAAGCCTGCACAGGTACATCGTTCATAAATATCAACAATGGAAGTAGCTAGAGAATAACTCCTGGTAGGATGCACTAAAAGCGTATATCTAGAAACTATAATTGTTCCTCGAATCTACTCATTATTTTAAATAAGTTTATTGTAAATAAGTTATATTGTACTCGCTTAGCAGGCTGTATAGCCTAAAGTTTATCGAACAAACCTTCATATCAAACATAGTAATTAATTAAACTTAACTAAACTAGACATCAAATTGCTCTGTCATTGAAGCGAATTTAATGGAATACATATTGAATATTAGGAAAATAGTTGATCATGATGAGGTCATAGTTAAAGAGGATGAGTGAAATAGGAGTGGGAGTGCCATGCCTCCCCACAGATACTTCATCCCTTACTCTTCATTCCCAGCATGTGAGTGGTCTCCCTCTTTTCCTCTTCAAATCTCTCGGGTACCACAATATCATGGTCTTCGTCCACCTCTCATCCTGAGTCCTAGCAGCATGGCTCAGGCTCATCCACTGCCATTCCCTTCCACTTATCACCCTGGCTACATCTTGCAGGTTTGCTTTAAGATCGACTCGTTGCTTCTCTTGTCTTTCCTTGTTATCTTGAACATGCTTCTCATCATCCTTCTCTGGGTGACTCATCCTACTACGTATAATAACTTGTTGAGTCAAGATCCACGTTTTACAGCCATAGCCAAGTCTTTTGAATCATTTCAACATCATAACGGAAAAAGTGCGTATATTTGTTGTAGCTATGCCAGGCTAAAGCTATCCTCCTCCTTTTCTTGAATGATATTTCCTTCTGGTGAGATGATTCATTATCTTTGTTTTACTGTCATACATTTCTAAACCTACTTTGCTTATTACTTGAATTAATTGCTACAGCATTTCATCTCCTTCTCTTGAACTTTTTGCAATAAGACATATTTATGTCATCAGCGAATTCAAGAATGTTAAGGGACTGCCCTTCCACTTTAATACCATAACCATCCCAGTTTACAATTTTTAAAATTCTTTCTTTTGACTGCAACAAAGATTCTGGCTGAGGGCACATCACCTTTTCTGGCTGAGGGCACATCACCTTGACGAGTTTGTCGCATCATTGCTATTTCTTATAATTGCTACCTATTTCTTTTATTTCTTCTTTTTCTTCTATATATTTCTACTTTAGGGACGATTTCAATATCAATAATCTAATTTCTAATAAGTTTAGATATTCCAGAAAAAACTACGTCAGCGTCATTCTTTCAAACCTATAAGAAGAAGAATTCTCAAGAGTGTTGCGCATGGTGTAAGTAATTATCAACAGCAGTTGTTAATGATGGAACGCCGAAAATCATTATATTATATTTGCCATAATAAAAATGGTCTGCCAATTAGTGTGACACATAGCTTCCTCACGTCCTATTGTTGGATGGATTGTTAAAAATGATATTTGGATCTGTTTCAATGCCTAGTGAGGTCACATTTATTTTATTCAATATTAAATGCACGTAGATTGTTGAAATTAATACGGTACCATCTGTGGGCTTTCAACTTCGAATAAAAGATAAAACTGTCACTAAAAGCAAGCTTGTGCACACACGGAAGCCAGCAAAGAATTACCTAATTATGACCTACAATCCAAATTTCATCAAAATCTGGGCTTGCAAAAATGTTGACGTTCAGACAGATAGACAGACACGAGACCAAAAATGTTCCCTGATGTGTGAACCGGATTTCCATAAAAACATTTTATTAAATTGGAAAAATTTCAAGATAAAAATAACTTTTTATATAGTACGTTTATAAATTTTCTTTTGAATCGTATGTAATGTTGATAATATAATTGTTATTGTTATAATATATATAATGTTAGTGAAAAAAAAATAGTTCCGAATGTATTTACTTCACATAAATGACAACCATCTAGAGAGCTTATCTTAAACCTATAAAAGGACAAATCTTTGTACAACGGATCTCCCCAACACCAAATCTAAACCATGCCATCGATATATTTGAAATAATACAATCGATATTTCCTGTTTTGCTGTCATTCAATGTTTATCTATCACAAATTTGAGACGCGTCAAAATGAAGATTGCGTAAATATGGGACGTGGCAAAACAAATAAAATAATTTGCGGATTTTTTCCGAACTAACTTTCAGTACAGCAAAATTTGCTAAAAACCAATTAAATTCTGCTGAATGATGGCTAAAAGTATTAAAATAATGCATTGTCATCGTGTTCTGAGCTATGTTAAAAGTTTCAAATGTCTAGCAATTCGGGAAGTTAGTTAGAAATCGATTGCCAGATTTGTACCGGACAAACAAACAAACAAACAAGAAAGCACGCTAATAAAAATGTAGTAAAAAAATAGTTCCTTAGAACGATGGGAATGCTTCCGTCATCTATGGTAAGCTCGTAGGACATAGACTTTTTACTCAATTGCAATATAATTGTTTTACTTCTAACTAAATACGTGCTACAATAGCGATAATATAACGAAAAACGTAACTTTATTTTTTCTTTATTTGTATTCTTATTATTTTTTATTTTATTTTAAATGTTATTATTTTTGTCTTAAATAATGTGCTATAAGTGAAATTTCAAATAAACTATACACATTATGCATAAATAAAAATATAAGTATAATAATTAACACACTTTAAACAGAAAGCCAGTATAATACAGTCAAATAAAATATTGTTTTTAAATGCATCTGAACCCTACCCTATATAATTTAACAGTTACCTTATAATATTAGCACTTGATAACAGTGTTTTTTTCTAAAAAAAAAAAAGTCAAAAATTATCAAGTACCTCCCAACAATTAAATAGACAGTGAGGGTCCGTAGGTCACAGTGTATTGTTTTTAACTGTAAAGTGTATTAACATTTTTTTTTTTTTTTAGATGCTAAAAAGTTTACTTTGAACTATCCTAAGGGTTTGATATTCTCAAAACACCCTCTGATAAAGTATTTTTTTGCCACTGAACCGGACTACAACCATATAAATACATCAAAAAGACCATAATTATAAAAAAACGTATTTTGTCAATAAAAATTAAAATATGTTTTTTAAGTCGCTATATTTTTAAAATATGTGGGTAGGTACAAGACACATACATGCTAAATTTCAAAGTGATCGGACGAAAGGTGTAGCCGTGAGAGCAGGCGACAGGACGGACGGACAGACACACGCAGGAAAATATAAGGGTCCTTGGTTTTGCCTACGGACCCTAAAAATAGTGTTACTAGATAAAGAGAATGATGTGATTTTTGTATCTAATCCATAGACAACAACTATTTGATAAACAAAATAGCAAACAATTATTAATTTTACTAACCTAATTGAAAACTACTTCATCAGCTGATAACTAGTAAATTTTCCAGAATACCAAGTATTTATATTCTTGTAAAATAGTTTATTTAAAAGAGGTTGATGTTTTTTTAATTATGTATAACGTAAGTATAAGTATTGTAATGTGGAGCTGCTCATATTATTTGTGTATTACATTAATTTTAATGAAATTTAATAGGACAAAATATATCCATTCTCATTTAATTGTCTCCTTTACATAGCTGACTCCTTATCGACCACGTACAAGCAACAATTGTAGTAGAGGGTCACACCCTAATAAAAATATATACATATATATTATGTCGTTTGTAGAATCCCGTATATTGGTCAGTATATAAATAGCTGTTGCAGTTTAACAATACAATAATAAATTGTAATATGAAAAAAGAAAAATGAAATAAATACGAAATGTTTTTGGCTTGGAAACAAATTTTGTTGTTACAATACACGACTCAAATTATAAAACAATATATTTACTTTAGTAAAGGGGAAAATTTAACTTTTATCATACATTTACAGCGCAATTCAACCACTGGGTAATTGATTTCCGAGCAATTCAAACGTAAGCAAAATGTCATTATACGATTCCGCCCGAGTTGCATAAGATAACAAAAGTTTTTAATTTATTTTATTTTGGGAGAGGGGATGTGTTTTTTTCAAATCCATCTGTTTTAATCGAGTTTTTCAGGGGGTAGGGGTAGGGAAGGAGGGGAAGGAGAAAATAACGTTATTGGTGTGTCATTGATTACCACTGTAGAGACAAATAAAAGAGAGAAAAAAAAAAAATCTCCTGCTTGTTCCCTATTGGTTAATAAATTAAACCAATGGGAAAAAAATCCGATCAAGTGGAAACAAAGGTGGATTGGAAATACAACAAAAATGAGTTGATTGACTTTCAAGCTTTCACTAGTTGTACAGTCGATTAATAATTGAAACACAAATTTGTTTTTTTCTGAAAAGGCAATGTTTCCGATACTAATTGTAAGTTAATGAAGAGAAGTTAATAGGAGAATGCTTCGAAACTCTAGAGAAAGTTAAGCGCTGAAATTTGGAGTGGGGAGGTCTCAAAAGTAAAGTAGACGTAGAAATGTTACGACGAGTTGGAGAGTGTATGAAGTTAATACATCATGAGTTGGTTAGATGGAAAGGGGGTCTGAAAACGCGTCGCTATACATACAAGAGTATATGAAAACTTTTACCCAGTTATTTATCGAGTTTCATACTCAATTTATTTCTCAAACTAGGGTTTAGAAACTCATGCTGGAGAATAATTATTGTGTTAAAGGTTTTTTTTTCTCTCTAAAGCGAAACCGCTTTTCAGATGTGGAAGTTATTTTTTTAAAGTTAAAAACCCCGTGAAAAAGGAATTGCATATGTAGTCATTCGAGTGTGTAATATAACTTTTCAAGCACAAGCCGCTTAACCATATAAATTCATTTGTGAACAGAATGTGACGATAAAAAGCAAATTAAATAAGCACTTATATAAGTTCCATATTATATAGTCTGTTTACTTTAGCTAACACGATAAAAGCGAATATCATATCCTAAAATTTAGAGTTTTAACTTTTAATTATTTCAGTAAGTTATTTATTAGAGATAAACTCTTAAGTCTCATAACGATCCGATGTCTTTTATTTCTTCCCTATCCGAGCAGTATTGCCTCAAGGCAGCCACTTAAGTCCTTTACTACTGATGATTATCTTACACACCCGCACAAAAATCTTCTTATATCTTTCAATTAGCTTAGAAATTCTTATTATGTACTAAAAATATAATGATACAGGATTAAAACTTGTTAAAAATAATTAGACCTTGAGAAAATTGAGCTATTCAAAAACATAATTATCTAATTTTCCTTCTCTTCTTTTTAGAAAAATTGTCGTATACTTCCTAGGGGAAAATAATATGAATCAATTAAATCAGAATGGCTACACTTTCTTATCTTGACTATAATTTGCCACATCTAATTCATACTAGCAACGAATACATTTATACTAGCAAACAAGGCAAACCATACATACATGCTTCAAAAAAATGCAAAATATTTATTTATACAAGCTAAAAAGATGCGCCTAGATCCTTAATCATCTTATTACAAAACTTTAAATCGAATTATAATTATCAATAACTACGGGAGACATACAGAGAAAATTAGACCCCCCGCACCGGGACTCGAACCACGGGTCCTCCTATTAATCCGTTACAGGTGCTCTTACCAACTGAGCCATACGGGAGAATGATTTTTCTCTGTCGTTACCGATACAAATTCCCCGAATCCAAGCTTTCAATCATTTCTACAAATCTAGCCAGCCAAATATTCACGGCAATAGAACTAGATCGAGAATTAACGCTTATAATTATAAAGTACATTAGTACCTGTACCTAGTGCGATCTATTATAAATTCAAATTTTTAAGTTTTTGGTAGTATTCATACTACGGAAAGATTAAATTTTACTTTAAATCAAATTATAATTATCAATAACTAAAGGAGACATACAGAGAAAAATAGACCCCCGCACTGGGACTCGAACCACGGGTCCTCCTATTAATCCGTTACAGGTGCTCTTACCAACCGAGCTATACGGGAGAATGGTTTTTCTCTGTCGTTACCGATACAAATTCCTCGAATCCAAGCTTTCAATCATACAAAACGTTAAAAACATTACATAAAATTTCTAATCTTTGATATGATTTGGTTTATTCTTTCTCTACAAAAGTTGTTGTTTTAGATAAATAGAAGTAATAATTAATTGAATCGAGAATAAAAGTGTATTTCTTTCAATGCGACTGTTATTAATATTCGAACATGTGCGTCCACTTCATCTTTTAATTCATAAGTAGTTTGTTCATCTTTTAAGATTGTTGATGAGACTAAATTGTTTATTTTGTGTTCAGATTCAGTGATTAATGATTTTTATTTTTTTATTATTTTTTTTTTTTTTTTAAAAGATAATATCATCCAATTTATCTAGGGAAGAAACTTTGTGAAAATATTCAAGATAAAATATAATCATATGAAAGATCATGCTGATCTTTCTTATAGAATATCAATTTCACATCGGTACTTGTATTCTAAACAACTTCTCTGATTTGAATGAAGTAGGTACTACCTACATATTATATTTGTATAAAAGTACAAGCTGTGTTACATTTAATGTAATTTTTATTTTAATTTGTTATTTTACTAAGAGAGATTATCTAGACGCCACAGAGTTTCCTAAATGTCTCTCCTTTATTTCTTTACCCTCTCCTCTATGATAATATTATTTGCGTTAATAACTTATTAGTAATTCTCCAACTACTGGGGAAACAGTTTTAAAAATAAACCTTCCAGAAAAGCAGAGATGTTTTTCATCCCCCCCCCTCCCTCTTGAGGACATTGAAACCTTGGGTGTTTTTACTTTGCCACTATTTCCCCTCTTACAAATCAAATTTCTGGAAAACCAGTCTCACCAGACATTTAAATTATTTTATAAATTACTACAATATTTTTATTTTAGTGTTCAAAGGAGTGGGAATACAGTGAGAGGGCAAAGTTCCAAATAAGTATTTTGGCTATTTTGAATCAAAATAGCCAGGTTGTAAAATCATTCAACGAAAGTTGTTAATCTCATAGAAGGATACTAACTTCCTTACTAAAAAATTCTAAGTGAGCACCTAGGGGGTAAGAGGAACCTAGCTACAAAGTTTCATGGTCATAGGTCTAGTGGTTTCAGAGATTGTGATGCGTCAGGGAGTAAGATGTGTTTGGATTTTATATTTTTATAAAGATACCCCTCGACAAGAAATTCAAATGCGAGGATGAATATATATATATATATATATATATATATATATATATATATATATATATATATATATATATATATATATATATATATATATATATATATATATATTTATATATATTATAAATCTGAGATCAAAACTTGTACAGTAACAGAACAAAATTTGGACCAAGAATCTCGAGCATTAAGAGCATTACCAAGTATATTACGTTCTACCCATTAATTTCATACCTTACTCTAATGTAACTACCCTACACCTACAATAACCCGAAATTTTCGTCTTACAAACCTTTCATTTCCAACAGAGCATCCAATTTAATAACCTATTTTCACAACTTGCTTGCATTTTTTTTTTTTTTTTTGCAGAATTCCTTCACTCTAATTTAAGTACCTACGACTTACGACACACAAAATAACTTAAATGTTTCCTCTAACAGACCTTTCGTTTCTAAAAGATCTTCCTTTTAAATTACGTTTTTTACATCATTAATCTAATATGAACTGGTCCAGATGGCGAATCAATTTTAACAAAGACAAAAGTGTACATGTCACGATCACTCGGCGAAGAGCTACATGTACTCCAGTATATTTTTATAATCATCCACAATCCACATCCATAATATAATTCCAAGTGCAGTACTTTGGACTTCACTTAGACCGAAGACTCACCTGGAACTTACATACAACACTAAAACGATCGGACATGAAAAAACGATACAAGACTTTACCTATACTTTTGGGCAACAGATCTAATTTATCACTAACGAACAAACTGACTGTCTATAATCTTACTATAAAACCTATTTGGATGCACTCTAACTGTAGGGATCGACCTAAGCATCAAATTCTTATAAGATCCAATCCCTGCAATCCTTAATCCTATGATAAATATGTAATGCTCCCTCCTATGTGGCCAAACGTATAATACATTAACGACCTAAATGCTCCTTAGGTCCATCCATATCCTAGCATTATTGTTACAAGTCCTTCCACACCAAGCTCGTCTACCATCCTAATCCTCTTGTCCAAAACCTATCCTCTCTTCATATTCCTGGCAATCTGAGGCGACGCCTAAAGAGAAAATGGCCCCGTGACCATCTTAGAGACTAATATTATTGTAATCCAAACTATTGGAGTACCACCACTGGATGGAATCTCCTTATCTGTGAGTAAATGTGCAGTGCAGTGTGCAGAATTTACCTTATGCAAACAAGCTGCTTGTTATAATCATTTTTTTATTGTTGTAGCTAAATAATAAACGAAAAAAAAAAAAAAAAAAAAAAAAAAAAAAAATAGGTGTTTAAAATCATGTTTTCATAATCCTCACAAAACACCTTCGAAAAGGCCTATTTCTATATTAAATTGTATCAGAATCACATCTGCAAAGACAATGTCACTATTTTTAAGCTAAGCAACCAGTTTTGTTTGCAGCAAAACTAAGTTTTTCAGGATTATAAATAAAAATCTCCACCTACACTAAGTTTATTTAATTAAAAGTTAATTTTCAAACGATATTTAAATATAATTTCCTTACTTACTATTGTGTAACATCTTACCTCTTCGTCCTAAAAAAAAAAAAAAAAATAAAATAAAATAAATAAATAAAATAAAACTGTAACTAAATAATAAGTACTTAGTTATTAATAGAAATATGAGCATTTAGAATCTTTATTATTAGTTAAGAATTGTATATGTTAGTCGTTGATAAAAAAGTATTGTAAATTGTATGTCTGCAAAAATAAAGAAATAAAAAAATACACATAAATAAATTAAAAAATATTATATAAATAAATGCTCAGTTAAAGATTATGTGCATTTACTAAACATAATAATATATGTGCAATGCAATGCAAAAAAAAAAAAAAAAAAAAAAAAAAAATGTATTTTTCAGCAACAGTCATGCCGATCCTAAAATTTTGAATAATGATACATTATTCTACAGATTTGGTTTGAAGATGAAGATTATAATTTATTCAGAGATTTTTACTTAGGGAATCTCAATTAATTGGGGAATTTTAAGATAATACAGCCAGTTATGGCACTGTTTGTTTGTAGATTTTGGTGATCCAATCGTAATATTTTCTCTTACAAAATGTGTAAAATTCCTAAAAATAGTTTGTTTTTATACAAAGAATAATTATAATTTGATAAGATTATTTTGTTAATTGATAAGGAGGGAAGGACACAAAAACCCAATTATTAAGGACACTTGGATGATAAATTGATACAACAACGAAACAAAGTATGCATCTGTATTTCATAAATGTATCAGAGCGTACGGCAGGAGTACAAGGCCAAATTCCAGCAGTAACTTGGCAAAGTATCTTTCCTTGAACCCATTCACTCGGGTTTTTCCCAAGCATCTACCTCTGCTCCCCCTTGAGATGGGCTTTAAAATTTAAAACATAAATTAAGTATAAGCAGCTTATAACACTGCAAAGATTAAGCCCTTATTATTAAGCCTATTCAAAAGGAGCAAGTTTCAAAGTTTCCATTTTTGCAACTTACTGACTCATCATCAAAATTATAAGTGACTTCAAGAATAGCTAGAAACTTGAAATTTGGCACACTTTTAGCTATAGCCGTGAAACTTAGTCAGGAAAATTCCAAAAAGTTTTATTTTTTGTAAATTAACGCTAAAGCTTTATTTTCCTACTCCAGCGATAGACGCTGAGCGATAGTCACCCACCGACTATCGTGGAGGTGATTTTGCATGTTAAGAGTCACTCATCTAGAAATACAGTAATATGCAAACTTAGAAGATGAGTCCTCAGTGATAACCGCTGGAGTCGCGTCTAGGAAAATAAAGCTTAAGTCGTATCGAAAAACTGATTTGCACAGTTGTCCACAATGCTGAAGCCAGCAAAATAGAATGATACCCTCAGCAAAACCTATCCGTAAACATCTACTACTGATTTTGAAAAATCTACAAGTTTCATGACTTCTTTTCGAACCTCCATCGGTTGTACCTTAGTTAGAGCAGGGATTTTTTTTAATATTTGGCTTGGATCTCTCATAGCTTTCGTAATTATTGAACGATTTTATTTCGGATTGGATGGCTCAAATCTCACACTAATGATTCTTAAATCAAGTATTTATTATTTTATAAATTTTGCCTATTTGCTGAGAACATGAGGGAACTATTTCCCGAATTCCGTTTCACTTGACCACTTTTATAAATTTTCCTATTGGGTTGCATATCATTGGCTGTATAATTTTCTTATTTTTAAACATTTGATACTTATACATTTGTACCGATTTGTATCACAATAATAATATCATACATGGAAAATACTCTGAACTTTAAACCCACGTTATTATTTGTCGGTTTAATGTATATATGAGAAAAATACAGGAGTCTTGCTCTCCTGGTGCCTCGTAAAGTTTCAAGACGACGTCCACAATGCTGAAGCCAGCAAAATGGAATGATACACCCTCAGCAAAACCTAACTGTGAATGACAAAACCAATGTTATTTGAAGTAGAATCTTCTTATCTTTGTATTTTTTCCTCAAAAACATCAGCCGCAGTTAGTGAGGTACAAAGCCTACTCGCATCGAGGAGGATAATGATGCTAGGGAGTTTTTAGATAAATAAATGCTCGTTCTTCAGATTGATCTCGATGGTTATTTTACCTCCTGCAAGCTTACATCAAATTGTGTAATCTTACATGATATATTGTTTCTATAGAAAACTAATCTTTTATTAACGATTTACCAACTTATTGCTTTCAGATACGGCAATAAATATATTTCATTCATGTATAATGTTATAAAATAAATAGAGTTTACACTAAGTTATAATATTATATTCTATTAATGTTTGCTCATACCAAAATACCTTGACATGTCTCTGGTTTAAGATGCAGTATAGCATTTACATAAAATTTGTTAAGTAAATAAATTGGGGATTAATTTCAGAAATTAGAATTCTCGTCTCAAAGTTTATGATGTAATAAGTTCTGTTTTGAACGTATCTTCAAGTCAGTTTGATTAATTAAAGTTAGAGTGTTGAACTAATAAGCACACCACGCATTAGACTTAATTTCCTGATAATTGGTTTTGGGAGTTTCACAGCTTCAACCAGGTAGCGTAGAAATTAGATATTGTGGTCCCACAACCAAAACCAAACCGACCCCATCCAAAAAAAGGGAGCCTATCAATTGCACTTAAGGCAATGTGTAAGAAATTTTATAAAAAAAAAATAAAAAAAAATCGTTACGTTAGAACGTAAGATATCGGTAAAAACGTTGTTTTCTTTATTTTAAACGTTTAGGTCCACTTTTATAAATTTAGCGATCTTTATCACTTCATAACAGTGTCTGTGTTTGTTTTACTAAAAAAAAATATATATGTATTTAAAAAAGTTATTTGTCTCATTAAATAGATGAAGTTAGAATTTTTTCCCTTCCTAAAATTCCAATTTTAAATTTAAAGCTTACGTTTACGAGAGCGTTGCGCGAGAACACTTCGGAGGATAACGTTGTCCAACAAACTCAGCCTAAGTATTGGTAAAATGAACATGTGTACCAAATTTCAACTAACTCGGTCATCTCTTAAGTTATTGTGATCGGTAGATTTCGTGACGGTGATTTTGGTCGTTTTTTCGGATTTACTCCCGGGCTCCAGAACGAGCCATAAGGAACTTCGTTCCAAAAACTAAACTGTAGAATAGTGTGGTGAAACCAGTTACAATATATAGGTGTTTGACAAAGGGTAATATTTACTGGCTAAAAGAAGCTGTTTGGATGATGAAGAATGTTAAAAATTGAAAGAAGAGAAAAGAAAAATAATGAGTGGTCTTGATTGAGAATGATAATGGAGTTGGGTGGGGCATTTGGCCAGAACAACCGACGTAAGGTGGGCCAAGAAAGTTATAGAATAAACACAAACACCAATGGAACACAAAAGAAAAAGAGGAAGACCTAAAGTTTGCTTGGAAGGGGAACAGTGAAGATGCTGTGGTGGACCAACATGGCCAAGAGTAGCCCTAGATCACCATTAGGAGAGAAGAATGGAGTAAATCAACAAAGATGAATGGAAATCATCGAAACTAGTACATCAAAATTAAATAAATAGTTTTTAATACTATTACTGGCTTTGGTTATCTATTGTTATTATATAATATTATGGAGGTTAATTAGTCATAAGAATGTGAATAAAATTATAGTTTTGAGTTATTATTTCTTTATTCTGTCCTCGTATCTTTTTAGTTGATATTATTCTATTACATTAGGTATAAAAGTTATTTAAATAATTTTTCCTACAGTTGACCGATAAAGTGGTTGTTGACGCACTCTAAATAGTACGCAAAACAGCAGATTCCTGCACTTACTACTTTACCGCACTCATTTTACATTACCGCACTCCATGTTCCAACTTACGAACATAAAGAACTTAAATCTAAACAAAGATTAAATAATCCAAATTATAATAATAATAATAATGACAACTAATGATTCTTTTTTAACTTACTACATGATTTAAACACTATATATCAAATTTAAAAATGTTAAAATATAAAAGAGTAAAGATAGACAATCTAAAAAGAGAATCAAATGTGACGAGTAAGTGTTATGATGAAAAATAATAACAGCTCTTGGTCAAGTTTGCTGAATCAGGCTAAAAACGGTAACACTGGCTATAAACAGAACAGCTGGTTTAGTTGATATTGTAAAACCTTTTATCTACGATTAATACGAAATATAAACATTGTATCTCTGTTTAGAGGAGTAGAAAGTGATTCTTTACGTACTTGTATTCATTACGCATGAGCGACTCATAGTTTTGAAGAATTCCTCTTCTTTACCACCTTAGGGCGGTAAAGAAGAGGAATTCTTCAGCTTTACGCACGATTAAAGAGTTTGTTTACATTTAACAAAACTAATTTGCTGTTCTTTTATTAAAGTAATTGTTTATATCAAGTTTTTAGTGAAAATAGGAATGCATGTTATTCACTTCAATAAATGGTGTTATTATTATTAATAAACACATCAGTAAATATGAGCTATATAAAATATGTCTTCTAAGTAATTAAACCGGCCCTTCTAAATTAATAAATAAAATAAGTGAATACAGAAATAAAATATTTCATTTATTAGCCGTTTCCTCTGCCTGAACAATCATCAAAGCTATAAAAAGTAAACATTAATACCTTCTCTTCTTCCTTAAACGATATATCAGTTGAAATGTTATAAAGTTATTTATTTGTTTGGACTAAGCTAAAGGATTATTTTTATCAAATGTTTTAATATTTGTTTAGACTTTGAAATCGCTTGGAAGTAAAACTTCTTTATGAGAGGTAGGATCATATTAAATCAAGCCACCACAAAATTCGTCACGGTAATTTTATATAAAAGATAAACAAAAGTAGCCTATTGAGGAATCAATTTAAACAATTTAACTGAACCAACAAACCAATAAATATCAGAGAGAATTTTTTGGCCAAGCATTAAATCAAAAAGTAGATCTAAAGCAGTATTAGAAGCAAAACAAATAGTCTCTTCATGTAAATTTAAATCAGTTTGTTTCACAAAACATCGGTGTCAATTGCTGTAGAAATACGAGAATAGAATTCTCGAAAAGAATAGAAATAGAATTCTCATTTCAAAGTTTGATACTCGTGTGTAATACAATCTATTTTACGACGTATCTTCAAGTCAGTTTGATTAATTGGCACTTCTTTAGATTGTTACTCCCTTTATAAATATAACAGAGGGGAGTAACAATCTAAAGAAGGTGTACGGAATGTTCTTCTTTAGACTGTTACTCCCCTTATAAAAACTGAAGTGCCATATTCCTTTGTCCGAAAATACATTTGACTTAACATCCCTTTGCCTTAATATTTATTTAGTCAATGTCGTTAATACTCTAAAAAAAATCATAGGGGAGTAACTATGTAAAGAAGTACCGATTAATTAAAGTTTGAGTGTTGAACTACCACGCATCAGACAGAACCGACATCAGACACGTATCAGACGAGTGTTGCACACGACGCATCAGACTTAACCGACATCAGACACGTATCAGACGAGTGTTGGACACCACGCATCAGACTAAACTAACATCAGACACGTATCAGACGAGTGTTGCACACCACGCATCAGACTGAACCGACATCAGACACGCATCAGACGAGTGTTGCACATCATGCATCAGACTTAAATCCCTTACAATTAGTTTTGAGAATTTCAGACCTTTACTTAAGTATAGCTTAGAAATTTGATATTATAATCTCCAACCAAAACCTAACCGATCCCCTTTAAAAAAAAGTGAGCCTATCAAAGTAGTTATATCTACATTGTGGCGGTGTAAAAGAAGAATTCTTCACTTAATTGCACGGTTAGCGAGTTTGTTTACATTTAACAAAACTAATTTCCTGTTTGTTTAATTAAATTAACTGTTTATATCGAGTTTTTAGTGAAAAACAATGACTGATTTAAGTGATTATGACGAAAATGAGGAAAATAATACACCTCACGAAATAATTAATTTGGCACAAAATACAACTAATGAATTAATGTCATCTTTATCAAAAGAGAAATACGAACTTATATACAGGAAGTTTATTAAATATATTTTTCTGTATTTATTATTAAAATCCAACAATCGTAGATAAAGCACGGTACGCAACTAGTGCGAAAACTACATTTTGCTTTGCTCGGGTGGTTTTACTACTCTTGGTTTCGCTAGCGCAAAGACCACACTCACATGCAAAATGCTACTTTCCGCACTAGACGGGTAATGGACTATTACAGGCCGCGATGTACTTGACTTTTATCTGAGTTCTTTCCTTCCCACCACCCACGTAACTCCTATGTTAGTGCTCATGATACTAATGCTTTATGCCTCATTCAGAAATTGGCCGTGTTAAGAAATAAAAAAAAAAAACATATAAAAAAAATTAGTTCTTATATATGTACATGATGATACCTATTTGGAAAGGAAACAACCTAGAAATTTAAATTAATAAAATTATTTATTCATATATATATCAATAAAATAAATGAACCAACATTTGAAGGGATTACTAAAATAACATATGCATATAATATATATGAAAAGTAAAAAAGTCATGGAATCGAACTTGAAGCTCTTTTAAAATCATTAGATGTTTGTACGACTTTCTATTAATACAGCAAAAACTTTAATGTTCTGCTCACAATTAATTAATATATTTTTTTTTTGAGGGGTAAAATTAAATAGCATGCTACTTTTGACAAACCATTAAAAATTCATAAAAAACAGATGATTACTTTTAAAGATATAGCTGTAAATAAGTGTATGTTTGTGAGCATGTGGAAGATAAACAAATAAGCGCAGAAGGTTGAAACTTATATGGACCATCAATTTCATTAAAATCGGACAAATAGTTTTTTAGTTATGGCGGTTCGAGACAGCTACAAGTGTGCCAAAATTAAAGTTTAAAGCTATTCTGTATGTCACTTATAAATTTGATGATATGTAAGTAAGTGAGTCCGTAACAAAAATGCCAACTTTGAAACTCTCCCCTTTTGAAAAGGTTTGATATTAAGTGCTCAATTTTTATTTACAGTGTCTAAAAGGTACTTCAGCTTAATCTATAATTCACATTACAAATGCTCATCTCCAATGCCATCTCTTTATGCCACCTCTTTATGCCATCTCTTTATGCCATCTCTTTATGCCATCTCTTTATGCCATCTCTTTAGATAGAGAGTATCAAAAGATACTTGTAGCTTAAATTATTATCTCTTTGCATTCCATTTTATAATCCTGCTTTTGATTTCAGCCTTGTTTGTGAATTATCAAGTGAACAGAACAAAAGATCAAGGAGACGTGTCATTAGTTCTACGATTATGTAATTTTGCAATATACATATTAACAGATACATTATCACCAATACAGATAATATTAGATATCAAAGCTGACAGAATAATACTAGAAATCTTAACTTAAGTCAAATATCAGTTAGCAGGGTAGAATTAGTTAATTATATAATCTCTTGCTTATTTAGTCTAAAATTTTTATATTATTATTGTTATTATTATTATATTATTAATTATTAATTATATTATTATTATTATTATATTATTATTATTATTATTATTATTATTATTATTATTATTATTATTATTATTACTATTATTGTTATATTATTATTGTTATTATTAGCAATAGTACAAAAATATAAAAATATAAAGGGATGTAAATTATAGGTATTAAAGTAACAATTCTCAAAGATTAAGAATTAAATAAAAGATTTAAAACATCTGACTGATAAAACCCGAGTACAAAAATAATTGTTCCAGTGTTTTCCATTTATTAGTTGCTTCGAATTTTTATGATTACATTCAATTATCATCAAAATGTACCATAAAAATAACTCCTACACGAAGAGTATTCTTGGGAAAACAACTTGTATGGTTAGATACGTATAAAAGTTGACGACACATTTTTAATCAAAGTTGTCGGAATCTTTTCGAGAAATATTATGTGAGGGTTGATGACCCCAGATTTAGGGGTATAATTGGGAACTCCACGCGTTCTGCACAGACTACAAGACCGTAATTTTTTAGTATTTAGGGGACCTCAAAATGTGTAAATCCATCAAAATCGAAATATCGCGCTTTACGATACCTTCTCTTTATATATTAGTCCGTGAGCCAATTACTTTTTGGTACCACCTGGGGTGGCAAATACTGACTATGTTTTTTTTGTTCATTTTTGTATGTACATCAAGAATATATGTGATAGCAATGCCTAAGGAGTAGCTTTATATAAAAGAAGTTGTGTTTTTAGTGGTAAAAATGCGTGAAAAGGTACCAGTAAAGGTGGCATATGCTATCAATGTTTTTTTTTTTATAGAGTTTTGTTTGTAGATTAAGAATTTATATGATACCAAGCTCTATGTAGTAGCTTTTTGTAAGAAAAACTACTTTTAAGAGGAAAATTATCAAAATTTATTTGATAAATATTCGATTTTGATCTCTACATTTTTAAAACGTACTCCAATAAAAAAAAAATACTCCTAGTAAATGTTTTTGCAGAAAATAATAATCGATAATAATTTTTTGAAGAAAATAATAATCTACACCGACTCACAATGTGGTCTCCAAGCCTTGTGTAAACTATACTCAGAAAGTCCTATCGTCGCAGCGATACAAGATTATGAGTATACAAACCAAATCAAAGTAAAATACTACTGGTCTTAAAATAAAGCCATAGAAATATAGAAGGAAACGAGAAGGTGGACAAAATGGCGAAGGAGGCAATAAACAAGGGAGAAGAACTTGAAACCGTGATCACTACTAAGGTCCTAAATAAAACTCTATGGACTACCATACTTAGAAAATAGCAAGTAGACTGGACGAACTGCTCAAACACCTAATTAAAATACATTAAACCTCTCATCACAGGCTGGACAACATGCTACAGACAAAACAGACGGGAAGAAATAATTTCCGAGGCACGACATAATCTACATCCATTCGTCCATCTACAACATTCGAAATAATTTCCGGAGGCACGACTCCGGATTGGACACGGCTACCTCATCACACGACAAGACCAACCAACCTGTAAGTTATGTAGAAATACATTGACTGTTCACCATATCCTCTGCGACTGCAACAGACGACGAGGAAAGAAAACAGTTTGGACTTCCAACAACAATTTCTGAAATTCTACGAGACGACGAAACCACTGTTCAAAAGCTATTTAAATATTTGGATATTTAGATTTATTGAAAGATGCATAGACTCTAGAAAATGTGTAAATAACTATGTATCGGGTGTACATGACCAAGTTGTCGAACACCCTCATAATAAAAAATTGCTTTTGATGAGAGGGAGTCGAGAACAGCTCGTTCATTGATCGTAGATGCCTAATTATCTTTAAGATCAAATTAATTTACAATAGAAGGCTATTTTCAATATTAAGATGAGATAATTTTCCTTTTGCTAATCTAAGGTCATAAAAACTTCAACATTTTATAGTTTAATATATCATGTTTGAAAGTTAAGTCGAAGATAAGAAAACTTGGCCAGTTATAAATAAGGTACTCTTAGGAAAACTGAAGCGTTCTTATTATATACAATATACATGTTTCATTGGTAAACTGGTAACGGTAACTGCTTGGAGAGAAGGGGGTGCGGAAACTTTATTCCATAACTTCAGATAAATGGCAATTAGCGTGGCGGTCTGGGCGGTAGGTTCGGGTTGGCAGGGCACGGGGTGCGATATCAACTTGTGCCTTTATAACAAACGGTCTAACTTGGACCTACTATATCACAATGCCTCGGCCCCACGAGCTCCGTCCAAAACCTAGCCTCACCCTAACAGGAAAAACAACCATCACCCTCTCTACCTATACACACGGTCTCGGGAATTTATCCTCTTCGACCGACAAACACGGGGTGCCATAAATCCGGATAATCAGGCACCAAGAGCTCTCTCGAAAATCTCTCTCACACAGTTTTTTGTTTGCTTAAAAAAAAAACATAACGCCATGATAATGAACCGAAAACTTTCCGACATGAATAAACCATAAAATCTATAGAATTAGCTTCAAAATTACATCTAGTTCAACTTACCTATCATCAAAAAGACTAAGTTATCCAAATTCGATATTCAGAGATGCCTAGTATAAATCCAAATAGATCTACATGTAAAGGTAGCTAGACACGTAACTGCAAGCTACGTGCAAACATGCTTGATCAATCTGTTTGCTCAAGCACGCAAAATATCCCTAAGACACCACAAGGCACAAGAATGCTTGATCAAGTACCAGTTAGAGCTTAAAAACTATGTTGAGTTTTGACGACGATACGCTAACTTAGACTGCTTTTTGCCTTGTCCACAAGAGGAGAACACGAAAGAAGAAGCGTGATATGTGATGTAAAGAGTGGTTATTGAAAAAGAAAAACCTATTCCCACATTAAACTAAGATGAAGATATATCGACGTGACTGACATATTTATCTTAGCATGGATGTAAAAATGATTTATTATTTGAACCTCATCACTCGTAACACCTTTAATTATAAAGAAGAACACAATCATGAGAGAAGCTATACCCTCCACGAAAGATTATTTCTTTCAATGCATATCAGGCTATATAAATAACAATAGGCATGTATTCATGAAGCTATGGGGGCGACGTCACAGGTTTCCCCTGCATTACGCTTTCAGGTTATAAACAACGAAAAAATGGGTTTTAAGTGAAAAACAAATATGTATAAATAGTAGGAGGACTAGATGGTTTCATTGAGGTTTGAAGTGGACGTCTGCTTGCTCATATACATTCCTCTGGTATACACTATGATGCTAACTCTATACCTGCAGAGCAAAAATAAGATAAAAATGCTTGCATATGAGTCTGCCAGACAGTCAGACATTTTCATGTAACTTTTTGGTGTCGTTTTTTGGTAACGCATATTGGTGTCGTTTTCAAATTAATGTAGGGCTACTGCACGCTACTTTCGAAGCTATAGGTGTATTATATATGTATGCTTGTGCGCATGTGGAAGAGAAACAAATGAACGCAGAATGTTGAAACTTATATGAGACCATCAATGGGATAATCATGATCTACCATTCAAATTTAATTAAAATCGGACGTGTAGTTTTTAAGTTTAAGTTATTGTGGTTCACAACAATTGAACGACAGACCGACACGGAGCCAAAGAGGTTCCCTCATATCTGAAACGGATTTCTGTCTAGGAATTTTTCAAATCGAAGACCTAAAATTATTTCGTTCTTCGGAACGATAACACAGCTTCCGTTACCTCCGGTAAGCTCGTGAGCAACACCATACAAAAATATAAAGTTTAAATCAATCAACACCAAGAATCAAGCAGAGAGTTCAAAAAAGTATTTCGGGTGACAATTATAATGAGGAAGCCAAGGGAGAATAAAGAACGAGGGAGGAAAAAGAGAGTGTGACAGAGATAAGGAAGGCTTTGAGACGTGCTCTACTCGGAGATACAAACAAGTTTGATTTTTAATGTTTTAATTGTTAGTGTTAGGTAGTACTGGTAGGTAGTATTAGTGGTAGTAGTATCAAACTGTAGGTAGTTTGATTTAAGGTTAAAGTGTAGTGTGTAGTGGAAGAGCGCTGGGCTATAGGGCTAGAGTGGGGGAGACCTGAAAGTAGCCGAACTACATGTCACGTCCTCGGTTACCTTCGAGTCCGTTTTTTCCTCTAGCCTAGTTCAACGTCTAGTGCAACTGCAACTATGACTAGCACCTGCGACTGCCTACTTTCCTGGTACCAGTGGAACTCTTTTCGACTATCTTTGCCCTGCGAAGCGCGGTAGGGGAGAAAGTCCCTACAGCTAAAGACTGGATTGCACCACCTCCTATAGCTTTTTAACTCCCTGTTACACTTTTCCGAGTTTTTAGGTAACGTAACGCTATTTGAGGTATGATCCATAGCCTAAACATGAAAATGTCAAAATATTGGTCATGCATGCTTGTCAAGCTTGCAGTGTATCTGGTTACGTGTGTAGTGTACCCACCTTAACAACGATAAGTACATAACTTAAACGGTCGGATCGGCTGGACCATCCAACCACCGACCCCCCATAACTTTTTTTGTGTCGGGTCGGAGTGTGTGTAGCGTTATTGGAAGGTTCGACAGTCCATCTTGCACCTTCACCTCAGCTTCATTTCCGTTTGATCAGTTTGATGTGACTTTTAGAACCACGCACCACGAGCATCACTGCTAAACTGGACTAGAAGTCGAGTCGGCTCGTTTGGTCCGGGTGTGTGTAGGCAAGGCCCCGACATGAACGGTCGGGGCCAACAGTCGTGTCGGCCAGTGTGTAGGGCGTAGGGGGTTTTATAGTCCAGCGGCTCCAAGTACTCAATGGACAATCATTTTGACATTACACAGATTGCAAAATGTAAATTATGATATAAACCTGTGCTTTGTAACCACAGAAAAATTTACTCTCATAAAAATTGTTATTGTATAAGTCCTCATTACCTACGAAACTGGATTTTCTCTGAAAACACGACATAAATGGTCTTAATTTTACATTGAAAATTGGCTACATTTACACATATTTTAATTGAAAAACTTAAGGAACCCTTTATGGCGGAAAAATAAATTTTTACTTAATTTTGTAGAATCTTTATTCGAACGTCTCTGAATTTAAAGCTAAAACCTTTGCCTCAATTAGTCACGGGATGTGCATACTATTATGGAAGCAATGGTCATAAAATAAAGGTTATTAGGGGTTCATAAAAATAATAAAGTGAAACAAAGATACAAAAAATTAAATTAGTTTATCCACATAATATACTGTTTAATTTTCAAATGAAAGAGAGTAAAATTATTTATTCCATATCTAGTTAGTTTTTCAAATCTACTTAAAAATTGTAGTAATTATAAAACAATTCTAATAGAAACAGACAAAGTTAAATTGAATTATGATAATATGATTTTTTTTTGTAAATTGTAGCGTATTAATTTATTTAGTCATTATTTCTTTTTCTTATTTAGATGGAAAAATAAAATATTAATAATAGAAAAGGAAAATGAAATATCAGATTAAATTAATTTAAAAAAAAGGTATTTTTATTTTTTCTAGAGAAATATATTTTTAGAAGGGAGTGAAATAAAAATTTGAGTTGGCTAGAGTGTTAACCGAGTTTTTTTTATTTTTTCATTTAAGGGAGACTCCACGTACGAAATGAATAATGGACAGTGGTTTACAGCGGTCAGGGTCCGGGCGTGAAATTCATCAGGTGTGTTGTAGAACGCCTTGAATATTCATTTTGAATAATAAAAGTCTGAGAGGATTCATACATAACGAAATAATTCCCTTTTTTTTCAGAACTAAATTATATTAAAAATATAAGGGAAAAACCAAATTCAACTGATATCTTTATGATGACTAAAGTGATATTAAGCAATAACATATTTATGAAGTATTTAAATGAAAAAGAATACTATAATAGTCTTCCGCTTAGGGTGGTACATATCTCGTGTTCAGTAATTGTATAAATTGCCAAATGAGATTTAGACCTGTTTCAATTCCCAGAGAGGTATCACTTATTTTAAAGCAATACTAAATATGCGCAGACGTTTGAAATTATTATGGCACCATATATTATAAGAGGGCTAATTTCGATAAACCATTAAAATTCATAAAATCGAACACCAACCACTATTTCTTCCTGGCATGTTTATTAAATTTTGTACTTGTTGTACAAATACAATAAAACTATCCCACAAATTGTCCAAACCTAAACATCCAAAAAAAAAAAAAGTTCTACTCGGAGCAAAATTGTTTAATACGATCCTTGCAGTAAGTGGTCAAAAGTTGCTCGACCTAGAGCGTCGGGTTTGGAAGGGAGGGTGGTGTAAAGGGGGTAAAATGGTATGATTCAATAGAGTTTCGCAAATGTTTCGAAAAATATGAGGTCTAGCGCAAACTTTGTTATATTATACATAATTAATCTACATAAAAAGTTAAACAAAGATAGTTCTATAAAGTTTTGTGCTAAAGTTAACAATTACGGTGATATGGAGGGGTAAAATTGTCATTATTTTACCAGTTTGCTTAGAATTTCTCGAAATCATTTTAACAACAAAGTTTCGATTATTAGTTACAGTGTAGCGTAGGGGCACATAGGGGGTTGTATTCCCATTGAGAGTTCATTAGGGAATAAAAAAATTATGGCTTTAAAAATCTCTACAATTATCAAGGGAGGGGTCTAAAAAGTTTAATGACAGGTAGAGGGGGGAGGGGACGAGGATTAGAGATTCGAAGCCATATTTTTTATTCCCTAATAAACTCTCAAGGGGGATACATCCCCCAATGTGCCCCTACGCTTCTCTACTCATAATCGAAACTTTATTGTGATTATTTCAAGAAATTCTAAGCAAAATGGTAAATAATTATAATTTTACACCTCCATAATACCTCTGTAATTGTTAACTTAAGCACAACAATGTATAGGACCATCATTGTTTAACTTCTTATGTAGATTAATTTTGTATAAATCAAAGTTTGCGCTAGACTTCATATATTTCTAAATATTTGTGAAAAGCTATTGACACAAACCATTTTACCCTTTTTCACCTCCCTCCCTGCCAAACTCGACGCTCTGAGTCATGCAACTTTTTACCATTTACTCCATAGAGGGTAGAGAACAATTTTGAGCGGAGTAGAACATTTTATTTTGGATGTTTGGGTTTGAGCAAAATATTACTGTACTATAATGTAACATGTGGTATATGTCATTTAATTTGTGTTCGCATTTCCCCCACTATGTACTTCCTAACTATGTATCTCAAATCTCGCAAATGTTATGCACTCGCGCATAATACGAATACGCAGGCTTAATTTAGGGCAGACATTTCAGGAGATTTAAAAAATCGCATATAATACGCACTCGAAATTCGGGGATAACCTTTTGCTTATGCGCATTGTAAACAAGATTTCAATGTAATAATATTAATTATTTTTTAGGTATTTTGTAGAGGAAAAAGCATAATTTTATTTAATTTACTTAGTATTAATTATAAAACCCTCCTGGATACATAGGATGCTTTAAAACGAATTAATTAGAATAATTCGTAGAAAGCGGGCGGGCCTTTGAGTTCAACAATAAAATAAAAAATATTTCTTCTTCACACTTTTGTAAAATGTTTAAGTCAGGTTTCAGTTAATATCCGAAGTAAAAAATAATGGTTTCAATATATTTTGTTTAATTTATAATAAAATGAGTTGAACTCTAAAATAACTTCAAGATAAAAAGATTTTTTAATATTCTACGTTTTTAAATTTTCTGTTGAATCGTATGTAATATTGATAATATAATTGTTATTGTTATTTAATATATAATGTTAGTGAAAAAAAAAAAATAGTTCCGAATTTATTTACTTCACATAAATGACAACCATCTAGAGAGCTGATCTTAAACCTGTAAAAGGACAATTCTTTGTACAACGGATCTCCCCAACACCAAATCTAAAGCGTGCCATCGATATATTTGAAATAATACAATCGATAAATAATATAATCGATATTTCCTGTTTTGCTGTCATTCAATGTTTATCTATCCCAAATTGGACACCCGTCAATTTGCGTAAATATGGGACATGTAAAACAAATAAAATAACTTGCGGATTTTTTCCGAACTATCTTTCCGTACTGCAAAATTTGCTGAAAACCAATTAAATTCTGCTGAATGATTGCTAAAAGTATTAAAATAATGCATTGTCATCGTGCTCTGAGCTATGCTAAAAGTTTCAAATGCCTAGCTATTCGGGAAGTTAGTTAGAAATCGATTGCCAGATTTGTACAGGACAAACAAACAAGAAAGCAAGCTAATAAAAGCGTAGTAAAATATTAAAAATGTTATAATTTGATTGTCAAAATAAACACACAACAATTATTATTTAAGTACCTTCATTGGATTAATTACGAGTAAAATAACATGTAGACATAATATTGTAGCGAGGAGTCATATTTTGGATATTTTTCATTCACCTTCCTGCAATGGCAATATGTCAAGTTGGAAAAATCAGTAGGTAATTGTTTTCACTCGCGTATGATACGCACTCCTATTTTATAAAAAAAAGAGGTAGGAAGTGAGCATATTATCATTTTGCGGTACTTGTTCTACTAAATGAGCAAATAAAATCATTTATGTTACTGACTTAAAGAAGTCAATTAATGTCCGGTAGGCTAAAACCATTTGTTTTACCTTAGACTGCTATACTAAAATTTATTTAATTATTTTACAGTCGATAATTACCATTTCTTGGTTTTTAATATGTGTTGGTTCGCGAAATTGTTAAACGATAAACCGACAGAAACGTGACACCAAAAACGTCCACAAAAACCACTCTGCTGTCTAAAACGGATTCCTGTCTAGGATTTTTGTTTTTTGAATTTGAACCCATAAAAAAAAATTGTTCATCAAAATAATTACATTGCTTATGCTATACCAACGGTATATTTATGGTAAGTATATTTATGGTAAGTATATTTATGGTAAGTATATTTATGGTAAGTATATTTATGGTATGGTAAGTTTAAAGGTTCTTGTAGGCCAGTTGATTAAAATAATGAATGGAACTTTTATAATAAGGAAAAACTTATTATAATTTTGCTTCCACCTTACTGAAAGGTAACGAAAGTTATGTGATCTTTCAAATAAAAGAAAAACGTATGTCTCCAAATTCAAAAATTCCAAAACAGAAATCCGCTTCAGACATCACAGAACATTATTGGATCCGTGTCTGTTTGGCTGTAGTTCAATTTTTGTGAACCAAAATATCTTAACTTACTTGTTCAATTTTATTGAACTTGAAATGGTAAGTCACAATTAGCCCATTTTTGGTCACATATAGTAGTAGTAGTAGTCTAGTACTTCCTACTAGAACGGGTAGGACGAACCACTTGTTCGAACCTTGCAATTAGGCCATCACTTAGGCCCTTTTTACGCCCCGCGGTAGAGAGTTCCAGCCACTTCACACATCATACATATGTACATTGTTCCGCCGAAGCGAGTATGATGTGATCAATAGTGAGCCATATAAATCAGATCGTCACGGCGAGGAATCGAACGCCGTCTCGTTACACTCATGATTCAGTGAGGGCCGAGCAGACGTGGTTTAACCCACACGGCCACGCTAGCTCCATCACATATAAGTTTTAACCTTCTGTTCCCCATTTGTTTTTCTTCCACATGCGCACAAACATGCATTTATTTACAGCTATATTTTCAAAAGTACTCATCTGATTTTAAAGAGACTTGGATAGTTAGTCCTCAGATAGCCCCCGATTAATTTCAACCGTCCGCGCTCTTTAAATTTTGCTTGTAATTATAGTATATATTTTATTAATAAAAAAAAAAAATAAAATAAAATAACTGAATTAAAAAACGCGGGGATAATAACGAATTATTATCTAATAGATTACAAAAGCATACATTTTATAGAATAGGACGCGAGGAAGCTATGTTCCACACTAGCTGGCAGAGTATTTTTTTTATGTATAAATTTTGTGTCTGATTTATTCGTAAAAAAAAAAAAATTGAGATCGCTCTTTAAAATTAGAAGTGGTTTTAAACATTTTACATTGTAATTTGATATCAGAGTCAAGTTTGTTCTAAAAAATTTGTTCACTACAAGCAGCTTTCTTACAGTCGGTCGAATCAACAAACTTAAATTTACTTTTGTAAAACATAATTTAAGTAAGGCAATGCAATTAAATGTTTCAAACAAATTATTGCATTTAATTTTGATGGAAAAATTTTGATATCATCAAAATTAAAAAAGAGTACAATCAAGATCTTTATTCCCCTGTAGACAATTTATAATTAAAAAGGAGAAGTCATTGGATTGCCGTGTTAAGATAAGGAAGAAGAAAGGGTTTTCGGTAAACTTTGTCGATGCCGGTCCAGTCTAGAGCCCGGTGAGAATGTTGCCTGTCTGATTGCGGAAGAATACAGAGTAAGATAACCCCAAGTTCCCTGTTAAATCTTTTCCCTCCTCCAAGTTTCTGTAATTCCTTGATTAGAAGGGGACAAGGAGAGAAAAGCTTGAATTAAGATGTCTCTGCTACGTGGTAATCCCTGGTCGTACTGTCACTACTCCATCCCTCAGAGTTGCGTTCCTGATTACAAAGTTCTTATTAGCAGTAGTCGATTGCAAAGTTGTAGCTGGGGAAACACTGCGGTAAAGCCTTCCACCTCCCACATCCTATCTCAGTCTTTAATCTCTGTAATTTCAAAGGCCTTTTCAAACTCGACTCACTCTCGACAAAATATTTACTTCGTTTTTCTAGTGGGCGAAGGGAGGAAAGCTCGGAAAAACTAATTCGAGGATTAAGTGTAGTGCTTACCTACACTTTGATATTATTCGTGGGACGTAAAACCATTTTGTCCAGGGATTTAACCAGAAAACATGACGTCTAAAACATTCTTAAGAGTTAAATCAAATGTTCCAAAAATAACCTGGAAATTGTTGTAGATACGCAATAGATGGCTGAAGAGGTGTAATAATAGACGTAATTAATTTTATCTACGATTGATACGAAATATAAACATTGTATCTCTGTTTAGATACGTGGAAAGTGATTCTTTACGTACTTGTATTCATTGCGCATGCGCGTTTATAAAATTCCTATTTTTTTCCGCCCTAGGGCGATAAAAAAGAAGAATTCTTCACCTTTACGCTCAATTAGCGAGTTTGTTTACACCTAACAAAACTAATTTGCTGTTTGTTTAATTAAACTAACTGTTAATATCGAGTTTTTATTGAAAAACAATGATTGATTTAATTGATTATGACGAAAATGAGTAGAATAATACTCCTCCCGAAATAATTAATTCGGCACAAAATACAACTAATGAATTAATGTCATCATTATTAAAAGAGAAATACGAACTTACATACAAGAAGTTTATTAAATATTTTCTTCTGTATTTATTATTAAAATCCAACAATCGTAGATAAAGTACGGCAAGCAAAAACTGCATTTTGCTTTGCTCGTGTGGTTATACAACCCTGGCTGTCGCTCGGATGCAAACTCCACACTCGCATGCAAAATGCTACTTTCCGCACTAGACACGTAATGTACTATAACTAATCGAGAATATCTAGATTCTATCCCTCCCCCAAATTTCTATAACCCCATCCCCTTTTTCCCGGGAAAAGCAGTGGTATTTCCGTTCTGTATACCTCATGTCTTTCACATCCCTGGGTTGAAATTGGAATTATCTTTTATTTATATATTATATGCTTACATCCAAAATAGGAGCCCTTTCTCAAGTATTAACTTCCTAACTTTAGGAGATCGGTCTGGGCTTAATTCCCCTTCTTTTCTTACTTTGTATTTATGTTCCCCTTAGGGATTAAATATTATAAAATCCCTATTCACTGAAATTATTATACTTCGTACACACTCGCAGATCTTATTTTAACGCATTTTAAAGAAGAGGTGATTATTATGTTATAAATAAAGGTTTAGGCATGGTAAGGAGTGATTAAAAGAAATTGTCTTCTTAATGATTTACAAACAATTTAAATAATATATATGTGAAATTTGTTTAAATAATGAATCTATATATATATTTTGACAGCAATTGAACAGTTATTCCTACCGACATTTTCACAAAACATAAAATATTGTCTGCAGCTATTTCTACAACTTAGGTTAAATTTATTTTTTAAAAGGAATAAAATTATAATTTTGAAATCAATTTAGAAGCCCCGTTCTTCCTCCCCATATTGAGCTACCAAAATGTTTTATTGCCTATAACACCCGCAGAATTGAGCTTATCATTGTATCCAAAAACCAACTAAATCTGTTCAGCCGTTTGGACGTGATTGAGGCACAGACAAACAGACAGAAATATTTCTAAACTTAAATTCGTTATCAGGACGACTCATTTAGTGGAAATACAACATTTAAGTCGAATCGGATAAATGTACAGACACCACTCCAATCTTATATATATATATTTAAGATTATTTCTAATATAATAATATTATAGATTATTCCTATATATTAGATATTTACGATTATTTTCTTATATATACAAGGATGGGCCAAAAAAAAAAAAAAACACTTATAGCTCAGCTTCAGCAATAGATAGAGATAAGGGGTTTGCGAGATCTGAAAACTTTCTTCTACTTTCAATTTCATATCTATAACTTTAAAAACTATTGGGTGAAAGCCATGCAAGTTTTAGGTAATATTCATGCTATGGACCAGTTAAATTTGAATTTAAATAAAATTATTCACTTAAAAATTTGAATTTATAATTGATTGTACTAGGTACAGGTACTAATTTAGTACTTTATTAATTATAAGCGATAATTCTCGGTCTGGTTCTACTGCCGTGAATATTGGCTTGCTAGACTTGTAGAAAAGACTGGAAGCTTGGATTCGGGACTTGGTATCGGTAACGAAAGAGAAAAATCATTCTCCAGTATAGCTCAGTTGGTAAGAGCGCCTGTAACGGATATATAGGAGGCCCGTGGTTCAAGTCCCGGTGCTGCCGAAAGCTGCTTTGATAAATAAAATAAAAATAGTTTTATCTACCGTGGAGAGACTGCTTCTTTTTATTTATTAAGATGACCTCCACCAACGCTCTTTTTTCTCAAATATTTAAGTAGGTTAATATTATTAGTATATTTATTAATGTAATTGTTGAAACATTGTAATTTAATTTCATCTTAAATAAGTTTTCAATAAATCTTTAACATAATATTTATAGTCAAGTAATTTTAGTTGTTAGAATTACTAATTAATAAGACTGATTAAAGTAAAAATGCTCTCTTTTGAAACTAAATTATATGGAATGTTAAACAAAGGAATTTATTGACAAAAAATTTAGGAAATATTTTAAAAAGTATGACGCGCATCTGAAAATTTCCATATTAAGGTTATATAATTTTCAGAAAAATTGTCAGACCTATTAGAAATGCAATTAAGTTACTTGTTGAAACAAATTAACCATCTAAAAGCTATTAGAATAATTACGAGGAATACCGAAGCTAGTAATAAGAGCAAAGAAATAACAGAACTTAAATTCCAAGAAAAATTCTCGCAGTAGATAAAGTAGAATAAAATGAATAAAAATTCTCTACCAATTAGTGTGGTACATACCTTCCTCGTATCCTATTTTGTACACTTTAATGATTTTATGCTTTTATAGCCCATTATTGTCAAATTTATTTAATCCCATCCCCCCCCCCCCCCCGATTATTAATACATCAAAATTGCTTTGATTATTTACATGAATTAAAGTATTAATTATACTCCAGTCTGTGTCTGACTAACATCGAGCTAGAATTTTGTGCACAATTTGATGTTTTAGTGCCTTTTAAGAATATGTGGTAGGCTAAGTTCGTCTGTGGTACATAGCTTGGCAATAGGCATTTGAAAAAAAAAAAAAAAAAAAAAAAAAAAAACCGGTGGAGAGCGGCCATGTCCTGCCCACTTTGGTGGTCAATGTAATTTTCATGATTCTGTGTACAAAATTAGTTAGTATCAAGTTGATGTTACTTTGTCCCTTGATAGGTCAGTTATTCAAATATTGCTCCAAATTAAAGTGGTCGCCTCTTTATTAGTTAATTAACCTAAGGGATATTATTAAAATTATATACACAAGTGTGATATTCCTTTGCCCCAAGGTACATTGGAATAAATACCCCTTCGTGTAAATATCATAGTAATTTAGACTAAGAAATATATCCTACTCTATTACATGTTTCTTTGTCTGATATAGGGGTACTAAAGTAAAAAAAAGTACCGTATTTAATAGCATATGTTGTAATAATCAAATTAGTAGATTTAATTGAAATAATGCATGTTTTAGTAGTACTATTGTTTACATACAGCTGTGGCCTACGACATCCTCCTGCCGAGCACAGCAGTAATCCGAATACAATAGAAAGCGGACATACTACTACTGCTGCATAGTTGTGTGTGTGCTTATAGCCGTCACGTCTGTCACCATACATAGACAAGGCCAGAAGAATTTGTGGGAACAACCCGACAATATTTAGTCAAGAAAATTATTTTAAAGACAATATTATGATTTCATAATAATTAAATATTCTTCTTATCTTAATATTAGATTTATTTTATTTTATTATACATATTCGCCCAGTACCCCGCTATTTTTTAAAGTATGTATAATCTATTTTAAATTAAATACAAGGTTTTTGAGATTTCTACTTCAGCAGCCTTAAAAAAACCTCCTTTTTCTTAAATTAAAGTTATTATTAATTAATTGATCTAGCAATTTAGAAAGGTTGTGTATGATTAATTTTTAACAAATTATTAAGAATAATGATCTTGGGAGATGTGGAGACTGGCTGTAAATATGGGCTCATTAATGACGCTTTTTAGTTAATGATAATATTAAATTTACTTTGGGAAAAACACTCACCCAAAAAAATATAAATTATAGCCGAACTTCGGCTGAAAATCAGAGGACGAGGTCGGTCTAACTCTGAACTTTTTCCAATGTTCAGTTCAAATAGATCAAAAACAAGTTCAATTTATTATCAAAAAGAAGAAGTTGGTAGGGCGGCGATCCTCGGGCCAGCGAGTCTGAAACTCTGCTATACGCGAAAGCCTATATTGGTCAGATGTTCTGCTTTGTTCTGTTCGAACAAATGCACAAGTACAGCCGAACATTTCGGTTAAAACATATCGGTGTATTATATCAAAATCGAAATTCCTTATTTGTCTAATTTCGTTCGACGAGTTTCGGACTTGTTCGGCTGCTTATCAAATGAGTATTAATTCCGCCGAAAAATATCTAACCTATCTAATGAAACCCTTAAATTTTTAAAAATGAATAGCCTTGGAATTTTTTCTCAGTAATTATTGGAAGCGTTTCACCCTGTTTTAGGACGTAGAGCTAATTCTAGAATAATAACGCTCTTATAACAATTATTCCTTTTTAGATAACTCACTATTAATTATATGCATACCCGTATTATTCTCGTAAATATGCAACATTTAATTTCTTACCTAAAAAATTTGATTAGCCAATCATTTACAATGCAACAGGTCTTCCAAGTCAGATAATCGGAATATTAATTATTAACAGTTCCATACTCTTCTTAGTTCCTTAAGATCCCCGTCACTTGTGGAAATTATTTCCAAGCTAATAGTTTAAAGATAATTTGTCAAAATGTCCGAGTTGCAGAATAGAACTATTACTTTCAAGAACATATTATCCCTCTCATCAATTAGAGTTAACTCAGTAGAGTTCTTTCATACTTTTGTCGAGCGTAATATACTATATAGTAGTTTAGTAAGATATTTTGAAGTTCCATTTTTAGCTACTCTAACACATCGCGTGACTTTGACAATTTATGATATGCTCAATCATAAGATTGACTTATAAACCATATAAAGAATGTGAGGTTGATAAAAAATCAGAATAATAATATACAAATTTTTAAGTTTTAGGTAGTATTCATACTACGGAAAGATTAAATTTTACTTTAAATCGAATTATAATTATCATTAACTACGGGAGACAAACAGAGAAAAATAGACCCCAGTCCGTAGTATGAATACTACAAAACTTTAAAATTGTAATTTCTAATTGATTGTACTAGGTACAGGTACTAATTGAGTACTTTATAATTATAAGCTTTTATTCTCGGTCTCTATTGCCGTGAATATTTGGCTAGCTAGACTTGTAGAAAAGATTGAAAGCTTGGATTCGGGAATTTGTATCGGTAACGACAGAGAAAAATCATTCTCCCGTATAGCTCAGTTGGTAAGAGCGCCTGTAACGGATATATAGGAGGCCTGTGGTTCAAGTCCCGGTGCTGGGGTCTATTTTTCTCTTTATGTCTCCCGTAGTTAATGATAATTATAATTTGATTTAAAGTAAAAAATAATATTATCAATTCCACTCATGCTCAATTGTTTATAAAACGCACAATCAAACTAAAAACTCTTAAATGTACCCTTGAACTCCTTAACATCAGTTTGTTAGACCCACAACCAATCTTATAAGAAAATTAACAATCTAAAGTCTTCATTGAATAATAGCTACAATTCCTTAAAATATACGCTTGTATATAAAGCAAACGACTTTATACAAGCACTAACCAACATTAATTACGACAGATAAGGCTTAAGCAGTAAAATTTAGTAATGCAATTTGGCAACATTTGTTTTTAACTAATGAACAAGTCTTTAATTAGATCAAACTTTATCTAAATTGTTCATCTTAAGTGCTCTTAGTATCTTGAATTGAATTCTTTTTATTGAACGAGCGGAACTGAGTTCTTCATTTCATAGACTTTTCAAGGATTGTTTGTTTGTCTAACGATAACAACTGGCGTATAAATTAACCAATCTGAACGAAATTCGGCACAGAGGTTCATCTCGGCATTATGACAAATGTATATATATTACATATATATATATATATATATATATATATATATATATATATATATATATATATATATATATATATATATATATATATATATATATATATTTTTATTTTTATTTTTTTTTTTGAAATTTCACTCTTAATATTATATTTTCAAATAAGACCATCATCCATACATGGCGAAGTACGAAATAAGTTGATCATAAAAAAAATCATTTTTAAAAACAAGCTTTTATTCGTATTCTTCTCAGTAAACCCTTTCATTTGATACCCATATCATGGACGTGCTTAAAAAGTAGCTAGTCCACCACATTGGATTTAGAATGACGTCACTTAGCTAACCAAGCATTTTCATCCAAACTAAACGTGTTTGCATATTTCAATTCAATCGGTTGAGGATAACTGCTTTAATTCAGTTGCAAGAATTGACCCGAATATAAATATACATACAAACATAGCAAGTTAAAGAAAAGCATGTAAAAAAAGGGTTTAATCAGCATGACATGTTATACATCGTTTTGAAAATCGAAGAGTAGGCAATGAATATGCTACTATTGTATTTATATGTTCTGTCGGTATATGTAAATAAATATGGTCGAAATAAGGGTGTTTAGAAACAAACGTAAGCTTATATGTTGCATACAATTTTATAGGTATTGATGAGTAGAGAAAGAAAATATTTTTACTATGAAATATTTTCAAAATGACCGCTACAAAAGACAGAAAAAACAATAATTAAGTGTTTTTAAGTCATCCATCATGTATATCAAATGAATTGTATTTTTGAGCAGGTAATGCTTAATATTTCCACGTACAGTACATCTTAAATACTTGAGTTCGGTTTGCAATAACCTTAATTTACAGACAAGACTACGAAGTGATAAGGGTAGAAATAATCAATATACGCGTTGATTTTCATAGAATTAATTTAAGGAATCGGTTTTCAACTTAAAAAAGGTACAGCATCAGAGCTGTAAAGAAGTAAATTGTAATAGTACATTACGCGACTAGTGCGGAAAGTAGCATTTTGCATGCGAGTGTGGAGTTTGCACCCGAGCGATAACGAGGGTAGTAAAACCACACGAGCAAAGCAAAATGCTGTTTTCGCACGAGTTGCGTACCGTACTTTATCTACGATTGTTGGATTTTAATAATAAATACAGAAAAATATTAACTTCCTGTAAGTAAGTTCGTATTTCTCTTTTGATAAAGATGACATTAATTCATTAGTTGTATTTTGTGCCGAATTCATTATTTCGAGAGGCGTATTATTCTCCTCATTTTCGTCTTATCACTTAAACCACTCATTGTTTTTCACTAAAAACTCGATATAAACAGTTATTTTAATTAAAAAAAAAACAGTAAAATAGTTTTGTTAGGTGTAAACAAACTCTCTAATCGTGCGTCAAGGTGAAGCATTCTTCTTTTTTACCGCCCTAGGGCGGAAAAAAAGGAATTATAAAAACGCGCATGCGCAATGAATATAAGTACTTAAAGAATAACTTTCTACGCATCTAAACATGATACAATGTTTATATTTCGTTTCAATCGTAGATAAATTCTATTATCATATCCTAAGATTATAAAAAACAATAATCGTGGCACTATAACTTCATTTGACTTATTTTCAGTACAGTTTGATAACAAATGAATGTCAGGTCATTAATCAAATATTGTTTTAAAAATTCAAATGGCAACAGCAAATGGTTTCAACGTAACGAAGCATTTAAAGCAAGATGGAAACTTTACTACTAAACTACGCCTCTCGTCACTTGGTCGTGACGACGTAGTTTGTAAAATCTCGTTTAGGAGCGTCTTATAATGTATGCAATAAATTATGTAAGCCTGTGTTTGAATATATTAAGGAAAAGGGGTTAAGCCTGATTGGTTTAGTTTGATGCTGTAGTTTAACGAGCCTATATTGGCGGAGGATTTGTTTGGCTAATACCCACGGCATGCTCTTGGTAGATCGACACTTCGCATGCCACGCTACCTGTAGTTTCTCTTCTATAATGGAAAGCTTCCTCGATATCAATAGCTTAGTACTTATCTTGAAGTATAATGGCATCCTCCTGTAGTTTAAAGCTAAGAAACTCAACCAAATCCGATATAAGTCTTCGTTACAAAATCTTAGAAAATGGATATTATACATTCATATAGTTTGTCGAACTCTAATAAATCTTGACATGTAAAACCGACCAAAATTTTAGTTTTAACTACATTTTCACGCGGTAACACTATCACGGCAGCTTATAATATGCTCTATCTATACGATCTGTGAATGATAACGTATATACTAGATATCGAAACAAATACATGTAATCAACAAACTTTTAATGCGGAGAGGGGACAAATTATTTTCTACGGAAATGGTATTAAAACATATAAATTAAATGTTTTTTTTTATTTTAGGTACAGTATTACCTTGTATATTATACTGGCCGTTACGCCCGTGGCAACGGGCAGAATAAAAGTGATTGCCTTATCAATAAAAAATCATTTTAAGGCGAGTCGTCACCATCGTCGGGACACTACTCAATTATGAATGAATAAATAAATAATTCAAATATAAATTAAAAAAAAAAAAATATGTAAGAAAAAGATCTGAAATATCATTAGTAATATTCAATAAGAATGAGTCTCGCGGTCTCCAGTCAAACTGACCTTTAACAGACTTACAAGACAACTAACTACAGCTTTGACAACATACAGATCAGAACAGTTCTCTGAATATACTAGAAACTTGACGAGAGAAGACAAATCCCTTTGGCAAGCTACTAAAAAAAAATCCTTAAACAAAAGATTATTCCTTCACCTCTCCAAAGATTAGATCAAACCTGGGCAAAGAGCGATGCCGATAAAGCAGAGCTTTTTGCCCATTTCCTTTCCGAACAGTTTTCTCCTCATCCCGATATCTATGACCAAACCCATTCCAATAATATAATCCAAGAAATTTCTACACCTCTTCAACTTTCTCCTCCCCCAAAGGCCTTTAACCCTTCCGATATTCTATACATCATAAAACACCTTCCCAAAAATAAAGCTCCCGGTTATGACCTTATCACCTCCTACATCCTTAAAAACCACCCCAAAAAAGGAATCCTTTACCTTACTTCTATCTACAACTCAGTCCTTCGAGCAACTTACTTTCCTACCTTAATTAAAATCCAATAATTAAGCCCATATGGTCATACGGTATTGAACTCTGGGGTTGCACCAAGCGTTCCAACTCCTATCGTATCCAATCCCTACAGTCCAAAATCCTAAGAAGAATAGTCAACGCTCCTTTTTATGTTTCTAACATCACCCTTCACAATGACCTTAAAGTCACTTTCGTCCACGACCTAGCCATATCCCGATACAAATCCTTTCATGACTCCATATCCCAACATCCCAATCCTTTAATCCACAACCTATCATTACCAACCATTCCTGGAAATCCTCCTAGACGTCTAAAGAGGCAGTGGCCACGCGATTTATTGAACAATACTTAACCATTTTGATACTTGACCAAAAAAGTCTCCAGTTATACGTAAACCCAAAGAGCAGCGTGATGTCTAGTTATTTCTTATTAATTGCATTAAAATAAAGCTGAGAGATAATTAGTTATATTTCAAATGAATGAGTCTCGCGGTGTCCAGTTAAACTTAAACAGAAAGAGCCACGTAATGTCTAGTTATTTCTAAATAATATATAGATAAATAGATATATACTGTTTATGGAAGGTTATAGGCCCTAGTGTTCACAACAAACGGATAGCACAGTGGTAGAGTTACTCCTTCACATGCTGTAGGTCACAGGTTCATATATAGTTTTAACACATCAATTTTTAACGTTATAAATCATTTCGAGGGGCGTCGCCGTTGTCGGGACACTACTCGAAATATATAAATACAAAAATAATACATTTTGGGATAATTGTTTTAGATTTTATTTGGCAACAGAATAATAAGTTACGACCAAAAAAATATTTCCTATTTTACAATTTTTAAATTTGTTGCCAACTTTAATTTATAATTAAATAAATTAAATATAAGCGCTATAAGGTAACGAAGTTAAATATTTGTTTGGGAATTTAAACTAAATTAATTGGCTTAGAAACTTGAAGAACTTTCTAAATAAAATTATATACTTAAATTTTACATTTTATCAAATAATTTAATTATATATTATGGGTTCGTTTCTTGCACATTCATTTCTCATATTTCAATGGAAAAAAAAAATGTAATGTGTTAGTTTTATTTAAAAATTCATAAGCTATTACCAATTGAATTTTCAAATTAACATGGGCACCGTTATTTTGAGATCATGTAAATTATCAGTTCCTGTTCTGCTGTTTGGTTCTAGAACGGAGTTAACACATATTGTATTTAGATTTTACTTTGACAACGGATTAATAAGTTCCTACTAAAAAGAAATATTAGCTTCTAAGGTATAATTATATATTTACAATTGTAGATCATACATTTTATTTCCGCCTTTTTACTTTTTCTCACCTTCACCGAAGGTATATAGGAAAAGTATTGTTTTCACCCAAAAAATCCGAAACCGAGATTTTAGCGGAATTATCCGTTTTGGGTGTTTTAGTCGATTTGAGTTGATTTTAGCTGGATGTCAGTCTAACTGTCTGAGCCACACATAACTCCCACAGTTTTTAAGCTAGAGAGTTGGGACTAGGTAGAAAAATCATTCCTCACATGTAGTTGTGCTGCCCGGAAAAATCAACATTTTCCGCCATCTTGAACCCAGTTTGCTGAGTCAGCAAAAATTTTAAAAAATCGTAAAAAAAATCGAAAAGTGGTCCGATTGAGTTGATCATTAACACTAAAATACCTCTCTGTGTGACGAAAAAACTCTTCATTTTGATTTTGGCCGCCATTTTGTTATCGATTTTAAAATTTTGAAACTTTGACGGTTAATAATACCAAAAGTATAAATGTTTAACATATAGCATAACGTTGGAACCGGTAAAAAATGAGGAACAAATATAAAAAAAGATGAGATTCCAATAATTAGTTTAAAAGTTATAAGCGAATATAATTATTAATTAGTCCGATAGTTAAGTTTGTTTACATCTGTCAAAATACCTCAAAAATTCAAATAATTTTTTTTTTAAAAACATTATAATAAGTAGGAGAAGCCACTTTAGTGGCCTCTTAAGTGAGGAAAAGATCCGAGGTACCACATACCCGATTATTTTTACTAATGCAATGTTATTTTGATAGATTATGTTAAGGCCCGTTTAGACGCTCAAGCTATTTGCACAAATCTGGCTTGTACAAGCCAGTTTGTGCAAGTAAACCGTTGCGTGTAAACACAGCATGAAGTTTGCGCAAGCCAAACTGAATTTCTATTTCATTCAAGCCATTTGCACAAACTGGCTTGCGCAAACCAGTTTGTGCAAATGGCTTGAGCGTGTAAACCGTGCTTTATGTTAAAATTAATTAAACAAATCGTTTTCAGGCTTGATAATGGATTAAATTGATAATAGTTAAAATGATAATTGATAATGGTAATATATAAGTAATTTTTTGAAATTATTCACCCTTATTATTCTAGTATTCAAGCACCACGCTCGCCAGAATGCATGGGAAAAGTCAATATCATTTATCCAATAATAATTTTTATAGTCCATAAAACTTATTTTATTATATTTTTTACTGCAGACTAAACCAAATAATTAAACCAATATAGTAAAGAGCAACGCTGTACCTAAAAGTATCTTATGAACATACTACTTTGTTCAAGAACATAATATGAAGGGGGCAAATTTTTTATTTTTTTGCTTCTTAATTTTAAAAGTTAAAGTAGATTGTCTTTACATATTAAGTTTGTTAGTATTTATATTGATATTATTCTGTCATTAATTGTAATATTGTTATATGACCTATACTGCATTCATTCATACAGTTTGGCAACGCAGCCAACATAAAAAAAAATAAACTAAATTAATAAGTAATATAGATTTAAAATTGTGAACTTTTTTCTTTTTTTATATCAAGGAATATATATTGTTGTATTAGTGGATTTTTAAATACGATTAAACCTGGTATTTACTTCAGTAGGTGAGGAAAACCACGAAAAAACCTCAGGTGGACCCCAAGAGTAATTGCCTTCAATAAGAGTAATTTATATTCTACCCTTTTCCCTTTCCCACTTTACTACAAAAAAAGAGAACGAATTGGATTTATTTCCACATTTCAAGAATCTCTAAAGGCGAGTTGAATATTTTCTATTTATCGATTTAACTGTTCGAGCCTCGTGATCAGAAAGATTAGACGCCTGTTCGTTTTATTTCTTTCTAAAATCAATTCTTAGGCCATCAAAAGAAGCGGAAGCATACGGACGTATTTGTTACAAATCCAGAAGGCTAAAATTGTATTGCTTCCGAGCTTACCATAACCAAACTATAGGTAAGACAAGCATTGTGATCAGTCAACAAAACGATTTTTTTGCCTCCAAATTGTAAATTTCTTCCACGGAAATGTTTTCCAGTATCTAGGAACATTATGGTCTGACAACATTCTTGCAAATGCCCTCATTATAAAATCTAATAGTCCGATTTTTATTACATTTAGATGGTGTGGTGTTAATCAACGGATGCCTCCATAATAATTTAATAAACTCTCATGTTCCCGAATGAACAATTTTCTACTAAACCATCTATACTTTATTTTAGAGATAGATCCACGTGACACATAAGTAAACAGCTGTTTTTTAGTATTTTTCAATTAGTACTTTGTTATCAGTTTTTGTTTCATCAAGCGGTTTGTCGCATGTAAAGGATATAACAAGAAAATAGAGCAATATAATTAATTAATCTTACACACCATTTAAAATAAAATTGTTCAGTTCATTGTTGAATTTTAAGGATCCACGCTCCGTTTCAGCCTGTGTTTGAAAAATTATAAAATGTAAGAGGGCGCAAACTGTGGGTGCCATTATGAGGCGGTATTGCGATAGTACTGTAATACTGTCCAATAATCTAATACTTACAAGGTAAGTAAAGTATAAAATTATATTAAGAGTTCTAATAGGGAGATTTTCATGAGCTTCGTTGCAAGACTTCTAAAATCCTTTATTGCTTCCGAACTTACCCAAGGAAACGGTAGCTTCGTAATCAATCTGAACAACATCATATTTTCAAGTCTCTGAATCGAAAAAATCCATTTCAGACATTAGAGAACATTTCTAGTCTGATGTATGTCTTTCGTTCTGTCATCCTGCATTTCCACGAACCATCATAACCGAAAAACTACTTAAATTTGGATTGTAGGTTATAATTAGCCCATTGTTGTTCCCATATTAATTTCAACACCTTCCTAGACAATCTGTTCGTTACTTTTGACAAATCTTCAAATTTCTTCAAAATCGGATGGCTACTATTAAAGACGTAGGTGTTAATAAAGAAAAAGTTTGTGCTCATAAAGAAAGGAAAGGCATTGACGCATGCGCCAATGCCTTTACGTTAAATGCAGTACGTTGAAATTAATAGGGTACCGACAAAAAGCAAATTTGATGAAAATTGGATAATGTGGATTTAAGTGTTAAACGAATGTAAATGTAACTAATGTGTAAATGTTAAACCACAGACTGACTGAAGACCAACAATTTTCCCCGATATTTGAAACGGATATTTATCTAGGATTAGTTTATTTTATTTTTCTTATTCTTAATCACATCCTCATCTACTGGCGGTGACAAGGTAGACCTTTGAGCCAGGGAGGATGTGATGTTGTCCATCCAGGCTGTCCTCTTTCTTCTTCTGTGCCTTTTCCCCTCGCACATGGCTTCAAGGGCTTTTCAGTGAAGTCTTTCACTGCTCATCCTATTCACGAGTCCGAACCATCGTAGTTAAGAGTTTTCGACTGTCAGCGTTGCGAGCTGTATGTCCAGCCCCAGTCTAATGGTTGAGTTTCTGACCCTGTCTCTCCTTGTCACATACCTTCCATAGATAACGCATTTCGGTTGCTTGGATGCGACTGAGGTTTTTTTTTTGTTAATGCCCACGATTCGCAACTATACTAGTTAGTGTGGGCATATAAACAGTTTTGAAGACAGTCTATTTCTTTTTATTTGGAGACATACAAATCTTTAGTTCTTTATAATGATCACAATCCTTCAATTACCTCCGGTAGGTTCGATAGCAAATTTCATTGCACACCTTTACATGCCGTATCGCTTCGACTGTAAGACGCACTTTTTGACATTTTCATGTCTTGACTATGACACATAACCTTGAAAAGCGTTACCAAAAACTAGCGTTACACGAGTAGGGAAGATATAGGAACAGGGAGTTAGGAAGATATAGGAGGTGTTCAATCGAGTCTGCCCGCTCTAGGTAGGTATTGTGTCTCCCACTACCGCGTTTGGTAGGGCCTACCCACCCCTGCCCTTCCGATCGGCTACCTACCACGTCTTACTCTCTTCTCTTCTCGCTACCACTCTAGTAGTCGCTCACGAGCCCCAGCGGTCCCCCCTCCAACAACTTCTGTTCTACTGCTCCGATTTGCATCGGACAAACGCCATAACCCTTAGAATTTTATTCCTTATAAACTTACATACATAAAATTTATTTTTTATTTTTGTTAAACTATATTGTTTTGCATTTATTATAAAAATATGGGTGAAGAAGCTAAAAGATTACTTCTTAATAAACTGGAAAAGAAGAAAAGAACTTTCTTTCTTCGTGCACTACATATGTTCGATTTAATTCCAAATTTACAAACGCAAGAATCTGCACGCTCGAATTTTTTGACATTACCAAAAAAACGACAACAAAAAGCGTTACACAAGCGTTACCAAAAAACGATACCAGCGTTACATGAAAATGTCTCACTGTCTTGCAGACTTGTATGCAAGCAATTATTTCCCCGAACCACCATAGCATGCAAAAGTGGTGGCGATGCAAAAATATTTGCATCGCCAAAATGAAGATGCATTATATTCGAGGTGCGTCTTATATTCGATGTATTTAATTTAACATATCTAATAACCGTTTTTACTCGAACTCCTTTTTCAAGAATACTGCTGAGATCTTGCTTTACTCCCTTTTTTCAATTATCTGAATTTTGCAGGGATGTCATTGTCGGGCCCTCCTATTTAATCAATGTTCAGGAATTTTAACCCGTTCAATTTCTGATGAGATTGTTCCTTTGAACCTATTTATTTCTTGTTAGCTTCAAAATTATATTTTGAAAATCTAATTTTGCTACTTCTCTGCCAGTGTCTGACTTAAATCTAAATAAAGATTCAAATCACCTTAAATCTAAATATAGATTCAATATTCCAACAATATCCATGTCCGACTGGCTAAATTTGAAGTCTAAACAAGTTGTGGAAAAAGAGAACAGAATATTTTCCCTTTGAAACAGGGGTGCTTCTTATATTCGATGGAATACGGTATATTTTAAATAATAAATTAAATACATTTTAGTATTCATGCACTTTTTGATAGTATACACTAATTCATAAATTAGAAAAGTAAACAATACAGTAGCGATATAATTAAACATTTCGTAGCGCTACAATTAAATATCCCTTAATAAACATTGAAATAATTAATAACCATTGGTGTTTCGAAATTAAATATTCCGTAGTGCTTATAACGTGTAAATTCATAAATCACATTACTTTCACTTCACATATATTACGAATAAGGAAAAGTAAAAAACACAAATGAATCTCTAGTAATTACCTAATTTTTTAATAGTGATGCTAGCTGTACCCTGATAAACTATTATGTATACTAAGTGGACCCTAAAGGGTAGAGGGAAGAAGATAAAGACTAAAACTACTTCATGTCTACTGACGGCAACGTTTCAGCTATACCAGCCATTTTCGAGCCTAAACATAATAATTATTATGGCTGGTAAAGCCGAAAAGTTGCCGTCAGTAGACCATGAAGTAGTTTTAGTCTTCTTCTTTTTCCTTCTATCCTTTAGGATCCACTTACTATACATAATTTTTTAATGTTTATCAGAATAAAAATAATAATAATAATAAAATCTAGAATTTATTTTAATTTATCCGATTCATTTTTTTTTTTAAAAATGCTTACTGATTCAAAAATATAAACCATTAAAAATGTGTATTTATGCATTTATATTATTTATACAGGGAAGTAGACATTTTATTATTATTAAAAAAAAAAAGAAAAAAAGAAGAAAATCCATTCGTAGTTACTTTTAATTTGCTCTGTTTACAGCTAAATATATATATATATATATTTTAAAAAATGAATACTTCGATTTTTCCAATAAAATACTGATTTAAGTAGTAAAAACTTATATTTTAAAAAGTTGTTTAACAACTTAAGGAAAATACTTTACTTTTTATTAAAAATAAATTGTTTTTTTTAGTTAAGAAAATATTTTAGATAATAAGATTTATAAAAGAGAGTAAAGAAAGTTTTGAAAATTTCTCTCTATTCGCAATTTGTCAAGGTATAAAAATATTAAAGTCAAATTAGTAACTTTGCGTAACTTTTCAAAATAGGGCAAACGCATTTGAGATTTTTTTTTTTCTTATCTAAAAATGAAACTGTCTTCGGAATAATTGAGAACTGATAAAGAAATTAGAGGTGACTGTATATTTTATGCAGGGATATAATTAACAATATAAAGTAGTATTAAATATCAAATACTGAACACTTGAGAAATAAGAACGTTGATGGAGGGCATCTTAATAAATATACAAAGAAACAGTCTCTCCACGGATGATAATACTTGTTTATTTATCAAAGCAGCTTTCGGCTTTTTTAAAGCCATCATCAGTGCCTATGAACAAACAATAAGCGTTAAAACTTACTAAATATAACTACATAAACCGAAATTAAAAGAAAACGAATAAAAGCTAATAACAAATCTACAAAAATAATACAAAAAGATAAATATATAATAACTAATAAGCTAAGAAAAAGATAAACAAGAAATTAAATTATATGATAATTAATCAAAGCTGCTTTGATAAATAAACAAGTATTATCTTCCGTGGAGAGACTGTTTCTTTGTATTTATTAAATATTGAACAGGTCAATAAAACTTTACACAAAAAGAGTCCGTAGGAAATTAAGAAATCAAACAAGTTCGTTTTAAAAGTTTGTTTTACCGATAACTTTAGACAAATATATTATAATGACGAAAGAAAATATATAATTATGAAAGAAAGGCCTATAAATGATTGTTTTCATCGTCCAAACACAATGAAACTACCAAAATATCTTCCCAAGATATAAATATTAATATTGAGAGGGGGTGATTTATTTTCTTACAAAATAAGTGACATGAAAAATTTCTTAAAATGTTTCATTTTTTGACAAAGAATAACTGTGATTTATTAAAGTTATTATCGTTTATTTGTTTAAAAAAGAGGGAAGGAACACGAAAAACACAATTTTAGAGGAAACGATGCGTAAAGTTAAATTGGTAGAAAAACTTACAGTTTTCATATTAAAAAAAGCAAGGTTGGTTGCGTATACTCACCAATAGGACAATAATTGCAACAGTAAACATGTGTATTTTGTAATTTCAGCGAAGTTTAGTAAAAATTCCCTCTCATGAATGGGTAATGATATTAATATTGATCGAAACGTTAGTTTATAAGGTAGATGTATAAGTCCAAAAAGTTTAAGTTCAATTCTTCCCCAAGTTATGGAACCACAAAAATTATTTTTTCTTTTTTTTTTCTTAAAAATAAAATTTATATAATTTTTTTTTGCCATGTAATTTGAGGGTATGAAAATTAAAATTATACTTTTCTTGATGGAAATTTTGTTAGTACAACGTTTTATCTTTATTTGGTAAGAAGAGATTAACTATGAAAAGGAAATAGATAATGTAGGAGTTGAGTCTGGTAAATTGAAATTATAGCTTTAATCATATATATTTATTATCAACTCTCACTGTCACTGAATATTACTGACGAGCATGAGTATAATAGAAGAGAAATCCTTCTTAATTCCTGCAATTATAATTGTAGAAATACACTAAACGTAAATAAAAAGTAAACTTACATCAACTTGTATTCCAGGAAGAGGAAAGACCCTTGTTGGCGGGGATTCCTTAGGTACATATCTGTAAAACTCTTGATCTCCAAGGTAGAATTTGATGGAGTAAAGAGGAGCAGACTCCAAGTCATAGATGCATTCTAGTGACAACCAACTACCCGCCCTAACAGCATTAGGGGCCACCAACTCCACGTCACGTAGGCACCATACAACTGCAACAGACATGACCATTGATTAGCTCAGCAGTTAAATTTTACTGAACTAACTCCAACCTCAAAATAAACGTAAAGTTAAGTCACGGAATCACAACTTTTTTAATTCTAGAAGAGTTTAAATGTTGATAACATTTTGACTATTATCATTCTCGAGGGAAATTGGAAATCGGTTAAAGTAATATTAAAGAGATAAGGTTGTTATCATAAAGAGCTTTTGCAGTTAACTTATAGCATAGTTATATTACAGCATCATCAAAATCCTTTCAGTAAACTTAGATAAGTTTAAAACTATGTTTACTTTACTGTAAAACATTTTACGTTTGATTTGATATAATTATAAAGAATAACACAATTTGTTGATTCATTCTTCATTTATTAGGCAACAAGGATTGGATCACTCAAAGCATGAAATAACTAAAGGATAAATTTAACTATTCTCAGAATGATTTTATCTCCTAAATTGGTATCATTGAGCATTATGCAACTAATGATTTTCCTATTTGTATGAAATGAAAATACAAGTCATAAAAATGTAAAATCCATGTATAAATCTATTTAGAATTTTCAAACACCTTTAAATAAATAAGAATTTGAAAGAACCGTCGAATCACGTTCTATAATAGTTAATTAAAGCAACGTTATTTACCAAAGTAACTTTTAAGTTTATTACAACGAGAATACTCGAAGCAGCTAATAAATTAAAAACTCTTGAAAAAGTAATTATTTAGAGAGTTAAGAACGATTTGTGTCACACAATATTTTTCCAAAAATTAATTACTGTCAACTTCTTTAATTAACGTCAACTTTCATAAAATCTTTGTAGTTGTAGGTACAGTTTACTTAAATTGTATGTATATTTTTAGTGGTAACTATATTTATATCTTGAATAGTATTTTCATCCGCACTACTGTTTCTCTCTAAAGAAACATTTGAAAGCATTTAGGAGAAATTCCAAATGAAGATTTTACCTAGTAACCATAACTTTGTTTGCTTACACAGTGAATTTGCCAGTTTAAACTTCTCTCCGAAAAACAACCACTGTAATTCTTCCTCTTGACAAACTTTAGTCAGCTATCATTTCACGAAGAGTAATGCCAGTAACAAACTCTTGCAATGTATCACACATGCTCGTGCTTCACCAAAGTAAGTACAATATCTAGGATTGTTCAAAACTTACAACTTAATTATGTAAATGCTCCACAATATAGCAAAGAGCAATTAAAACAATTAGAAAATTATCATAGTACTTATTTAACTCAGTATTACGTTTGAAATTGGCAATATCGTCTTATTTATACCAAGTAACCATTTGGAAAACATAATTCATGTCAGATTACGGTTTATAAATTTAATTGTAGTAGGTATAATAGAATAATTTATCATTTATGGAAGAACTGAAACGCAATATAATAACACTGAGATAAACAATATTGAAATGGTCTTTAATCGCATTATTCCCTAGTAACATTGTATAGAGAACGTAAATTTAAATAATTGTTTCAAAACCGACAAAGCTTATCAGTTTATACCAATTCCAACAGACCTACATTTAAATAAGAATGGATCAAGGCTATTAAAAAATTATAAAAAATAAAAAAAATCAACAAAGACAATTATAGTTGTTATGAAAATGCTTTATAAAGTATTTTAATATAATAATTATTATTATTTTTAGTTTTACCTAGTTGAGACTAAATTATAAAACATTTAAAGAAAAAATTTAAAATGGAAACGACAGATCTTTCTATGTCTCCAAACAACATTGGTCATTAAGCAATTTATGTCCAGTTCATATTGGTCATAAATATAAGTTAGGAAGCTAAACTAATGCTTTATATATGTCAGCTTTATTTTTTGAAAAAAGCCGAAACAGATATAAGTTTCTAAAAAATAGATCTTTATTCATCTTTGCTCAAGAGTTAAACTAGGAAATATTTAGATAAGTGACGAAAACATAACATCAGAAATTAGAAGTAAGGAGGAGTTTCATAAAATGATTTGAACTAGCTCTCCGCGTAAAATTAATACTGTTATCTACGATTGACACGAAATATAAACATTGGATCTCTGTATAAACATTGGATATAAACTTTAGATGCGTAGAAAGTGATTCTTTACGTACTTGTATTCATTACGCATGCGCGTTTCATATTTTCTCTTTTTTTCTGCCCTAGCGCGGTAAAAAAGAAGAATTCTTTTCACCTTAACGCACGATTAGCGAGTTGTTAACATTTAACTTTATTTTAAGTAATCGAGTTTTTAGTGAAAAACTATGATTGATTTATGTCATTATGACGAGAATGAGGAGTAATAATACGCTTTCCGAAATAATTAATTCGGCACAAAATACAACTAATGAATTATTGTCATCTTTATCAAAAGAGAAATACGAACTTACACTCAGGAAGTTTAATTATAATTTTTTTCTGTATTTATCTGTATTAAAATCCAACAATCGTAGATAAAGTACGGTACGCAACTCGTGCGAAAACTGCATTTTGCTTTGCTCGTGTGGTTTTACTACCCTCGCTGGTGCAAACTCCGCACTCGCTTGCAAAATACTACTTTCCGCACAAGACGCGTAATGTACTATTAGGTTTCTGCACGAAGTACGAAAAGAAACCTTATATAACGGCTCTGTCTGTCTGTCCGTTGGCATGTTTCAATTCATAAACTACTATAGTTAGAACATGAAATATCGACTTTGTTTTTCCTGCTGAATATAGAGATTGATTTTTAAAATTAAGAAAGCGGATAGAGAATATATAATTTTGTTGAGGGGTAACTATTAAGCTGTATAGAATAGAAAAAAACGTATATTTCCATAGATAAAGTTGTTTACAACAGTTTGTTAACAAACGTTTAACAACCCTGGTCAACGACCGTCGGGTGAGTTCCGCCTTTTATATTAACCTAATAATAATAATACATGAAATACCACATTAATATAACAATAATATCCTACTGATGCGAATTCATATTTATTCTTAAAAAATAAGTAAAAATACATTTTTAACTAACAACTACCCGCGTATAATCTAAGTACAATTAATTATTAAAAATCATACTACACAAATAAATAAATAAAAAATAATAATTATGATAATACATAAGTTAACAATAATAGCATAATTACAGTGACTTCGCATTTATCTTTAAAAAAATAAATAAATAAAATACACTTTAAACTATAAAATTGCCAAGGTTTAAAATAAATAATGCCATTAGTTAACAAAATAATCCAAATACTTCATACATGCCATAACAAATAATTTTAAAGTAATAAAATAACTGCCGTGATCGCGAATTTAATTGAAAATAACAAATAAAAATACATTTTTAACTAAGAACTGCAAGCACGTTAAAATCCAAAACAACAAGACAAAAAAACACGATAAATAACTAAATTAATGCCATAATTAAAATAATAGGTAAATAAAACGTGAATATAATTTCATTTTGTGAATACGAGTAAGCAATTAAACTGTATTACATCTTTCTATAGAAGATGTTCGAAAAATTAATAAATTAATAAGTTAATAAATTAATAATTTAATAAACCAATAAATCAATAAATTCACTAATAAATAAATAATTAAATGGATAAATAAATAAATAATATTAAAAAATTTATCCAAATACTTCATACACATGCAATAACAAATAATTTAAAATTAATAAAATAATTGCCGCGATCGCGAATTTAAATAAAAATAATAAAAAGAAAATTTTTTTTTTTAACAAAGAACTGCATGCACGTTAAAAACCAAAACAACAAGGACAACAAAACACGGTAAATAAATAAATTAATGCAAACTAAATTAATTAATTAATAAGTAAATAAAAAATAAATAAATTAAACTACATTATATCTTTCTATAGAAGATGTTCGACGGTAACAAGCATGCTCTAAATAATTGTCAAGTATTAAGTAAGTATTAAGCTGTATATCTAGGCCATAAGCTTGGCAGGGCAGTCCCTGGAAACTGCGGTTGCAATGAGTCTTAGATTTTTGGCAGCATTGTATCCTCCTGTGTTTCGTTATGATAATAACCCATTTTTCTACTTTATAAATAGACACTTTTATTTTTATGCATATATAAATTTATGCATATATTCATATATGAAGGATCTTTATAAAGAGAATGTATAGTGCTGGTAAAAAAAAAAAAAAATTGTAAGATTTTGATGAATTTTTACGTTTCAAGGTTTCTGAAAAAATATCTGTCTGTAGTCATGTAGCGTACTGTGCCGATATTGATGAAATTTGGCATACCTACATGCTCAGATAAAGTATAACACGAGATGAAATTGAAAAATTCAATTTAGCTCAATTTTTTTGCGACATGCTTCCTTCCCATAACCAAAAATATTTTCGAAAAAGTCATGATTGTATTAACTAAAACATTCTGCAATGTAATCCATTTTAATTTAATAATACAAAATCGTATCCCTGATACTCTAGTTCTTAATTATAACTAAATATAATAAATTTCAAATTCACTATAACCAATTTCATGGAACATGAAATTGGTTCGAAAGGTCGAGAAGCGTAAATGAAGCTTCCAATATTTTCCTCGAACTCTCGAATTAAAAATGGGTTGCTGGAGCTACATAAAGCAAGCATTTTTCTAGGGTATTGTGTAATTAAAATAAGTATGTAAGCGTAGATAAATATTGGTTCAAACATGTTATTAAAATATATAATTTTTATTGTAAACGAAGAAGCAAAACGAAGGTTGACCACTCAATCCAGCTAAGATAGGATTGACTTTTATTAAAATTGTATATTATCGAAGTGATGGTGAAGGGTCACTATCCACGTTAAGGATGATACCCTCTCAACAACCCCGTTCCATTATTCCACGTTCTATTGAAGAATATTTTTTTCGTTAGCCCAGGTCGTTGTACCGATATCTAAACATCTTGGTTATTCAACCAAGTTCAAGCTCCCTAGACCTATGTTATCATGAAAAACATCCAAGTTTGACAACCTGACAAAAATGTATCCATATTTTCTTATCAATAAGGTAGATCCTTTTTTGAATGAAATATTATTTTAAAACAAAAATAAATAAAAAAGATAAAAATAAAATGTTTACAGGTTTATTGTTAGAAGTAAAATTGCGATTTTATCAGAAAAACGAGAATAAAAGTGTTCAGTTCTTTAAAATTTCACCTTTTAATCTGAACCATCCATTGCTTTGATATCAGTCTCTTATAAAGTATTACAATGAGTTGAAGAGATTTATTTGTCAAGTTCTTCGGGGGGTTTATTTATATTTTCTTTTTTTTATTAAAAGCTCTATTGTGGTAAAGACACCCATTACAGCTGAAAGAGAGGAGGGTATTTAAAAAGAATAATGACATGAGATAGACATAAGTAACAATAAAAGAGAATGTTTTTCACAAAATATTTCTTAAGGACTAAAAGTAGAGCATATTTTATTTGTAAGAAGATGAGTCAACAGAAAACAGGGGTTGCAAAGTACTTCGTCATGATTGAATTTAAAAAAGTATTGAATATAAAATGCTTTGAATAACTCATAATGAAGGAAAATATAAGTATTCAATGTAGTACAGTGGATAGAATAATGAAAAACGGACTCCGTTTTTTGTCTGTCATATGACTCAACTTCGGGTTTTTCCTTTACCTTTTATCAGCACTGATGATGGCCGAGAGCCCGAAAACTAGATATGCGACATAAACATTCATTTTGTGGGGAGGCTTTCCGTTTTTCATCATTCTATTGACATCAACTTAGTGTGTACACACAAATAAGTGTGTTAAACACAAATAAGTGTGTTAAAAAATAGGTTAAAAATAAGCAAACTAGGATGCGAGGAAGCTATGTGCCAGAAAATTTTGACAATAAGTATTTAAGAATATTATATTTTCATCAATAGTTTTGCTGTTTAGAAGTTTTATCATTTTTCGAACGGACGACATATTAAATAGAGAGATTTGAAGGGAAGGTTAAAGGTACTCCGAACGGTATTCAATGATTCAAAAAATTGTATATCAACGGACTTTTTTTACGATATTGATACTTCCTTCAATGCAATATTGGGAAAGTAAAAAAATAAACCTTGAAAGCTACAATAAGTCAAGAAAAAGAAGCATAAGGTTTGACTGGGAAGGTCTCGTATCAGGACCTTTAATAGTAGGTATTTTGTTATTTTTCCCGTCTAACCTTATCAAAGTTAGAAATCCATTTCATCTCATAAGAGAATTTACCCTTCCTGCAACGGACTTTTACTTATTGACGTCTATAAACAACCGTAAAACAACACTAGAAGCAAAGGAATGAAGTTTTTTTTAAAAAAAAAAACCTTAAACGCTGCTTAGCAACCAAAAGTATAACCGGTGAAGGGGAAAAAACCTTCCTAGTTGAAGGTAGAACTCGCTTAACATTGATCTATAAAGGTCCGACGAAATCAACTGAGCGAAAAAAAAAAAAATGTTAAGAGAAAAGGAAAGAATTGATAAAGGGGGAAACGGTTAAAGTAGTAAAGGCGCTAACCACCTATAAAATCTCCTTCCATATTCTTTGCGCCTTTTTCGTTCGCTCTACTACCAAAGCCCCCCGAAAAAACACTTTACACCTCTTTCTGTTACAACCCAATACTTTCTTTAGATTCTTACTCTTCCCTCAACCCCTCCCTTTTTTATTTTCTTCAAAATCGCAGCCCCTTGAATCGAATTTTCCAAGGAGAAAATTGTATTTTCTATTGTTAAAATAAGGTAGAGGGGAGAGTAAAATAAGGAGAATGAGGGGAAAGAAGTAAAAATTGGAAAGACAAGAAATAAGATAAGCAATTTTTTTTATCGAGAACATGATTATTAAATATAAAAGGTTTTTTTTTTTTTTTTTTTTTTTTTTTTTTTAGAATATTTTTGTTTCTGATCAAATTTTCTCGAAATAAAAATTGGGATTTTTAGACTAATATTAGAAAATGTAAATAAATTAAAACCCCGGGGTAGTTAATCTTAAGTACATTTTTATATGGCTAAAAGATGATATCAAGTTCCACAAAGAAGAATTAATTTTCCGCTTCTAATTTTATATTAATTCCGCAATAATTTGATCGAATGAATAGACGAGGAAGGAAAATATCCTGTGAGCACTCCCCATAAGAGCCGGCGGTAATCTTGTAAATTCAAACCTAAGTAAGATAGAAAGGACATTTAGATAGTAGACATAGTAGATAGCAGCCTTTTATGCTTGACCAAAATGACTTTTAAGGTTACCTGGAGGTGTAACAAATTATTGGCTAAGAAGGAAATTAACTGATGAAATTAGATACATCAAACACGTTAGAGGCAGAAAGGATATATGTATTAGGCAAGATGATATAGGGGTTATCAAAGAGATCCTTACTTTTAATTTTAAGGGCGTTTCCACTTAACAGCAAATTCCCTTCTCTTTGCTCTGGGATCCTGGCAAGAGTCCTCACGCAAATTCCTACATTTTATGGCCTGGACAATACCTCCTATCCAAGTGGATCGTTTCCGTGCTCGCTTCCCGACCAGAAGAGGGACCACTCTAGAACTCTGCGAGGCCACATCTCTTTTTCCATACGTCGGACATACCCGCACCGGCAGGGCTCTATCTAGCTTCTATCCTCTCTATAAAATTTTCCTTCACTTCCATTTTCTACCGTATGTCATCATTCCTCACTCTGTCCAGTTGCAACACTCGACTGCTGCGTCTGAGGCCGTCCATCTCCACCGCCTAAATTCTTCCTTTTGCCTCTCCATCAGGGTCCATGCTTCCACTCCGTAAATCAAGATGCTCTCCACTATAGCACCCGGAATACTTCTTTGGTCTCTATTTGTAAGGACCTACACACCATGGAACGCTGCCTGCACCATATCTCTGAATAAAGATGTATAAATAATAAAATTAAAACGGGTTGGAGCGAAGAAACAAGTATTAGTTGGATATTGTTGCCAAAGCTATTAACGGTAGCGAAGACATTAATCATTAATCTGAAGAGAGAGAGCATTAACATTTTGACAGAGAGGAATGTACCAAGGTCATTAGCGTAGGTCATTAAGGTAGCTTACCGATGTGTTGAGATGAAGAATGGCAGGACTGTTCAATATAACCCAATTAACTGTTACTATGATACATTATCAATGAAATGTTTACAGGGGTGCAACGGTCAGTTACATTTGTCGAATAATATAACCTAAAATAGTAGTACTAAGAACATTACACAAGGCCACTGGAGAAGCTATAACGTAGATTATTAACAATAGAGTTTTAATTATCTAAAATAATCACGAACGCTGCATTATAGTTATGGTTTAACAATTTCCCAGGTGGAAACAGTACAATTGAACACAAATTTATTGGATGTAGAGGTTAGAAATTGTTAACTATTAAGTGGAATTTCCAAAGGCTACTCTCCTCTTTAAAACGCCATTCCTTAGATATTGGTTCGAGAAACGGTGAAGAGCTACAACCAGCAAAATAATCCTACCACAAGGCAGTAAGCTTCCTCTTCCAACAGTGGCCGAAGTTTCGGTGCCGCATTCAATTTGTGGGTCGTCTCGATTCTAGGGGTCGAGGAAGACCACCCGGCGATTAATTCTCCGTTATAAATAATTTAGCAATTGGCAGAAGTGGGTGGAAGGGGAAAGCGCGGTGTGGTTTAAAGTGAAAGTAATTAAGTGAGTGAGAGAGAGGAGAACTTAGCAAGGGGGAAATACATCCAGCAGACACAACTTTCCACCCCCTTCACGACCCAAGTTCAACTTTATATAAGTACAAATCAGGTTTTAGAACTCACTAACTTGATGTTAACTTCCAAACCATGCTTCTCGCTCCTTCGTCTTGACAACCTTTATACTCTGTTCGTTTTACATTTTACAGAATATTACTTATCCATGGGTTCTCCCCTCTAAAACTCGTGGAAAACTTGGATGAAGGATATGTGTGCCACTAGGTGCATAACGGAGTAGATGAAACTCAACTTGCCTCGGAAGACTATCAAACCGGATAAATGAGACTTTGGCCAACTTCATACTCTGTATAAAATTAAAAGGAAATTTTTAGTTCAGAAGAAAACGAAACAGCTTTAACCTTATAAGCATTATTTAAAGAAAGTTTTAAAGAATACATAAGAGAAACCTCCATTTCAAATAAAATAAGTGTTTAACAAATACAACCAGCTTTCTCTGATTTCTACACCGAAATAAATAAAATTCAATTGAAACAAAAAAATCTTGGCATGTTGCAGAACTACAAACTAAAATATTATTTAGAGATTTAACTAAACTACCCTTAATAACGACCAATTAATATGGTACTTTTTTAGACTGTTATTCCCCCCTATGTTTTTTATGTTGTTACCCCCTATGCGTAGGGTTTCACAGGTAGACTCGTAATAAACAGCTTGGTATTCCGGTGAAATTTGCGTCACGAAGGGGTAGCAGTCCACTGGAAGCATCTTCTGGGGTGTGGTGCATCGTGATGTTTACTTAAAGCAACAACAAGACATACTGTTGCTTCAAGTAAACATCACGATGCACCACACCCTTCAAGATGCTCCCAGTAGTGGAAGAGAAACGACGGACTTCATCCCAGCAGTCAAAACCAAGTTGTGAAAACCATTCTTTTGAGTAAATAACTATTTAGACAAAGAGATGTTTAGTCTAATGTACTGTGGGACGAAGGAATATCACACTTCTGTTCTTATAAGGGAGGTAACAGTCTAAAGAAGAACATTCCACCCACCTTTTTTCGATTGTTACTCTCTTGTATTTTATTATAAGGGGAGTAACAATCTAAAGAAGTGGCCTATTCACAATTTCAACACTACAACTATAACTTAGCACTTACTTGAGATAATTAGTAACATCACATATCATCAAAAAGCGCTTTCTTGCCCTTTAAATCAAAGTCTAGATATCTATTTAACTATATTTTTTTAAGCCCTAATAATAAACTGTAATAAACAGGTCAAGTGTGTGCTGGTCAGCACACAGCGAGGGTCCGTAGGCCACACTGTATAGTTTAAGTAGTACCCTATTGATGGTGTATTTAAAATGCTATACACCATCAATAGGGTACTACTTAAACTATACAGTGTGGCCTACGGACCCTCGCTGTGTGCTGACCAGCACACACTTGACCTGTTTATTACAGTTTATTATTAGGGCTTAAAAAAATATAGTTAAATAGATATCTAGACTTTGATTTAAAGGGCAAGATATATTCAAAACATCTGATATTCTCAAAACACATAAACAAACTTCCGATAAAGAATTTTTTTGCCACTGAACCGGACTACAACCATATAAATACATCGAAAATACCATAATTATAAAAACGCGTATTTTGTCAATAAAAAATAAAATAATATTTTTTTCGAAATTTCCAAAAAGTGGTATCTTTACTTTTGGTCGAAGAATGTTTAGGAATTTTTTCAGATTTTTTGCACTTCACATAAGCGAGATAGAGGGGGGGGGGGGGGGACACGTTTCACACCCGCTTTAAACTCGCCTACACTCGCCCTATCAAAGTTATAACCAAATAATTATATATTTTTGTAATCAGCTTGACGTACCCTTTCATATGATACCCCTCACGGTGTCGAAAAAAAAATATCTACACACTATAAAGCCGCATGGCTAACTGACTCACTCACTCACTGATATTAATGTTTACCCACTTCCAGAAGAGCTAGAGATTTGCGGTTTGCGCCATTTGACGCGCTAAGTCCATATTGTGAACCAAAAAAACTATAAAAAGTTTACTTTTCCCCCTCCTTCCCCCCCTAAAAAAATAAAAATGGCCGACTTGATTTTTAAGCTGTTTTGGGGCTTGTTGCGGCTGAATGGTAAGTCGTATTGGAAAACAGATAGCACCAGCGGTAACTGATTTTAAAAGATCTACAACTTTGGTTCTATGACTTTTGTCGTAACTATCGGTTGTACCCTAAATAGTGATTATTTTGGTATTTTTTGTTTTTATTTTTTCTTTTTTTGACTTTGATTGGCCGTAGTTTCTAAAATTGTTGACCGATTTTATTTCTGATTGAGGCGCTTGAATCTCACACTAATCCTCTTTAAATTGAGTATATTTTATTTAATTAGTTTAGCCTATTTGCTGACAACATGAGAGTACTCTTTTTCTTGTGTGCCGTGTCACGTGACCACTTTTTTGGTTTTTAATATGGTGTCGTATATCATCTGAAAGGCCTTGATTTGTACATTAACGCTATTTTATTGGTTTATTTTTTAAAAATGTTGTACACGTACTTTTGTACCGGATTATAATTTTGTTGTAGGTTAAAGGGTTTAAATAATTTTTTTTATTAGGTTATTTTATTTATATTTCTTTATTAGTTAAATTAATGCCCTTTTGTAGGTATTGTTTGTTTTTTAAAAATATAATTTTGGTACCCTTAGAGTACAGGAGTACAAATTACAAAATCTAATAGTTTATGATATAATATGATGTATATCATTGTAAAGCTCTTGAATAGTAGATTAATTTCTGTTCGTTCAATTTTGTGTTTTTTTGTGTGTGTGTGTGGGGGGGGGGGGGGGACTGTTTATATAACGGTTTTTACGTGTTCTTTGCTGTGTTATTTGTTTATTAAATTATGTCCGACCTTCCCATCCCCTCCTGGCATCCCACATTACTCAATCCCCTCTATAACTCCACAGTCAATCGCTTTCTTACTTTGCACTGTTAGTTTACTTAGTCATTTTTAGACTGCGAATAATTATAACTGTATTATTAACCCACCTCCTAAAACATTACCAGATCTTACATGTACCGACTTCTATACAAGTGCCTGGCCACTCGACGGGCAAAGGCTGGCCGCAGACCAGCCAAGACCGGCGAGTATATATATATATAACCTTAAGTTTCTTACCCTAATTTTTTTGAAAAACCTTTTTTTTTAAGTCGCTATATTTTTAAAATATGTGGGTAGGTACAAGACACATGCAAGCCAAATTTCAAAGTGATCGGATGAAAGGTGTAGCCGTGAGAGCACGCGACAGGACGGACTGACAAACACACGCAGGAAAATATAAGGGTCCTTGGTTTTGCCTACGGACCCTAAAAATATATTCCTTCAAAAAGTTATTATAAATAAATTGATCAGTTAATTGTCAAATATCCCCAATAAATAATTATAGAATGTAAGATGAATTTTTATTAGAATGTCTCAATTGGTTCATTTACAAGATGCGGCCCAGGATAAAAGATTGCCGGATGGAAGGGAAGTCTCCCTAGGGGCCTAGGTTTGAGGTCACACCAGGCCCAACAAAGGGCTCAGACCTTGGTTGTCCCTGAATGAATGCAAATTAGTTGGAACTAATAAAGGGCAGACCAACTCTGCCTTTACTCAGCTTGGACCAATCTCCCATGACCATGTTAATTGACAAAATTAAATCTCACTTTATCTTCTCCCTTCCACACAACAATCTATAGAGTGAAACTTTTAATTGCAATTTATAATTAAAATTTTTAATTGTGTTTATACTGGAAGTATCTCCTCCCGTTTTATCTCATGGTAGTTTGTTTCTAATATTGAATGAAAGTTTCAAATATCTATGATATCATTTTATTACATTCCAATTATCTGAGTTTAAGTTAAATAAAAAAGTGTGAAAATATTATGCTAATAAGCATAATTATCAACCTGGGTATTAGTAAAGTAGAAACTTTTGGTTTGGTTTACCAAATCTACTTCAATCTGGACGAAAATCTGGTTGTCTCTATGTAAATAACTAAATTAAAAGTAATTAATGCCATTACGTGTATCTATTATATTAATGAACAAAAAACAAATCACGTTTCTTAACTTATACTATATTTAAAGGTGGTTATTTTTAAATATGTTTTAACTAGTTTGTGAGCTCTACATGAAGAACTGACCCTAGCCATCTCTAACGACTTAGAGGAATGTATAGTCAGAAGAGAGATATCGGTCTGTATGTATCACTGGTAAGCCAACTGCACTTTTAAGCTGAGATTAACCAACATTTTTATATGACATATTTTTTATACCATTACAAATCCATGTTGATGTACAAGGTGTGTCCCAAAAGTAAGGTCTCCAAGCGCCTAGCGGCCGAGGAAATTTTTTTTCCATAGAAGGCTGTACTGCTACATTATGTGGCTCTTCTCCTTCCCCTGGCTACCCTAGTTGACCAAATCGGACCCTTAGTTGGCGTGTGACGCAGAATAGAGATGGCTGCTTTCATGACGACTGCCGCCACCTCCCTTCCTGTCTATACTCATTGTGAACTCCGCTCAATTATTCGTTTCTTTAATTCGAGGGGTGAAACCCCCATTTCCATTCATAAAAAAATAAAAGAGACACACGGAACGAACTGCATGTCTGCGAAATTGGTGTAGAGTATTTTCTGAAGGTCGGACGGAAGTTCATGACGAATCAAGAAGTGGGAGATGAAGTTTAAAGTCACGCAATCTGCTCTGAAAATCATGGCAACAGTTTTTTGGGTCCAGAAAGGGGTTCTTCATATCGAGTTAATGCCTACCGAAACCACAATCAATGCAGCCTTTTATTGTGAGACTGAAAAAACACCGCAGAGCAATCCATAATCTAAGACGAGGCATGCTGACAAAAGGGATTTGCTTTCTGCATGACAACGCTCGGCCACATGTTTCCCGTGACACAAGAGCCGTTTTGCATCAGTTTGGTTGGGAAATTTTATTTCAATCCCCCCCCCCCCCCTTACAGTGCAGATCTTGCCCCGTCGGACTTCCACTTGTTCTTGAGCCTGAAGAAACATTCTGGAGGAAGAAGGATGACGACAGACGAGGAAGTGAAAAAAGAAGCCACAGGGTAACTGGAAAAGAAGCTGGCGGCGAGTTTTTATGAGGTGGGCATCAACAAAACTTCCAGTACGCCTTGAAAAGTGCATCCAAGTAGTGGAATGGAGATTATACTGAAAAATAACACTTATATACACAACATGTCCATGTAACATTTTTATTTTGCTTCCGAGCTTACCGAAGGTAACGGAAGCATTGTGTTCACTTTTGAGAACGAAAAACTTTTATGCCTCCGATTTTAAAAATTCCAAGACAGAAATCTGTTTCAGACATCAGGGAACATTTTTGGTCTCGTGTCTGTCTGTCTGTCTGTCTGTCGGTCTGTGTGTCCGCGAATTATGAAACGTGCGACGATAACTTGAGTAAATGTCGACCGATTTTGATGAAATTTGGTAGACATGTTCATTTTACCAATGCCCAGGACGAGTTCGTTGGACAACGTTATCCGTCCAAGCGTTCACGAGCAACTTTCGCGTAAACGTGAACTTCAAATTTAAAATTGGAATTTTAGGTCGGGAAAAAAATCTATCTTCATCTATTCAATGAGACAAACATTTTTTTCAAATACAATTTTTTAGTAAAACCAACACCGACACCGCTATGAAGTGTTAAAGATCGTTAAAACTATTAATAGTTTTTACACAATATATGAATAAAGTACGTGATAGGATGCGAGGAAGCTATGTGCCACACTAATTGGCAGTCTATTTTTTATTTTTTAAAAATATGGAGACCTTATTTTTGGGACACTCCTCGTACACGGATGGTTTTTACCATCTATAAAGAAACAAAGGTCTCATGATGGAATAATGAGAACTTAAAATTTATGGATACCTCACTGCAAGTAAAACAAAAAAAAAATGTTAATCGGCCGACGAACAGGCACAAGACCACAATTGTTTTTAATTTCTAAAACGCAATTTTGTCTAGGAAATTTAAATTTGGGGTTATAAAAAAGATGCACAATACTTCCGTTACTTTCACAATACTCGGAAGCAATCTGTAGTGTTTGAATGGTTGGCACGCTAATTTTGTTCTCTAAAACCACTGACGTTTGGCACAAAATATGCTTCGAACACTACTATAGTATACTTATAAAAGAGCACCTCATAGCTAGTTCCGTTAGCTTCGTTCTTTTTTCGCTAAACAGATTCATTTCTATTTATAAAAATAATTAAATTCGGTACGACATAAAAAAAAGAAATTCGTCCTTCAGAATAAAAACAATGCTTCAGTTATATTCGGTAAACTCGGAAATAAAATGTATTTATCCTTACATAATAATTTTTTAATCTTCATATATAATAATCGAAACTAAATTCGATGAGCGAAAAGGAGATTTACAGAAATTTTAACCTCTTGTGATAGAAAACTTTATAACCATGTTTAAGATCTATAGTATGTAAAGTATAGCTGTGGAACAACATTTTAAAGACTACTTTTCTAACTAGGCATCGCGTGGCTCTATCATTTCGTATAGTAATAAATATGTATAAAATATTGAAAAAATAGATTATCGTGAATCATGATGAGTTGATAGATAATGGGTCTGGTAGTAGTGCAGCGGCTAGTAGTGAGGGAACCACCCCGCATTCTTACTATTCCCCTAACCACACAATCTCCTTTTTAATTATTATAAAATGTATCTCTTTGCTACAAACAAACTACTGCATGTATCAAATTGAAATGTTGCATGCCTGTTTCAATTGAGCATTAGATGGTGTCTATGAAGTTTTATTAAAATCGTTACGTTAGAACGTAAGATATCGGTAAAAAGGTTGTTTTCTCTATTTTAAACGTTTTGGTCCGCTTTAATAGTTTTAGCGATCTTAATTAATTCATAGCGGTGTCGCTGTTGGTTTTACTAAAAAATGTTATTTGAAAAAAATGTTCGTCTCATCGAATAGATAATGATAGAATCTTTTCCCGTCCTGAAATTCCAATTTAATTTTTGAACCTCTTGTTTACGCGAGCGTTGCGCGCGAACTCTTGGACGGATCACGCTGTCCAACGTACTTAGCCTTAGTATTAGTAAGAGGATCATGTATACCAAATTTCAACTAAATAGGTCAACTTTTACTCAAGTTATCGTCGAACACGTGAACGTTACTGACAAACAGACAGACAGACAGACGGACAAGATGCATAGTGTGTTGAATGTAAGAAGCTCGCTTGCGCTCGCTTCAATTAAATACATTAAGTTATATTTATTAATTATATTCTACAAAACGTTCATTCTTAAATATACCAAAACATGTAAATTTGTTTTGTTAAACAAAATAAAAATCCTAATTAATATAATTTATACAATATAATTAAACGTTTGTACCATTAAAAAAAAAAAAAAAATAACAATGATAAATTAAACAATTTTAAATGTTTCTTTTATCATAAAATAAATTAAACAAGGGAAAGATTTCTTTCTTTTCTTTTCAGTTTGCTACAAATTAAAATCTTTTTAATTTGAATGTCACATAAAAAGAGAATAATTTTTCAAAACCTTCCTCAAAAAAGAGGGAGGGCTAAAAGAAGTAAAGTGGTGTAAAAAATAGCAATATAACAAAAAAAAGAGCAGAATACTTAAGTATGCAAATATGAGAGGAAAAGATGCCTAATTTTCTGGGTGATTAAGAGTAGGGTTGGTATTATGTAGAATACGGAACATTTGCTCCAAAAGCTTTTTGGGGGTCTTCTTGCTTCATTGTCCCCTCTTTTCATTGGCTTCCTAATTCTCCACTAATATAATATTCTCAGACCATTTTCTCCCACAGTGGGGGCAGAGTTGGCCACTATTTCCTAATTTAATCAACAGGTTAGTACTTTAAAGTAATTAAGTTTAAGACTTAGATTTTATTTCATTTGGGTTTATTTTAAGGCTGAAATATTAACTCAGATGTAATTGTCGATCTCTACAGCATTGTTTACAAAGATATAAATACATATATAAGAAGAAAAAAAATATTAGAGAAACTAAGGTTAGAAAGGATATCTAAAGCCGGCAGGCCTCATAGATTAGACTGTTTAGGCCGTAATATGCACACACGCATACACGATATGCCTTGGGAGGACTGATAAGTCTAAAATTCCAGGCCTCTGATGGATCGTGGACCAAAATTAAAAACTTTTGAAGTATTCCGGTTAACACAGAATTTCATACTTATTTATGTCCTCGTACCAGGACAGTAGTATTAATCTAGAAGACAGCAACTCTAATTCCGTAAAATTGTTTCTACAAGTTGATACATACTTTTATATTTCATTCTTTTGATATGATAAATAGACAGAACTGCAGTCTACCACAACATCGTCGTTGCCGAAATTAATAATAATAACTGTAAAAGTACAACACAGTATTTAAAATCTTATCAATGCCTACAATATATCTTAAAGACAAACTTTTTAAAGTAAAATTAGTTTTAGGTAAAGGATACCTAAAAGTACTGAAATTCATATTTAAGAGTAGGATGTCTCAACGAAACAAATAGAAAGCCTTCGACGCATGTATCATCCCATGTCCCAACATACGAAGCGCAAACTTGGTCTATGACCGAAAAGGATGCTGAAAAACTGAGAGTATCACAGAGAGCGATGGAGAGAAGTATGATGGGAATTAAAATACAGGACAGGATAAGAAGTACGGCCATTAGGAGAAAGACAGGAGTAAAGGATGTAGTGGAATCAGCGGCTTCGTTGAAATGGACTTGGGCTGGACACGTTGCAAGAATGGACAACAGGAGATGGGCGAAAATAGTGATAGAATGGTGCCCGAGAAAGCTAAGACTCAGAAGGGGACGACCTGGAAAGAGATGGAGAGACGACCTAGAGGCGCAGGGTGGTACAGCGTGGAAGAGAACGGCCCAGGACAGACAAAAGTGGAACTCCTCACTGGAGGCCTATGCTAAGTCCAGAAATGGAACTAACGCTTATGCACAAAAAAAAAAAAAAAAAAAAAAAATATAAATAAAAATTAAATAAATAATAAACTAACTGAATTTAAAATAGCATTAGTAATGTATTGAGATTAATATAATAACAATTAATGATCAATAAATAATAAATATATAAAAATGAATAAAATAGTTTAAGAAGAGAATTTGTGTTATTAGATAAATTAGCCAGAAGCTGTATACTATTATTTATCTTTTATCGTTTTTACATTTATGCGTGTCTTATCTAAAATAGAAAAAGTAAAAAATCGGTCCGAGACAACTCAGACAAACTTTCTCATATATGAGTTTATAATTACTTAGCCCAGTGTTCCATTTATTAGTTTTCAAATGTACATTTAAATATTATTGAACATTTCATCAAAATTTATCATAAAAATAACTTCTCCTGGTCGGGGAATCGAACCCGGGCTCTCTCCGTCCGCGTTTTAAGCTAATATCTCAGGAACTAGATTTTTCCCGGGAAAACGGCTTATATCGTTGGATTCGTATTCAAATGGACTACATTATAGAATTTTTTAATCAAAATCGTCGGAACCGTTTTCGAGAAATAATTTTTTTTCATGTTTTTTCAGAGTTTTTGGGGGGTAGCGCCCCCAAATTTAGAGCTAAAATTCATTTCTCGATTTCGCCTCGGGGTATGATTTTTCTGAACATGTATGCCAAATTTCGTCAAAATCGGCCCAGTAGTTTGGGCTCCAGGCGTCTGCACAGACGACAGACAGACGACAGACGACAGACGACAGACAGACATTTTTTAAAAACCACTTTTTTGGACTCAGGGGGCCTCAAAACGTGTAAATCCATCAAAATCTCAAAATCGAATTTTCGCGCCATCACAATACTTTCTCTTTATATGAGAAAGTAAAAAAAAGAAGGAACATGATTATTACTATTATTAATACTATTATTACTATTGTAACTAGAGTTATTAGTGTTTGAATTATTATTTAAATTTGTAACGATTAATAATTTTTGTAATGAAGAGATAATAAAGGCTTTATTATTATTTTAAAGGATACCTAAAAGTCATGAAAATTATAGTCTACCGCGTCGGAATCATCAAAGGCCTACTTACCTATGTAATTTGTTCGACTTATTTCTACATGGCTAAATAGTTAAATATATATGTAGTTAAGTAAATATTTAAATAGTTTATTAAATAAAACAACCCAAAAAAATATAGTCTACCAGCAATCTAATGTTGCTAAAGCGGTACTTCTTTAGTTTGTTACTCCCCTATGTGTTTTTAGAATATAAATGACTTTAACTAAACCGTTATTAAGACAAAGTGATGTTTAGCCCAATGTACTTTGGGACAAAGGAATATTACACTTCTTTTTGATAAGGGGAGTAACAGTCGAAAGAAGAACATTCCGTACACCTTCTTTAGATAGTTATTCCCTCTGTTTTCTTTATAAGGGGAGTAACAATCTAAAGAAGTGCCGCTAAGGCCATGGTAGACGCAACGGAATCCACGGTCAACCGACCGTCACTGCAGCGCCGATCTTTTCATGTCGCTCAGACTTATTTTATTTACCGGAAAAAACACAAATCTACAAGGCTAATTGTTTGTCTACAAGCAGTTTTATACAATCTGCAAATTTTATTTTCGTATTAAATATTTGATATAAATTTCTTAGTTAATATTTTTATTTATATTTCTGTAATTAACGTATAGCTTATTGTAGTTCCAGCATTAAATTCAGCCTATAAAAGTAGTGATGTCCACATTGTGACCAAGTCTACTCTTTGTCTAGCCCATATCCTTACTTCACTCCTACTCTCATGAGCAACACTGCTCTTTTATTTTTATTGCTTAACACTTAGCCAGTATTCAGAAGAATAAGGCATAAACCTTATAGCATAAAGCCTTATTTAGAAGAATAAGGCGTAAACAGACTTGGCCGCAATGTAGATATTACTACTTTGATAGGCTGACCATAATTTTTTTTTATGAGTTCTCTTCTTTCCATCATCCACTTAACTCATATGTGAGTGCACATGATACTGATGTTTTATGCCTAATTCAGAAACTGGCCAAGTGTTAAGCAATTAAAATGAGCAGTGTTGCCATTAAAAGTAAAAGTAAAGTAGGTTATAGACTAAATAATAAGCAGACTGCATAATATCACTATAGACTGCCTTTTGCTTCCGAGCTTACCGAAGGTAAGGGAAGCTATGTGATCGTTCTGAAGAACGAAATAATTTTAGGTCTCCGATTTCAAAAATTCCAAGACAGAAATCCGTTTCAGACATCAGGGAACATTTTTGGTTCCGTGTCTGTCTGTCGGTCTGTCGGTCTGTCGGTCTGTCGGTCTGTCGGTCTGTCGTTCAATTTTTGCGAACCACCATATCTTAAAAACTACACGTCCAATTTTAATGAAATTTGGATGGTAGGTCATAATTAGCCCATTGTTGGTCCCATATAAGTTTCAACCTTCAGCGCTTATTTGTTTGTCATCCACATGCTCACAAACATACATTTATTTACAGCCATATCTTTAAGAGTAATCATCTGATTTTTATGAAATTTTTATGGTTTGTCGAAAGTAGCCTGCAGATTGCACCTGCCTAATTTCAACCTTCTGCGCACTTTAAATCGTGCTAAATTAATATGTCTTATATTATAAAGCCGCATGGCTAACTGACTCACTGACTGACATTAATGTTTACCCACTTCCAGAAGAGCTAGAGACTTGTGGTTTGCGCCATTCGACGCGCAACGTCCATATTGTGGACCAAACTAATTATACAAAGTTCACTTTTCCCCCTCCTTCCACCCTTAAAAAAATAAAAATGGGTGACTTGATTTTTAAGCTGGTTTGGGGGCTTATTGCGGCTAAACGGTAAGTCGTATGAGAAAATGGATAGCACAAGTGGTGACTGTTTTAAAAGATCTACAACTTTAGTCCTATGAGTTTTTGTCGTATCATCGTCGTTTGTTCCCTAGATGGTGATAATTTTGTTATTTTTTGGTTTTATTTTTTTCCATTTTTGTCTTTGAATGACCATATTTTCTATAATAGTTGGCCGATTTTATTTCTGATTGCGGCGATTGAATCTCACACTAATGCTCTTTAAATTGAGTATATTTTATTTCATTAGTTCATCCTACTTCCTGAGAACATGAGAGTAAACTTTTTCCCGTGCGCCGTGTCACGTGACCACTTTTTTTTGTTTTTAATATTGTGTCGTATATCATTTTAAAGGCCTTAATATGTAAATTAAAGCTATTTTATTTGTTGATTTTTTAAAAATTTTGTACGTATACTTTTGTACCGATTTATAATTTTGTTGTAGGTTAAAGGGTTTAAATCCTTTTTTGATATTAGGTTTTTTATTTATATGTATTTATTAGTTAAATAAATGCCCCTTTGAATTGTTTGTATTATAAAAATATAATTCTGGTACCTCAGAGTACAGGGGTACAAATGTTTAAGTTAATCTTTTATAATATGATGAATATCGTTGAAAAGCTCTGGCAAAGTAGATTATTTTTTGTTATATTCTATTTTGCGTTATTTTTAGTTTTGAGGGGGGTAAAATAAAAAAAAACTGTTTATACAGCGGTTTCTACGATTTGGTTGCAGTTTTATATTTGTTTATTAAATTAATTATATGTGCGCTAACTTTTGGTGCTTGTTGGAGGCTTTGTTTCTCCAACAAATGTTTAAATTTCTTCAACTTTATTAAATATTTACTGGAACAGTGCCGCGCCGCGCCGTTCCAACTTTTTGATTATTTTAATCGAGGTATTTTTCTTAATTTGGTCTTTTCTTTGCGAGGAAGCTATGTGCCACATTAATTGGCAGAGTATTTTTGTGAGGGGTCTGGAAATTGGCCTATTTTTCATGGGTTGGATTTTGGCTGAGGATATTATTTCGTTATTGGCTTCAGCATCATGGGCGTAGTCTTAAATTAAAAAAAAAAAAAATTATATACTACACAATAATAAAGTTCTTAAATTTTTGTTATTAACTAGGCATCGCGTGGCTCTATCATTGAAGCGAGCGTATTGCAATAAAATACTGAATATTGAAATTTGTTAATCATGATGAATGTCATAGTTGAAGATAAGTAGAAGAGGGTAGTGAGGGGTAGAGTGAGGGTACTCTGTACAAAGCTTTTCTTCCTAAACAAACCTACACACAACGCGACTATAAGAATCTTAACCACCCGTAATAGTTATTAAACTAATATTATAAATGTATCACTTCATTACTCAAATACTACTGCTTGTATTAAGTTGAAATTTTACATACTTGTTTCAATTGTACTTTAGACGATGTACATGAAGTTTTATTAAAACGTTACGTTAGAACCTAAGATATCGGTAAAAAGTTTGTTTTCTCTATTTCAAACGTTTAGGTCCGCTTTAATAGTTTTAGCGATCTTTATTAATTCATAGCAGTGTCGTCGTTGGTTTTACTAAAAAATGTTATTTGAAAAAAATGTTCGTCTCATCGAATAGGTGATGATAGAATTTTTTCCCGTCCTGAAATTCCAATTTTAAATTTGAAGCACACGTTTACGCGAGCATTGCGAGCGAACTCTTGGACGGATCACGCTGTCCAACGAACTTATCCTGAGTATTAGTAAATGAAAGATGTATACCAAATTTCAATAAATCGGTCAACTTTTACTCAAGTTATCGTCGGACACGTAAACGTTACACACAGACAGACAGACAGACAAAATGCATATTTCGTTGAATGTAAGAAGCTCGCTGACGCTCGCTTCAATAACATTCTTTATATTTATTAAATATTTCATTCCTCGTCACTGTTTTAGTAGTTAATCTATTCATTATTTTATCTTTTCAGGTAATATCTACGATATCGTGATAAATTAAATTTACATTTAAATTTAAATGGTTCAATAACACCCATATGATGCCTTTTACAAGAAAAAGCCTGAAACAAATGTCTGATCTCTCCATTTTGCGGTAACATGCTGCTACCTATACTAGGATATGAAACGAAAATATAATTTCAATTTTATTTCACTTTCATTTTTATTATAAAGAGCTTTATTGCCTCTACTTATTTCAATTATGGGTAATTTAATATTTAATTTAAATACGAGGTAAAGAGTAATAACATTACCGAAAGAAAAGAAAAATATTTATTAAAGAAACTAGACAAAAAAGCCTTTGACAATGCCATATTATTTTTGAGTGGGGAAAAAAAATCCTTTCTTTAGAACAAAAGCCATATCAAATATTTTTACCCCTTTATTTTTGGTGGAAATTATTAGATTTTTTTCTGTGTTGCCTCGTGTCGGCATTGCTTGGTGACAGGGTTAGGTGAAGATAAAGCTGTGAATACAATATGATTCGGAGTGGCGGGTCTTAACATTATCCTTGAGTTATTCACAGAAAAACAACAGACCCGCCTCACTGATTTAACATATCTCATCCTTTCTTATATTTTTATTATATTTCCATAACACATTGAGAAAAATAAATGAAAAAGTTATAATAAAAATAAAAGTGAGTATCATTAATTATGAATAAAAATATATACATATAAAATATGTATACCTATATAATGCCCTATTCCCCAGGCCCCCTTTAGGGGCTCATACTAGGAATTAGTGGATGTTTCCTAGTAATAACATATTGCACTATAACATATATAATTTAAAATATACTAGCCTCCTCCTCGCGCTTTGCTCGGGGCTCATACTTAGGATCAGTGGATGTTTCCTAGTGCTAACATATTGCACTACAATATACATAAAATATACTAGCCTCCTCCTCGCGCTCTGCTCGGGGCTCATACTAGGCATTAGTAGATGTTTCCTAGGTCTAACATAATGCAGTATAACATAAATAATATAAAATATACTAACCTGCTCGGGGCTCATGCAAGTGACCAGTGGCTGTTTCTAAGTCCTAACATAATGCAGTATCATGAAGGGCAATCAATTAAAGAAATTCCTAAAAAGTTTCGTTTTGCAAAACCTTCATAAAAACCAATCATTACTAAATTATAGATCATTTATTAAGAATAAAACTACCGGACACTATAAACTCTCCTGAAGATGCTTCTAGTATTAGGAGTGAAACGTGCGGCGACGCTCACCTTTCTAGACAGTGGTCACCACCGGAACATCTAGAACTACCTTGTAAATTTAACCGAGGAAGCTAACGAACTTTATTAAGAATAAAATACACTAATTATTGCATGATTTCTTATATTTCTTGTTTAGTTTCCTTTTTATTTCTCACTTAAGTAGAAAATATACAGACGTCTGGTGTGTGCAGAAAATTTATTTTAGGAAAATCATATATCGAGTCGAAATCAATAAATTACTTTAGTTTTAAAGTCCCCACCCAACTCCCCTACCAACTCTCAGAAATGGTTCCAATTTCCAATGATTTTGAATTAAAATAATCTCAAATTTAGCCAATTAAATACGAATCCAACCATATTTAGTGCTTTGAGTGCTCTCTACCAGCCATACACAGGCAGAAACAAATTACATTAAATATTATTAATATACCATTAATAAATTAAAATATATATAAATTAATACAAGTAATTAATATAATGGGAAACACTATAGGGTTGAAGGAACAAGGTAAATCGTTTATAATTAGTAAAAAATAACAGAGGTCCTAACGAAGATTACTGAGGGGGGGCTTGGATAGGCTCGAAATAAGAATTCTCAAATTTAACCTAGTATATATTATGTCAAGTAAATTATTAAACCATGATTCTAGAATATTCAAAGGTTCAAGGAAAGAATGAATGTTTGCACGAATTAGTTAATCGAATAACTTACAGAAAATACTGTTAAAGGAAATCTGGCGATAATTAGAGATGACCAAAAGAATGATGAAAGAATAAGAAGATGAAGTCAAATCTGTCAAAATATCAGAGCAAGGAAGGGGTAGAGGGAGCAATGCGATTTAAAAAGTGGTTCATTATGCTCTCCCCATATACTAACGCTTTCTAGCAAGCTTAATCTGAACTAAAGTGATCACGTGGTCAATGGTCCTTGTCTTATTTGTCTATTCCTTGTCTTTCTGTCCCGACAGACGGTTGTCAACATATCCTTATCAGTAGCAGTTATTTGATACCCCACTCAAAGAAGATTGCTATTGGTTATCTAGGATCTGTTACACGTTTATTATCAACGTTACTGCCTTTAGACAATTAATAAGGTTAACAACAAACATTAAGGTACATATTTATAAAGAAAACCGTATTAAAAATAAAAATATTAAATGTCGTAAGAAAATATCACTTATTCTTATCACCTGATATCAGATATATTTCGAGTTTTTATCGAGATATCGATTCTGTTTCACCAAACTGCCGCGTGAAAGTGTTAGTATATGGGGGGAGCATAATGAACCACTTTTTGAGACCCATATTCTACAGTATTGTTCCCTCTACCCCTTCCTTGCTCTGAGGTCAAAATACCACTCTACACTCATTATAAACGTAACCTTTATTTGTCATATTCAAATTTTGTTTTTAAAACACTTGAAAACAAGCATAACAAACCTGGTTATAAAAGGCGAAGGTAACAAAATTATATTTATCCTTCATCAAAATAACCTAGTAAAAGTTGTTTATTTTATTTGCTGAAATGTTTATTGAATACGCATTTAATACTACTCACGGAAACACCTAGCTTGTTAAATCCCAAATCAGGATTGAATCCGTATTTAAACATCATGGAAACGAAGTAATTATATCATTTGGATACTATCATAATTTGTGATTATACTCGTCTTATAATCTGTCTCCACCGTGGATCTTTCAAACAAGATTTTCATGGCTACATAACAAAACTAATAAAACTAAAATTCAATAACACATCAAAAAATCCCCCGCCCCCTCTATCCATGTCAATAAATGTTTAAAATTATATTATTTTCTGTATTGAAAAACAAATATCGATTTCTCGGAAATTGATCCACGCTATAAATCTGAAAACCCTCTGGTTAAAAAAAAGCAGAAGAGTGGGTGCGTTTTGTTGAAAAAAAAAGTCCTGAATTTAGTCCGAGGTTTATTTTCCGAGCAAAGTTACCTCTTCTACAGTCCTAAGCAAATTCTATTAGAAAGGCAAGGATTCCTACCTGCTTTAAATATCACAGGTTTTTTTTTTTACTAAAAAATAAAAAAGAGCAACGCAGGGTTTTTCTGTGATAAACCTTTTTTTGGGTAAAAATAAAATTGTTGAGCCTTCTCAAGTAGTCTTCTCTTTAGAAAGAGAGCCATCTCCCCAAAAAAGAAAACTTTTTAATTAACAATTAAAAATGCCACCCTGGCTGAGTCCAAGCTGGCTTGCTTTTAAGAGCACTTCATTTTGAAAGAAAGGGGTTAATGAGAACTGAACTCCCTCAGCTCAGTATAGTTTACCAGGCTACTTTATAAACAGTATTTTTTTTCCTTCTCCCTTTTAGTTTTGTCAGGCTTTCATAAAAAAAAAGGAATATATTAAATGCATAGAAGAGATATAAAAGAACGAGACTGTATTGTCAAAACGTTTAGAAGTCAAGCATATTATGTTTCCTTTTCTTTTTTTTTCATAAAAAAAAAGCTTTCAAGTTTTGTAGTTCTTGAAAAAAAAATAATTCAAGCTGCAAGGGATTAAAAAAACCTTTTAGTAACAAAGAAGAAAGAAAATGAGGGATGTGTGACATTAAATTTATGAATGGAGTCACTGAAGAGAAGGATATAGAACAGAAACTATAATAGAAAATAATTTAAAGCTGTGTTCTATTCTTCATAAACAAATGCTATTTACAAAGGATTTTAGAAACTTCTAAGTGATGGAATCAAGGGGAGATGTTTCAAAAAAAATTGTAACAGTGGTAGAGTGTCAAAAATGTATTAATTTGGAAAATATGCTCTAGTAGAAAATATTTACATTATCCTGTAGTAGATAATATTTAGTCAATGATATAAGGATACATTAAGCTGCTAGAGGGTATAAAATAGTTACATTATCCTCTAGTAGATAATATTTAGCATGTCCTATAAGGATACATTAAGCTGCTAGAGAGTAGAAAATAGTTACATTATCCTGTAGTAGATCATATTTAGCATGTCCTATAACGATACATTTAGCTACTGGAGGGTAAAAAATATTTACATTATCCTGTAGTAGATAATATTTAGTCGATGATATAAGGATGCATTAAGCTGCTAGAGGGTAGAAAATAGTTACATTACCCTGTAGTAGATAATATTTAGCAAGTGCTATAAGGTTACATTAAGCTGCTATAGGATACGAATATTTATAATTAGACAGTTATCACTACATTATTTTAAAATAAAGCAATGACGGCAAAAGCCTAAATAAAGCTGAAAAGCTGGTTACAACGATTCGGTATGTCTGTCAGTTTAAATTAGACAGTCTGTGTGAAGGTCGGCACCTGAGCGTGTGCATACTTCAGCCGCCTCAACAGTCACATCTTACAGGTCGACTGAAATAAACACATGTTTAGGCGATCGGCCTTCAGACAGACTGATAAGTCTATAGTGAAAGGGCTGCCGGATCGCCCAAAATTGGAAACTATTATGGATTTGGGCTCACCTAATTTACAGTTTAAAGGCCACCATAGTGTATTCATTTTCAGTTTCTCTGTATGAATACAAAGAAACTTTCTCTTCACTCTCTTGTATAGAGACAGTTTCTAGTTCAGGTAAAAATAGGCGATGCCCTATCATAACCTAGTTACTTTCCTAGTAAACCCCGAAACCTCTAACCTTTTTATAGTTGAACATTATTACCACTTCACAATTTCTACCAACATTAAGAGTTTGAGCTGGTGACACTAAGATACTTAAATAATTTAAACTAAATACAATTAATTTAAATAAATTTTATTTACGATTGATACGAAATATAAACATTATATCTCTGTTTAGATGCGTAGAAAGTGATCCTTTTTTTTCGTAGCTGTATTAATTTTGCATGCGCGTTCATAAGGTGAAGAACTTCTTTGCGGAAAAAAAGAGGAATTCTTCACCTTAACGCACGATTAGCGAGTTTATTTACATTCTAATTTGCTGTTTGTTTAATTAAAGTAACTTAAATTTAATTAAGTAAGTTTTGTTTTATTGTTATTGTTATAATTATTAGAGAAAAACAATGAGTGATTTAAGTGATTATGAAGAAAATGGGGAGAGTTATACGCCTTCCGAAATAATTAATTCGACACAAAATACAACTAATGAATTAATGTCATCTCAATCGAAAAAGAAATACGTACTTACATACAGGAAGTTTAGTAAATATTTATTTCAGTATTTATAATTAAAATCCACAGTCGTAGATAAAGTACGGTACGCAACTCGTGCGAAAACTGCATTTTGCTTTGATCGTGTGGTTTTACTACCCTCGCTGTCGTTCGGGGGCAAACTCCACACTCGCATGCAAAATGCTACTTTCCGCACTCGACGCGTAATGTACTATTACATACAAGTTATTATAGTTATCTGGTAAGCATTAGTAATATGGATTTCCACTTATTTTTTTTAATATGGACCACCAATATGGTTATCGACCAACACAATTTATAGAACCTACTTTGAAAACAGTTGTTATGTATGCACGTCTAATCTATATTAAAAGGTTAGCCTCCAGAATAATAGTATTTCAAAATGATTTTACTAGATAAACAGTTCCAAAGCGTTGGGTTGTAAGAAGAAACCTCTTAGTTTGGAGAGTAACTCAATTAAAAGCTAATAAAGCTTAATAAAAAATGATTAAATTAAACGTATTACTGTAGCATTTAGAGAAGAGTTATTATTAGATTTTAGATGAATAACCACTTAAGCCAAAAAAGTATAAAATAGCGTAAACAATACTTATATCAGTGTAAAGGGAAAAGTTAAATAGGTAAAATCTTTTACTGTATCTATTCAGTAGAATATTTATTAGAAGTATGTATTCACAAATACTTAGCTGTAATATAAATGATGTTACTAACTACGCCCCATCCGTTAAAGTTAATGGTAGTTGTAATTTTGCAAGTCACACGATAAAACCATTCAGGCATGAAAAGGCCTAACCAAGGCAAGTGATCAATAAATAATAACACTAGTAATAATGGCAGTGGAGATCGGTGTTTCACAGGGGTGGCAAGCCGCTGAGCACGTGAATCAAAGTGCCAAAATACAAACACCCACGGAATACATCTCTGGGTTAGAGATAATGGCGAGGTACATCCAGCTTTAATTATGATAATAAACTACGGTGAAACATTGTGATGTTCATTCGAAGGATGAGAGTTAAATCAATATTATTTTTTATACTTTCTATTATTACTTTATCGTATTCCCACTCAATACCCTAAGCCTTAAAGCAAAGAGCCTAAATCCTCAAGCCATTGAGTGACTAATTAAAGATCGCTTGACACTGATCTCTGATAAAGTACTCAATAGAATATCTTCTGAAAAATGAGACTGAAACATCCATGCGTGAGGCGATATGATATTCTATTGAGGACGCTTTGGAGATTAACTTCTATAGATACTTAATTTTAGCAAAAAACAAAAAAAATATGTAATAATAATAAATACATTAGAACCTCGAATATATATATATATATATATATATATATATATATATATATATATATATATATATATATATATATATATATATATATATATATATATATATATATATATATATATATATAATATTGTGAGGGCGCGAAAATTCGATTTTGAAATTTTGATGGATTTGCATAGTTTGACGTCTGGAGCCTAAACTACTTGGCCGATTATGACGAAATGTGGAATGCATATTCAGAGAAATCATACCCCGAGGAGAAATCGAGAAATGAATTATAGCTCCACATTTGGGGGTGCTACCCCCAAAAACTGAAAAAATTATTCTTGAAAACGGTTCCCCCAACCCACCTGGCATTTGCCCATTAAGGCACTATCCGTCCATTATTAAGCTCAAGTATGTGAATAGATGAACCAAGATATTTTTACTTCTTGGTTTGAAAGGTTTTTGTGCTTATCGTCAAAAATAAAAATATCTAGTCACTTTCAGCCCTGAAATTTCGCTTGTCCGTCTTTTAGATTATCCGTTAATCGAGCTTCTACTGAAATATGAAACAAATTAAAACTGAAATATGAACATTAGGCTCTTTAAAATGTCATGATTTATTAATTGGAAGGAGATCAAAGCAAAATTAATATTAGTAACTAACTCATGGGATAGTTAAAAATTTCCAAATTGGATGGACATACACAAAAAACACATATTATATTCTCACACAAATGTTGATAAATAAGCGTTTAGGTAAACACTGGCTATAAAATGTAAACATCGACCAATTACGATAGGATATGGAAATTTGAAAAAGTTCAAGAAGAAGACACGACAATCAAATCGATATATCGCTAGCTAAGACAAAACTTTTACCAGATCAACGTTGATGCTTTGTCTATAAAGTACATACCTACAGCTTCCTCTTCTACGATTCATTCTCAATATGTAAAAGTGATAGAATCCCTTTGTCTAATTCACTGTTAAGACAAAATGATATTAACTCTTCTATATACAGAAGAGTAGTGTTCCCTTGTAAAAAAGTTCTAAGACTCAAAATCCCTTTGGCTTTAAAGTTAATTCGACAGGATATTACTACTTTGGCATACAGGAGCGTTTATATTCCTTTGTCGGTTCATTGGAGGCATAGTAATTAACACAAGATGAAAAAAGAAAATAAACAATGCCATATAGATTCAAATACCATGACAACAAAAAAATAAAATTAATAATCGATTTAGATCGACGAAAAAATGCTTCAGTGTTATAATTGATAGTACAATTTCTTGTGAAAGCGTTTTTGTAACAATACCTTGTCCGCTGGATTTAAAAAAACTTATTTTTCCTTCTTCATTTGAAAGAAGAAGAAACAGAATTTTCTAATGTTTACAGTCTATATTAACATCGAAAAACTTAATACAATATCAAATATTGTGAATATTTCTATTTTTAACCATTAATTATTATTGTGTTGGCGAATCTTTATTGGAAGTTTTTAGCTATTCTTAATAGGTATTTCCCTACCTTACATTCCACCCAATATTGTGAAAGGGTATTTTAAAAAAAATTGAATTATACATCAAAAATTTAATGAGAAATTGGGCTAAGGAACAATTTTAAAGATCATAGAAGAAACTTTCAGAATCACCCCTTAAAATTCTCCAATACTAAACTTCTTACTATAAAACACCTTGAAGCAAATCTTGTAGAAAATCAAATTTTTCGTTGAATGGTACCAATACCAGCTCTGGGCAACAAACCCGCAAAAACAAATTTTCAGCGAAATTTTAACCGCGTAATTTTGATTATATATTTATCTTCTGGTTTTACAGCTGATAGAGCGATATGCTAACCCTGGCCTAACCGCCGCCACGTGGCGCCAAGGGAAGTTATTATATTTTTCAATCCAAAGTTCATTTATATCCATCATATTATTCATTATAACTGATCATTATATCATTTTTTTAATTGGTAAACATCATTGGATCATAAACAAAACCATTAAAAATGAAAAAATCGGAATAAAAGATATCTCGAATTGAGTTTTGTTTGTAATCTTGAAGACTGGAAATTATAATGGTTAATCTAAAAGGTCGCTTAGAGTTTATGACCACTATAAAACTTTCCCAAGGTTTTTAAACAAGGTTTTTACTTCTCCTTGGCATCAAACCAAAGGGCTGCCGTAGAACAACTCAAAAGAGCTGTAAATATATAAGAAGATAGACGGAGAAGGGCTCCCCCAAGAATACCTTATTAGGCGTTTATCGTCATATTTTCTCATCATGGCGAAACTACGTCTAGAAATTTACACCAATTCTTCCGATGTGTAAAAAGAGGGTGAATGGTGTAGATAAGACTTTAGCTTTAAAATAGAACAGTTGTTTACATCTTTCTAGAAAAATGTTAGTGCCTCTATCTTGCTATACAATAACTTCATTATCAGGTGAATGAAATCTAAGGACTAAATCCAAAGACCTGATTCTATAAACTTTAAAAAAATAATATAAAATACTAGGAAACAAGTAAACGTATACAATTAGCCGTAGTAAGTAGTCGGCGACTCTGTCAATCGACTTTTCTCTTCCATAATCGAGTTCTAAGCCATACTTGTATTCTAAATTTGGCCCTTCCTCCACATAATTGAATTCTACAGACGGCCCTTCCTCAATATAATTTAATTCTAAATTCGGCACTTCCTCCGCATAATTGTATTCTGAAGTCGGCCCTTCCTCCATATAATTGCATTCCAAAGTAGGCCCTTCCTCCGTTTATATATATTTAAAGTAAACATAGTATTTGTTCTCGACTTTCTGCAACACAAGGTCAAGGTGCCTTGTGACTTCCCTAACGACAATCTTAAAACTTTCTTTCTTCCAGCTCAGTTTCGCTAATCTCACATCCCAAGCACTCTTAGATCTTATTGTACAACCTGGAGCTAAGACTCATGTTAGTTAATAACTTTGTGTAGTGCCAAAGTCCAAATTGGGCTTTTGCTTCCCTGACGACGACGAGTCTCCAAAGTTCATTCCTCTTAGCGCTCACACACCCCAAGCAATCTAAGGTCTTATCTTTAGCGCTTCTTCCACATCCTGATAATTTCTTCATAAATCAATCTGCCTTAAAGGTCAAGACATTTTTCCTAGCAGAGAGTCTCGTATCTTCAACATATCCTAGTTATCTTTTTCTTTTCCTTATCCCAGGGGATTAAACCCAAATTGAGCCTGAAGCCACATACATATACTACGCATGAACGCCACCATTGAACAAACCCGGATTTTTCATGTTAAGACATGACATCGCATCACTGTAAGGATAGTTTTAAATCTCGATCTTGGCGGTTTTGAGTTGGATACAGAAATACAAGCTCTATCTCCCCATGAGACAGTTATCTAAAACTTATTTTTTCGCCGCAAGAGAGCACATAATACGGTGTCCGTTTAGCGGAGAGAGGATGCTTTTGTCACGAGAAGAGGGTGCTTTTGTCACGAGAAGAGGGGGCTTTAGTCACGAGAAGAGGGTGCTTTTGTCACGAGAGGAGGGTGCTTTAGTCACGAGAAGAGGATTATAATTATCCACACATGGTATATAGTCATCAGACATCAGTGAAAACATGTCGTACTTCCCTAAGATTCAATCCATCCAGGAATATTGATAATGACCTTTTGACCTTGATGATAATGACCTTTTAATGACGGTTTAAATCGAGAGTGAGAAAATTGAATTGTTATAAACATGGACGGTGAAAAGCCGGGATCGATTCTCCGCCGAGGAGACGATATTTTCATAAAAATTGTTAATAAAATATTAAATAATAATTAAATGTAACAACGATAATTCGAAACAACTAATAAATGGAAAACACTGGACTTAGTACATTGCACTCACACATGAGAAAGTTAGCCTGAGTTGCTTCAGACCGATATTTATTTTAATCTATACGCCTTAATAAACTTCCACAATATCTTCCCCTTCAAAAACATAGTTTTTCCTCTTCCTTCTTATTCTTATATTTATAACATCAAGTATTTGTATAGCTTCCTGCAAAGTGACAGTATTTCAATAAAAAAGGTGTTCTGCTCCCAGATGTCAATACTTTAGGAGGTTACTACACCTAAGACAGCCAAAAAGTTGGTATAGACTGTCTTTTTCCCAACCCATTCTGGAGTTAAAGCCTTAAATTGAGTATTAAAAAAATTGTTGACTTAATCTTTTAAAAAAATTATTATTCAATAAACAGGTCAAGTGTGTGCTAGTCAGCACACAGCGAGGGTCCGTAGGCCACACTTTATAGTGTTTAACTGTAAAGTGTATAAACAGTGTTTTTTTTAAAATGCTAAAAAGCTTACTTTGAACCATTCTAAGGGTCTGATATTCTCAAAACACATAGACAAACTTCTGATAAAGTATTTTTTTGCCACTGAACCGGACTACAACCATATAAATACATTGAAAAGACCATAATTATAAAAAAACGTATTTTGTCAATAAAAAATAAAATAATATTTTTTTCGAAATTTCCAAAAAGTGGTATCTTTACTTTTGGTCGAAGAATGTTCAGGAATTTTTTCAGATTTTTTGCACTTCACATAAGCGAGATAGAGGGAGGGGGGGACACGTTTCAAACTCGCCCTATCAAAGTTATAACCAAAGAATTATATATTTTTGTAGTCAGCTCGACGTACCCTTTCATATGATACCCCTCACGGTGTCGAAAAGAAAATAAAAAAATGTTAACCCTTAAATTTTTTTACCCCTACTTTTTTTGAAAAATATTTTTTTTAAGTCGCTATATTTTTAAAATATGTGGGCAGGTACAAGACACATACATGCCAAATTTTATAGTGATCGGACGAAAGGTGTAGCCGTGAGAGCACGCGAGAGGACGGACGGACAGACACACGCAGGAAAATATGAGGGTCCTTGCCTACGGACCCTAAAAAACACACTATTCCATTTCGCGACATTTCAAATCGTATGCAGTCATCCTCAGTCAAATATATTTCTCTAAACAAACAATAATGCTACATATAATTCTATCAGATTTAAAAATAAAATTTAAAGCATCTCCTAATTTATACGTAACTTGTACGTTAATTAATACAATAAATTCCTGTTATGACATTTCGAGACGTTTCGAAATCCTCAGTCAAAAATATTTCTCTAAACAAACAATAATGCTACATATAATTAGAAATCTTCTATTAGATTTACAAATAAATTTGTTTATGATCAATTATTATTTGTTACCAAGTTCCTATTTCATTTTTTTATTATAGCATCTAATTAATTATACACTTAATTAATAATAGAAAAGAATCACTTACTATTCATATTTAAGTTGGTATGTACGTATAATCTGACCTCCATAAGGGAGGAGTCTATGAATGAAGTTATAAATTAATATGTAATTAACATTACATCAATAAATAATATAAAAAATTATCACAGTCATTAAGATTGAAATAAATAAATATTACAATAAGTATCAATATTAAACAATTTAAAAATTAAAATTACGATGTCTAAGATAAATACCTATGGATTATCACTGAGAGAGATGTCTGATAAATGGATAAATAATAATAAATCACTCGTGCATACGAGTTGATACGTCTCAAAATGAAATAGGGGTTTTATTTCTATCTATATTATTAAAAAGAAATTGTAAACTCCAGGGGTATCCAACTCCAGTATTCTACAGTCTATAAGATTAGAGTTGGCACAATCGAAGGCGGGAAAATATTGACGTTGCAACCTTTAGTTTTTAACAAAAAAATCCCTCTTTAATAGAAACAAAAAAAAATCCCTACACTATGGCAACCCTGGAGTCAGGTTACATTACTAATTGTATTTTGGAACTTGTGAAGTGTTGGCGCCAATGGATGCGATCTTATAAGGATATAAATAAAAGTCTATCCACCAATAACTTGTAAAGCATATAATAACTGCAAAACCGGCTTTCATCGTAAATAATAATCGATTTTGTAAATCAATGCTATTATTTTATTAATTATGTTACCGCTAAAATCTTCCCAATGTGCTAATATTTGTTTAAAATGTATAAGAACTTGGTTAAATAGGGTCTTACTATATTTATCAGTAGAGCAGTAAGAATATTCATGGAATTGATAAAAGCAAGCAATTGCAGAAGCAACTATTGGAGAAATCATTATGCTATGGACTGACCAACTACTAACTTGGGGTCAGCTTGAAGTTTTAAGTTTGCTTATCTGACAGAGATTAATAAATAAGGGTTCATTTAAATGTTTCCTTGCATTAGGTTTTAAACAGATCTCTCTGCATTTGCTCACTATACTTGTACCCTCCCTCTGATATGGATGATGCATCTATCTTAAGTGAGGGAAGCAACCAATGTAGGGGTGGATTGACCAGTGATGTTAGCAACCCTCCTCGGGACCCCAAAAGACTTTGGGGTCATTTTACCGTTGGTTTAGGGGCCCTTTGATAAGGGAACCCTCCCTGGTTGGCCCTGTCAGTCACTGAACCAATTAAATGCTAGGTTCTAAGTAAAGTAGGATGCATTGGAAATAGAGAATTTAAAGCATATTCCTACATTTTTGATAAAATTATTATCTTTTAGCTAACCGATTGACAGTAGGCATGTCTTTGTTTAGCAGCTTGAGTACATAACATGGTTGCATATCCAAAATATGTCTACATGGACTTGGTGATGCCACATCTCTTGAGGAAAGAAATGTTATTAGTCCAGAACTTCCTCCTCATGGTCTATGCTGAAAGAATATAGCATTGAGGAGGGGACATTACACACTAAATTGTTATTTACTTACTTAAGTCTTTTTTTTAATAAAGAATAATATTTTTACACCTCACATGTCAGAGCTCCTAAACCAAGTCTATGATTACAGCTTTGATTGCCGTGTGCTATAGTGCCTGAATTCTTTTTATATTTAAATATAGAGGGAGGCAAGCATAAGTTGTAATCCCATTGTATTTCATCTTTCTATTTAAAAACTATTGGTTCATCAATAGTCATAAGATAACAGAAATGTCTCTGTCAATTGGTTTTTTACTAACCAACTTATGCAACTAAACACTACTATTTACTTGACTTTTAATGATGCAGAAGAAAAAATAGATTTTAATACTTACAATACTCTCAATTATGCTTATGTGCGTACTTTTTACAAGCTGGTCCTGAAAGGGTCAATTCTATTACAGAAGTTACTATGTAAGTGATTAATTGAATTCATATATAAGGTAAGAAAATTTGATGTAGAAAAATTCAAAAAAAGTGTTACATCAAATTCTTTCTTAGTGAATTCTTTGTAAGTATATAAGCAAACAATGAAAGAAAATATAAGCAACAGAAAACTGAATTTTATTTTTATATATAGTATAGTAATAAATTTTATTTATAATAGTCCAGTGCAATTAGACAAAAAAATGCTTAACTTCGGAAAAATTAGGGGAAAAATTAATTTTGGCATGAACCTTGATATTGCGGTTCTAAACTAAAAGTCAAAAGTCCCCATTGATCCGAGTGCCGCTAAAAGAACTACGCGGGGGTCAAAGGTGATCAAAATCGTTTTTTTGAGAATATCTCAGTAACGGCCACGTTTACAGAAAAAAATACAAGTAAACAAATTTGTAGCTTAGAACATTTCTACAAAAAAGATCTCATGACTTTTATTCTTAGGTGTAACGGTTTTGGAGATAACCTCAATTTACCTTCGTATTTATCATGCAAAGTGCACTCCATTCAACACCACCTTAGGCCCAATTCACACACGAGTGGCGTGGCGCTGGTTTGTGCCGCCTCTATATGCTAACTTATGGCCCAATTTAAACTGTTACGGCGTGGTATAGAGGGTTTTAAGTGGTGCCTTCGCCACGCCACTCCGACGTCACTCATGACTTATTGAAGTGCCGTGCCACTTGCAAACCATTCATTTCTTTCTACGTTCTTCCTGTGTCTTTCTGTCTTATTGTGTGTGAGGTCACAATTGGCGTGGAGGGGCGTGGTGGAGGCGCCACTTGACACCCTCTACCACGCCATAACAGTGTACATTGGGTCATAAGTTTGCTTATAGAGGCGGCACAAACCAGCGCCACGCCACTCGTGTGTGAATTGGGCCTAAGGTGGTGTTGAATGGAGTGCACTTTGCATGATAAATACGAAGGTAAATTGAGGCTATCTCCAAAACCGTTACACCTGAGAATAAAAGTCATGAGATCTTTTTTGTAGGAAATGTTCTAAGCTACAAATTTGTTTACTTGTATTTTTTCTGTAAACGTGGCCGTTACTGAGATCTGAGATATTTTCAAAAAACTGATTTTGATCATCTTTGACCCTGCGTAGTTCTTTTAGCGGCACTCGGATCAATGGGGACTTTTGACATTTTGTTTAAAAAACCGCAATATCATGGTTCATGCCGAAATTCAGCTTTCCCCTAATTTTTCCGAAGAGAAATGTCTAATTGCACTGGACTATAAAGGAAACACTCCTTCTATATCTTCAGAGATATCTTCTGGTTCGTCAATTTCTGAACTGTCTTCTTCTTCAGTTGAAGCATCGGTCTCTCTGTCACCTCCTCCTAGACTTATAATAAACCTGTCAATGTCTTCATCAAGCCTGGCCTCTCTACTAGTGTCCTCATTAATGACGTTCCACACATGACGGACACATCGCGACCAGTTTTCACCCGTGACATTCTCAATACCTTCACGGGTCAATGCTTCCACTTCTCTAATGGTGAATTTTTTATTTTTATCTGCCACATAACCCTTCACTTGAGCCCAAATTAGTTCAATAGGGTTATAGTGGCAGTGATAAGGAGGCAGTCTTATGACTTTGTGCCCTCTTTCCTCGGCCTTAACATCCACAAAATAATTTTTTTTTTACAGGTTTATGTAAATTTATGAGCTCTAAAAGTTGGGCCCTTGTATAGTTCTCTTCAAAGTCTATATTATTTTCTCGTAGCCACTCTTGCATTTGTGCTTTTAAGGAGGTGGAATTAGGGCATTTGTTCATAACTTTTGAATGATATGGTGCATTGTCCATAACAATGACACTCTCCTTGGGAATATTTGGCAACAGTTGCTTCTGGAACCACTCATAAAATCTTTCGTGATTCATTTCCTCATGGTAGTCCCCAGTTTTACTAGATTGAAATAAAAGGCAGGAGTTTGAGACCCAACCCGATGCCATACCAGCATGCAGGAGGATAAGCCTTTTACCTGCAACAGAAGAAATATGTTTCAAATTATAATATGAAAAATTACAGAATATAGAAGATAAGATGTGAGGATCTGCAAGTTTTTCAGATTCAAATCTTATAACCAGATTTCTTTTTTTACTTTTTCCAACATTAGAAAGTGGGTATGTTTAATCGAAAACTTTTATTGACAACAATGCCAGTCTCTATCAGCTATTAGTTTGCTAATAAACGAGTTTCAACAACTACAACAATACCCGACAAAGTTTACTCACTACAGCTAATGCTTATTTTATTATAAGAAGTAGAAGTCATATTTTCAGGAAATGTGAGGAGGCCCGTTTCTGAAAGTATCCTCACAAATTATTCCACTGTTGAATTAACTGATTCTTATGCCATGCAATATTTTATAGCTCTATTTTTTTTTGAGATGATGTAGTAAAGAGATCATGTAGTAGTTATGAAATCTCATTTATAATTTTAAAATATCAACAACATTCTATCAAAGTCTATGATTTGAAATGGTATGAGCTTTGTTTGATTTTCCAAGTCACATACATGCAAATAATACTTTTCCATGAAATTGCTTACATTTAATTGTACTTAATTAAAAAATTGCACACTGTAAACAACTGCATAAATCTGTACTTGAAACAGATCTATACAGCTTTCTCTGCCTTCAGCTCCCCATTTAATTCTTGTAGTTGTTGTATCTTTCTTATTATTATTATTGTTAATAATAAACATATTACTTTACTTAACTAATTCACTTAGTAGTACTTTAAAAGAAAGTAAGAACATTACCTTTTCCAACTGGAACAAGTGATGTGCCAGCTTTAGTGTTGTCAGTCCAGCCTTTACTTTTGGCATGACCAGCATTGACCCAGGTCTCATCAAGCCAAACTATTTTGTTGCAATCCTCCCTCACAATCTCTTTCAAAAACCTGCTTCTAGCAGCAGCTATTTCGGGTTTTTCCATCAGGAGTTTCCGGCTATTGATTTTTTTATACTCAAACCCCAGTTTATGCATGAGCCTGAAAATTTTATAGAAAAATATAACTGTATACAAATATGTTAAATTTGTTGCATGTTTTATTCCCCACTCTTACTATTTAGGTTGAATGATACTATGCTTTTTTTGTATGTTTGCGGTGAGACTTATTGTGTTTATTATAATTCTGACAACACCGTTTGCTCCATATCATATTTTAGTATATTATTTTAATACATCAAATTAATACTAACTTGTTAACTGTAAAAACAGATCCTTCGAATAAGCCTGTATCAGCTAATGAAACTTTCAGCTTATTCAGCGTGGGATATTCTTTCCTTGAAAAATAGTCGTAAACATGCCTTCTGATGGCATCCTCTGCAAAGGAATCCATCCCTTTGAAACTTTCCCTGGGCCTCTTCTTTCCAGGGGTAACTACAGATTTACCCTGCTCTTCAGCAACACTGATTTCTTTGTGCACTCTTAAGATGGACCTCACACTGATTCCAGTGGCCTCACTGGTTCTTTTAAGGACATTGTCAAAAGGAATTGCTTCTCTAATGTCCTCAACTCCTCGATTAATTAGTTTCTTCTCATTCTCAAAATATTGCCTGACTCGGTCAACTATTTCTCTAGTCTGGCTTCTCAGCACAACACCTCTACCCCCACAACTGCTTTTACTTCTTTCACAGCTTGTAGTACCTGCAGAGAGCAGAGAAACATATTCTTGAATAAAAAAAAAAATAATAATAAAAAATAATAAACAAAAAAAAAAAAAAAATGAATGGCCGATAAGAAAAATTTGGAACTTTTTAGATAAGAAATGTTTTACATCATCCTACTTCTTTATTATCATACTGTTTTTGCTTCGAAGCTTCATTTTTAAAATGCATCTACTAGAAGCTTTGTCCTTTTTTTAAATTAAGACTTCCTTGATTTGTTCAAACCTAAATAATAAACTCTGGTATAGGGATAAAATTCAGGATATTCACTTCAGGGGAAAATGTTTAAAAAGACCATGGGTTCAGATTTGACCTGATGAGATTAGAAGGGCACAGAGTTAATCCTACTACAAAAGATTACATACCATCTGTTAATGTTTAAATAATAATTGTTAACCCCCCCCCCCCCCCCCAGCATACTTACACTAATAATAGTCTTTTACTACCTTCAGTTTAGGTCCCTTAATACTTTTTTTACTGCATTAACATAAGTACATAGCATTCTTGGTGCAAGGAAAAAATTACTAAGTAAAAAAATATTTGAATCTTTACAAATACAAACCTGAAGAAGAAGAAGTAGGTTCTAAGTAAGAGTCAAAAGATAATCTGATCCTTCTTCTAGCTCTCCTGCTTAAAGACACAGGCATTCCGCATCTAACAGGGCTAGGCATTTCCTCAGATGGAGCAGACATGACCTATACAATAAATAAGAAAAATAAATAAACTTCTTAAGTTGTCTAAGTTTAATTGACAAAAAACATCAGGGTCAAACCTATGTTCAACCAAGCTTTCACTCAACTCTCCTTTTAGCCCCAAAATGATTATAGGACAACAGAAAAATGCAATCCCTATTAAAGATTGCTTACTGTTGATTTAGACCAACGGTGCGGAACTTGAGCACTATCTATACACAAGACCAAAAATTAATAGAACAGCACCATAGTAGCTTGTACTCTTTAACCTATCTTATGAAAGTGGCTTCAATCGGCCTTTAATGCTTTACAAATTCTAAGAAATTGCTGATCAAGAATATTCATAATCTTTATCAGTCATGAGCATGTTAATGTTAATGGTTAAATTTCCACTGGCAATGCTATAGAATTGTTTTCTGTTGACTACAAATCCCACCATACTAGTTAAAATTTCACAATCTCTCAAAAACATTTAAGCTTTAAAAGTAAAACCATCGCATACAGTAGATCTTTACTACTTTGGTTTAGAACGTAACTCGAACAACTAAATAAAGGAGTCCCAAAACCCACAAAAGAGGGCAAATCTTATTTTCTCAATGATAGGCAAAGCAAAAACTAAAGTATACTAAAGTATATAACTAAAGTATTAGCAAAAAGAAAGAAATACTTGTAATGATCGAACATGAAATCAAATCGGTAAATATGTCGTGTCTGACCCACTTTGACTAAATAACTAGATATTAAGAAAAAGGGATGTTAAGTCTAATGTACATTGGGACAAAGGAACATCACACTTTTGTATATAAAAGTGTGATATTCCTTTGTCCCAATGTACATTAGACTAAATATCCCTTTATCGTTGTAGTTATTTAGACAAAGTGGGTCAGATACGACATATTTACCATCAAATCTAATTTTTTTTGTAGATGCAATCTGTCAACTTAATTATATAATATAAATACAAGACAATTTTTACATATTATTAAATTCTTTACTTGTAAATATCAGTACTTACCGGTTTGCTAGAGACGAAATCTGCGAAGCACAGGAAATAAAAAAGTCTTTAAAATTACACTATAAAACTTCCACAAACACAAAGCACTTATCTCTGTTAAATAAAACTTAACAAAACAAGAATAACTATGTAAAAATTGCACAAGATGAAATGAAAGAAGTTAACACGATCAGATCAAAATGAGCAATGGACGAAATGTAAACAAACAAACGTGGAGGTAGTTTTGGGGTTACAAAAAGGGAAAAAATTGTTTTCATGTTATATTTTTTTTGTGGAACAGGGACAGAGAAGGGATTTTTTTTTTCTGAAGTTGCAATTAAGATGGCGGACCAATAGAATCGTTTCCCTCTCCAAATTTTCCCGCCTTCGATTGTGCCAACTCTAATCTTATAGACTGTAGAGGTGTAAGACCACTAGCGCTGCTGGTCGGGCAGATGGTGGTTAAAATTATAAAATACTTATGATCTTTTGACATTCCTCGAATTCTAAAATATAAACAAATACTGGTTGTCAGACATTTGTACTATTTTGTAAATAAACGTAATAAAAAAAAAACCAGCCTCGGTGGCTGTGTGGGATGCGCGATTACTCCGAATTCGAAAGTTTCCGGGTTCGAATCTAGTAAACTGACAAATTAGTTTATACATTTATTTCTGTGAATTAAGAAACTCAAAATATGTTGAATGGTGTAAAAGATTAAGTTACAATATTAACCGCCAAATTCCCGTGGAGCGCTAGTAGTCTAACACAGGTAGATAAAGAGGGGAGTTGGAAATCTTTCCGTTTAAGGATTCTATGATCGCTGTTGTAAACAAACAAATGTGCCAAATTGTAAAATGTCAAATTGTGCGATTCAAAACAGCGGCCGTTTGACTAGCGAAGCGAGTAGGGGGCTGAGCCCCTAGTTTAAAAAAAAAAAATAAATAAATAAAAAAAAAACACATTTTTTACACCTTACTACCCATCACGAGTTCCTACACTTAAAGTTAATTAAACATTTCATTAATATTAGTAATTTAACTCTTCTATTCCTAAAGTATTAATATCTGGGTGCAGATCACCCTGTATTGATCTCCAGTTTTTTCAATTTGTCATTTAAAGATTTAATATTATTTTTTGACGCAACCGATTGATTAGCATACTCGTAAATCGACTGAACTAAGTCCAAATCGATGTATCTGGTGATAAATCCCATTATGGTCCCTTAGAATCCCTGAATCCCTATAGTTATAATGACATTGTTCAGGAGTACAAGTGGTAGCGTAGAGTAATAAATTTTTCCCCATAAGGATGAAAAAATATATCAATTGAAAAACTAATAAAATAAATGATTAATATAACAGTAAATGTTAAATATACATAATTTTGTTTTAGTTATTAATAAGTTAATGAGCTTATCCTAATACTACGTTTGTTTTAAGTAATGATTACACCTTTCTTACAATAATAAACAATTACATTGTGTATTATTAAGAAGCAATACAATAGCAAAGGTAGAAACCTAATAATTACTTTAATCTTTTAATCTGATTAAAACAAGTGGGATTGCTTCTAATCACCAGCCATAATTACATCCTTTAACAATCCGAATATAGAAATATCTCAATTAAATTCTAATTTTAACATTTCTTTTTTAATTATTTTTTTGTTAATTAGTATATATATATATATATATATATATATATATATATATATATATATATATATATATATATATATATATATATATATATATATATATATTTATATGTATATATAACTATACAAATAAATATAACTTATGAACTAACTAGCTTTAACAGTATTATGCACACAGTTTTATGCATTTTTACAGTCCAAAAGCTATAAAACTACTCCGAAATAATAATAATATAAACTTTTTTCCTCGTAATGTCAAAAATATGACATTACGTAAAAAGTAGCTTTAAACATGTTTAAAAAAATATTTAAGAACTGCTTTCTTTGTTTAAAAATAAACACATGAAAAACCATTAGAGATTGGAAAAGAAAAAATATGCACAAGAAATCAAACAGAAGTATGGCATGACAAACTGCCGACTATTACCTTTACCCATGACAGATAAATGGAAAAAAAAAATGCGACAAGGTGGAATTTTAAATAAACAGGTCAAGTGTGTGCTAGTCAGCACACAGCCGAGGCAACCCTGTATAGTTTAAGTGTACCCTATTGATAGTGTTTTTTAAAATGCTAAAAAGCTTACATTGAACTATCCTATGGTCTGATATTCTCAAAACACATAAACAAACTTCTGATTAAGTATTTTTTTGCCACTGAACCGGACTACAACCTTATAAATACACCGAAAAGACCATAATTATAAAAAAACGTATTTTTCAATAACATTTATTTTTTTTTTTTTTTTTTTCCGAAATTTCCAAAAAGTGGTATCTTTACTTTTGGTCGAAGAATGTTCAGGAATTTTTTCAGATTTTTTGCACTTCACATAAGCGAAATAGAGGGGGGGGGGGGGACACGTTTCACACCCACTTCAAACTTGCCTACGCTCGCCCTATCAAAGTTATAACCCAAGAATTATATATTTTTGTTATCAGCTCGACGTACCCTTTCATATGATACCCCTCACGGTGTCGAAAAAAAAAAAAAAAATTAACCCTTAAATTTTTTTACCCTAATGGTTTTGAATTTATTTTTTTTTATTTCGCTATATTTTTAAAATATGAGGGCAGGTACAAGACACATACATGCCAAATTTCAAAGTGATCGGGCGAAAAGTGTAGCCGTGAAAGCAGGCGACAGGACGGACGGACAGACACACGCAGGAAAATATAAGGGTCCTTGGTTCTGCCTACGGACCCTAACTAAGAAATGAACTAGTGGTTTGATTGGGGACTAATGGAGGGCTGCATAGGTATAATAAGTTTCTGTTCTGCATTATATCTCGTTTCTGATTTATATTTTCTTCTTACACCAAAGGTAGCTGAATAATAAGTACTTTTTTAAACAGAAATTATACTTTTGTCATCTTTTAAATTAGCAAAAACTGTAAGAAATACTATAAGTATAAATAGGAAGAGGCCCTAGAATATTACTTGCATTAAGTGAAATTTTAACATATACAAAAAAAAAGGGGAAATAATATTAGTATAAAGTTTTATATTTATTGAAATTAAATGTGAGTATCCTTCTCAGACTTCAGTCCATTTAATTCAGGTTTTCATGAAGCAGGTATAAGAAGGTTTAGGCAATATTACGATAATTCGTTGTAAGTACGGTTCGGCTTTTACGAGGATCCGTTTTTAAAGGTAGAAATAAAAAAGACAGAGAAGGAAGAGAGTGTTAAGGTTGTGCACAGTTGTTCAAAGGCTTTTTAAAAATGAATGTGCGCATGTCTTAAATAGTTCGATCATGCGCATTATACTTTCGCTTACTGCTGAAGTAGGCAAATTGTTGCGGACTACTTGCTTTCGCTTTCTCCCTTTATCTGTTATGTCCTTTTATGTAGGAGGGATTTCCCTTCAAATGTTTATTACATGAAGTGGTCTTTCGTTCTGGTAAAGTGTGAGACACAAAGTGGTAAGCAATTTCGGTTTGTATTCAATTCTAGAGGAGGGTGCCGTATGTGGAGAAGGGCTGTTGCCACAACCGGTACTTATATACTAAAGGTTTAAGCTTAGAGTAGACGCTGCCCTACGCTGCTTTAGCATAACAACTCATACCCTAACTACCCACACTTATCCCAAAACACCTTCCACAAGCTCCCGCTTTTCTCTTGGCCAAGCAGTAACAAACTTTCCTAAGCCATCTTTTATAAAACAGGAGGAGAGGGTGGTAAGGGCAGCCCTGCGGAATCCAAAATGTATTCAAAATGTATTCAGATTAGCCCTGCCTCTCTCTGCCTTCGACCTCCTCCTAGACACTACAGTCCCCCAAATTTATTGTTATCACAAAAACACTTATTTATCTCGTTAAAGTTAAAGGACGGTCATATCCTACCCCGCAGCCATATTACCAACACTCAAGTAAGCAGAAAGATACGACCCAATTATGCGTTGCCTCCCCTACTTCTTCCCTTTTATTAAAAATAATATAAATAAAATATGAAAACTCTTTTAACTTGCCATTATTATAACGAGATAAGCTAAAAGTTATAGAGCTAAATGTTAGTTACTTTCCGTTCCTTAATTTCGTTTAAGAGGTAACTATTTTAAACTCCATCCCCTGTTGAATTAATAAAATCTCTTGAGATAAATGCTCCTTAAAATTTTTAAGATATTAAAATTGCTTTTAAAGTAAGCAACAACTTCGAGAAAGTATGTATTTATTTTTGTTTTAATCTTAAAAGTGTCATTAATGAGACTTACTTTCTATAATAATTATTTTGTTCTTCAGGCATTGATCTTTTATTCGTTACCCTTGACTGCTATAAAAGTGACTCGTGGATTAAAATATTCACTCCCTTCAGTCCAAAATCCTAAAAAAGAATCCTGAGAAGAACTTACCCCCCCCCCCCCCCCCCCCTTTCCTATTATCAGTAATCATCCCATGAATTTTTACCGCACTCCTCTTTATTACTAAGCAGTAACTGACTTTCAAAATGTTATGCTATAATAACTCTAACAAGCCATTGGGTCGTATAATGAACATACTGTAACTGTGTTTCACTTTCAAAATTTAAAGTAAAGTATTTAAATTAATCGAATACAATGTTTTTAATTCATATTAAAAAACTGACTTGAACACTAGTTTATTATAAAGCTATCAAGGCATGTTTAATGCTGTTCGATCGGTAAATTGTTATGAGATTTATTGCTTAAATATTCGCTTGTTCATTAACCTATTATTTGTTAGGTACACACACATAGAGGTGTTCAGATAAATAATTTTGCCCATTCCACATACAATAAATATAAATTTAATGGTTAATTTAAAAACAATCAAAAATAGAGTAACAAAAAATTCCCACGGGGATTTTGATTTTAACTTCTAACTTCGGGTTCAAAGTCGGCTTTGTACTTTTTAGGGACATTTTGTCGTTTCAGTAGGCTGGCGCAGCTTGGATGACCACTTTTTAAATGGTTACCATGTGCTTAATACTAGAGATAAAATATTGAAATAAACCAAAAAAATGTGGAAGTTTATAGGACATAAGCCAAATTTTCAAGTGTGGAAAATAATGTCCGGATAAATGACGTCCTTGTCAATTTACACATTCTTAGAGGCGCTCGGCGAAGTTGCGCATCACATTCTATAACATGTCGTCTAGGAATCCGATTTCTTCATCCCCTATTCAAAGGATAACGAAATGGATACTGTCCACATATGGTTCCAACAAGATGGAACCACTGCAGCATGGTTCGCGTCCGTCAAATTTTTCTCGGTCGTGTGATTTCCCGGAATGGTGCTGTTCCATGGCCACCACGCTCGCCCAACCTCAGCCCGTTTCATTTTATCTCATGGGGATATCTGAAGGCCAAAGATTATGTCGACAAACCACGTACTCTTGCCGAGTTGAAGGACGCTGCCGTGAAATCGCTCCGATTCCTGTCAAGATGTTAAAGAACGTGATGTGCAATGCGGCTGAGCGCCTCTAAGAATGTGTAAATCGACAAGGACTTCATTTATCGGAAATTATCTTCCACACTTGAAAATTTGACTTATGTCCAATAAATTTCCACATTAAATAAATAGCCATTTATTGCAAGAATACCAAATAATTTACACTTTACAAAAAAATAACACAAAACTTCCTATTAAAAAAAAATCAGAAAAAAAAAAATAATAATAAAGGTGCCACGGCGAAATGCCGATTTGCGAGAAGAGACAAATGTTATTAAATTTTTTTTTTTTTTTACAAAAAATTGTGTTTTTTTTGTAATTTCCACATTATTGCTACAAAATTTGCTTTATTTCAATCTCCCAGCTCTAGTATTAAGCACATGGTAACCATTTAAAATAATGTGGTCATGGTCATCCGCGCAGCGCCACCCTGTACAACCCTATGATCATTATTTATTAGAAATTAATATTTTAAGATTTTAGTAGTATTCATACTTCGGAAAGATTAAATTTTAATTTAAATCAAATTATAATTATTACTAACTACGGGAAACAGACAGAGAAAAATACACTCCAGCGACGGAATTTATTTTATTAGTTAAACATAACCTAAGCAATGGAATAATAAAAACGAAAACCTCTGCAGAAAATAAGCGTTTAATCCTCAAAACTATATATCTCAGGTAACTACCTACAATTAATATTTATTTATCATTAAATACTTCAGTTCTTTACTTATTATAATTCTTCAAACATCTAAATCATAATAAATTACAAATATGAGTTAACTAAAGTAAAAAACATATCATTTTACAAATTAATTATATAAGGTTTTAAATTGAAACATTGGTAGGTTGAAGAAGAGGGTATTTAGTTACGGGTCGTGCCTGAGGTATGAGACTCCTAACTCTATAATGAAAGAAGAGACGAGGAGCGTTGCAAATGGCAAATTTAGGATTAAACTTTGTATGAGAGGATTACGAATCCCTAAAAGGATTATGCTCCATGTTAATTAAAATCAAGCAAAGATGTAAAAAGATTTACAATTAATGTCTAAGTCGAATAAAATCCCTCAAAGAAACAACATAACTAACAAAACGAGGTTTTGCAACATTTCTTTTTTTTTATAATTTTCTTTCATAAAATGTTTACATCAGTTTTTGTTTAACATTGATGTTAGCAAAAAAAGGATAAAATATGTATAAAGAACTTAAAACAAATATTGATCTTTCTCGAACAATTTTTATCGGAAACTAGGGAAGATTGAAAAAACTTTGAAATTGGGATATATAAAAAAAAAAAAAAAATAATAATAATAATAATAATAATAATAATAATAATAGAATAAAATGAATAAAACCTAAACCATAAAGTTATATTTTTGTTAACAACATTATAATAAAAAAATAAATAATAAAACCTTGATGAAACTAATTCCACCGATATTCTAAGCAATACCCTCTATGTTTTACGATTTCGTAAACAATAAACAATCAAAATAGTCTTCTAATTAGTGTGGCACATAGCTTCCTCTCGTCTTATATCATATACTTTAATGATTTTACTACGTTTTTATTAGCTTGCTTTCTTGTTTGTTTGTTTGTTTGTCCAGTACAAATCTTGCAATCGCTTTTTAACTAACTTCCCGAGTAGCTAGACATTTGAAACTTTTAGAACAGCTCAGAACACGATGACAATGCATTATTTTAATACTTTTAGCCATATTTAAGCAGAATTTAATTCGTTTTCAGCAAATTTTGCTGTATGGAAAGTTAGTTCAGAAAAAATCCGCAAGTTATTTTATTTGTTTTGACATAAATATATATGAATTTACAATCTTCATTTTGACGGGTTTCAAATTTATGATTTATGACGGAAAATTTAAAAACGTAGTATATAAAAAGTTCTTTTTATCTTGCAATTATTATGTTTTTACAACCTATTATCATCCAATTCATTTAATTTTTCAAAATTGTTTTGATTTTTTACATTAATGAAAGTATCAATTTAGCAGAATCTACTAGACGGTTGAAATTAATCTGGGCCTATATTTACACGTACTCTTTATATGTATTCGAGTAACTAAAAACGTATTATTAGGCTAGGATTACACATTGCGTTTTTGAGGTACATTGGTGTGGTGTAATTATACGGAGCAGAAGAGTCCACACGATTGGAGTATGGCTCAAGGAAGCGATGCGGTGTTTTACCGTCCGTTAACTTTTATTGTCCGACGCAGGACTTTTTGCGGCGTTAAAGCCAATTAAAGCGTCTAAAAAAGGGGTAGAATTCAAAGGATCAGACGAAACTGTTCCCACAGTACTGCCATGACGTGCGTTAGTGACTTACTTCCATATTACCTTTGTAATTCTAGGCATCGCATGGCTCTTTCATTGAATCGAGCGGTATACAATGAATATGAATCTTAAGAAAATAATTACTCAAAATGAGTTGATAGTTAAAGAGAATGATTGTAGTAAAGGGAACAGGACTATTCCTAAACTCTCACGCCCTGGCCACCTCCATTGAAACTATTTTGAAATATATCACTTCACTACACAAAAACTTCTGCTTGTATCAGGTTGAAATTTCACAAGCATGTTTCAATAGCACATTAGATGATTTAAGTAAAGTTTTGTTAAAATCGATACGTTTAGAACGTAAGATATTAGTGAAAACGTTGTTTTCTCTATTATAAACGTTAAGGTACACTTTAATAGTTTTAGCGATCTTTAACACTTCATAACGGCGTCACTATTGATTTTACTAAAAAATAAAGGATCGAAACGTCTCAATCCAAATAACTTAATTTGTTTGTATTATTTACATCTAAAGGGTCCATCTTACTTATTAAGAATTTAATAAAATAAGGTGTTGAGTTCAAAGTACTCTAATAGTTATTTATGTAACCAGGCAGCAAAATTGAATTTTACTGACGAGTGATTAGATTAGCCTCCGAGCCGAAGGCGAGGACAGGCCATGATCATTAACTACCGAGGCAGGTAATTTACCTATTTGACTGCCGAGGCAGGTAATTTACCTATTTGACTGCCGAGGCAGGTAATTTACCTATTTGACTGCCGAGGCAGAAATGTTTCCTTTGCTTCCTTGTTGCATACAATATTTTATCTACTTGCGGCAGAAAAATGAAACTGCTAAAATTTTATCTTTATTAATATAACATATAGGTAATAACTATGTGTCATATTAATAAAGATAATAACATATTTATGTATTAATTAAAATTAATTTTCAAATAAGAAACTTGGGAAAAATAACAATAAGTGAAAAGCAAACTGAATCTATAACAACAAAATACAAAACACATGTTTATAACACACATAACTTCTGAATGAATAATGCACGCAATATAAAATATTTATTTATATTTTTACTAACAAATTACTAAAAGTATTAAAGATATCTTTTATCGCTTAAAAGAAAAAAATTAACTAGGATAAATCAAGAAAAGTAGCTAGTCTAATCTAGTATGACTTCAATAATAATAATAATAATAATATGGATGTTCAATGTTTACATGACGCTGCAGTATAGCCAGTGACTCCACTATTTTTTTAATTAAAGATCTACTAATCATTGAACTTATTTAACAGAATTAACCAATATTTTATATAAACTTAAAAAAATAATAATAAACAAATTATTTTATTACAAAAACGTTTATTTATTAAATATTTCATATTAAACTATAATAATATATAATGTTGTAAGATAGAGATAATAGTATAAACTGTCATTGCCAACATTATAAAAGTAAAAATGTTACTGCCTAGGCATCAAAAGTTTTCCTCATTTTTCCGCCTAGGCAGTAAAATCACATTTCTCTGCCCGAAATCAGTTCAATAGTGCCTCATTTTGCTGCGCAAGTAGATAAAAAATATTACCTGGAGATAAACGCTAGGGCAAACTTCGAATATAACTTTCAGAAAGAAGGAATATCACTAATTTATCAGTTCAACAAATATCTTTTATTACATATAAAAACATATTTCTTTCTGCTTGATTAAGACATTATTAAATGAACTGTGTTCTTTATTACACAAATAATGAAGTATGACTGAGGGATGACCTTACAACAAAAAAGGGCTGAAACGTTTCAATTCAAATGACTTAATTTGTTTGTATTATTCACACCTAAAGGGCCCATCTTGCTTATTCAATTAAATAAAATGTTAAGTCTAATGAACTGTATAAAAAATTGTATTTGAAAAAAAATGTTTTTCCCATCGAATAGATAAAGATTGAATTTTTCCCCGACTTAAAAATCCAATTTAAAATGTTCGCTCGAGCGTTACGCACGCGCATAGCGGTATGTACGCTTGGGTGGATAACGTTGTCCAACGAACTCAGCCTGGGTATTGGAAAAATATACATGTCTACCAAATTTCACCAAAATCGGTTAACATTTACTCAAGTTATCGTCATACGTTTCTGATCCACACACGGACAGGATACATAATTTGTTGAATGTAAGAAACTCGCTTACGCTCGCTTCTACTAAGAATGAAATTTTTAAGGCGATCTCTCACGCCCTAGAAACTGTGTTACACCGCAATACTTGGGTGGAACAGTATTATATCTGATTTCACGATATAGCAACGAATGTCACAAAACGCAATGATTAAAAACAAACAAAGTTAAAAAAACGAAAGTAATAAATTAAATGATTCCACCCTCACTCTTTCACCCAAAATATATAAAACCTTTTATTTTATCACCTTTTTTTCAAGTCTGAAAACTGTTAAATTAAAAGAAAATTGTAAAAAGTGAAGTATACAGCCAGAATGTAGAAGCAGAAACCAGGAGAGCCCTTCGGATTATTCTACTTGAAAAAGTCTTTCCTAAACGAAGACCAAAAAAACCTAAAATGTAAGTCTCCCTTGCTTACCTAAAAAAAAGCGCACTGACACTTCGCCCAATTTAATTTCAAGCAAGGTAAAAAAAAAAGTTTTTTTTTTTAATTTAAACTCTTACCCCTAAGAAAAAGTAAGGCCTCGTTCAAGAAAAAAAAGCAGGCCTCCTGTAAAAAAGCAACTTCAAGATTCCGACAGATGAAGCATCTAAGTTTATACGTTCATTTAAATCCCAACATCTTTTCAAAGACTTAAAAAAAAAACAGCTTTCTTATTTTTAAGGGGGTAATAGCTTACTAATTAAAACTTAAATGAAAAATAAATAAATGAATATAATTAAAAGGAATGAATACTGGCATGAAAATTTGATAAAGCATATTAAAAATACTTTACTAATTGATGCATACAATTTTTTTTAATTCACACTCGTATTTACGTTGTTTATTTTATTGAGTATGTAGCATGTATTTTACATTTAAGATAATTTAAGGTTAATTAATCAATTGTATAAGTGGAAAATTGTTAATTATTAAATGTTTAAATTAAAAATAAGAATGTAATATGATTATATAAATTGGTTGTGCGTGAAGTCTCACGTAAAAAGGGTTTCATGGAATTGTGAACGTAAAATTAGTTAGTATAAGGGTGGGGGGACGCAAAATGTTGATTTTTTGAAAATGTTGACAAAATGGCATGAAAAATAAACCATTTCCCACAAGTGTGTTATATTTTTGTAATATTCTCTTCAAAGCATTTTATTTACTTCTCCATCTTAAAATTTAAAAAAAAAAAATCCGTAACTATAGTCTAAAACGAGTAACAGGAAGTAATACGCCATTTTGGATTGCTAGTTAATTATATCAAATTCCTATTCATATTGCTTTCGAGCTTACCGGTAACGGAAGCTATGTGATCGTTTCGAAGAACGAAAATATTTTAGGTTTCCGATTTCAAAAATTCCAAGACAGAAATCCGTTTCAGACATCAGGGAACATTTTTGGTTCCGTGTCAGTCTGTCGGCTTGTCGTTCGATTTTTGTGAACCAACATATCTTGAAAACTACACGTTCGATTTTAATTAAATTTAGATGGTAGGTCATAATTAGCCTATTGTTGGTCCCATATAAGTTTCAACCATCTGCGCTTATTTGTTTCTCTTCTACATGCACACAAACATACATCTATGTACACCTATAGCTTCAATAGTACTTATCTGATTTGTATGAAACTTTTACAGATTATCTATAATAGTAACCCGTAGATATCCCAAGATTAATTTGAACCGTCTGCGCTCTTTAACTTTTGCTAAATTAATACTTTAATTCATGTAAAAAATTAAAACAATTCTGACAGATTAAAAAACGGGGAAACAATTGAACAAATTAGAAAATAATGGCTTGTAAAAAAAACATAAAACCAATACAGTTCGTGGGTAGGATGCGAGGAAGCTATGTGCCACATCAATTGGCAGTCTATTTTTTCTAGGCCGAGCAGACCGCACATTTTGCATATTTTTAGTTACAGCAGAAATAATGGTTTTATTTTATTTTTTTTATTTTTTTTTTTTGGGGGGGGGGGGACGCTAATTTTTGATGTTTTTTTTTTCAAAATGGCAAGCAAAATTAAACACTATCCTCAAGGGATACGCCTATATTCAATAAGAAAATCAAGTCGATGTTATTTTCACACGTGATAGGTTAGTTAATCAAATATTACTAAAAATCAACGTGTTCACCTGTCAAGGGACAAACTAACATCGACTTGATTTTCGGTCTACTAACTAATTCTGTACTCAGGATCATGAAAATCACATTGTCCGCCATAATTTGTGAGACATGGCCGCTCTCCACCGGTTTGTTTTTTTTCAAACGCCTATTGCCAAGCTATGTCCTGCAGACGAACTTAGCCGACCACTTATTCCTAAATGGCGCTAAAAGATTGACTTGTATACAAAATTCTAGCTTGATGTTAGTCAGACACTTTTTTGCACGCTATCTCCTGCATTTTTATTTGGTTAAATTGGAACTTCAGTAGATTCAAAAATCTTCTTCTTCTTTTTTAAGTAAAGCATAAATTATAAGTACTTTTTAATTGATTTGTTCTAAATAATAGAGGAAACATGGTTTTAATAAATATTTAAATAAGTTAATATAGTATATTATTTCAATATGATCAGTCAATAATCTTATAAATTCTAGGATTTATTCTAGAAACTATAACTTGGTTCTTTATTTCAAATTCGACAATAGTTCATTTTTAAATAGGAAATATAAGTACATCCCCTATTTTATGATCGAATCAACAGCATATAGGTTATTTGTACAAGACCGGGGTAATCCAGAGAGGGGAGGCAGGGTTCAATGCTGATGATCATCGGAGATAAGTGAAGTACCCCTTTTTATGGGTTTCGTTGGTAAAACCGAAAAAAGTAACCCTTGTAGTTCCGTTTCTGTGTCCGTCCGTCTGTCTGTCACTCCGTACGGTCCCAATAACGTTTGAATAAAAAGAGATAAAAACATGAAACTTTCAAGTATTAAAGATAATTTGACACGCACACAAGAAAAATACAGCTAACTCATAATTATCGGCTGCTCAAATCCAAAATCGCGGATAATTCATGCCACACGGTTTTGTTTTTGTTTTTAATTTTGAGTGGGGTTTCAAATGAAAGGTATTGTAGAGTAGATTACAAAAAATATATCCCTTGAGGATAGTTTTTAATTTTGCTTGCCATTTTGAAAAAAAACAACATTATTTCTGCTGTAACTAAAAATATGCAAAATGTGCGGTCTGCTCGGCCTAGAAAAAATAGACTGCCAATTGATGTGGCACATACCTTCCTCGCATCCTACCCACGAACTGTATTGGTTTTATGTTTTTTTTACAAGCCATTATTTTCTAATTTGTTCAATTGTTTCCCTGTTTTTTAATCTGTCAGAATTGTTTTAATTTTTTACATGAATTAAAGTATCAATTTAGCAATTTAAAGAGCGCAGACGGTTCAAATTAATCTTGGGATATCTACGGGTTACTATTATAGATAATCTGTAAAAGTTTCATACAAATCAGATAAGTACTATTGAAGCTATAGGTGTAAATAGATGTATGTTTGTGTGCATGTAGAAGAGAAACAAATAAGCGCAGATGGTTGAAACTTATATGGGACCAACAATGGGCTAATTATGACCTACCATCTAAATTTCATTAAAATCGAACGTGTAGTTTTCAAGATATGTTGGTTCACAAAAATCGAACGACAGGCCGACAGACTGACACGGAACCAAAAATGTTTCCTGATGTCTGAAACGGATTTCTGTCTTGGAATTTTTGAAATCGGAGACCTAAAATATTTTCGTTCTTCGAAACGATCACATAGCTTCAGTTACCGGTAAGCTCGAAAGCAATATGAATAGGAATTTGATATGATTAACTAGCAATCCAAAATGGCGTATACTTCCTGTTACTCGTTTTAGACTATAGTTAAGGATTTTTTTTTTAAATTTTAAGAGGGAGAAGTAAATAAAAGGCTTTGAAGAGTAGATTACAAAAATATAACACACTTGTGGGAAATGGTTTATTTTTCATGCCATTTTGTCAACATTTTGCGTCCCCCCACCCTTATACTAACTAATTTTACGTTCACAATTCCATGAAACCCTTTTTACGTGAGACTTCACGCACAACCAATTTATATAATCATATTACATTCTTATTTTTAATTTAAACATTTAATAATTAACAATTTTCCACTTATAAAATTGATTAATTAACCTTAAATTATCTTAAATGTAAAATACATGCTACATACTCAATAAAATAAACAACGTAAATACGAGTGTGAATTAAAAAAAAATGTATGCATCAATTAGTAAAGTATTTTTAATATGCTTTATTAAATTTTCATGCCAGAATTCATTCCTTCTAATTATATTTATTTATTTATTTTTCATTTAAGTTTTAATTAGTAAGCTATTACTCCCTTGACTTGTGTTAGTGTTTCCTACCATCCTCCAAACTGTTCCAACTCACGCTACGATTGTTTGCGAACCGTTCACTGTTCGGTCCAAAAACTCATCTGGCAATACCATGTACTGGTTAGTAGGACATGCGTACATCGTCACACATATCAACAAGAAGGTTTCCTATCTGTTAAGCCGGACATACACGTTGCGGTATACTTGACAGGTGGACCTGTACAGGTGTAAACCGGAGCGTGTGGGCTATGAAGTCATGACAAACCTGACAGGTATTCAGACCTGTACAGGTCACCTGAGAAGAATTGAAATTCGATTCTTCCAACCTGTGCAAGTGTCTAGACCGGAGCGTGTGTGGGACTCGCCTCTCGCCTGCACAGGTTTAGCGTCTAGGTTGAGCTTATTATTATTCATCAGAATTCTATAATCTATATTTTATGTTATCAAATATTTATTATAACATTAAATATATCACATTTTAAAATATGCAATACATCATTTTGATATATTTTTAAATTATTTATTATATATAATAATTATTATCTATATTTATACATACATGTATGAACATTTATAAAAATCGGTAGAGACAACTCAGACAAACTTTCTCATATACGAGTTCATAATTACTTAGCCTAGTATTTTCCATTTATTAGTTTTCGTGGGTACATTTAATTATTATTGAACATTTGATGAAAATGTATCAAAAAAATAACTTCCCCTCAATGGGGAATCGAACCCGGCCTCTCTCCCTCCGCGTTTAAAGCTATTTTCTCAGGAACCAGTTTTTTCCCAGGAAAACGACTTATATCGTTTGATTTGTATTTAAATGGACTAAATTTCAGAATATTAATTCAAAATCGTCGGAACCGTTTTCAATAAATCAACTTTTTCAGTGTTTTTGGGAATTGAAGCCCCCAAATTGGAGAAAAAAGATTCATTTCACGATTTCACCTCGGCGTATAATTGTTCTGAACATTTATGCCAAATTTCGCCTAAATTGCATAGAATAATCTCTACTGGTTTGAAGTCCAGTGGTCGGAATCAAATAGTAATTAGGGACTTTTGTAAATTAAATATAAAATTTAAACATGGGAGGGGGGTATAAAAATATATAAGTAGGAGCAAAGGAGAAAACTCTGTGTCGTCAAGATATTTTTGTATAGTGAAGTTATTTTAAAAACGTGACATTAAAAAATACATTAAAAATAACACACTTCTAGCGAAGTACGGTTTATGTTAACTGAGACCTGAACTGAAACCTCGCCGGTTGACCCTACTGTGTGTGTGCGCTACACCTGTGCAGGTATACCTGCAGGTAAACCTGTCCAGGTCCACCTGTCAGGTATACTGCAACGTGTATGGCGGGCTTTAGGATTCTTTTAATGTTTTAATATGGTACTAATAGAATCACAAACCCATTTTAACCTGACGATGTAATATAACAGTACAATGTTAGCGTATGCGCACAAAACTTGTCCCAAACAATCAAATAGGGGTTGTACAGACCTATTAGAAGTCGATTAAATGCACGACCGTTTAAAAGTCTTCCCAAAATATTATGATCTATACATAACAATCAATATTTAACAAGATAGAGATATTTTTTTAGAAGAATTTCTATTTCACTTAATCAAAAATAATGAAAACATCTTTCCTTTCACAGCATGAGTGGAACAGTAAACCTTAAAGTCTGCCTGTTTGAATGACAAGGATTTTGAGACGAAATGTCTTTAAAGATAAATTTCTCCCTAAAGTAGGGAAACCTTGTTGAAGCTTTAGAAGATTACAATGCATTCATGTAAGCCTAAGTAAGGATTATATTGCATGTAAGACTGCTTCAAGAGGATTTACTTGTTACTGAATAAAGCCCGTATTTCTTGTACAATACAGTAGTTGTATTCCATGCAAATCTACTGCTATTGGGGGTGCTATTCATGTTGCTTCAGTTTCTTGATGGTTACATCCAATATGCTGATGCAATGCCCAGTTTTCTTTCCACTCTCAATAGATCGATTTGTTTATTTTCATTTCTCTTTTTTTTGGTACTCCTTTTCTTAAGATTTTTTTTTTCCTTTCAACAAGACCATCTTAGAGTCTGTAATGGAAGCACGATTCTCTTCAGGCTATTTGGGTTTCTTCCATCCTATCCTCGGCATCTTCCTACCTCTTACTGCTTTCAGATTCCAAACGCAAATGCGTAGTAAAAAGAAGGGGGGACGAGAGGAAGAAACATGGAATCCATGAATACTTGATACAAAATACTGTTTTCTTTTTTGCCACATAGCCCTACATACGAAACCTAATAAGACCTGTTGTATATTCTCAAAATATTTTGTTTTCTCAATACATATAAAAAGGCGGGTAGCAGGTATATAACATGCCATTACACAACACAGGCATACTAAAATTGAAATACTAATGTAAGTATCTTAAATTCAAATATAAACCAAATAATTCCAGTTTTTAAAACCCATTTTGAGGCTTCAAGCCACCGTGTTAGGACACTGAAGTCCAAACAATAACAATAAGAAAAGACCTTAAATAATATACATACATATGTATCAGAAGTAAAGGGGAAGTTGGCTTAAATTGTTCGACCCAACCCGAGTTGTACATCCCGTCCACACTTGCAAGAACTGAGCCTATGCTCACTTAGTTTTAACTCTCGGATTGGTTTGAGGCATGCCGATCCATTCGGCCTCGCCTTGTACAAATATGAGGAAAACGGGTTGAATGCATGCTCGAGTGAATAAGCGTCTTCAAATACACCAGTGGTGCCAAGATATGTAAGCCTTTTAAAATATCTAAGACCACCGCTTGTATCACTTAAGCAAAATAATATAATTGTATGATACCTATTTAGTGATACTAATAAGAATATTACTTCAGTTTTTAAGAAGACAAAAACACGCTAACGTTAAATATACAACCACCACCAGGGAAGAAGGTCTTTATATTGCGTTTGAGATTGAAGGATCGTTAGCGAGTTGATAATGTTCAGGGTCTCTTTTAACGAAGACATCAGAAGATGCTTGAAGACTAACTACATTAACTTTAGGAGACCTTTGAGTGTTCTGGGATTTGTTTTCTTGTTGCTATGATTGATGATGCAGCCAGAGAAAAAGTAATCTCCGTGTTTAAAGAGTTGATTCTCTTCCTCAGAGAGCAATGAGCTGCAAATGAAAAAATCAATGCGACTGAAAGAGTTATAAGATGATGCATTACTTTAGAGGAGCACTTTGTACAGAGTGCCTTATCAGATAAGAGCTGTGGTGTAGTACTGAATACGACCACGTGATTATGTACAGCAACTGAACGTGAAAACCCTTAGATAAGTTGAGCACTGTTTATTTATGACTATGAGATAGGGTGCAGTAGCAGTAAGAATTCCTTAATAAACATTGCCGTTTAGTACTGGCCGGGAAGGATCTTTGCATATTCACAAAGGACGAAATATGATATTGCCCTATACTCATAGCCTGATGATACCAGCTCCCTTCTCCATACTAATACTACTAAAAATCTCCGAGCATCATCATATTCCCGAGATTGTCCCCCTTACCAGTACATCCAATAAACTTGATACCAACCACAACAGATATAAATTTCTACGAAACGTGTGTGAGTGTCTGTGCACGTGGGTCCCCCTAGAAACCATCGCAATTTAATCTGAAAGGGAACCCTACCCCTATGAAAATATATTAAGTAAATATTGGAACTTTTATATATCCCTCTATGGTACGGACCAACGATAAAATAAAAAGGACGCCGAGGAGATTACAAGATAGATACCAAATCCCTGTGCACCCTCTAAAACCAACATCATCGACATTATAGAACTGAAAAACAAAAAAATAGTATAACAGAAGAAGAATATAAATACTCCCTAGGGTTTATAATAGGATTTTAACTATCAATGATTAATTCGTTTCAAATAATTTAACTCGAAGCTCTTAACACAATAAACATTTCTGAATTTAAATAAACAACTCAAATTATAGATAATTCTATTTTTAAGTAATTACAAAATCAATTTGAATATGCAAAGTAGGAAACAGCTGTGTTAAAACAAGTAATAATGTCCCTAAGTAATTAAAGATTATATTATATTCTCTTAGAAAAGAAAATGTTATAGATTGCTAGATTCTTGTAAAGAAAATTGTTAAGTGTCAAGTGATAAGTCTTTAAAGCCCTCTCTTCTATATATGCAGTCTGTTTTGGTCTACCACCACCATTTTTCTGTATATGCTAACAAATGTTATCCATTTGATAGTTTATCTACTTTTTATTTCTCTTACTAACACAAGCAACGTACTAACTTATTAATAAGAGAAGTTGATAACTTGCTTATTAATATGTTAGTGTCCACATCTCCCCCGTCTAACCTCCTAGTACCCTGTATGTAGAACAGTACCCTGTATAGTACACACTATGTAGAACAGTACCCTTTATAGTATCCTGTATGTAGAACAGTGCCCTGTATAGTACACTGTAAGTAGAACAATACCCTTCATGTAGAACAGTACCCTGAATAGTACACTGTATGTAAAACAGTACCCTGTATAGTACAATGTATGTAGAACAGTACCTTGTATAGTATCCTGTATTACATTGTATGTAGAACAGTACCCTGTAAAGTACAATGTATGGAGAACAGTACCCTTTATACTACCCTGTATGTAGAACAGTACCCTGCATACTACTCTGTATGTAAAACAGTACCCTGTATAGTACACTGTATCTAGAACAGTACCCTGTATAGTACCCTTTATTACACTGTATGTTGAACAGTACCCTGTATGTAGAACAGTACCCTGTATAGTATACTGTTGTAGAACAGTAGTACCCTGTATAGTACACTGTATGTAGAACAGTACCCTGTATAGTACACTGTATGTAGAACAGTACCCTGTATAGTACACAGTATGTAGAACAGTACCCAGTATAGTACCTTGTATGTTGAACAGTACCCTGTATAGTACACTGTATGTAGAACAGTACCCTGTATAGTACACTGCATACTGTATAAAGAACAGTACCCATTATAGTAAGTACCCTTTATGTAAAACAGTACTCTGTGTGTAGAATAGTACCCTGTATAGTGAGTGCACTGTATGTAGAACAGTACCGTGTATAGTAAGTACACTGTATGTAGAACAGCACCCTGTGTAGTAAGTACCCTGTATGTAGAAAATTAGAAGTAAACGATACTTGTTCACTATTGATATATTACAACTGTTGGAGCTACACTGAATTGTAACATTAGTTAAATGAATAGTCCAGGAGGCGTAATAGTGTTATTTATTCAACTAGAATTTTGCGTTTGAGTTAATTTTTCTGTTCTCCAAAAACATTTCGTCCGCGGGATATAGCTTACCTATTAGCTGTTTAAGAAAGACCTGTGGAGTTTCCATGACATGGCCAGGTCATTTCAGGAAAGTGATTTTCATGATTCTGAGTACAATATTAGTTTAGTTGTTAACAAAAACATGCCACGCCAAACTAATGTCAGTCCTCCACTTCATAGGAAACAACTTTGATTGAGAGAAATATTTGTATAACTAACCCTAATTAACAAAACTAACTACTAACAAACTAATTATCAAAATTCTAACTTGAGGTTAGTCTCTTTTATACACTCTATCTACTGGACTAGAAGCAGTTAATTAAAAAAAAATGAAACTTACTACTGCGCGCCCGAATAGAAAATAACTTCTGAACTTCAATTATAATTTAAATTGAACTAACTTATACATGTAGTTAATTCATAATAATTTATAATGGTTCAAGCACTGTTTTATTCACGTGAAAAGGGACAATTATAGCAATAAATATTTGAGTATTCCTATTTTTCAAGTTTTAAATTTGTTGCTAAAATTAATATATAAGTAAATAGATTAAATATAAGCGCTAAAAGGTAACGAAGTTAAATATTTGTTTGGGAGTTTAAACTAAAACAGACAACTAAATTAATATGCTTAGAAACTTGAAGAAAATGCTTTCATTGAAGTACTTTCTAAATTAAAATTATTAAGTAGGAGAATTATACACATATTTAAATTTCAAATTTTGATTTAAATATTTATTATTGTTTCATTTCTAGCACATTAATTTCTCATGTTTCAAAGGATAAAAAATCACCGGGTACCGGTGTCTCTCGGTACCGGTTTTTTGAGATCATGTTACTTAACAGTTCCTGTTCTGTTGTGATTTTCTAAACCGGAGTTAACATTTTCTTTCCAGGCTTGTCAATGAACGGAGAGTTCGAAATGTCACAATTTATATAATTTTTTACCCTTAAGAGGATCCCCCTATACAAAATCATGGGAAATATAATAATTATCGAAAACGGTAATTGCTCAAATAACTCCATTGATAAACTAATGTAATTTAGCTGAAAAATTGAAAATTAAATATAAACAATCACCTGTTAAACTAATTTTAAACTTGTTTAACCAACTGACCCACAAGATGCGGGTTGAATCCCAACTGAGTGACCATGGGAAGGGACTGGGCATGCGCACAAGCCTTAATGATACAGCTGTCTCTAGTAACCTTTGTTTTAGTTTCTTCATGTTTCTACATTATAAAGTCGAGATGAGATGAGTTCTATAGCTTTTTGTAGTTTTTATTTTTCTTTTAATGTTTTCACTCCCTAGATCAGATAAAATCCACCCCCCCCCCCCCCTCCAACCATCTTTTTACCATTACAACAATCGTATTTTAATTTTTTGGGCAGCGGGTTAATAATTAATGTATTAAATTAGATTCAAAATCACAATTACATTAAATATGAGAAAGTTTTGTTAATTCTCTTTAAGAGCCTTTACTAACATTCTCCTATAAAGTTGACATAGATTACCTACAAATTTAGGCTTTATTTTAATATTTTCGATAGAAAACAATAGCTACCAGGAATACTGGTGTTAAATATTTGCTAAAAGAGAAGGCTCAAGTTTCTCGGATAGGCTGGCCCTCTTTATCTAAAATATAATATTATATTTAATCCCATGATGTGGAGTAAGATAGATTTCAAACATTGAATAAAAAAAAAATCTTTGCATGCGAGTCTGCAAGACAGTGAGACATTTTCAAGTAACGATTTTTGTTGTCGTTTTTTGGTAACGCTTTTCAAGTTTATGTGCCAAAGTAAAGACATGAAAATGTCAAAAAATGCAAGCGTGTAGATTCTTGCATTTGTAAACTAGGAATTAAATCTAACATAATATTATGTAGTGCACAAAGAAAGAAAGTACTTATCTTCTTGTCCAGTTTATTAAAAAATAATCTTTTAGCTTCTTTTTTTAGCATTTATTATTATTTTTATAATAAATGCAAAAAATTATAGTTTAACAAAATAAATAAACAGGTCAAGTGTGTGCTAGTCAGCACACAGCGAGGGTCCGTAGGCAACCCTGTATAGTTTAAGTAGTACCCTATTGATGGTGTTTTTTAAAATGCTATAAAGCTTACTTTAAACTATCCTATAGGTCTGATATTCTCAAAACACATAACAACAGATGTAATTTAGCTGAAAAATTGAAAATTAAATATAAACAATCACCTGTTGAACTGATTTTAAACTTGTTTAACCAGCTGACCCACTAGATCCGGGTTGTATCCTAACTGAGTAGTACCCTAGTAGTTTATGTAGTGCCCTATTGATGGTGTTTTTTAAAATGCTATAAAGCTTACTTTAAACTATCTTATAGGTCTGATATTCTCAGAACACATAAACAAACTTCTGATAAAGTATATTTTTGCCACTGAACCTGACTACAACACAATTAATAAATCGAAAAGACCATAGTTATAAAAAAAAAGTATTTTGTCAATAAAAAATAAAATAATTTCTTTTCGAAATTTTCAAAAAGTGGTATCTTTACTTTTGGTCGAAGAATGTTCAAAAATGTTTTCAGACTTTTTGCACTACACATAAGCGAGATAGACGGGGGGGGGGGGGGGGGCACGTTTCACACCCACTTCAAACTGGCCTACGCTCGCCCTATCAAAGTTATAACTAAAGAATCATATTTTTTTGTAATCAGCTCGACTTAGTCTTTCATATGATACCCCTCACGGTGTCGAAAAAAAAAATTAACCCTTAAGTTTTTTACCCTAATTCATTTGAAACATTTTTTTTTTAAGTCGCTATATTTTTAAAATATGTGGGTGTAGCCGTGAGAGCAGGCGACCGGACGGACGGACAGACACACGCAGGAAAATATAAGGGTCCTTGGTTTTGCCTACGGACCCTAAAAATAATAATGTAAAAAATAAATATTATGTATTTAAGTTTATCAGGAATAAAATGCAAAGGGTTATGGCGTTTGTCTGATGCAAATCGGAGCAGTAGAACAGAATGTTGTAGTTGGGCGCCACTGGTAGCGCCACTCGGGCTCGTGAGCGACTACTGGTGTGGTAGCGAGGAGCGAAGAGTGAGACGTGGGAGGTAGCCGATCGGGAGGGCAGGGGTGGGTAGGCCATATCAAGCGCGGTAGTGGGAGACACAATATCTATCTAGAGCGGGAAGAATCGATTCAACACCTGCTATACCTTTCTAACTCCCTGTTCCTATACCTTCCCTACTCGTTTAACGCTAGTTTTTGGTAACGCTTTTCGAGGTTATGTGCCATAGCCAAGAAATGAAAATGTCAAAAAAAAAAATCGGAAAATGTAGTGGTTTATATGTGCTTAACCACATGCCATTGCATTTAATACCCCTAGAAAGTTATCCCATTGTTTATTCTAGGAATTGTTGCATTAGTCTTAATTTTGTAAAAGCTTAAGTTGGTATATAAAAGCATGTTCTTGTTATTATTAAATATTTTTCGCCACAAAATGTATATATAACTATTAATTATGATTTGATGTAAAATGAGGATAATTAAAAATTAAGAGAAGTTAAAGAATGCAATTAATTATATCAGTAAGGAAGTTTTACAAACGTATATATCAAACTCGAATCGTAAAATTTCTAAAGATATAAAACAGAGGTTGTTTGTGTCGTATAAGTTTCTTTAACAGTATCTTCTACTTTCTGGTTTCTGAAAGGGCATAAAATAATTGTTACTGCTAGAACATGTCGGTCTGTATACACACAAGTTACGTATCCTTTTAGCAAAACAATTTTGACTAAAAGGGAGGGATGGGTAAACCGAAAAACAAAACTGTAAAAAAAACTCCGAGAAGAGATACGAGCTATAAAAATCTCGGTAAGGGTAGATTGATGTCTAGGAGACGAATGTGGTGAGATTTTACCGCGTGGGATTGTGATGTGTCGTGGACTTTACGGCTATGGGACAAAAGTTTTCGGACTTTCCTCCCGTACCGAGTAAGGGAGAGAAAATGCTTCGACGTTTTCCTTTTTTTATATATATATTGTTTAAACGAGGGAAACGAAAAACGCCGAACGAGAGTAGAGGTTAGAAAGAGAGAAAAGAAAAGGAAAGCTTTAGGATGAGATACAAGCTAGAAGTTGCTTTTTAACTACGTGTGTGTAGGGGGGGAGGGAGATATACAAGTGGGTGGTTGCAAGGCAAGGCTAAGGATACAGTAAATTCTCCGGTTTTATACGTAACACAGACCAACACAGAGTACTCTATAACACACGGAGGAAACCCAGTAGAAACACATATCACTGCACTGTGGACCCCAACTCTTAGCACTACACCATGATTTGTCCCATAACTTTTACAAACGGCACCGGGGTCTCTCTTTGTCTCTCAACTACCTACTAAATCCTCTTCCTCTCCGCTTCACACCATTTATTTTCAAGACCTATTCCGATTCTTTTCTTTACCTTTCCTTCTTCTGTGAACACTTTTTAACGCAATTCGAACTTACAGTTCAACATCACTTACAAAATATCAGATAAGAATTAGATCACGAAAAAAGCTATTTACGAAATGTATTAAAGTTGTCATAATTACTGTTCTATGCCAAAACGCCATGATTGCAGGCCCCTGTAAAAAAATAATCTCCAAGTTTGGCGCATTTTTGTCCCCTTCTATAATTATTTAAATATGACAATGATTCCTTTCATAAAATGTATTTAAATGCTCTCCTTTTATCCAATCGTGATAAAAGGACCAAACAACATAAAATAACCAAACAATATAAATATTAACATAAAATAATCCAATATAAACTGCCTCTTTTGGAAAGCTTTTGTTGAGGTCGCAGGGAAAGGAAAGGGGGTGTAGAGGGTTGAAGGTGGCTCGATAGAGGACGAGAGGAAACGAAGGAGACGGGTTCAAGGATGCCGGACTTCCTCGCCCCAGCCACTGATTCCGAGAATGATGGTCCTAAAAAGGACCGTAAAGAAGTGAGCGAAGTCCTAAGAAGAACTTGCAGCGCAGCTCCCCCTTTACTTATTTCCAAGTAACGGACCGCGACTCAGCTCGGAGGAACAAGAAAGGGGTTGGGTTAGGCTAGAGGGTTAGGAAGTAAGATGAAATAATAAGACGTGAAACGAGAATGAACTCGTGAACGCGGGAGGATTCGAGGCGGTCGGTACAGGGTTGGCGTTGTGAGCTTGCGTGGAGTATGGTTAGCGGTAAGGTCGTCGTAGAAGTGGCCACGTTAGATTCAACGGTCTAGTCCTGGTCTTTCCAAACAAAAGTCACTGAAAGGCGAGTTAAATGTTAAAGGAATATAACTAGTTATTTGTTCAAAATGGAGGATTATTTAACCAACTTAAATGACAACACAGTTTAGCATTATTTTATTCGTTACTTAATTATGAAATTAATTGGATAACAATAGGTTATAAAATCATTCAATTTTACGCTAGATATGGGAGCGTCTATGAGGGCCATCTTAAAGGAATAACACAAACTGTTTCTCCACGTAAATTGAAAAAAACTATAGTGCCAACTATAGTGCCAATTCGGATGAAAAAATGTTGAATTAATAAAAAGATTTAGTGAGAGGTGGTTAGAGGTGGTTAGAGTCTACTTTGTGTTGTAGTTCGTCGTGAGACTCATCAACGTGACTCTCTTAAGCCTAACGGACTATATTAAGCTGAATTATGCCAATCGTAATAAGGAAATAATTGAGTGGAACACGTTATTCGGCTCAATTCTTTTATTTTTGGCTGATGTTTTTTTCTCAGTGTATGGAGGACAATTTTGGGAATATAATGATGCTCGGAGATTTTTAGTAGTATTAGTATGGAGAAGGGAGCTGGTATCATCAGGCTATGAGACACTACCAAATTTCGTTCTTTGTGAATATGCAAAGATACTTCCCGGCCAGTACTGAACGGCAATGTTTATTAAGGAATTCTTACTGCTACTGCACCCTATCTCATAGTCATAAATAAACAGTGCTCAACTTATCTAAGGGTTTTCACGTTCAGTTGCTGTACATAATCACGTGGTCGTATTCAGTACTACACCACAGCTCTTATCTGATAAGGCACTCTGTACAGAGTGCTCCTCTAAAGTAATGCATCATCTTATAACTCTTTCAGTCGCATTGGTTTTTTCATTTGTAGCTCATTGCTCTCTGAGGAAGAGAATCAACTCTTTAAACACGGAGATTACTTTTTCTCTGGCCGCATCATCAATCATAGCAACAAGAAAAACAAATCCCAGAATAACACTCAAAGGTCTCCTAAAGTTAATGTAGTTAGTCTTCAAAAGATTTCTTCGTTTAAAGAGACCTTGAACATTACGAATTCGCAAACGACCCTTCAAACTTAAAAACTGAATTAACACCTTTTCTGACGGTTGTTATATTATATTCTCAATTTTGCCTGAAACCCTCTGATTAGTAGCAAATTCATTTCAAAGTGATACAACTTTAACTGGTGAATACAAGAGCAATATTTTGATTTTTAATCGACTAACATATCTTTGATTCTAAATATTCAACGATATGGGCAATAAACATTTACGTACTTTAATACAATTATCAGTATCACATCTTACTTCTTTTTTAGTGGTTTTTTAGCGAGTACATTTAATCATGAGAACATTTAATGACCTTCTTCTTTTTTAGCTTTGCTCATTTTACGTATTATTGTATCATGAGAAACGTAGATCAAGATGTCATCAGGTTGTATTCAAATGTAATTTCAAATAGGGTCATAAATAATATTTTATGGTTAAAACTGCATTTATATTTATTCACTTTAAGTGACTTCTAGAATACATAAAAAAGTAGAAAAAAGGTTAATATTCTAATTCTGGCAATATAACCTTTTAATATGGTATCTTAACACAAGGGGTGACAGATGTAATATTGTTTAAAACAATAATGCTATAACTAGTATATTAGAGAAGTTATAATACATTTACTGTACACTATTACCTATAAACTATTAATCTCATTATTAAATTTAAAATTAGTTTATTGGAACGAAGTTCCTTATGGCACGTTCTGGAGCCCGGGAGTAAATCCGAAAAAAAAGACCAAAATCACCGTCACAAAATCACCCGCAACGCTCGCGTAAACGTAAGCTTCAAATTTAAAATTCGGATTTTCTGGACGGGAAAATATTCTAACATCATCTATTTAATGAGACAAACAACTTTTTTAAATATTTTTTTTTAGTAAAACGAACACCGACACTGCTATGAAGTGATAAAGATGGCTAAATTTATTAAAGCGGACCTAAACGTTTTAAATAAAGAAAACAACGTTTTTACCGATATCTTACGTTCTAACGTAACGATTTCAATAAAACTTCATACACATCATCTAAAGTACAATTGAAACAGGCATGTAAACCTGATACAAGCAGAATGTGTTTAGTGTTGGTGATTTATATTTTATATTATAATATTTAAATTGGAGATTCACCGACGGAGGTCTAATGGGACAGTTATCTATCTATCTATACACTATAAAGCCGCATGGCTAACTCACTCACTCACTCACTGACATTAATGTTTACCCACTTCCAGAAGAGCTAGAGACTTGCGGTTTGCGCCATTCGACGTGCAAAGTCCATATTGTGAACCAAAATAATTATAAAAAGTTTACTTTTCCCACTCCTTCCCCCCCTAAAAAAATAAAAATGGCCGACTTGATTTTTAAGCTGTTTTGGGGCTAATTGAAGCTGAACGGTAAGTCGTATTGGAAAACGGACAGCACCAGCGGTAACTGATTTTAAAAGATCTACAACGTTGGTCCTATGACTTTTTGTCGTACCTCTATCGGTTGTACCCTAAATGGTGATAATTTTGGTATTTTTTTATTTTTATTTTTTTCCTATTTTGTCTTTGAATAGTCATAGTTTCTATAATTATTGACCGATTTTATTTCTGATTGAGGCGCTTGAATCTCACACTAATGCTCTTTAAATTGAGTATATTTTATTTCATTAGTTCATCCTACTTGCTTAGCACTTGAGAGTAAACTTTTTCCCGTGTGCCGTGTCACGTGACCACTTTTTTTGGTTTTTAATATTGTGTCGTATATCATTTGAAAGGCCTTGATTTGTACATTAAAGCTATTTTAATTGTTTATTTTTTAAAAATTTTGTACACGTACTTTTGTACCGATTTATCATTTTGTTGTAGGTTAAAGGGTTTAAATAATTTTTTATTAGGGGTTTTTTTTTTTATTTATATTTATTTATTAGTTAAATTAATGCCCTTTTGTATAGTTTGTTTTAAAAAGAAATATAATTTTGGTACCTGAGAGTACATGGGTACAAATGTTAAAGTTAATATTTTATAATATGATTTATATCGTTGAAAAGGTCTTGAATAGCAGATTAATTTTCTTTATGTAATATTTTGTGTTATTTTTAGTTTTGAGGGGGTAAAATGGAAAATAACTGTTTATATATAGCGATTTTTACAATTAAGTTGCTGGTTTTTTTTATTAAATTTATTATATGTGCGCTAACATTTGGCGTATGTTGAAGGCTTTGTTTCTCCGAAAAACGTTGGTTACAGGGAATATGTCCGACTTTCCCATCCCCTCCCGTCTCTCCTGTCGCCCCACCTTACTCAATATCCTCTTCAACTCCACAGCCTAAGATACTAGCTCAGCTTCTCTAGACGTCAATCGCTTTCTTACCTTTGCAATGTTTGTTTACTTTGTCATTTATAGACTGCGAATTATAACTGTATAATTCGCAGTCTATAAATGACAAATTAACCCACCTGGCTACAACATCCCACAACCTCCTATAACATTACCAGATATTGCAAGTACCAACTACTATACAAGTACCTGGCATATATCCCCTCATATATACAAGTACCTGGCCACTCGACGGGCAAAGGCTGGCCGCAGGCCAGCCAAGACCGGCGAGTCTATATACTATAAAGCCGCATGGCTAACTGACTGACTCACTCACTCACTGACATTAATGTTTACCCACTTCCAGAAGAGCTAGAGACTTGAGGTTTGCGCCATTCGACGCGCAATGTCCATATTGTGAACCAAAATAATTATAAAAAGTTTACTTTTCCCACTCCTTCCCCCCCTTAAAAAATAAAAATGGCCGACTTGATTTTTAAGCTGTTTTGGGGCTAATTGCAGCTAAACGGTAAGTCGTATTGGAAAACGGACAGCACCAGCGGTAACTGATTTTAAAAAATCTACAACATTGGTCCTATGACTTTTTGTCGTACCTCTATCGGTTGTACCCTAAATGGTGATAATTTTGGTATTTTTTTATTTTTATTTTTTTCCATTTTTGTCTTTGAATGGTCATAGTTTCTATAATTATTGACCGATTTTATTTCTGATTGAGGCGCTTGAATCTCACACTAATGCTCTTTAAATTGAGTATATTTTATTTCATTACTTCATCCTACTTGCTTAGAACTTGAGAGTAAACTTTTTCCCGTGTGCCGTGTCACGTGACCACTTTTTTTGGTTTTTAATATTGTGTCGTATATCATTTGAAAGGCCTTGATTTGCACATTAAAGCTATTTTATTTGTTTATTTTTTAAAAATTTTGTACACGTACTTATGTACCGATTTTTAATTTTGTTGTAGGTTAAATGGTTTGAATAATTTTTTGATATTAGGTTATTTTATTTATATTTGTTTATTAGTTAAATTAATGCCCTTTTGTATTGTTTGTTTTTTTAAAAATATAATTTTGGTACCTTAGGCCTTAGAGTACAGATGAGGTACAAATGTCAAAGTTAATCTTTTATCATATGATGTATATCGTTGAAAAGCTCTTGAATAGTGGATTAATTTTCGTTACGTTCTATTTTGTGGTATTTTTAGTTTTGAGGGGGGTAAAATTGAAAAAACTATTTATATAGCGGTTTTTACGATTTTTTTTTTTTTTAATTAAATTTATTATAAGTGCGTTAACAGTTGGCGCATGTTGAAGGCTTTGTTTCTCCGAAAAATCTTGGTTAGTACCAAAGTTATTATATATTTAAATATGGGAATATGTCCGATCTTCCCATCCTCTCCCGTCGCTACTGTCACTTCACCTTACTCAATCCCCTCTACAACTCCACAGATACTAGCTCAGCTTCTCGAGACGTTAATAGCTTTCATACTTTGTTTCTTTGTTTGCTTTATCGTTTGTTTATTTTGTCATTTATAGACTGTACAAGACAACATTACAAGATCAACTGTACCTACAACATTACAAGATCTTACAAGTACTAACTACTATACAAGTACCTGGCATATATCTACCTGGCCACTCGACGGGCAAAGGCTGGCCGTAGGCCAGCCAAGACCGGCGAGTCTATCTACTATAAAGCCGCATGGCTAACTCACTCACTCACTGACATTAATGTTTACCCACTTCCAGAAGAGCTAGAGACTTGAGGTTTGCGCCATTCGACTCATACCATATTGTGAACCAAAATAATTATAAAAAGTTGACTTTTCCCACTCCTTCCCCCCCTAAAAAAAATAAAAATGGGCAACTTGATTTTTAAGCTGTTTTGGGGCTTGTTGCGGCTGAACAAGTCGTATTGGAAAACGGATAGCACCAGCGGTAACTGATTTTAAAAGATCTACAACTTTGGTTCTATGACTTTTTTTCGTATCTCTATCGGCTGTACCCTAAATGCTGATAACATTGGATTTTTTTTGTTTTTTATTTTTTTCTATTTTTGACTTTGAATGGCCACATCTTTTACAATTGTTGACTGATTTTATTTCTGATTGGGGCGCTCAAATCTCACAGTAAGGCTCTTTAAATTGAGTATATTATATTTCATTAGTTTATGCTATTTGCTGAGAACATGAGAGTACATTTTTCTTTTGTGCCGTGTCACGTGACCACTTTTTTTGGTTTTTAATATTGTGTCGTATATCATTTGAAAGGCCATGATTTGTACATTACACCTATTTTATTTGTTTATTTTTTAAAAATTTTGTACACGTACTTTTGTACCGATTTATAATTTTGTTGTAGGTGAAAGGGTTTAAATAATTATTTGCTATTAGGTTTTTTTTATTTATATTTATTTATTAGTTAAATTAATGCCCTTTTGTATTGTTTGTTTTCTTTTAAAATATAATTTTGGTACCTTAGAGTACAGGGGTACAAATGTTAAAGTTAATCTTTTATAATATGATGTATATCGTTGAAAAGTTCTTGAATAGCAGATTAATTTTTGTTATGTTCAATTTTGTGTTATTTTTAGTTTTGAGGGGGGTAAAATTGAAAAAACTTTTTATATAGCGGTTTTTAAGATTTGGTTGCTGTGTTATTTGTTTATTAAATTATGTCCGACCTTCCCATCCCCTCCCGTCACTCCTGTCATCCAACATTACTCAATCCCCTCTATAACTCCACAGTCAATCGCTTTCTTACTTTGCACTTTTTACTTAGTTAGTTTACTTAGTCATTTTTAGACTGCGAATAATTATAACTGTATTATTAACCCACCTCCTAAAACATTACCAGATATTACAAGTACCATACAAGTGCCTGGCCACTCGACGGGCAAAGGCTGGCCGCAGGCCAGCCAAGACCGGCGAGTTTTTTTCTCTACAACCATATGCTTTATCTATAAACTAATCAAAATTAACTTTTTTCTCAATTTACAATACATCATTTATTGTAAGACGCTCTTTTCAAATAATAAAAAGTTTTTCTTTCACTTTTGCCTTAACTCCGCTAGTACAAATAGTTACTTTTAATTTTGTCTCTTATTTTAACTCCGCCATGTATAAGTAGTTAGCAGTATCATATACTTAGCACTGTAATTATATAATTTATATTTAATATAAAGCGTAAGGAACTTCGTTCCTACCGGGTGTCCCACGACACCACACGTATTTTTTTAGCATTAAGGATTCCACATCAATTTCAATTAATGGAGAATAATATAATAATATAATTACAGTGATAACTATTTATAACTTTGATTTTACAACATTAATTAACTCATTCTATATCTTCCGAGCCTACCGAAGGTAGCGGAAGCAATAGGGTCATTTCCGATTTTAAAAATTCCAAAACAGAAATCCGTTTCAGACAGCAGGGAACATGTTTGGTCTCGTGTCAGTCAGTTTTTCAACATATGAATGACACCAAATTTGGATTCTTGGTCCCATATCATTTTTTTTAATTTTCAATCTAATGCGCCAATTTGTTTGTCTTGACATGCACACAAACATACGTTCATATACACCTTGTTCAAAAGTTCACATCTGATTTTTAAGAAATGCAGATGGATTGTCGAAAAAAAGCCTGCAGGTAGCCCCAGATTCTCATTAAATCTTGCAAAATTGATATTTTTAAATTTTTTTTTTTTTTTTAAATTTTCAAACAATACAAATTTATTAAAAATCATATGAGTATTTTTGAAGATAAAGTTGTAAACAAAATTTATGTTTCTGCGCATGTGAAAGATACATAAATGGGCGCAGAAGATCGAAACTTATATAGCACAAACAATTGTGCTATATAATTCCAAAGTATGGAAAAAGTATTTAGCATAAAAACCTCACTCAATACTTCAGAATGAAAAGAGAGGAATAAATTATCAATTAATAATTTACAAGTTTGTTATATATTAATATCAAGTAAACAGAAGTTATAAACCAGAGGTTGGACTCAGCTGAAAATGTTTGGGGTTTTTATAAAAAATGTATATTTAAAAAAAAACAAAAAACAGGAGGTTGTTTTTTCTTTTTTTTAATTTGTTTAAATAAAAGCACATGGAATGTGTATTTAGTGATAATTGGATGGGACAGAATGAAGTGGTATAGAAATGATTGATTCAAAATATTAAAAAAAAAAAAAAAAAAAAAAAAAAAAAAAGGAAGGAAATTCAAAATGATCGTGAGAAATTTCAAACTGGATTTTATTTCTCTCTCTCTCAGGGTTTCCCAATTAAAAGTTTTTAAACCGTGCGAGTATTTTTCTCCTTTTCTTGTTTTATCTGATTTCGTATTAGAAATTCATATAATAAAGATTAGAGAAGTGGGTTCAGACAGAAAGAATGATTATTATTTGAATTAATTTTCAGGGGAAAGAAAAAATATATAAAATTTCAAACAGTTTTTAATTCAGTTTAAAATGTCCAATCCTACGTCTCATTATCTACAATTTTAGGATAGCAAGGATCAGTAAATATCTTCCTTGCGTCCTATCACGTATACTTTAATGATTTTAGGCTTTTAAAATCCATTAGTGTCAAATTTATTTAATTTTCCCCCAAATAAAGCCTGATCACCTAGTATCGAGGTCCATAGGCTCGCTGTGCTATTGAAGAGGTAGGTCAAATAGAGAGGTGGGGGAACCAAGCCACCTCCTGTTCCCCTCGTCTGTCTCCCTCCCCACGTTCTCTCCAAAATAGTTTTAGCGATCTTTAACACTTCATAGTGGTGTCGCTGTTGGTTTTATTAAAAAATTGTATTTTTGAAAAAAAATATTTGTCTCATTGAATAGATGAAGTTAGATTTCTTTCCCGACCAAAAATTCTAATTTAAATTTAAAGTTCACGTTTACACGAGCGTTGCGCGCGAACACTTGAGCTGATAACGTTATCCAACGAACTCGTCCTGGGTATTGGTAAAATGGACTTGTATACCAAATTTCAACAAAATCGGTCTACTTTTCCTCAAGTTATCCTTACACGTTTCAGGGTACGCGGACACATAGACCGACAGACAGACACGAGACCAAAAATTTTCACTGATGTCTGAAAAGGATTTCTGTCTTGGAAATTTTAAAATCGAAGGCATAAAACTTTATCGTTCTCAAAAGTGAACACAATGCTTCCGTTACTTTTGGTAAACTCAGAAGAAAAATAAAAATATATTTAGACTAACTGACGTTTTGAAAAATTTATTATTTCTACAATACATTTATTATACAAGAATGATTACTACCCTCATAATTATTGAGTAATTAGTATTATTGTCAAATTTAATTAATTTCCCCTGTCCCTCATTTTTTAAATCTGTTAAAGCTGGGTTGATTTTTGACATGAATCAAAATATAAAATTAGCAAAATATAAAAACACGCAGACAGTTGAAATTAGGCTACTTTCGAAAAGCCATCCAAATTTCATGAAAAACCGATGTTCTTTTGAAGATATAGGTGTAAATAAATGTATGATTGTGCGCATGTGGAAAAGAAAAAAAAATGAACTTGAGAAGGCTGAAACATATATGGGACCAACTAAGACGAAACTAAAAGGGACCTATATAGGGATGGTATACCTACCCTCAATGTAGGTGTTCCTACCATCATTCCTGTCAATCCTTTGGTTCTCCTACCTACCCAGTGGCGTAACTATGGGCCCGCGCGGGCCCGCATTGCGGGGGGGCCCCCTAATCCAGAAATAACTAGAATTACTATCCTTGTACCAACGTCGAGGGGGGCCCCCAATCCTAAACGGAGGAGCTTTTGCTCATCGATTTTCTTTGGCGAGGGGCCCCCAAAAATTTCTTTCGGGGGGGCCCCCAAAGGTCTAGCTACGCCACTGTACCTACCATCAATTTTATGATTCTGATTCCAACAATCAATGTTTACAGAGTAAGACAGTCAGTGGTTTTTGGATCCTATGTTCATCCATTATATTAATGGTTAGCAATAATCAAGAAATTAGCTGATCTAGCTTTAAATATTATTAAGAGGTTATACTTAATACAGTAGCAACTTTTTTTTTTTTTTTTTTTTTTTTTTTTTTTGTAGAATCATCTGATACTGTCTATTTTAAGTTATCTGAGATTACGATAAAACGAGTAATGTTTGCAAATTGTCCATAAAAATTATTTCTTTTTATTTCAAATTCCTAAAAATTCATGTTATTTTCAAGTGCCTAAAATATTAAAATATTTTTTTCGTGTTTCATCTAATGTTATTTCACGTAAAAAAAGGTACTCATGTAGAAAATGTTACATGGAGGACGAAGAAAAGGTAGAATAACATGTTATGTAAAAAGGCAGGAGACATTTTTTTTTTTTTTTTTTTTGGTGGGGGGGGGGGGAGAGGGGAATGTGCAGGCTTTAGGAGACAACATTACAAGGGTGCTTAGACCCCATGGGATCTGTTTCCAGGGTCCTCGAGACCCTTATAATATCGGTCTCAGGGTCCATATGTCGTGTAACTTGGCTCCCTACAGTCCTATATATATCAGCAGCACACCCAATACTTTAACTATTCACTCAGCCAAAAACAATGAGCAAACTTCCTTTAATCTATGCTGTAAAATTCTACGTTGAAAACTACAATCATTGCTTTGGTAATTTTTACTCTCTTTATAGTATTGCTAAGCTTTTAGTCTAGGAGATAGCGTGCATAAAAATGACTGTCTAATATCAAACTAGAATTTTGTGAACAACTAACTTTTTTGGTAAGAATATGTCGTCGGCTGTTATTAGTTTGTCACTGATAGGATAGTTATTCAAATATTTCTTCAAATCAAAGTAATCACATAGCAACTAACTAATTTTGTTCTCAGGACCATGAAAATCACATTGTCAGCCTAAATTGATGGGACATGGCCACTCTCCAGCGGTCTAATTTCTTTTTACTGGTCTTATATTACTTTGCTTTGTAAGTTTCATCGCACATTTCCATTTCCCCAATTTTGAACCACTTCCCGTGATTCAATCTTCCCCAAATTTTGCACATAGATACAACTAAGGTAAAGAATACAGAAACCAAAAAAAAAAAAAAGGTTGAAAATAAGACCAGTTTTGAAAAATGGCATTTTTATATGAATTATATATTATAAAGTTTATGTCCCGTAAATGCAACTAGCCGACTACAAATCCATAAAGGGCACCAAAAGATTAACTTATACATAAAATTCTAGCTTGATGTTAGTCTATCTCCAATACTATTTTGTATTATTTGAAAATTTTATTATTTTATTGGGTACTTTGTATTATTATAATAATGTCGTTTAAAGCTTAAATGCATGGATAAAGTGAAAAACATAGCTTCCTTGCTTCTTATCACGTACTTTAATGACATACTTTTACGGATCATTACTTTCTAATTTATTTAATATTTCCTCCTTCAATTCAATTTTGTCATTTTTTACTTTCTCATTTAAAGAGAAAGTATTGTCATGGCTCGAATTTGAATTGTCGAATTGTCATGGCGGATTTTGATGGATTTACACGTTTTGAGGTCCCCTGAGTCCAAAAGAGTGGTTTTTAAAAAAATGTCTGTTTGTCGTTTGTCGCCTGTGCAGATGCGTGGAGCATAAACTACAAGGGCCGATTTATGCAGCCTAAACTATTGGTATAATTGATCAGAAAAATCATACCCCTAGGCGAAAACGAGAAATGAATTTTAGCTCAAAATTTAGGGCTCTACCCCCAATTATGTCTTGAAAAATGTTTGTAATATTTAGTTTATTAAAATACGAATTTAACAATATAAGCCGTTTTCCCAAGAATAATTGTTAGAAGAATAATTAGCACTTTAAACGCAGACGGAGAGGCCAGGTTCGATTCCCCGTCGAAGTGAAATTATTTGTATGATGAATTTCAATAAAATGTTTAATAATAATTAAATGTACCAGCGAAAACTCGAAATCAAATAAATGGTAAAACACTGGGCTATAATATAAGTAATAATGAACTCATATATAAGAAAGATTGTCTGAGTTGTCTCAGACCTATTTCTTTTTTCTTTTTTGTTACATCTATAAAACTATAATTTTTGCAAAATGAGCGCAGGCAGTTATAATTAATATGGGACCATGAAGTCACCCTGTGGGATACGTTCGCCATACCATTCAAATTATTCACATCTGTATTTTACTACGTTTTTATTAGATTGCATTCTTGTTTGTTTGTTTGTTTGTTTGTTAGTCCGATACAAATCTGGCAATCGATTTCTAACTAACTTCCCGAATAGCTAGACATTAGAAACTTTTAGCATAGCTCAGAACATGATGACAATGCATTATTTTAATACTTTTAGCCATCTTTCAGCAGAATTTAATTTATTTCAGCAAATTTTGCTGTGCGAAAAGTTAGTTCGGAAAAAATCCGCAAGTTATTTTATTTGTTTTGCAATATCCAATATTTACGCAATCTTCATTTTGACGGGTCTCAAATTTGTGATAGATAAACATTGAATGACAGCAAAACAGGAAATATCGATTATATTATTTCAAATATATCGATGGCATGCTTTAGATTTGGTGTTGGGGAGATCCGTTGTACAAAGATTTATCCTTTTATAGGTTTACGATCAGCTCTCTAGACGGTTGTCATTTATGTGAAGTAAATAAATTCGGAACTATTTTTTTTTCACTAACATTATATATTATATAACGATAACAATCATATTATCAACATTACATACGATTCAACAGAAAATTTAAAAACGTAGTATATAAAAAGTTCTTTTTATCTTGAAATTTTTTAAAGATAGCTGAGTTAAGACATGTTTGAGTGCATGTTACAGAGAAAAAAACGAGTAAAGAAGGGAGAACTTACTTATACTTATTAACAATGGGGCTAATTGTGATCTACCATCCTAATTTCATTAAAATTGGACGAATAGTTAAGATTATAACACATTTACTTGAATAACAATATTTTAAACAATGTAGAACAAATAAAAAGAAACGAGAAAGAAATAAACTTTATATGGGTCAAACCACAACATGGAAATAAAGGGAACAAGAAAGCCCACAACCTTGCCAAAACCCTTTACGGAAACATCTGACCGAAAAAATCCTAACAAGAGACCTTGTTAGCACTGTTTCAAAAACAATATCAATTTTAATCTCAAATAAATTTTTGAAAAGTTCCCCTTAATCGATGGTTTTGCAAAACAAAACTTCCATAGATGCATTCAATACAACTATATGATAGGACTAAGTGATTCACCTGTGTGTTATACAGGTACAGAGAACAAAGAGAATATCACACATAATATTGGAATGTCCGAAGTATAAATCCCAACGAGAAAAATTGTGCCAAGAACTTAAAATCCAAGAAAATCAAGACGAAAAAGAGTAAATCATCAAGACCATCCTTTTCTCAAAAATATAAATAAAAATATTACACTCCCACTAACATTTGCAAAAAAGTAATTAATCACTCCCCTTAGCCTCAAAGATACTTTATGAAATTTGTTCCTTTAGAGGGAAATTCGGGGCTAAGTAAAAAGGAGGGGATTTTAGCCCAGGTTGATTTTCTAAAGTTAGGAGGTTATACTTGGAAGAGGGCTCCTCTAAAGGATGTAAGCATCTTCGAAATGATTTGTTACTATAAAGCTTAGGAAGCCACACTTATTCCTATAAAAATAAATGTATGGTTTGATTTGAAGGTCTTCAAATAGATATAACAACTAGTCTAAATAAATATCTAAATTTTTGAACGAGCGCAGTGAGTTCTTCATTTCAGAGACTTGGGATTTGAAAAGTTTGTGTGTTTGTTTGTCTAACGATAACTGGAGTAAAAATTGATCAATTTCAACGAAATTTGGCACATATATGCATCTCAGCATTTGTGAGAAGTGTATAGTTTTTGAAAATGCCGCCCTAAATATTTTCAAGATGGCGCCCAATATGGCGGACGACTAAAAAATTAAATTTAGGTCAGTATAATGTATTATACATCGTTGTAAAGGTCTATAAGAGAAGGAAAAGAATATTTAACTAATAAAATTTCACAATAAATATTTTCAAGATGGCGGCCAATATGGTGGACGACTAAAAAAAAAAAGTTTTACCCAGCATAATGTATTATACATCGTTTTAAAGGTCTTTAAGAGAAGAAAAAGAATAAGTAACTAATAAAATTTCAAAGTTAATATTTTCAATATGGCGGACGACTAAACAAAAAGTTTTTAGTCAGTATGACATGTTATACATCAATTTAAAGTTCTTGAAGTCTAGGAAAGGAATATCTATCTATTTAAATTTCAAACATAATATTTTCAAAATGGTGGCCAATATAACGAAAACAAAAAAAGTTTTAGTCTGCATGACATGTTATAAATCGTTTAAAGGTGTTTTAAAGGGTGAAGATTATGTACAAATCCTGTATAAAAAGGCGAGCATGTATTAATTTTATTAAATAATTATTATTCATAAATACTTTATAAGCAGACGAGCGTAGCAAGCCTGCATTCATTATATTATATAATTATTATGTACAAATACTTTTACAAAAGCAGCGTAGTGAGCCTGCAATCATTTTATTTAACAAAATATTTACTACAAATGCTGTATAAACAGGCGAGCCTGCATTAATATTATTAAAAAGATTATGGACAAATACTTTTATAACAGGCGAGCGTAGCTAGCCTGCATTAATATTATTAAATAAATATTGGGTACAAATGCTGTATTATCAGGCAAACGTAGCGAGCCTGCAATAATTTTATTAAGTAAAGATTATGTAGAAATGCTGTATAAACAGGCGAGCGCAGCGAGCCTGCATTAATATTATTAAATAAGTATTATGTACAAATACTTTTACAACAGGCGAGCGTAGCGAGCCTGCAATCATTTTATTGAATAAAATATTAACTACAAATGCTGTATAAACAGGCGAGCGTAGCGAGCCGGCATTAATATTATTAAATAAAGACCATGGACAAATAATTTTATAACAGGCGAGCGTAGCGAGCCTGCAATCATTTTATTAAATAAAGATTATGTAGAAACGCCGTATAAGCAGGTGAAGGTAGCGAGCCTAAAATGCCATATAAACAGGCGAGCGCAGCGAGCCCACGCAATAATTTTTATTAAATAAAGATTATGTAGAAACACCGTATAAGCAGGTGAGCGTAGCGAGCCTGCAATAATATTATGTACAAATTCTGTATAACCAGGCGAGCGTAGCGAGCCTGCATTAATATTATTAAATGAAGATAACATAAAAATGCTATATAAACAGGCGAGCGCAGCGAGCCCCCGCAATAATCTTATTAAACAAAGATTATGTTGAAACGCTGTATAAACAGGCGAGCGTAGCAGGCCTGCAATAATATTATGTACAAATTCTGTATAACCAGGCGAGCGTAGCGAAGATTATGGAAAAATACTTTTACAACAGGCAATCATTTAAATAATGAAAGATTCTGTAGGTAAAAACAGGTGAATGTGGTGAGCCCTTATAACTTTATTAAATAAGGATTATGTATGGATGAAAGGAAAATAGTTTTAGCTACCGAGAAGTTGCGAATTAATACGAAATTAAATTCGGCTCACAGTATCTCGGCTTCGTTTGACAATTTTAAATGTTAAGAATGGGGCCAATAATAAAGACAATTAAAGAGGAAGTTGTAATCAGCATGCCACGCCATTGTTTTCAATGGTTTTATGAGTAGCAAATGAATATTTAACTATTTTTACAAAAGTTTTGCAACAAATGTGACCGAGATGAAGTTTGAAGGTGTTAAAAAGTAAGCTTATTCTTATATGCTGTGTTACGTAAAATAATTTTAAAGCTCTTTTCAGGTTGAATAAGAATATGTTAGGTTTTCACCGAAAAATTATCCTGCTTGAGAACATAGTATTGGGTGATATAAGACCACAATCTACGCGAGTTCTTTATGCACCGCATCACTAGTTTACTTAAATTTAGCCTGTTACCACAGGCATAACGTCTCTCATATTAATAAAAGATCATTTCCATCCAAGGATGCGATAAAGCACAGTTGGAGGAGGATACAGAAGGAAAATACCTCTGCTTTTCACGGAAAGCTGACTTCTAAAACTGTATCTCTACTAGTCGATTACTAATACGGAATGTTTACAAATTATACTATCGAAAAGGAGGGGTGTAGCAATAAAAATAAGGGGGGAGGAATGCAGAAAATTGTAGAATCTGGATCCATATTCTCACTTAGAAAAATTACTTCAATTTTTCTGGACGGTAGTTTTTAAACAAACAAATTAAAAAAATAGCACTCCATAGCACAGTACTGGGTACTTCTTTAGATTGTTACTACCCTATGTTTATTTAGACTATAAATGACTTTGACAAAATATCTATTAAGACAAAGGGATGTTTAGTCCAATGTACTTTGGGACAAAGGAATATTACACTTCTGTTTTTAAAAGGGGAGTAACAGTCTAAAGAAGAACATTGAGTATACCATCTTTAGATTGTTACTCCCCTCTGTTTTCTTTATAAGGGGAGTAATAATCTAAAGAAGTGCCCAGTACAGGGATCCAAATATAGGTTCTATCTAAATAGTGTATTATCAATAATACTGTAAGCTAAATCCCCCGAGGGCTCTCCTGATCTAGTTTTAATTATTATTAATAACATTATAATCTAAATAGGCTTATATTACATTAATTCTCTTTGTGTCTATGCTCTCCTCACACACATTCTTCTTTTAATAACAACAAATTTTGATTCTTATCTGCGTTATTTTACCAGTAGTTTATTAAATGCGGTCCGTATATTCCAGTTAATAAGCATTTATATGCTCTAGTTCCCTGACCAATGGAGGAGTATCATGCCTCAGTGATTATAATTTCTAGCTTAGATTGGGAGAGATTTGGTAGGCCGGCGATGGTTTCCAAAGCCGCGGATCAATAATCACTGAAAATTTAATATTCACTAACCATCTCTGCGGTAAATTCCTGCAGCCCTTCGAGGTTAGTAGGATTCATCACATAAAATACATATTTTTAATATTAAATAGTTTATATATATATATATATATATATATATATATATATATATATATATATATATATATATATATATATATATATACGAATAAGCAATTTATTTATTTATTTCGCGATTTTATTATATATATATATATATATATATATATATATATATATATATATATATATATATATATATATATATATATATATATATATATATATATATATATATATTAGAAGGTTAAAAAAGCAAAGGAATTACATTTATAATTGGAATTATCTCCGAGGATAACCTCTCGGGATAATAGACTAAGTTAAAGTTTAGGATCTAAATTACGTTAATGATTTATATTAAAATAGACTGCCAATTGGTGTGGCACATAGCTTACTCGCATCCAATCACGTAATTTATTGATTGCATACTTTTACCTAAGCTTAAGCCATTATTGTCTAATCAGGTTTATTGTTTCCCCGGTTTTTTTAAGCAGTTAAAATTGTTTTGTTTTTTTACATGAATTAAAGCATCAACTTAGCAAAAGTTAAAGAGTGGAGGCGGTTCAAATTTATCTGGGGCTAAGCCATCAAAATTTCATAAAAATCCGATGTTATTTTGACGATATATATGTGTAAATAAATGCTATCAGTGGGTAACTTTCGATAAACTATAAAAGTTTCATACAAATCAGATAAGTATTTTTGAAGCTGTAAGTTTATTTAATTATTTATTTATTTTTTTAAAATAAAATACAGTGGATAATATACAATTTTACATTAAATCTTACAGCGAATTAGAGCCTTAGAACTAGATTTGCTTACTAATTGTAAATAAATGTATGTTTGTGCGTATGTGGAAGAGAAACAAATGAGCGAAGAAGGTTGAAACTTATTTGGTACCAACAATGAGCTAATTATGATCTACATATAAATTTCATTAAAATCTGACGAGTAGTTTTTAAGAAATGTTGCTTCGCAAAAATTGAGTGACAGATCGACAGACAGACGGACCGACAGACCGAAAATCAGCAGAGTTTTCATGAAACAAATATAAAAAACCGGATAAATGCTTTTGTTTGACAAGTAAAATATTAATTTCAAGTAATGAATACATTCCAAGTCTTCATAAAAATAATAATTAAAAATCACAGGGAAGTACTTGCGTCCAAGTACTTTTTAGGGTTTTTAGATGAGTAAGCATACCCGTTATGTAATTATGATTTTATTGTCTTCGATCCCAAGGGTCCCGGGTTCGATCCCCCGGGGGGTCACAATGTTTTTTATCAGTAATAAAGTCAATATAAATTACATTTTTCAGAAAATATGCATCGCCCCACCATAAGGTATAACCATGAATTATTTCGAAATTTTAGGACCAGCCGTTATATAGTGGTTAGGGGGGGGGGGGGAATTTTTTTGGGTATATTTTGATTTTTTTTAACCAATAAGAAATGCAAAATTTAAAAAAGCATATATATATTTGTGTTCTACTCTTCAGCAGCTTTCATTTGATACCAAACTCAAAATTATCAAAAAATAAAATGTTGGTCACACTTCACTTTTTCGCGCCCAAAATTGGCAATTTTTAAAAATTTAGGATGAACTCCCGGAATTTTTATCGCGCCACAATAAGGTATTAGCATGAATTATTTCGAAATTTTAGCACCAGGGGGGAATTTTTTTTGGATACATTTTGATTTTTTTACCAATTAGAAATGCAAAATTTAAAAAAGCATATATATATTTGTGTCCTACTCTTCAGCAGCTTTCATTTGATACCCTACTCAAAAATTAAAAAAAATCAATTTAAATAAATAAATTTTTGAGTTTACCACATTTTTTCGAATTGCGCATGCGCAAATCTAATTATGAACTTCTGTATATTTTTTTCTGTGGTTGGGTCAAAAAGTTGCACCAGTGTTTCAAATTTCAGTACTTTCCGCTTAAACGGTTCGGGCCCTATGAACCAAAGAGCGACGGACAGACGGACACATCACCCTCGGCATAAGGGTTTTGAGAAGTATCTACAAAACCCTAAAAACGAATAAAAATACATGCATGCGGTGCGACTTATAGTACATGACCTACCCGTATATAACTAGCTGAACATTACGAAAACATCTATCACATAATATGTAAAATATATTATATTTGATTTTGAACGGACACAATTTGTAACGTAGATTTCCATCTACAACAATAGCTTGCGAGAGAAAACTTTTAAAAGAGAAATTATTTGAGTTTTCAGGGAATCTCATGTAATTTAAATTTTATATTTGTTTATTTGATTTGCAATAAATGTAGTATTATTTATTTGAATTTGATTAAAATTGTGAATTATTAGAATTTAACTCCTTTTAAATAAATAAATTCTATTAATATATGTAACACCTTTCTTTCAGGTAATGTATTGTGTATTGCATGGTATTCTTCATTCTACACATTTTCACTTACAGTATTATTAACAGCTTTTTAAAATGATTTAATTTGTGTTTAAAAATATATATAATTTATCTAGTCCAAAAATAGAACACTCTAGGTAGTTAATTCATTTTTTTTTTATCAACATAAAAATGGAAATGTTATAACCAAAAAAAAAAAAAAGAAAAAAAAGAGAGATAGAGAAATAAAAGAAGTTTCAGACATTCGCCTCTTTTATACTTGTCAATTAGGGACAAAAAAAACCCCTTGATAAAGATTTATTCCTGGAAACTATAACGAAGATTTGTGACTTTCCACAAGAGCAAAATGGGTGAAATTCATGTTTTTAAAAGTACTGTAGCATTGCAATTTTAAAGCGTTTACTGTTTTAAGATAAAAGAAAATTATTTATTTCAAAATAACCATACAACTTTCATTATTAAAGCAAGCTTATATATTTTTTTACACATCATTTTTCTGAATCATTTGGATTAATTTAGGAAAAAAACTTTTTCTCTGTAAAGAGAGAATGAAGGTATAACAAATTATTTAAAACGGTTTTTCCTTATTTATTTTTTATTTTTTGAATTATTAATATTTTGCTTTTTTTTATAAAATTTAAAATGTTAAAAAAAGGTTTTTTTTTCTCTTTTCTAGAATAAAAAAAAAAACATTAAAAAATGTAGGCCCCATTATCACTCATTATATATTATTCGAACGCATTTTAAAAATTAAAAATTAATATTAAGTTTTAAGCTTTTCCCTACTCTCTGTTTAGCCTAAATTTGAAGTGAAGTAATTTCTCTGAAAAAAAAAAAAAAAAAAATCAAACGTTTGAAGTCAAACTACATACCAACTGTTGGAAAAATTAATATTATAAAAAATATTTCCTCCTTGGGAAGGAAAAAAGCAGAATATAGACTACCTCAATAAAAATACTACCTCCATGGGAAGGGAAACTGCAGAATATATACTACCACAATAAAATTAATACCTCTATGGGAAGGGAAACTGCCGAATATATACTACCACAATAAAAATATTACCTCCATGGGAAGGGAAACTGCCGAATATATACTACCACACAAAAAATATTACCTCCATGGGAAGGGAAACTGCCGAATATAGACTACCACAATAAAATTAATACCTCTATGGGAAGGGAAACTGCAGAATATAGACTACCACAATAAAATTAATACCTCTATGGGAAGGGGAACTGCAGAATATAGACTACCACAATAAAAATATTACCTCCATGGGAAGGGAAACTGCCGAATATATACTACCACAATAAAAATATTACCTCCATGGGAAGGGAAACTGCCGAATATATACTACCACAATAAAAATATTACCTCCATGGGAAGGGAAACTGCCGAATATAGACTACCACAATAAAATTAATACCTCTATGGGAAGGGAAACTGCAGAATATAGACTACCACAGTAAAATTAATACCTCTATGGGAAGGGGAACTGCAGAATATAGACTACCACAATAAAAATATTACCTCCATGGGAAGGGAAACTGCCGAATATATACTACCACAATAAAAATATTACCTCCATGGGAAGGGAAACTGCCGAATATATACTACCACAATAAAAATATTACCTCCATGGGAAGGGAAACTGCCGAATATAGACTACCACAATAAAATTAATACCTCTATGGGAAGGGAAACTGCAAAATATAGACTACCACAATCAAATTAATACCTCTATGGGAAGGGGAACTGCAGAATATAGACTACCACAATAAAATTAATACCTCTATGGGAAGGGGAACTGCAGAATATAGACTACCACAATAAAAATATTACCTCCATGGGAAGGGAAACTGCCGAATATATACTACCACAATAAAAATATTACCTCCATGGGAAGGGAAACTGCCGAATATATACTACCACAATAAAAATATTACCTCCATGGGAAGGGAAACTGCCGAATATAGACTACCACAATAAAATTAATACCTCTATGGGAAGGGAAACTGCAGAATATAGACTACCACAGTAAAATTAATACCTCTATGGGAAGGGGAACTGCAGAATATAGACTACCACAATAAAAATATTACCTCCATGGGAAGGGAAACTGCCGAATATATACTACCACAATAAAAATATTACCTCCATGGGAAGGGAAACTGCCGAATATATACTACCACAATAAAAATATTACCTCCATGGGAAGGGAAACTGCCGAATATAGACTACCACAATAAAATTAATACCTCTATGGGAAGGGAAACTGCAAAATATAGACTACCACAATCAAATTAATACCTCTATGGGAAGGGGAACTGCAGAATATAGACTACCACAATAAAATTAATACCTCTATGGGAAGGGAAACTGCAGAATATAGACTACCACAATAAAATTAATACCTCTATGGGAAGGGGAACTGCAGAATATAATAGACAACCACAGTAAAAATATTATTTTAATTGATAACAGTTGTTAAACTTAAACACCTTCTTTAAATTTGTTTAATTCATTTGTCCTTGATGGATTTTTTAGGTGTAATTAAAAGAAAACAAATTTAAATAATTTTCATAACTTTAATTGTGAGAAGATTATCTTCTTATCACATTTTTTCTTTCTAAAAATTAAAACATATTAACAATAATATTAATTCAAAATTTTTCAAATTCATTTTTTCTTATTATTTAAATTTATCGATATAATTAAATTATACATATTTCCCCGACAGTTTAATAATTTTTAGATTTATTTTATTGTTAAAACTTTTTTGAAGTAATTTTAACGATATGATGAAATTGACGAACTCTCATGGGGGTGATTTAATTACTAAAAAAAAAAAAATATACCATTTATAAGTTTCTATCATGCTACACTGAATCACTGAATTGTATGTTTAATTTTTTATATAGTTTATATAAATAGTATCATTATATTGTCAGGGAAATATGTATAGTTTAATTATATTGTTAAATTTAAATAATAAGAAAAAATTAATTTGAAAAATTTTAAATTAATATTATTGTTAATATGTTTTAAATTTTGTAGAAAAAAAAATGTGATAAGATGACCTAACATAAAGGGTCAACACGTCTCACAATTAAAGTTATAAAAATTATTTAAATTTGATTACTTTTAATTAAACCTAAAAATTCCATCAAGAACAAATTAATTATAAAAATGTGATGTCCATGGGAAGGGAAATTGCAGAATATAGACTACCACAGTAAAACTATGTAAATGAAAAAGTTAATTCAGATCGACTGACTTTCTACTTTAATCACATACGAAGTGCAGACTCAAATATCAATGAAACTATATAAGTTAAATACAAATTAAAAGTGACACAAAGTGGAACACTTTAAATGTTCGTGGGACATTATTTATTGAAAGAAACATTAGCTTAAATATGGCAAGTACTTTGTTTAAATTATTAAACGGTTCCCTTTTGCAGTGTTTGAAACAGAACAGTGCAACTGTATTAAATAAATATAGATATTAGGGTGGGATGAAAGGGTGCGCATGCGCATTCCATACACATAAAAGGAACCGTATTAGTTAATAGAGAGAGCAAAGTTAAAATGAAAATGACTTTGTTAAACCAAGTCATCCTTTTAATTACCCTTATCAATTTGACTGGAGAGCCTCCATACACTTGTAATCAGTTTTACTCAAATGTCACTCGTTGTGTTGTAGTAACACGTGAGACATTTATAGGTATCAATTCTACATCTCATATTCAGAGCAATGAAAGTTCGCTCTTCTGCAACATCGATTTTAATGGTTTTTTGTTATTTTTTTAAATTGTTTAACAACCCTGTTTCTTGTTTTGTTTTTGTTTTTCTTCGTCAGTAATAAAAGTATATTCAAATACCTCTTGCAAATGCAACTATAAATTATGTTTTGGCACAAAGCCCGGTACGTGTTTTTATGAGGTTTTTAGGCAATGCACAAAATTCTTTTCAAAACCTATCACCATGCAATTTTATATCTACCTATCACAATGCAATTTTGTAAGTAGGTTCCTCTTACCAACTTGGTGCTGTAGGTTCCTCTTACCAACTTGGTGCAGTAGGTTCCTCTTACCAACTTGGTGCTGTAGGTTCCTCTTACCAACTTGGTGCTGTAGGTTCCTCTTACCAACTTGGTGCTGTAGGTTCCTCTTACCAACTTGGTGCTGTCGGTTCCTCTTACCAACTTGGTGCTGTAGGTTCCTCTTACCAACTTGGTGCTGTAGGTTACTCTTACCAACTTGGTGCTGTAGGTTCCTCTTACCAACTTGGTGCTGTAGGTTCATCTTACCAACTTGGTGCTGGAGGTTCCTCTTACCAACTTGGTGCTGTAGGTTTCTCTTACCAACTTGGTGCAGTAGGTTCCTCTTACCAACTTGGTGCTGTAGGTTCCTCTTACCAACTTGGTGCTGTAGGTTCCTCTTACCAACTTGGTGCTGTAGGTTCCTCTTACCAACTTGGTGCTGTAGGTTCCTCTTACCAACTTGGTGCTGTAGGTTCCTCTTACCAACTTGGTGCTGTAGGTTCCTCTTACCAACTTGGTGCTGTAGGTTCCTCTTACCAACTTGGTGCTGTAGGTTCTTCTTACCAACTCGTTTTGGAAGACATACTTTGTAGAACACGGAGTGAATTTGTTTTGTCTTGTTTTTACTCTCTCGACGTGGACTTATTTTCGTCGTTTTTCAAATACCTTAAGGAGACAAGACAAGTAGGGGGCAGGGGGAGAAAGGAAAAGGTTTCTCGTAGATAATTAAAGCATAGAGAATGTTTGGAAAATTGTCAGAGGAGGTTTTCTTGCCCCCCTTTACTTTCTCATATAAGTGGTATATAAAGAGTGTATGAATTGTGACGGCCCGAAAATTAAATTTGGATGGACACGAACAAACGTACGAACGAACGAACGTACGTACATACATGCATACGTACGCACAGACATACATGTATATGAAACGGATTTTCCTGATACCCCCGGGTTCGTAAGACCCCTCCTTTACAGAGATCTCGGAATCACGTTTTGGAGGGTATCACCATACTTCCATTTTCAAGGACGTAAAAATTCGAAATCACATGAAAGAGCTACTGAAAAGTAGGTTACAAATATATATTTATACTTTTTTAAATTTTGCATTTATATTTATTAGTATTTTGAGTAGAAATATAATCTCCCAAAAAAATCTCTTAACCATACATTCAAAAATAAATAGCGCTGGGAGAATCACTTCCACTTTGGCTGTAATAGAATTTGTGAATATGAAAATAAAGGTTCACCGCAAACACATTACACATAAATTAATTCACTTGTTTACAGATATACAAAAAATTTGATGCTCCCACATTAACTCAGAAATAAATTAATCGTATGTTTTAATTATTTTACATTTTAAGGCAGAATTATTTTTTTCTAAATTCAAAATAAATTACCTGTTAATCATTGAAGCGTCACATTAAGAGAAAGCCACTTACCTGTAACAAAAAAAGATAAAAAAAAATAAAAAATAGAATAAATTACAATTAAATTTACATAATAAAATACAATAGTACGTACATACATATTTCAAATATATGCAACAATTTAAATATAATTAAAAAAAGTTATGTCTTCATAAAAATTATTATTATTATGCTGAATTTCCTCTTTTTATTTAGGCTAACACAGAAATAAAATAAAATCATATTCTGCAATTAAAATTATTGAAGTGAAACTACTTTAGCCGCAGTAGAGTAAATTTACTTGGATGAAATTGACATCGGGAAACGTGTTAAAAGTTAAAAAAGTTCGCGTTTTGAAACTCGTCCAAACAAAACATTTTTTATGTGAAATTTAAGAAATTGCAAATTTTTGTTTTAAGACTCGCCTGTAATGGATATTTTAATCGACTGCCGACTTAGGCCGGTAGTTGGACGGGTCTCGAACCCCGACCTCTGGATTGAGAACCTCACGTGCTAACACTATACCACTTCATCCGAAATAATTAATTCGGCACAAAATATAAGTAATGAATTAATGTCATCTTTATCAAAAGAGAAATACGAACTTACATGCAGTAAGCTTATTTATTTATTTTTTTTTTTTTTTTGTATTTTTATTATTATTAAAATCCAACAATCGTAGATAAATTAGGGTACGCAACTCGTGCGAAAACTGCATTTTGCTTTCCTCGTGTGATGTTACTACCCTCGGCCTCGCTATCGCTAGGGTTCAAACTCCAACTCGCATGCAAAATGATACTTTCCGCACTACACGCGTAATGTACTAAAATGTAAACAAACACGTTGATCGTGCGATAAGGTGAAGAATTCTTCTTTTATTCCATTGGAAATATTTTCCATTAAGCTACTAGGGTGGATTTTGGACAGTAATATATTATAAATTATTGGAAAATATATGAATAAATACATAGATATAATGTATATAGGTAGGTAGTAAACATAGCTAATACCGTGGGGAATCATAGCGCAAAGATAAATTAGTACGAAAACGTATTAATGCTCAATCAGAATTAATCCTTAAGAATTTTGATTATTGATTGCGGATTTTTTGTTATTGTCAGACTTAGACTTTGACGAAAACGATTTCTTCATTGCAAAATGCTAACCACTGAAGCCTACTCATAGAAATAACTGCGTCACTACACAGTAAAAATACTACAGTGAACTCAACTGAGCTGAAATCAGCTGTTCAAATCTAAAATGGCGGATAATTCATGTCACGTGATTTTTATTTTTTTCTTAATTTTGAATGGGGTATCAAATGAAAGGTATTGATGAGCAAATCACAAATATATATAACACTTGTAGAAAGTGTTTAATTTTTTATACCATTTTTTAAATAAAAAAAAAAACCTCAAAATTTCGTGTTTCATTTAACACCCCACATGACGTATTTCCAATAAAATAAAAATACGTGTGACGTCGTGGTAAGGATCCTTAGATTTTTCATTAAATATAAATTATAGAATCACACTGCAAAGTACGTATACATTGCTAACTACTTATACATGGTGGAGTTAGAAAAGAGACAAAATTAAAAGTATAACGAACTGTTTGTACCTAGCAGAGTTAAGGCAAAATTAAAAGAAAATCATTATTTGTATCATTAAAGCAAGCGTCTTACTATAAATATATATTGAATATATGAAAAAAGTTTATAGTTAAAGAGTATGTTTGTTAATGGATGTTGGATTAAAATAGGACTGTTTTCTACCTACCCGGCCTATTAATTTAAAATATTATAAAATATAACATCTCTTCCCTACTCTAAAGCTTCTGCTTGAATCCGGTTGAAATTTTACATGGCTGTTTCAATTGTACTTTAGACAATGTGTGAGAAGTTTTATTAAAATCGTTATACGTTAGAACGGAAGATATCGGTAAAAACGTTGTTTTCTTTATTTAAAACGTTTGGCTCCACTTTAATAAATTTAGCGATCTTTATCACTTCATAACAGTGTCGGTGTTCGTTTTACTAAAATAAAATATTTAAAAAAGTTGTTTATCTCATTAAATAGATGAAGTTAGCATTTTTTTTTAACTTCATCCAATCCTATTATTGGATTAAGTTTGCAGTATTATAATAATATACCTAATATATTGAAATAAGCTTAGAATAATACTATATATAGAAGGAGCATAGAATCGGAATCCTAAGCAATTACTGATATAAGACTGAAGCCAACTTTTGCAGAGAGGTTGTTCTCTTAAGCCCAGGCTGCCAACATAACAACACTCATTTTTTTCATTATACTGGAGAAGGGTGGACATACTTTTGTAACTATTCAAAGCCCGCTCACAAACAATCAAGAAGACAAACCCTGCCATTGGTTATTGTTTACGTTTCACTCTGACGTCATTTTTTTCACCTCGCACGACTCGCACGACATGATATAATAAACATTATTTTCAGCATATTTCAAGCTAAAAATAAGATAAAACACAATAAAAATATTACAATAAACGAAACTAACTATCAATAATTAAAATTTACTAAAAATTAAATTAAAAAACCGAAGGCAAATAATTTTAGAGTTATGACGTCACAAATTTAAAAAATGAATTTTTAGAACGCTGATTAAGGGACACAACCAAAGTTGGCTTCAATGTTATCAGTGATCCTCCTTCTATATATTGTATTATTCTAAGGAAATAAGCGTCAGCACAGATCAATTTTACTTTTTATAAGACCGTGGTTATATTATCTATATTTACAAAACCAAGTGACATTTTGACATATAACAGAAATAAACAAAACAAGTCAAGGAACAGGCTTCCTTAGTAACATTTTTTCCCGTCTTTGCGAGCATTGTGCGTGAACGCTAGGGCGGATAACGATTTCCAACGAACTCAGCCTGGGCATTGGTAAAATGAACATGTCTGTGTACCAAATTTTAACTAACTCGGTGATCTTTTACTCAAGTTATCGTCATTGGTAGATTTCGTGACGGTTTTTGCGTGACGGTGATTTTGTGACGGTGATTTTGGTCGTTTTTTTCGGATTCACTCTCGGACTCCAGAACGTGCCATAAGGAACTTCGTTCCAAAAACATATCAACTTATTGTTTTTGAGGGTTTCCTAGATTTTCCCTGTATTTGGGTTATTACACATAATGTATACCTAACTGCATAGTTTCAAATACAAACAGGAATTTATGTGGGTATTTGGTTTTGCCAACGCACATAACAAATATATTTTTTTTTTATCGTAGACCAGAGAATATATTGTAGGCCTTCATTATATTATCTATGATCGAACGATCGACAACACGTCCAGTTTGTAAATGGGTACTTTAGTTCAACCTCTAGTAACTTCGTAGGCAGACATATCAATGTCTTTTTTCTTTCGGTTCTTTCAATTTATTACAACAATGAATTTATTTTGTTCTGAAAATAAATAACTTTATTATCATATAAAAAAGTTTTTATATGATTTATTCCATTTTTTATGATTTACAGATTTTTGTGTAAGCATTATATTTTTTAGTTTTTTTTTTCGAATTTTCTCTTTTGTCGCATTCAACAATTTTTATCTTTTTTTTTGGAGGGGAATAAAAACTTTTTTTTTTCCCCACTACCAAGTTTATGAGAGAAGCTTTCTCTCCAACGAGGCACTAACTCACGATTTAATGTTTAACACAAAAAAAAAAAAATAATAATGGACAGTCGGAGAGCAACTAGCAAAAGAGGGGGGGCTTATTGTTACCGTGGCTTTTGGACGGTAACGTCGCGGAGATCTGGGCTGGATTTCTAAACATGATACATCGAACTGCCATAAACTTGTGGGTGTTACGGTTGTGAAGGTTACTTCAGGGGGGGGGGGGGGATTTTAGAGCTAACAGGCGCCGTAATCTTTTCACAAGGGATACCGGAGAGTTAGAAAACTGAAGCGAAAAAGGGGTAGAGTAAAATATAAATTATGATTTCCTGGGCTAATGGAGTCCTTTGGGTCGCCACTACGGTGGTGAAACAAAAGAAAATTTCTCGGTGGTGGTATGGGTGGCTCCTAATTCTCTCTGTCATTAATAAATTAGCCCAGCTGACATTCCGACAACTCCCACCCTAGAATTCTCCCTTAATAATATCAAACTTCCTTCTTCCCTTTTTTTTTAACTAATTAAATAAAACCTCGGTCGAACTTTTTAACTGATTTCAATGTTAATGGCTTTCAGAAATGCATTAATTCATTAGTCTTTTAGTTGCTTTTGAAAAGAAATTTTAAAAAATGTATAAATTAACAAGTTAATTATTACATAAACATTTAATTTGTAAATATTATTACTTTTATTCCAATGTTTACTTGTAGAATGGAAGTTTTAAAGTCTGGGTATAAAAGGAGAAGATTTTCATAATATACACAAAAGAGATTAATAATTAACCGTTACGCAAAAGACCTCAGTTATTTTTGGCATGCGCTTTGGCAGGTCTCTGCCAAAGGATACTATTTATATAGTTTTATATCCCAATTATAGTTTTATATACCAAAGGGCTTATTCAAGGGCTTCAATGATGGACTTCACTTCACTTAAGTAGCTACCGATTTATATCGCGTTGCTGGATCATCCATCACCAAGCAAGGGGACCTAAAAGGAGGACATAGCATTGGGTCAAATATAGGACATAGTATTGGGACAAATATAGGACATAGTTTTGGGACAATAGTATCTATTTGGACAAATGTAGGACATAGCATAGGGTCAAATATAAGACATAGTATTGGAACAAATATAGGACATGGCACTGGGTCAAATAAAGGACATATCATTGGGTCAAAATATAGGACATAGTATTGGGACAAATAAAAGATATAATATTGGGACATATCATTGGGACAAATATAGGATATAATTTTGGGACATATCATTGGGTCAAATAATATAGCACATTGTATTGGGACACATATAGGACATAACATTGGGTCAAATAAAGGACATAGTTTTGGGAAAAATATTGAACATAGCACTGGTTTAAATACATGACATAGTACTGTACAAATACAGTTAAACTCAGGACAATGTTTTTTGTTTCTTTTTGTTAACAATCAGTAAGGAGGATTGCTATTGCTTAATTGATCAAAGGAAGATTTTGATTGCCATTTTACCTAAACGTGATTGCAATTGTGAGATTAAAGTGCAACTTTTGTTGCATTTAACCTTGAAACTGACTGATGTAATCAGTAATTGTTATATACGATCCTTTAAACCCCCTGCAACGGACTTAATTTTATATCTAGAAACAAATAAAATTAAGTATGTAAATTAATTTTACGAAGACCAACAAATCAAAACAAACATTTATTTTTATTTGAATAAATGTGATTACCTTAGCTTAGCAATAACAAATCTTTTCAAGGTGCAACGTCATCGCTGTCGGGACACTACTCGATTATACAAATAATATTATACTTCGTAGCAATTGTTATAATTAGATACAGGCTCCAGGTCCAGGAGAGGAAATGCATGGTACTCTGAGATAGTAGGAGATGTAAAAGTTGTGGTCAGGAGAGTTGGTAATTTTAGTACAAATCATGGTTTGGAACGTGGAACAACACACGTACAGTGTTTAGTTTGAGACGTTATTATGCGATGTACATGTCAGTGACACACACAGCTGGTCGTTCAAGGAACCTCTTTAGCCTACGGGTTCTAAACTAGACCTTGTCCCGTATAATTTTACTACTCATATTATAAATCCTACTTATATTTTCACTACTGATAACATCTTTTATTGAATCCATAACTTTTGATCCCAAGAAATGTCAAGTTCAATTTGTAGTGTGGAATTCCTTTATGGAGTCCAAGGGAAAATTTAGATTGTTATTATCTCCAATTGTTATTAGCCTTCATTTGGTTTCATTCGAATCTACAAACAATGCAATAGCAGCATGACAATTAGTCGCTTATCAAGTTTTTTTCTAATTCAAATTTTGAAGATTAGAAAAACTTATTTTGTTCTGCAACAAGATATCAATAAATTTAACAGCCTCTGCTTAATTAGCAACAGTTAAGTTTTTGTTAACTCGGGATGAAGGATAAATGAGGAGGTTAGATGCTTTTCATTAGTCAGATGGAGAGGAAAAGATAAAAAGAAAAAAAGACCCCTGTAATAAGAGGTTAAACAGGTTGAAGAGGGTGTGAAACGTGAAACCCTGCCTGTCTCAGAACACCACCGAGCAAAAAACAACACCTTCCAAGTTAATTATAGACACTGTAGTAAAGAAGATCTGAATGAAAAAAGGTTTGGGAAGGAGTGTGAGTCAAGGGATGCCTCAGACTCGAGGGAGTCCTTGGCCGCGGCTATTAGTTAGTAGATTGTCTTCTTCATCCAGCCTCTTACAGGGCCAGGCAGGTACTTAATTGCGTACATCAACCGGCATTAATTGTCGGCGTGTGTTATGTGTTACCTTACCCTCGGAATTAATCTGTGTTACTCTACTTGGCAGAGGATTCGTCGCACCTTCCCTTCAAGCCCGCAACACCACTTAGCACATGTGTGGGGGGAAAACCGAGCGCTTCATGCTTTCCCTTTTCCAAAACCATATCTCAGACACAGTAGAGAATCCCTGCTACTACTTTATGTGCACCTAAGTTATAAGGACAACGCTACTTGGGTTTCTCTCTGAAAACGTTTTAAAGCTAATTATCCTCCGGTTCCCTCCTTTATATCTCCATAGTCTAGGCGAAACCTCGCAGACAACTTTATGCACGACGCTTCTTAACCTAAAAACTTAACGAGCATTAAATTACTGTTAAAAAAAACACACTAAATTCCTGTCACCCGCCTGCCAAGTCTCGTAAGGAACTCGCTTGACAATTCCATTAAGCAAGAAACCTACACACGCGTACTTAATATTTTAACACGAACTGGAAGGGACACATCTTGAGATTTAAACAGTGTAATGCAATTCATAAACTTCATTATCATTTTGCTAACTAAGCTTTATAAAAAGCTTCTAACTTGCATCATCAGGTAACTTAACACTAAGATTCCAAATACTGAGACGTAGCAAAAAAACTTAAATACCGTCCAAAACAGGTACATAACTTTCTTGGAAATTATAATAAAGAAGTATCTCATACAATCATTTCTTAAAGAGTTTTACCAAATTTATGAATAAATCAAATAAATTTCAATAATAACAATAAAATATTTACTACTCATAATTTTATTAATTTTACTTAGAATTATCTCATTTATAGGGTTTCGCTAAACCTTCTTGAAACCCTTATGCCGAGGTTGATGTGTTTGTCAAATAGTTGCTCTTTAGTTCATATCTCCCGAACCATTTAAGCTAAACACATTAAGATTTGAAATTCTGGCGTATCTTTTTGACCCACACATGGGAAACATTTAGAGAAGTTAAAAATCGAATATGCGCATGCGCAATTTGCAAAAATGTGGTAAACCCAAGTATATATTTATATTTTTTTTTAACTTTCAAGTGGGGTATCAAATGAAAGCTGCAGACGAGTAAGTTACAAATATAGATCCCCAACTGTGTTTTTCTCCAGTGAGTGTTAGTGATCATAGAAGAGGTTTAGTTCAATAACCAAAACAACGTCTTCACACAAAATAATTGTATTTGTAACAAAAGACCGTTTCGGCTGTTCTAAAGACAGTCTTCTTCAGATTAACTACAAACCAAGCGACAATCTTAAAAAGTTACAAAATGATAATTAATGCAATACATAATATAATACAATGTATATTACATACATAATATAATACAATGATGTATCTAGAGGTACAATATTATAATTAAAATAAACCTATTGGCTGCAGTAGGCACTACCTGCACTTTTAAGAAGTGAACACGGGCAATGCTAGATACTCCCGCTAATATAAAAATAAGAAATTCCAGTGTTTTACATTGGAATCTAATTCTATGGCACTTATACTCTGACTCTAGCCTATATAAGTAGCATTAGTAGTAAGGGGGCAGGGAGGCCAGCCAAGGAACTAGACCACATTCGGGTCCATTTTATCAACCCCTGAACTCTCACCCATCGAACTGCCTTAGTCTTACCCTCGAATCTCTAAGTTTGGGTTAAAACCGAGAGAATGTCTTGCCACTTAAGTGTAAGAAGCTCCTCTTCCTTGATTTCCCCTGCTTCTATAACATGAAAGCTTAGTCTACCGTATCTTTCACATGCTCCCATAAAGTGGGAAGTAGTCTCCTCTTCCTTGATTTCCCCTGCTTCTTTAACATAAAAGCTTAGTCAACCGTATCCTTCACATGCTCCCATAAAGTGGGAAGTAGTCTCCTCTTCCTTGATTTCCCCTGCTTCTATAACATGAAAGCTTAGTCTACCGTATCCTTCACATGCTCCCATAAAGTGGGAAGTAGTCTCCTCTTCCTTGATTTCCCCTGCTTCTATAACATGAAAGCTTAGTCTACCGTATCCTTCACATGCTCCCATAAAGTGGGAAGTAGTCTCCTCTTCCTTGATTTCCCCTGCTTCTTTAACATAAAAGCTTAGTCTACCGTATCCTTCACATGCTCCCATAAAGTGGGAAGTAGTCTCCTCTTCCTTGATTTCCCCTGCTTCTATAACATGAAAGCTTAGTCTACCGTATCCTTCACATGCTCCCATAAAGTGGAAAGCAGTCTCATCTTCATCACCGCACACTGGACAGGTGGGCCAAATAAGATAATAGTATTCTCTTTGAGAATTGTTTTAGATTATTATACTCCGAATTCAAACTCAAGACTTCTGGTAATATCTTCAAGTATATTGTTAATATTGGTATATCTTAAAGCTTAAAGTATTCGTTACGGAATACCATTGGAGTTTTATGTTAATGTGACATTAACGCAGATATAAAAATAATAAAATAACAAAAATAAATCAAGACATTTTAGCCATAGATGCTTCAAATGTTCTAGTTTAAGGACAAAAATATCCGTGGAAAAAATGCTACAATACATAGAATTTAGTATAATCGAGCAATATATTCATAAATATCACATCGCTGTATTGCTTGACTATAAATTCCTGATATTTTATAAAATTCCTGAGAAAACCCTTTATCATTCTTACGTTTTATAAATCCCAAAGAAGTGGAGATTTGAATAGAAATGGGGGAATAGCAGTTGCACGGTCTCCGATTCAACTTTTACCGGCCCGAAATCTTCATAACATATTCAGAACCGACTGGAAGTTTTATGGATATTCTCGATTTATATTTGGCATGAGATTTTTTCTTTAAATATTTATAGCTTTTTGATATTTACTTTTTATTCGAAAAAAAAAAAAAAAAAAAAAAAAAACCCAGTCAAAATAACAAGGGGAATAATTTCAGAGCATATATAAGAGGAATATTTGCTTTTCTCAAGGAAATATTTCCTTTCTTATACTTTTAAGTTTACATTAGTAAAAATCAGAGGAAAAGTGCTGGCATCCAAGCACTTTTTAGGGTTTCGTAGATTATTAAGCAAATATGTTATTACATTATGAAATAACATTTTTTTTATTTCCCCATTCTGCTCTATATAAAAAAATAAACAAATTTAGGCGGAAGGCCCAAATCAAACAATCATTTTTTTGGAATATTTTAACTCATAAAACCAATAAATTATGCAAAATTTATAAAAACGTATACATATATATATTTGTAACTTACTCATCAGCAGTTTTCATTTGATAGCCAACTCAAAAAATAAAAATAAAATAATTGCTTGTATACGAGTCTGCAAGACACAGACATTTTCATGAACGCTTTTTGGTAACGCTTTTCGAGTTTATGTGCCTAAGTAAAGACATGAAAATGTAAAAAAATTTGAGCGTGCAGATTTTTGCGTTTGTATATTAGGAATTAAATCGAACGTATGTTCTGTACGAAGAAAGAAAGTACATTTCTTCGTCTCCAGTTTATTATGAAGTAATATATTAGCTTCTTCACCCATATTTTTATAGTAAATGCAAAAAATTATATTATAACAAAAAAAAAAAATAATAAAGTAAAAAATAAATATTATGTATGTAAGTTTGTTAGGAATAAAATTCTTAGGGTTTTGGCGTTTGTCTGGTGCAAATCGGAGCAGTAGAACAGAAGTTGTAGTTAGGGGTGAGGGGGGGGGGGGGGCAGGGGCGCTGCTGTGAAAAAGAAGAAGTCGGGGCGTAGGGTTAGTTACCGCGCAAGGTGAAGATGTAGTCCCTAAGATGGCGAGCCCGCGGGGGGGGGGGGGGGAAGGCTGAAGGCTCTCTCCACAACTATGACTACGAACTACCTCCTGCAACTTTCTAACTACCTGGTAGCAGTGAACTCTTTTCGACTTCCTTTGGCCTTACCAAGCGCGGTAGGGAAAGGCTCTACAGCTGGAGACTGGATTGCACACCTCCTATTTATTTCTAACTCCTTGTTAAACACGGTAACGTTTTTGGCTTAGATTTTCAGTGACACTTTTCGATTTCACGTAGCCAAGTCCAGACGATGAAAATGTCAAATATTTGAGTTTACCACATTTTGCTACTTTTATACACATTTATACTTTTATCTCCTCAAAATTTTTCTTATGTGTGGGTCATAAAGGTACGTCAGAATTTCAAATTTCAACTTTTTACCTTAAACGGTTTGGGAGATATGAACTAAAGAGCGACGAACGGACAGACACATCACCCTTGGCATTAGGGTTTCAAAAAAGATCTACGAAACACTAAAAAATTAAATAAAACAATTAATTATTTTGTAGTTAGTTGTGGGGGTCATAAGGGATGTAGGTATTAATAAAACTCTTCTATCTCATTGTGCTGCTATATACCTACATCCCTTATGACTATGACCCACAACTAACTACAAAGTAACTTTTGAGGGATCACCTTTTATCTTACAATTAAGTATGTTTAATGGACAAATAAGGAGCAATTAATTCTTTACATAATTTAATATACACCTAAATGACATTATACTCGATAAAACATTACATACAAGAAAATATATCCTTAAAATAATCTAAAAAAGACTTCTTCCACATAAATATTTCAAGTAAAAAGTTCTTTTTGAAAAAGAAAAATAAATAAACCTCAAGGGGAAAAAAGAATTTATAGATTTGCCAATAATGAAAAATAGTTATTGCCTTCTCATACTTAGCTTAAAAAATTTCCCTTCAACTTGATTCATGTGCCAAACGAAAATGGAATGAGAAATGAAACTGGGAAAGAGGTTGGGAAACAACATTACAAAAATTACTCTACGACTAAAGCGATGGTTAAGAGTGGAGCAGTTTTTACCCGTACGCAGGTAGTCCTTGCCCGGAGTTACCTACAACTTGACGCCCAAGGACCAACTGTGCCAAATTACTTTGAAAGTGGAATTTAACTTCTTGCTATTCCCTAAAGGGAGAACACGGTGAGGCACTTGACTTGAATTGTTTCGGGTCTAGAGTAACCCTTTCCCCAGTTGGCTAATATCTCCTAATGTTACATTAAACGCTTCTTTTTTTCCTGGTGTCCTCACTGTGAGCATTTTGTTAAAAGTGCAGATACTTTTCTGATGAAGAAAAATATATAGAGAGAGAAAAAATGAGGTAGAGTTTTGGATAGAGTGACCTTTACTAAAGAAGATATTATTGCACAAAAATTATCTGGAGTCTTTCCAATTGATTTTTTTTTAATAATGTATTAGGTATTATAATATATATATATATATATATATATATATATATATATATATATATATATATATATATATATATATATATTATATATATATATATATATATATATATATATATATATATATATATATATATATTTCTTTCATATAATATATCACTGGACATTGATTAAATATTAACAGATTGCAGTTATTTTTTTTTTATTTTTTATCTTTAAATATTTTTATGTTATATTTTAAAATGCCTAATCCAAATATTATTTTAAATTGAGAAATAAATAAATACCTCCCTAGAAAGAAATAATTACATAATGATACACTAACGGGAAAAACGTTAAAACGTCAAAAAGACGAAATTTAGATCCACATTCATCACCCAGCACTTCAAATTTCAGTGCGATTTTTTAAACTCATAAAATTAAAGGCTGTTGGCCGAGAAGAACTGTTGGCCTGCCAAAGGCTTATATACCATTTACCCTTATATATGTAGAAGTATTAGTACAAGCCAAAAAATTAGTACAAGCCAGAAACTTGGTGGGGATGTTGTGTTCAGCTTCATGTTAAATATACTAAAAGTCCCCTAAAATCAAGGATTTGTGGGTTACGGGGGGAATTTCGGGATGGAAGTTAAAAATTCGTATTTAGCGACCCAAAAAACCATACATTAGCCCATTTCCCGAACTACCATAAAGTCTCCCAGGCAAGGATCCATATAATCTATGGATTCTAAGAGCTAATAACTCAAAACCTGTTATAATTTCAAATTGTATTTATTTTATAGTCCTCTACATTTGTTATTTGAAATTTTTTTTTTCTATCTGCAATATTTAAGGAATTATAAGCAAAAAACTGAAAATAGGCCACCTTGTTTTCATTGGTGGCCGTAGCACAACTTTGATTTTCGTATATTCAATAGGAAGCTGAACACAACATCTCCACCAAGTTTCTTGCTTGTACTAATTTTTTCAAGGTTCGGCTGTTATTTGGGCTATTCTTACTGCACTAATATCATAACATTTTACCTCGTGCCGTGTCAACTCTGATTATTGGATTATGCCGAAAATTCATTCAGCTAAAATTTCTAATAAGATAAATAATTATACTAAATATTAATTTAAATCAAATTATAATTATTATTAACTACGGGAAACAGACAGTGAAAAATACACTCCAGCGCCGGGATCCCGGCGCTGGAGTGTATTTTTCACTGTCTGTTTCCCGTAGTTAATAATAATTATAATTTGATTTAAATTAAAATTTAACTTTCCGTAGTATGAAAACTAACAAAAACTTAAAAATTGAATTTAAATATTAATTTTAATTCGATTCTTTGATTTTAGCTAATAAGAAATGATATCTATGATAATAAGAAAAACGACTGTATCGGAACACAGACACAAGCCAATAATATTGACAAAATCGGAATTGTACTTACCTATTAGTTATGTTGATCACTCTTAAATATAGTAAAATTAATGAAATTGCTTACCAATTAATGTGCCACATAGCTTCCTAACGTTAAATATGTTTTGCTTTTCCGATTCATTATTGTCTAAACCCCAAAAAAGAACTCATGGAAAACTGAGGAGTGCGCAAGTGTCGTTTTTTGCGTAATCTTATAGTCAGTTATTAATAAAATAGACACAAGAAATTCGTAATTCTATTATTTAGTGAAGGTGCTAAGAGCATTTAAAAACAAATATTCTCAACTAGTATTTGATCATACATTCTACTATTCGCTTATAGGTAACGTTAATTTTTATACCATAGAATTTCATAGTACACAAAAAAGGAAATATCAGCTATATTCAAACAGTGTATCCACCAAATAGGTTTTAATTAGTATTTTTTATGATATGTACTTTGATCATAAAATAAAATAGACTGCCAATTGGTGTGGCACATAGCTTCCTCGCATCCAATCACGTACTGTATTGATTTTATACTTGTACAGGCCATTATTATCTAATTTATCTAATTGTTTCCCCCGTTTTTTTTTTAATCTGTAAAAATTAATTTTTAATTTTTACTTAGTTTTTTTTTTTTTTTTTTTTTTTTTTTTTTTTTTTTTTTTTTTTTTTTTTTTAATTTAATTTAATTTTTTTAATTATGTGTAAAATTGTTTGGATTTTTTTCATAAATTAAAGTATCAATTTCAAATTAATCTAGGGCTATCTGCGGACTACACACAATAAACTATAAAAGTTTCATATAAATCAGATAAGTACTTTTGAAGTTATAGGTGTAAAAAAATGTATGTTTGTGCGCATGTGGAAGAGAAACAAATTAGCGCAGAATGTTAAAACTTATATGGGACCAACAATGAGCTAATTATGACCTACCATCCAAATTTCATTAAAATCGGTAGTAAAAAAGTGTAGTTTTTAAGATATGTTGGTTCGCAAAAATTGAACGACAGACCGACAGACCGACGGACCGACAGACCGACAGACAGACACGGAACGAATAATGTTCCCTGATGTCTGAAACGGATTTCTGTCTTGGAAATTTTGAAATCGGAGACCTAAAATTTTTTCGTTCTTCAGAACGATCACATAGCTTCCGTTACCTTCGGTAAGCTCGGAAGCAAAAATATTGTTGAATTTGAAAATGATAAATTATCATCCAATTATAGTAATATTATCAATAAGATAACTCTCATTGAATGTAAATAGATATGCTACCTGGGATAAAAGGATCAACCTTACACCTTCCAAAGGATTAATAAAGCAGATCAAACATACAAACAGCCAACAACTATAAATCATTTTCAGTTCGCAAACAAAACCCATTCAAACATTCTTGTTGAACTTAAAATGAATAAAAAAAAAAATCAGCGAGGTTTTTACCTTGTTATGTACGGTTGAATAAGTAAGCTCTAGTTGAAAATAACACAATACCAAAGTTGAGAATTATTAAAAAGGGAATAAAGTATAAAGAAAGTTTAAGCTCCCAATATATTAACAGAATTGCTTTTCCCTTTGGTCCACAGAGTGCAGCAACATCCATGAGCGTGTAACACCGAGCCCAAAAACTTTTCTCATATGTTACTTTAGGTTTTGCTCCATTGATCGTCTAGTTTTACAGCCTATATTTGTTTTGCACTTTGTTCATTTTAAACACATTCTCTTTTCTAATAACAAAAAGTGAAACAAATAATGTTATGCTAAAGAATTGAAGTGAAAGAACAATGTAAATGAATAGCCATTTTGAAAATTATTGAAGTAAAAAATACGAAGTTATTAATATATCATTTTTAAAGAGAAATAAAGTGAATTAATTAACTAAACCCTTTTTTTTACATTAAATCTCATAATTTAATGTACATATTTATATAAACTAAATCTCGTAATATAATTTTAATAATTTATTATTATTATTTAAATTATCTCGGTATTATTTACATTAAATCTCAAAAGTCTACAAATAAATATTTGTTTAAAGAATAGCGGCATTAACGTCAAACCGAGACCTATAATGTTATTTCAACTTCACTAGAGCTAGAGATTGTAGAGATGTAGGTAAACATTATTTAACTAAAAATATATTAATGATGTTATCTTCAAACACTGTCTTCAGGGTTGTAATAAAATAGAAATAAAAACTACTACGTTTTTAACTATATTTTGTTCCCAATTTGGAAACATTTTCAAGTCGAAAATGATTTTTAATATTAGATTAGACCAAGATCTTCTACACTATATTACATACCATACATTTATTAAACATTAAACTATTTTAAATTAATAATTTAAAAACTCCATAATTATCTGATGTAAACAGCTTTTATTGATAAGCAGACTTGTATTGATTTATTTTTATTAATGAATAAATACAAATAAGTATGTTGCTAGTGTGAAATGTATACATAATTTTTAGGGTCCGTAGGCAAAACCAAGGACCCTTATATTTTCCTGCGTGTGTCTGTCCGTCCGTCCTCTCGCGTGCTCTCACGGCTACACCTTTCGTCCGATCACTTTAACATTTGGCATGTATGTGTCTTGTAATTACCCACATATTTTATGTAAAAATTAGGGTAAAAAAACTTAAGGCTTTAAATTTTTTGATTTTTTTTCGGCATCGTGAGGGGTATCATATGAAAGGGTACGTCGAGCTGGATTACAAAAATATATAATTCTTTGGATATAACTTTGATAGGGCGAGCGTAGGCAAGTTTCAAGTGGGTGTGAAACGTGTCCCCCCCCCCTCTATCTCGCTTATGTGAAGTGCAAAAAATCTGAAAAAATGCCTGAACATTCTTCGACCAAAAGTAAAGATACCACTTTTTGGAAATTTCGAAAAAAATATTATTTTATTTTTTATTGACAAAATGCGTTTTTTTATAATTATGGTCTTTTCGATGAATTTATATGGTTGTAGTCCGGTTCAGTAGCAAAAAATACTTTACCAGAGTGTGTTTTGAGGATATCAGACCCTTAGAATGGTTCAAAGAAAGCTTTTTAGCATTTTAAAAAAAAACACGGTTTATACACTTTACAGTTAAACAGTATATAGTATGACCTACGGACCCTCGCTGCACTTGACCTGTTTATTATTATTGTTTTAAGATCAGATAAGTATGGAGTTTATAAATTATTAATTTAATAAATTTGATGTTAGATAAATGTATGTAACATAATGTAGTAGTCTTGGTCTAATAAAAAAATTAAAAATAAATAAATACTTGAAAATGTCCCACATTAAGGACAAAATATCGCAAAAAACTTGTTTTTTTTTTTTAAATTCATTACACCCCTGAAGACAATTGTAAAAGAAGACATCATTGAAAATTAAAAGGGACAGCAACGAAATATTTGGATTTTTTTTTTTCATATATATATATATATATATATATATATATATATATATATATATATATATATATATATATATATATATATATATATATATATATAATTTAAATTATACCGATAAGCTCTTAGACGGTGTTCATTAATTGTAATTTAGGATAAAAGGTTAGTTTGGTCAGCAATATAATAAAGAACGAAACAAATAAAAAGATTTGTTCAAGATGCATTCATATTAAGAATAAAATTTAATTTTATAGTTCAAAGAAAGATAATGCTGATCGAGACATCAAAGATAAAAATTTATTTCATATTTGTTGTATGCTTTATATTATATGTTTGAATAGGTACTACATAAATGCTATCAATGTTTATATGATCATATTATAATAACAATTTTTAAAGCTTATACTTTTTTACAAACATTATTATCGATAACAATACTGGAGGAAAACTTTTCTGAATGGAAACTGTGGAAAATTCTATTATGACACGAACTGTTAGAAAGTACGGGGGAGGTATGGAGTTACCAGGGTATCCTGTTATAGTCGCCTTCGGAGAACCCTTCCGGACTCGAGTTTCCCAACCGGAGTCCCATGGGTAAAACGCCGGCAGGTCTCACGGGTCCTTTAGGTAAAAGTCTAGCCTTGCCCTTCACCCTTACCTCCTAGCCGGCTACCTACGATTATACAGAGAATTTCGTTTTATATACCCTTTCAACGCTCGAGCCTCTAGACATATCTCAACCACTCTACTCTTATATATAGTAAAAACCTTACTCCGGCAGAAAAATGATTCTTCCTTTACAACATATATATTTTATGTAGGTCTAACCACACTTCCCAGACACAATTTTTCCTCATACATAGACCAAAAAAAAAAAAAAAATGCTGTCTGTTCCACACGATCCGGACATTCTTTTAGCCATAAAAGTCTTGCATTATTTATCAGATTTCCTTTCCTTCCTCCATCCAAAGGAGTAGAAAATCTGCGCACTTCCAGCCCTTCGCAGAAAGAGAACTGTAGATAATGACCGTAGGATAAAGTGTCTTGGATTGTCAGCAATTGTTTTTCTTTCATCTTGACTGAGTTCTTGTTGTTTGTCGAGTCGAATAAAGCCGAATGGATAGGGGTTGGCTCAGAGGCAATCTCCAGCAGTATAAGCGACCCTCATTGTTTCGCTATGGAATTGTAAAACAATGTATTCTTCCTTGCCTTCTCTCCCTTGGGAATCATTTCAATAAATCATAAAAACCTCCTTCATACTGTTATCACTTTCTTATCTCACTTTGCACTCACTTAAAGCCAATTGCAAAAGATAAAGAGGACGGGAATAATAATAAAAAAAACGATTTAACAAGAAAGCTTCCTATTATTATTTATGGAAGACCATCTGACAGGTATATAGAAGAACCAATAAAAGTATAATGAAAACAATATTTATGTTCAATAAGAAAAAGAAAACCTCACAAGTTTTCATGAGCATACTTTACTAGCATATTTATAAAATATTTCCCACATAATAGTGGCACAACAGCCTGTGCAAGGCTTGGGCCGGCCAAAAGGCTTATATACGTAACTAAATGTAAAGGCATGTAGCTCCACCAACTGCATTACCCGTATAATTAGCATTCTCTAGCCTGATAGGCACTACTTCAAACATGTTACAACCCTTGATGGAGTCGGAAATTAACCCATTTCGCCTTCTTCCAAAGAGCAAATTATAGCAATAAGCTACGATGGCTGTATCTGCTGAAAAACGCCGAAGAAAGCTATAGAGTTGGTTCCAGGAGGCCGATTCTGTAACTTTGAAACCTCCTTTTTCATGTGGTTATAATATATCAAACTGTTGTTATGAAGATGCGCGCGCAATCTGTCAACGTGAATCCATAACTTTGTCTGTTGTTATATAAGGAGAAATTGACATATAAGGTTTGATATATATCCACCCAAAATTGTTGTTGATATAATTCGTCAGGTTATGTTGTTATATAATATCAAATGCTAAAAACCAAAACAAAGTGACGCCATTATTGTTGTTTTCATTCACTTTTTCTGTTTTCTGACTGAAATTACTACAAAATGGCTACTAAAAAGGACGCTGTCAATCCGTAGTTTGGTATTCCGCCACATATAGCGCTGGGATCACTTTACAGATTCACTACATTATATAATAACATTTTGATAAATAGAGGTGTTTGATAAATAATGTCACAGTGGACATGGACATATATAATAAAGTTACAGAATCGGCCTCCAGGACCTGAGGAAAAGGGGCATGGCAATCAGTAGCGATAAGACGAAAGCTATGGTGATATCCAGAGAAGAAAAACAACATGAAATACGTATGAATGGAGAAGTGCCAGAACAAGTGGAAAACGTCAGCAGTGCAGACAGAAAACTTAAAACTGCCGCTGGAAAGCTGTTCAAATACCTCAACAAGAAGTTTTTAGGAAAACAGGGAGTATTCGAAAGTAAAATAATTCGTATATACAAAAATACTTATGTTCCTGTTTTAAACTTTGGTTCTGAATGTTGGGCAATAAAAATCACTTAAGCTTATAAACCTCGAAAATGAGAAGGTATCTACGTAAGGCAGAAGGAAAAACAAGACGAGATAAAATTAGAAATCAGACCTTCCGAAATAGATTACAAATCAGCTCCATTAAAGTTCTAAACTAGTCAAGCTGTGATGGTTTGGTCATATAACGGGAATGGATAAAGATAGATACCTAAATTAAAGTTATTAAACCAGGCTAGAACTACATGGAATGGAAAGAAAACATCAAGACCATACTCCAAAGCGTGGGGTGCCCTGCATCCACGCAAGAAGGTTGGCTGAAGATCACAGCGTTTGGAGAACTCTTTGTGGGCCCTCCACACCTTTAGGTAGAAGAGGGTGTGATGAAGTAAGTAAAAGCTTACATGGACCACCTTGTCTTCCCTACTTAGTAACTGCAAATTAAGTAATATACAGTTGTTGTACATAGAGAGATAACACTGAAGAAATCTTATTGTGCTAACTTAAAAATCTTTTTTATGAGTTAGAACTTTGCTCAGGCTCTTATCACGAACACTGCATTTTCACTCCAGCTGCTGAGCATGATTTTTGCAAACTGGAGACGCAGTTCCCTATTTATCCTTCTAGAAATAAATCGTTAGCAAATTTGTAAGCGTGGAATTACAGGTTCTGCTTCGTCGTCTCTGAGATCCTGAGGGTTACAGCCTAAAACGAACGCAACGCAAGCTAATTCTAGAATAGAAGATTAAATAGAAACGATTTGTTTTATAATTTGATCTTTTATAAAAAAAAAATACATTATTTAATAACGATTTATTCTTCAATTACGAATTTTTGTAATCGCCATCGAAAAAAAGTTTTTATAGTGATATTTACTACATTAAGTTTGTTAGTTAATTCATTTATTTTTAGGCTATTTAGATAAAATTGAATAATGGTTAGAACCGTCTTTATATCAAAAAATTAATAATAAAGATAGCTTTTTTGTATTTTTTTTTTTACCGTTTGAGAAAAGTTTTTATTCTTATTAAAAAAAGTCCACGTTTTAATAGTTATGGTTAATTAGGTTATTAAATTTGAAATAGCTTATAAAGTATAACAATATCAAATTTATAGTAAAATTCTTAAATTGATTATTAAAAGGACATTCTTATTTAATCATAAATACTTATATAATAGAACTTTAACTAGAGTACTAAGAATAAATTAGGCAACATTGTTTATGAACATAGTTACCTCTAAAAAAAAAAAAAAAAATATTAAATACAAATAAACTAGAAAGATTTTTTTTTACGACTTTTTATTAAAAGTGAGTTACGTTCAAAGGAAGTTCAAGGCGGGGGGGATGAGAATTGACGCCAGTTTTAATGTCATTTTAACAACGGTTTGAGGAAGGGGGTTTCTGTGGCCTCAAAAACGCCTTAGGACACAACTCCCTCTCAGTTGCCTAATCAAGAAAACCTGAAACCCATTTACCAGCTCGGCACCTTTAGATTGAGAACCATAAACAGTCACTTTTCTTGGCAACAAACATTAAAAGTTTAGAAACAACCCTCATAAACTGAGTCTAAGTTGCCACTTTATTAAATTTAGCCCCCCCTCCTTCTTTAGTTTAGTAGAGAGGGGGGTTCCCGTCCCCACGCTGTTTAATGGACTGGTATAACTAAATTTAATTTCCCTCCTAAAATTAATTTTAACACTTAGTTATAAAGATGTATTTTCTTTTTTCTTCAGACGTAAAGAAAATTCAGTAAATGAAACAAAGAGAAAATTGTTAAACTTATTCATGTATTATCAACACATTTACTGTAATATTTATTAACAGAAATAGTATATGATTATTTATAGTCAGATATCATTGTACATTATATGTGAAAGTAGAGATGGCCATGATTTTATAGTCTTTTTAACTTTACGATATAGCTAAATAGAGAGAAGTCAAAATAAAGAGTTTAATAACTAACTAACTTAAAGATACAGACCGAAATTAGCTAAGGAATTGACTGAAAAGATAAAAAATAGAGTTCGATCATTAGAGGGACTCTTTAAATCCAAAAGTTACTACTACGACTAATATCGACAAAGAGAACAAGAATCACACACATTTAAGATATCGACATTTATTTTTATTTAGTTTAAAGATGAAGATATGTAGAAATTATGTAAGGCTATAATCCTTCATTTATTTAAAACATTAATTATTTAAATTACCCGGTACTCAAAACATTCTTATATATATATATATATATGTAGACTGACTTCGCAACTTTCAAGATTAAAAATAGTTATTTATTCACCTAGGGAGTAAAGTAAGCCATTATTCCCTATGCAAATAAGTTGGTTCTTAAGGTGAAGCCGAAGGAATCACGGTCCATAAATCCCGAGGCGTAACCGAGGGAAAAACGCTAATTACCTCCCGAGGCGCAGCCGAGACAGATAATTATCACGAGGGGAATTATAGCACTTTACTCCCGAGGTACATACAATATTTTATCTCCAGTAGGGAGAAAATTAACATTTTCATCCATTGCAAAGTATTTATTCATTATTTTTAATAAAAATAATTGTTAGCATTTTTAATAGCAGATATAAGAGATCCAATATTAAAAACAAATTAGAATTGCAAAACCCTTTCAGGACCACTCAAGAAGAAGGTTATTTAGATACAGGTTTAAACAATGATAAACAAGGTCGAAAAAGAAGTGTCGCCAACCTGATTTCAACAACTTCAATACATTAGCCATTCAATCTCTACTATTCATAAAATAATTTTGTTAGAAATCCTTCTTTTTCTCCCTACTTTTACTTGTTCTCCCAACTTTTTGAGTTCATGGAAGAAAATAGTTACTTTAGTCTCTCTAAACCAATCCAAAATCATAACTTTTTCTCCCTACTGGAGATAACAAATATTAGTATGTAATAATTTTGAGCGACAAGAAGTTTAACTACATCAAATTATGACAAATCTATTAATTAAAATACGGAACGGGGCAAAATGCTTGATACTTACATCGTGCTTTCTCCAATGCATGGAGTAAGATGGCCGTGCGCTACGGCACTTTGCAAACAATTACTGGATAGCAGGAGGTCACTGGTTCAAATACCGTCTAGGAGGGAGCATTTTTCATTGGTAAATTCCCACTTTCGTGACTCAAAAAAAAAATGTCAACTAATAAATTATATAAAACTGTCAACTTTTAAATTATATGATATTCTAGCAACCAAGTACCCCATTGGAGACATCAATCAATATTTTTATTAAACTTAAAGCGACTGTCTTGGCAAACACAAAATAATTTACAGTATTTTTTACAAATTTTTTTCTCTACAAATGCTGCAGAAAAAAAACACGTAGAAACATTATAATGCCTAACGAGAATGCTCCCTCCAACGGTGTCTAAATCTGTATGGACACAACCTTAGATGTTCTCCGTAAGTTTAGATTTATATTGTCCTCTGGCCGTGGTGTAGGCTATAATACTATAGAATAAATTCGTATTTATTTGTTGACACATTTTCTTTGGACGGATTTTTTGAGTTTAAAAAACAGCCCAATTATAATAATAATTTTTATCTCCAGTTGGGAGAAAAAGTTATGATTTTGGATTAGTTTAGAGAGGCTAAAGTAAGTATTATCTTCCCTGAACTCAAGTGTAGAGAGAAAAAGTAAAAGTAGGGCGAAAAAGTAAAGTAGGAAGAAAAAGAAGGATTGCCAACTTAATTATTTTATTAATAGTAGAGAATGAATGCCTGATGTAATGAAGTTGTTGAAATCAGGTTGGCGACACTGCTTTTTCGACGTTGTTTATAACCTGCATCTAAGTAACCTTCTATTTGAGTTTAATTCCCATTCTTATTTGTATTTATTCAATATTGAATCTCGTATATCTGCTGTCAAAAGTGCTAACAATTATTATTATTATTTATTAAAATAATAAATAAAAACTGTGCAATGGATAAAAATGTGTATTTTCTCCCTACTGGAGATAAAATATTGTATATACCTCGAGAGTAGAGTGCCATTATTCCCCTCGAGATAATTAGCTCCTGAGGCGCAGCCGAGGAGGAATAATAGCTTACTTTACTCCCTAGGTGCATAAATAACTATTATTTCCACCATAAATTTAAATTACAGATTTCTGTAGGTACATTTTTCTCATATGAGAGGCGTAAGATATAGGATAATCTAAATACTTGTAAATTATTCTTGGTGAGGGCCTTCAGTAGATTAGAAAATCTAGAGCGAAGCCCCGTCCCTATTTTCTTTTTCTTTTTTTATTAACCCTTGTTCTTTGCTATTTATATACTATACATGCAAATTCATAAACATAAAAAAATAAATAAAATAAAGTAAATAAATACATCAATCAATATACCTATTGTAAATTTTACCACACCAAAATCAGTGATGTAATTTTTACTTACATATGAGTATAATAGTGTTTCTAGATTTATTTTTCTCTCTTTTACAGGGATGAAACCAAATTATACATCTACACGAAGAGATCACTCATCATCATCATATTATGAAACGTGTTTCACATACGAGTATCTAGGATCAAAAACATAGGAGAAACAGATATTATATTGATGGTTAGGTTAGTTAGGTATTCGTTTCAGCCCAGTTCGGACATAACTCGGCTCTGCCGATTCACATCTTAACGATTTGTCTAAACTAACGTTTTCAAAAACATTTTCCCTGATTCATTTGACTATTTTATTCTGTTAAAGAATATAAGTTTGTAGAGACGCCTTTGTTAACAAGGCATATCACATGAGAATATACCGCCATATTTACACAGCAAACAACAGCGGTACTGTCGAAATCCTCTCATGCCGAAGCCGGTCTCTAACTACAAATACATTACTGCTCCTGTGGCAAAGCTCCCTTCGTTTTTTTCTATTTATTTTATTTATTTATTTTTTTCTACGTCGGTTCTCTTTTTATTCTGTGGCTCTATCAGAACACAGGGAGGTGGGGGTAAAGAAAGAAGTACTGTGGAGGGAATCCAATTTATTTATATTACGGTTGACTAGTTTCCATCCTTGTTGGCCTCTTCTTCAGATTTTTCTTTCTTTATTTCTTTTCTCCTTCTTCTTAAAGATTGTATATTCTCAATCTGTAACGCTATTTTACTTTTTTTTTTTTTTTTTTTTTTCAAAAAAATAGTTTTTGAAAGTTAAAATTTAATTCCGATGTCTAAGTTGGTAAAAAGAAAAGTTATTAACAACGAAAAAAAACAAAGACGTATAAGGACAAAAAAAAAAAATACGTAGTAAATCTTTAAAATACCAAGCACGTAGCTTCACGTTTCTTGGTTAAAAATGTATCAACTTTTTTCTTCTTCCGTCAACTTTTTTGACTTCCTGACAGGGATTTTAAAAGGGTTAAGTATAGAGGCAGTTTGGATCAAATTTAAGTAGGAAGAAGATAGAAGCATTAAACACGTAAATATTCCTAACGTAAAAACATTTATAGTTTCCTTTTAACAATAAAACAATTAAACAATTAAATATTCCTTTCGTAAAAACATTTATATTTTCCTTTTAGCAATAAAACAATTAAACAAGTAAATATTCCTATCGTAAAAACATTTATATTTTCCATTTAGCAATAAAACAATTAAACAAGTAAATATTCCTATCGTAAAAACATTTATATTTTCCTTTTAGCAATAAAACAATTAAACAAGTAAATATTCCTATCGTAAAAACATTTATATTTTCCTTTTAGCAATAAAACAATTAAATATTCCTATCGTAAAAATATTTATAGTTTCCTTTTAACAATAAATCAATAAAACACGTAAATGTTCCTATCGTAAAAACATTTATAGTTTCCTTTTAAAATTAAAACAATTAAACACGTAAATATTCATTTGGCCATATGAAATATGTGTTATAATAATATAGTGCATAAAATGGAATTTGCTTATAAATATAACACTTGTCCATAATCTTTCTTTTCTATATTTTGTGTATATATACTCCGGTTTCTACGTGCACTGAGTTATACTTTTGGAATTAAATTAATAATAACAATTTTCTTCTAGTGAGGCAATTCAGTTGCCATGGATCAGAATACAACACTGATGCCTATTTAATAGTTTTCCTTACTTCTTTAGTAATCGTACTAATGGTTGCATCAGATGTTGTTAGTGCGAACGAATGTTTCGTCTTCCATACCGGCAAATATCCAACGGAATCATATTTAGGAGTACTTAGAGCAATTCTGTGGAAACAAGGGAAATTATGGTTCCATTTCCGAAACCAGGATAATTTTAACTCGTCCTCACTTCATCTTTAACTAATGATAATAATATTAATGATTTTAATCAAAAGAAATTTATGCTAATAATTTAGGCTTTCTAAGCAATAACTTGTTTATATTCTATTAACTAACTAAGCAAATTAGGAAGTGTTATAATATATTAATTATATCATAAAGTAAAGGAACAATCTAAATCATGTGAAGCAGAAAAATAAAAATATGTCATATTAATTAGAAATATTAATAACACTAATCACGTAAAAATTCAAATGAGATTTTATTAAAAATTACACAATAATACATTAATTAATGTAGAAGGATGTTAGTGAGGGAACTTAATATTTAGCAAAAAAGAACTATGTTATTTTTTTTTGTTCATTTTTGGAATTAATTCCAACCCAGACTTTTTAACAGACACTTGAGTTTGCACACTAGTTAAGCCTTATTATACTTTTTAGACAGGTATATGAAATAATTTATATGTAAAACACTTAAAAAATTATATATATATATATATATATACATACAAAGAAATACAAATTAGTAAGCTGTTTTTTAAGAAATTACTTCCTCAACAGAACAAAACATACACACGTGTTTAGTTTATAGATAAATATATGGAAGCATATAAGGGGGTAATTCCAAAAAAACTCCCTGCTTGAAAAAGAGTACACACACACACACATATATATATATATATATATATATATATATATATATATATATATATATATATATATATATATATATATATAACAGCAATTTAATACCGTGTTTGCACACTGCAATAGGCTACACAATTTGTGAGAGACACCAAGGGATGTGCCACGCAAGCGTGACACATAGGAACTGTTACAACATCAGACATTACGTCATTAGGGTGTTGGCTCGGCATTATGCCATGTCCTGTATCGTTTCGTCGCGTCCGACTCATCAGGGGCCCGACGATGCCCACCCAACTCTGGACCTATACCAGATCAAGAAGATCAGATATAGGATTTCTCAGAGACGAGCGTGCTCTCATACCGCCATTCTTGCTTGGCTGGCAAAACACAACAGCAATTTAATGAGTCGGTGATATTTATGAGTCGGACGCGACGAAACGATGCAGGACATGGCATAATGCCGAGCCAACACCCTAATGACGTAATGTCTGATGTTGGAACAGTTCCTATGTCACATTTAGTCACATCCCTTGGTGTCTCTCACAAATTGTGTATATATATACATATATATATATATATATATATATATATATATATATATATATATATATATATATATATATATATATATATATATATATATATATATATATATATATATATATATATATATATATATATATATATATATATATATATATATATATATATATATATATGAGTGTGTGTGTATAATGTTAGTAATTAGATATGTATTACCTACATGTTTGTACATCTTCAATATGAAACATACATTCATATAAAGGGGTAGGACATATTTTTTTCATAAGGAGTAAAACTTAGACGTCAAATGGATCGCTGATTGGCGAAAAGAAGAACCAATGACAGATCGTCGGGAAAAGAGACGAGCTAAAGGAAACGAATAATAAAAAAAGGAGGCTTGAGAAGATGAAGATTTTTTTAAAAAAAAAATCTCTTTTTTACGCACGATTTGAGATCCAAACCCCTTGTCGACAATTTAATGTCGATAAACTGAAAATCAACTCAACTCTTGGTTTGTATGTTTTTCGTATTTATTTATTTCGTATTTTTTATCTTTAAAAATAAGAAGTGGGGTTTGATGCCTTCTCGCTTACTTCCTATTACCTTCTTTTTTTAAGGAGGGTAATACACTACAGTCAATATGCCCATCAAACTTTGTAGAAATAAAATGATTTTTTTCCTTCATTTCTTTCTGAGATGTATTTAAGGCTAAAAATAAACCTCTTATTAAACTTGCTGATCTCCTAATATCTTTGCTCAACACTTTTCTTTTAATTAAAAGTTTATTTTACGTTAACTCTAAAAGAAATGTTCGCAACCCTACTGACTTAAATAAAATGTACAGACTGGGTAAGGTTGAAGTTAACATTGGTAAACATCACTAAGGAGCAGTTACCAATAAGAAAATTATCAGGGTGGATTGGTAATTATATGAAGTTTAATTAAATACGCATTTTAAAACACTCTAGGATAACAAGTTAAAATAGACTGCCAATTGGTGTGGCACAAAGTTTTTTTTGCATTTTATCACGTACTGTATTGATTTTATGCTTTTACAAGCTATTATTGTCTAATTTGTTTGTTTCCCCCGTTATTTTTGAATGTGCCAAAATTGTTATGATTTTTTACATGAATTAAAGCATCAATTTAGCAAACGTTGAAGAGCGCAGGCGGTTCAAATTAATCTGGGGCTACCTGCGGGTTACTTTCGATAAACTATAAAAGTTACACACAAATCAGATAAGTACTTTTGAAGCTGTAGGTTTAAATAAATGAATGATTGTGGGGATGCAGATGAGAAACAAATGAGCGCAGAAGGTTGAAACTTATATGGGACCAACAATGAGCTAATTATGACCAACCATTCAAATTTAATTAAAATTGGACCAGTATTTTTTAGATATGTTATTTCGAAAAAATGGAAAGACAGACACGGTACCAAAAATGTTCTGTGATTTCTGAAACGGACACGCTGTTTTGGAATTTTTGAAATTTGAGATGAACAATTACCGGAGTGAAAACAATTACCTACTGAATTTTCCAACTTAACTTTTTGCCATTAAAGGTATGTGATTTAAATATAACCGAAATATGACATCTTGCTACATTATATGCCTACTTGTTATGTTACCCATAATTAATCAAATGAAGCAGCTTAAATAATTATTGTGTGTTTATTTTAACGGTTGAAACTGATATGGGACCAACAATGGGCTAATTGTGATCTACCATCCAAATTTTATTTAAATCGGACTTCAGTTTTCCCCCGTTTTTTTTAACCGGTCAAAATTGTTTAGATTTTATACACGAATTAATGTATCAATTTAGCAAAAGTTAAAGAGCGTAAACGGTTCACATTAATCTGGGGCTATCTGCGGGTTACTTTCGATAAACTATAAAAGTTTCATTCAAATCAGATAAGTACTTTTGAAGCTATAGGTGTAAATAAATGTATGATTGTGTGCATGTGGAAGAGAAATAAATAGGTGCAGAAGGTTGAAACTTATATAGAATCATCAATGGGCTAATTATGACCAACCACCCTAATTTCATTAAAATTGAACTTGTAGTTTTTAAGATATGTTGGTTCGCAAAAATTGAACGACAGGCCGACCGACAGACAGACACGGAACCAAAAATGTTCCCTGATGTCTGAAACGGATTTCTGTCTTGGAATTTTTGAAATCGGAGACCTAAAATTTTTTCGTTCTTCAGAACGATCACATAGCTTCCGTTACCTTCGGTAAGCTCGGAAGCAATAGTTTGTCAATTAGAAGCACATACTTCCACGTAGTACTGGATGCAAGGTCACATAGGAATTAATGTGTGTATCAAATTCCATCTGTTTCGATTCCAAGTGGGATCAAACTTATTTTATTGAATTTTCTTCTTCAATATAATTCTTAAGATATTATTTTGGGCAACTTGTGCCATTTGTAATGAACAATCATAAGCACTACCCCATGCAATGATACCATATGATATAATTGATTGAGTGAGCAAAGTGCTCTGTCTTTAGAGCGCTGATCGTCTGTACCGTCTTAAGTCCGTTGAATATATGTTGAATATACAGTCTAAGTCTCTTAGTCACATTAGTTATTTGACTATATAGTTGTGTGTTGTTCCAGCTGAATGTTGTTTCCAGTTGAAATTTTTATCTATTGCATATTAAATGAGCATAAAAGATCCAATTTAATACGAGGATATCTGCGAGCTACAATTGACAAACCATCAAAACTTCTTTTAAATCGGAAGAACTAATAATGATGTAGATATATATACAAATAAACAGGTCAAGTGTGTGCTAGTCAGCACACAGCGAGTGTCCGTAGGCCACCACACTGTATAGTTTTAGTAGTACCCTATTGATGGTGTTTTTTAAAATGCTAAAAAGCTTACTTTGAACTATCCTATAGGTCTGATATTCTCAAAACACATAAACAAACTTCAGATAAAGTATTTTTTTGCCACTGAACCGGACTACAACCATATAAATACATCAAAAAGACCATAATTATAAAAAAAACGTATTTTGTCAATAAAAAAATAAAATAATATTTTTTTCGAAATTTCCAAAAAGTGGTATCTTTACTTTTGGTCGAAGAATGTTCAGGAATTATTTAAGATTTTTTACACTTCACATAAGCGAGATAGAGGGGGGGGGGGGGGGGAGGGTACGTTTCACAGCCGCTTTAAGATCGACGTACCTTTTCATATGATACCCCTCACGGTGTCAAAAAAAAAAAAAAAAAAAATTAACCCTTAAGTTTTTTTACCCTAATATTTTTTTCTTTTAATTTGTTTAAATCGCTATATTTTTCAAGTGGGTAGGTACAAGACACCTGCATGCTAAATTTCAAAGTGATCGGACGAAAGGTGTAGCCTTGAGAGCAGGCGACCGGACGGACGGACAGACACACACAGGAAAATATAAGGGTCCTTGGTTTTGCCTATGGACCCTAAAAAAGAGATGTGTATTAAGAAACAGGCCAAGAGCGCAGAAGGTTACAATTATTTTAGGACCAACAATAAGTTAATTAATGGGAACAAAAAGAAATGAATTATTGTGATAGTCCGAAAGACAGAAACAATGTCCCCTGATGTCTGAAACGGATTTCTGTCTAGGAATGTTTTAATTCGGAATCAAAGATATAAAAGAAGTCCTTTCTTCAGAATGATTACAATGCTTCTGTTACCATCAGTAAGCTCGGAAGCTAAATCTAAAACGCTTTATAATTTACTTAAATTTAAAATGAAATTAGTCTTCAAAAACGTGTACCAAAGACTTTGAACAAAAAGCTCTACTCAAAAGCTATTTTCATTTCTCCTCAGAATAAGTAAATCCATTTATAATTTCATCTACTAACTGATAACGGTGATAAGAATTAAGGATTAAATCACTTGACAGATGTATAATCCTTACAAGGTCTCATAAGGACACATATTAATATTTAAATACAAATATGAATTTAATACATAATATGATGCAATAACTTAATGCTTAACTAACAAGATATACTATAAGAGAATGTGGGAGAAAAATTTCATTCATAAAAACTTTCTTCATTAATTATTTAGTTAAGTCTATTTCTGGAAATAGGAAGAAAGAGAGCAACATTCATGGACCTGGATACAGTCCACAAACTAGGAGTATGATAATATTATATTATAAAATACTTGATAATTTATTATAATAAAGCATAATGATTATAATATGGCTGTTATAGTAACTTACGTATAATATTATAATTTTAACAGTATCGTTGCAAGATACTGTTCAATAATATTGAACAGTGTTTCTGCATGCTTGTTGCTTTAAAGCATAGTTCTGATGCTTTTTAAATAAATTAACTTTTTTTTTTTTTATTCACCATTGGGCTAATAGATTTTGATATTTGATATCAGGATACGCAAGGAACATGAGCTAGTATTGAATAAATAAATTAATACTTTAAAAAAACATTTTTTAAACAAAATCCTTTATTTTGGGCCATCCGCCATATTGGATTTAGAGTGAAGGCATTCTATTTTTCGTATTATTCTCAGCAAACCCTTTCATTTGATACCCATATCATGAGCGTGCTTAAAAAATAACTAGTCCGCCATCTTGGGTTGTCCGACATATTGGATTTAGAACGACGTCACTTACTTAACCATGCCATTGTCATCCAAACTAAACGTGAAAGCAAAATTTCAATTCTATCGGTTAAGGAAAACTGTATAAAATTCAGTTGCAAGATTTGACCCTAACATACAAACAAACATTGCAAGTTAAATAAAAGCTTGTAAAATAAGTGTGACCCCACTGGGAATCGAAACGGGGCCAAATACGCACTCTTTCATTCACATTTCTATTGTATTCTGAAGCAAACAACATCGTGATATAGACATAACATCTATATCACTAGTGACCATTAGTTGAATAATAGGACGCGAAAAAACAAAGACACACACTAATTGGCAGAATATTATTATTTTTATTTTATTTTATTTTTCTTTAGATAATAATACAAATACATTAAATATCATATTTTTATATTTCAAAGAAATAATAACATATTCCTTCATTATAAATCAAAATATAAAATAATATTATTAAATTTCTAAAGAAATTCAAAAGAGATAAAGGTAAAATTATTTAAATATAAAGTAAGGAAATAAAAAAAAAGAAATTTAAAGTAATTCTGGATAAAAACGTAACAATTCCAATGTAATAACGTTTATGGTAGAGTACAGTATAAGTATATATATATATATATATATATATATATATATATATATATATATATATATATATATATATATATATATATATATATATATATATATATATATATATATATATATATATATATATATATATATATATATAAGTATATATATATATATATATATATATATATATATATATATATATATATATATATATATATATATATATAAATATATATATATATATTATATATATATATATATTGCAGGAAGACGTATTTTTTTTAAGTGCGTCATATTTTTTAAAATCTTTCTTTATGGTTTATACTTCCCGTATGTAAGAGTTATTTCTCTTATCATTAAATTTCCTTAATACTCTACTTAATCAGAAAAATAAACGAATGGTATATGCAAATAGCTTAAAGATTATAGTGACGAAGGTAAATTATTAGAACATAATAATATTCTAGTAAGTAAGAAACTAGTTTTACTTGTCACTTTATTGTAATAAAAGATTTATTTTAATCAACAATTTTTTTTTATTACATTTGAAGATCTATGAGGTAAAGATGTTTTGTTTTAATACGGATTATGCCAAAAAAAATTAACTTATTAGTACGTATAAAAGTATTAATATCATAAATTTCTTGCATACGAGTGTGCAAGACAGTGAGGCATTTTCATGTTTTCGCTCCGCGTAAGCTACCGATATGAAATGTCGCCAGGTTCGCTTCGCGGTGATAGAGGTGGTTAAAGGTGCCGCGTACTGAAAGTGACAGAGTGACTGAGACGTGGGGCAAGTAGCTGGGGAGGGGAGGCCTAGCGAGAGCAGATAGGCTTGAGTGCACTTACCTCCTATCTCCTCCTATCCTCCTAGTACAGTGTAACGCTTTTTGGTGTCGTTTTTTGGTAACGCTTTTTGAGTTTATGTGCCAAAGTAAATACATGAAAATGTCAAAATTAAGCTGACATAGAGGTACGTGGTGCTAAATAGCAAAAGAGCGTAATGCTATTTTTATAAATGGTGGGAAACTCAGCTTCATCTAAATCTACAGATTTACTCAACATGATGAAAAAATATTGGATTCTTGACCTGATAACAAGAGGAAGGTAAACTACAGTAACGAATATATTTTAATTCTAATTAAGTAGTGAATTACCCTGTTATAAATATATATTCAATAACTATGTCGTCTGCTCCAGGTCTTAAGGGTATAAATAAAACGTAAGATTTTGTATCAATATGCGATATTTCAGCCCCACTTGGGCCATTATCAAGCTTAATAATGTTTTAGAACACCAAAAAAACTCCTAAATAATTTTGGAATAATCTTTAATTATTCAAAACATCACAGTACTACCTTTGTCACTAAACCTTATCCATATTTTTGTCATAAAAAGAACAATTCTTTAAAAATACTCTTCTCAAAGAGATTGTGATTTATCTAATCAAACTGAGTTTTATAATAAGTTTGATAATCGCCCAAGTGGGGCTGAAATATCGCATGTAGACATAAAAACTTAGTTTTTATTTATCTCTTAAGACCTGGAACAGACAGCAGAGTTATTGAATACTATAATATAAAAACTAAAGAATTATAAAAATGAAAATGATTCCAAAAGTGAAATTGAAGTACAGCTAATAAAAGATTTCAGGAGAAAAAAAACCCATTATTTATTACTAATTATTGTTAAAATTGAATCATAATAGGCTTGTTCAGCAATATTTAAAAGTATCCTTTGTTTAAAGATAATTGTTTTGTTTTAAATGCTGTGATTGTTTGTCGGGTGTTAACATTTTACGGAACAATTTATTTTTTTTGCGAATTGAAATCTTTACACTTCACCTAAAGTAGAGAAGAGGGGGTGGTAACATTTCACTTCTCACAATAGGGAAATGAATATGAGAAGCGATTTCACTCGAGGAAAGCACTGTGGAGCGAGCACTGTGGAGCGTTTCCACTCGAATAATGGAGCTTTTCTACCTCTTCAAGTATTAAAGAAAAGAGAAGGAACACACAGGCGCGTTTGTTCAATAATACTCCACCCTCGAACAGTAAAATAACGACAAAAGACTTCTGTGTTAAAAATAAAAGTTTTGTTTTAGAGACAATATCAAGGGACATGAAAAACAAACGAAACACTGCAAGATAAAACAATGAATATACCTCTTAATGGAAAATACCTCTCGCCTTCAATCTTTATACCTCTTCTGTTTTTTCCCCTTCTTATATCCTTGAAATGTTTCTCTCTCTATTAAGAATGCTCTTCACTAAATTACAATCATAAGCATTGGAATAATGAAAGGAAATAAAGGACATATGAATTAAATAGTCTTCATCAAAAGTATTAATAAAAGGAAGGATTGTTAGTTTACGCTTTGTTAGCGTATTTGCAGAAGAACCATCCTTAGTTAAAGTAACGATATACAATTCCTAGTCAAAAAGAATTAATAATAAATTCTATTTCTAGGGTTTAAATAAAATATAAATTAAATTCACAGAAGACATTAATTATAAACCTAATTATGATAACTATGTAAATATGTAACTATGTACTGCACCAAATAAGTAAAAATTTATAAATGCCAAATGTGAGGTTTCTAAACTTCACATCTGGAAGGACTCGAGTCCGGCCAACCTGATTTGAGTTTTCTGCGGTTTCCTCAATCAACAAAGCAAATGCTGGGTTGGCTCCACAAAAGTCGGCCGCAGCCGCATTAGGAACAAAATGACCTTGAAAATTGTTATTACCCACGTTGTCCAATTAAAATCATTATTTAATATGGCTGCAGTTACCGTTATTATTGTTAACATTTGCCAATAAAGAAATTGAATCAAAAAATAAAAAATTAAATAAATAGATAACCTTAATTCGAAAGTATTAGCTAGCATTTTACTATTTTAACGTCTCATAAAGTGAAATAACACATTAGAAAAAATATTCTGTCAATTTTTGTGGGACATAGCTTCCTCGACTCATGTTTTGCATACTTTAATGATTTTATGCATTTACAATTTATTACTTAATTTCCCCTCCGTTTTTTTAATGTATCAAAATTGTTTCACTGGTGTCTGAAACGGATTTCTAAATTAGAGCAATAAAAAAAGGTTCGTTCTTTAGAATCACATAGCTTCCGGCTACGTTCGGTAACCTCAAAATTATGCAAAATTACAAAAGTAGTCTATTATAATTATTATATACAAATATTATGAATGCAAAAGATAATAGAATTAAAAAAATCGGGTACGGGGTACCTCGGAACTTTTCCTCACTTCAGAGGCCAGAATTGGACGTGAGAGGAAGCAGCATTGGACGTGGTCAGTACTTGGATGGGTGACCGTTCTGAATAAACTGATTTATTATCATTCTTCAAAAAAACCTTATTTTACTACGTTTTTATTAGCTTGCTTTCTTGTTTGTTTGTTTGTCCAGTAAAAATCTTGCAATCGATTTTTAACTAACTTCCCGAGTAGCTAGACATTTGAAACTTTTAGAATAGCTCAGATCACGATGACAATGCATTATTTTAATACTTTTATCCATCTTTCAGCAAAATGTATTTCGTTTTCAGCAAATTGTGCTGTATGGAAGTTAGTTCGGAAAAAATCCGCAAGTTTTTTATTTGTTTTGGCATGTCCCATATTTACAATCTTCATTGTAACAGGTTTCAAATTTATGATTTCTGACAGAAAATTTAAAACCGTAGTATATAAAAAGTTCTTTTTATCTTGCAATTATTTAATACCTATATTTTATTTTATTATTTGAAGTTTGGCAGTATTTTGACAAATGTAAACAAACTATGACGTCATCAAAATTATCGCACTAATAAATAATTATATTCGCTTATAACTTTTAAACTAATTAATGGAATTTCATCGGGGTTTTTTTTTATTAGTTCCTTACTTTTTTCCGGTTCCAACGATATGCTATATGTTAAAAACCTATTTATACTTTCGGTATTATTAACCGTCAAAGTTTAAAAATTAAAAAATTGTTATCTTCAAAATGGCGGCCAATATCAAAATTAAATTTGGTGGGCTTGTTTGTCATACAGAGAGGTACATTCATGCAAATTTCAACTTGACAATCAGGACGATTGTCGATTTATTACGATTTTTTTAAAAATTTTGCTGACTCAGCAAACTGGGTTCAAGATGGCGGAAAAGTTGATTTTCCGAGTGGCACCACTACAGGTAAGGACTGATTTTTCTGCCAAGTTTCAACTCTCTAGGTTAAATACCTTGGGCGCTACGATGATAACACACATACATACAGACACACACACATACATACACACATATATATATATATATATATATATATATATATATATATATAGTATATATATATATATACACACACGTCATGCTGAAAACCACTCAAGAGGTCTTAAAAAAACCCAAAACGAATAATTCCGTTGAAATCTCGAAGGTTCTTTTCCTCCTAAAAGTAGTGAGGAAAAGTAATAAACAATAATAGATACATTATATTAAAAATCGGTCCAAGACAACTCAGACAAACTTTCTCATATACGAGTTTATAATTACTTAACCCAGTATTTTCCATTTATTAGTTTTCAAATGTACATTTAAATATTATTGAACATTTCATCAAAATTTATCATAAAAATAACTTCTCCTGGGCGGGGAATCGAACCCGGGCTCTCTCCGTCCGCGTTTTAAGCTAATTTCTCAGGAACTAGATTTTTCCCGGGAAAACGGCTTATATCGTTGGATTCGTATTCAAATGGACTACACTTTAGAATTTTTTAATCAAAATAGTCGGAACCGTTTTCGAAGAAATAATTTTTTTTCATGTTTATTAGAATCATCATGCTTTAGAAAGTAACAAGTAAGGCGCGCTTCACGTAAGTACGTGAGGCGATAACCGCCGGTTTCTCTACGATTAAGTTAAAATTATTCATTTTATATTTTTAATAGTTCCATATTCTTTTTCTACACTTCAAGACCTTTTAATTGATATATAACATGTCATGGTGACTAAAACGTTTTTTAGTCGCCTGCCATATTGGCCACCATCTTGGAAATATTAAGTGTGAAAACTCCAAAAAGTGTACAGTTGTCACAAATGCCAAGATGCACCTGCGTGCCGAATTGCATGTTCCTAAGTATAGTAGTTTTAGAATTGAAACATTCAAACGGACAGCCAGACAGAGCCGTTGTATTATAAGGTTTCTTTTCGTACAGAAACCGAAAAGTGAGCAGACAGGAATTTTATAATAATTTGATCGAGCCAATAAAATACTGTTAAAACCGGGTTACAAACCATTTTATTTACGGCCACTGAATGTAATGAAAAATTAGCAATAATTTCAACCATGAATTAATAAATAAATAAGCCATTTATTGATCATACAAACACACATTGAGATATAAAAATCGGTCCCAGACAACTCAGACAAACTTTCTCATATACGAGTTCATAATTATTTAGCCCAGTGTTTTCCATTTATTAGATTTCGTATGTAAATTTAATTATTATTGAGCATTTCATTAAAATTTATCATAAAAATAACTTCTCCCGGGCGGGGAATCGAACCCGGGCTCTCTCGGTCCGCGTTTTAAGCTTTTTTCTCAGGAACTAGATTTTTCCCGGGAAAACGGCTTACATCGTTGGATTCTTATTTAAATGGACTATATTTTAGAATTTTTTTAATCAAAATCGTCGGAACCGTTATCGAGAAATAATTTTTTTTTCACGTTTTTCCAGAGTTTTTGGGGGGTAGCGCCCCTAAATTTGGAGCTAAAATTTATTTCTCGATTTCGCCTCGGGGTATGATTTTTCTGAACATGTATGCCAAATGTCTTCAAAATTGGCCCAGTTGATTAGGCTCCAGGCGTCTGCACAGACGACAGACAGACAGACATTTTTTAAAAACCACTATTTTGGACTCAGGGGACCTCAAAACGTGTAAATCCATCAAAATCTCAAAATCGAATTTTGGCGCCATCAAAATACTTTCTCTTTATATGAGAAAGTAAAAAATTCATTATTAAATGTTATACAATTTGTATTTACATACGAACAAATCAGCAGAACGCTGTGGCAACAACATTACATGAAAACCACAAACATGAACTAACACTTATTATTAGTAGGTATATTTTCAAAAAGTAGCAACCACATATTGGAGAAAAACAAGTCAAGGATCTGTATTTTTAAAGTTAAAAAAACTCATAACCTATACACACAAGGTTGTATTTTGGAACATATGCAATGTGGTTAGGTTACTTTATCGGTGTTGCTGCGGTCTGTTCGATATGTGGAAATAAAAAATAATTGACTTCCCTATATTATGAATGAAAAAATATTCTTTTTGCGATCCCCCGTCGGACAATTAAAATAGGAGTTTATTCTGTGCGTTACCGGTATTATTTATATAAAAATAAAAAATAATTTGTTATTGCTGAGCTAAGGCAACCACATTCATGCCAATGAAATTTTTTTTTTTAAAAATACATTTAATGTCTGTTTTGATTTGTATGTCAAATAGATATAATGACATCTGAATTAATTTACTTAAATTTACTTTTTTTCTAAGTATAAAATTAAGCCCGTTGCCACGGGCTAAAACGGCTCTTTTTATATTAGTTAAGAATAAATATGTTTTAAATAATATTCAGTACCAATCTAATTTTTTATGGAAGCAAATATTTATAAAATTATCATTAAATAATATCATTTTTCATTAAGTTTCATCGTTATATTTCAAGATGGATTAAAAAAAAAAAAATTATTAGTTTGTTTGAGAAGCTGTAACAAAAGAGTAAACAAGGGAGCATGTGTATTAAAAATAAAATGTTAACTACGCTACATACTGAGCCTGCATAAAGGAAAAGGGCGCAAGAGAGTCTTCTCTACTCTTAACATCCCCCCCTCCATGAATGGATGGTGGTGGTAGGCCTCCTTTAAAAACCATCAAAGGGCAAACCCTTCTTAACACAGCAAACGAGTGTTGAATACTGAACAGTTCAGAAACCTTTATGGGCTTCTTTTTAAACCTCGTTATTTTTGTAATACCATTTATAATTAAATTATATATATTTTTAGTATATAGGTCATAATATGAAGTTTGTATATGATAGTAGGCTATTTAAAACTACTACTCGACTAAATCATGTTTGATAATATTTGTAATACTATCAAATTTTGATCTTTCAACAGTCTTCTAATAGCTAGCATTCTAATTTAATCATTCAACTTACACCTTGTGAGGTTAACAATTATAATATTATATAATTCGGATTATAGTGATCCCTTATTAATTAATAGAAGAACTGTGTTTCAAAAGGTCAAACAGGGATATTAAAACAACTCTCCTTTACTACGTCCTGGCTATATTTCGACATCCTCTTAGGTCATCTTCAAGCCTATAAAATAATTTCATAATTAAAAACAAGGTTTTAACTATTTTACCACCATGGTGAAACAGGTAGTTATTAACAAATATAACAAACATTAACTTATTTACCTTAAGTGATTACAAATTATATCTCATTCCAAGTCAAAATTTACAAAAAGTCTACTAATTCTGTTATCATTACCTCCTAGGTAATTCGTCATCAACAGTTTTTCAACAAATTTAAATGTTTCATTTAATAAATTACTCCTACCCCCTATTTCATTCATAACAAAACATCTCTTTAATACTAGTTTAACAATAAAACGGAAAAAAAGGAGGAAAAACATGCTTATCACAGTACAATTTATATCACAGTAACAAAGAAATATTTGGTAATTGATTACACCTATATTGAAAACCCAGGTTCATTATACTAAGGACTGTGTTACATATAGTATTCTATGGCATTTAAATTATTCCTGCATAAAACTTATTTAGGTCTCTACAATCTTTTTTGAAATTAATATTGTTTTTATTCTTTGATATTTGTAAAGCTTCTAATGTAAGTCTTTTTTTATTATTGGGTTCATTCATCAGTAACTTTGTATTATCGAAATTGAACTGGTGATCCGTTTCTGTACAGTGAGCTGCCAGTGTCCATTTAAGATTTGTTTTGTTATAAATGAAATGGGGGGTAGGAGTAATTTATTAAATTAAACATTTAAATTTGTTGGAAAACTGTTGATGATGAATTACCTAGGAGGTAATGATAACAGAATTAGAAGACTTTTTGTAAATTTTGACTTTGAATGAGATATCATTTGTAATCACATATAAGGTAAATAAATTAATGTTTGTTCTATTTGATAATAACTACCTGTTTCACCATTGTGGTAAATTAACCTTGTTTTTAATTATGAAATTATTATTTAATAGGCTTGAAGATGACCTAATGGAGGTCGAAATGAGGAGGTCGAAAAAGGTCCCTGTTTGACCTTTTGAAACTCAGTTTTTCTATAATATTATATAAATAACGAATAAAAAAAAAAAAAAAAATTATATAATCGAGTAGAGTCCCAAACTGCTAAGCTAAGGCAACCACTTAGTTGCAATAATTAGGAAAGTAGTCTATTACTTCGTAGTACTAAGGAAATTTGTCAAACTAAGAACACTAAAACTAGTATACTTTGCACTGATCCAATCGCTTCTCAACTATGGGATATGTACCTACGGCTCCGCTTCTTCGACCAATCTAGAACCCCTACATGTTATTCAGAAAAAAAAAAAATGTTTACACAAACCAAGGCGATATAAATCAGAGAATTGAGAATTGAAGAATAGTTTTGTACTACATTTAAATCGTACAAATAACTGTTACTAAGCCAAAGGCTGGGCCCTCACTCTAGTAATCTTTTACTACCTAGGGTCCACACATTTAGAGATTTTATATGAAATTGTAATCATATACTGTACCAAATTTTGTGGAAATATATATTTACTATTATTTATTTTATTACACTCGCTTCAATGATAGAGCCACGGGATGCCTAGTCTTTAGAAGAGCTAGTTGCATAAACAGGTTTGAACGATGGGTTTAGAAACTATATTTATGTATTTAGGTTTTTGTCGGTTGTTTCTCTATCCTATTTCAGGGCAGCATGGAGCTTAAAGAACAATTATGATGAATGTTGTTAACATCTGGAGATGAAGATTGTGCTCCATGTCAGTGGTTCTTAGGAGAAAAGCTTTAGAAAACGAACCTTGGAGGAGGTAAGCCGGGATGTCTAGACTTTATAGAAGGGAAGAGCCGGCCCTTTTGAACGCTTTTAAACAATAGCGTTGGAACGGGAAGGCAGAGCCAAGACCCAAATAATCTCAGGTTAATATCGCCTAAGGAATTATCCCTTCTGCCCATTTCCTAAGGGGTTATAATTAATCCTCGGTTTGTGCTCCCCATAATCCCTTGTCAACGTCTCTCTTCTAGTGCCTTTAAACTTGGTCCTCATCGAGCCTTTAACACAAGGGACTCAAAACACTCGGCCTGGGCTCACAACTCGAAAACTTAATGCAGCCACTAGTTTCTCTTGTACAACCCCCCCCCCCCCCCCCCTCCGGGAAGACTTAAAACTTGACTATTCAACTCAAACTCTTTACTTGAACTCTAGACCTTACTTAAGTTACAACAGTAGTACAATGCAGCCTTATTCAACAAGCCCAATGCTATGCCTCAATAGCCCTTTTCCTCGCAACCATTATTTTACATTTTACAACGCAAAAATAGAGAACACTTCAAATCCAAGCAGAAAAACGGCAACTAACAAGGCACTATCGTTGTATAAAAGCTCAATCTTGTGACTGAATAATTAAGTAATAAAGGTTGTCCTAGTTGCGTTTAAATTGTTCTGACTACTGACTCCACAAATCAACCAGCTGATTAAATGAAAAAATAATTTGTTATACAGTTGCTCTACAAAGAGATTTGTTCTTGCACGACATATAGAAGATTTCTGCATTCTTTCCCCGGTGTTCCAACTTATGAACATAAATATTTTTCCCACACTGATTTTACTTTCCCACATTCCAGTGTTCCAGTGTATGATGTGTGAAATGGCTGGAACTCTCTTAGTAAAAAGGGCCTAATTACTGGCCAAATTACTAGGTTCGAACAAGTGGTTCGTCCTAACCGTGTAGTTCTAGGACCTTACTACTACTACTACTAACATTTTACTTTTAAATTTATATTTGAAAAAGGCGATACATTTTTACTACGTTTCTATTAGCTTGCTTTCTTGTTTGTTTGTTTGTCCAGTACAAATCTTGCAATCGAATTTTAACTAACATCCCGAGTAGCTAGACATTTGAAACTTTCATTATAGCTCAGAACACGATGACAATGCAACATTTTAATATTTTTAGTCATCTTTCAGCAGAATTTACTCGTTTTCAGCAAATTTTGCTGTATGGAAAGTTAGTTCGGAAAAAATTCGCAAGTTTTTTATTTGTTTTGACATGTACCATATTTACAATCTTCATTTTGACAAGTTTCATATTGATTTTTTTATTTAGTCAATAGAAAATTTAAAAACGTAGAATATAAAAAGTTATTTTTATCTTGTAATTATTAATTAAATTAGGGCACTTTTATCTATTATAACCCTCAATAAATAAATATCTCATTCTCATTATTGTATATATAATGTGTATTAATGCTAACTATTGTATGACTCCTCTTCTACGCTTGAAAAACCCTGTAAAGGAGAAAGGCATCACACTTATTACATATGAAATTATGCACTTATATTTATTTATAATATTGTAAATCAGGGGTGCCCAACCTTTTTTAATCAAGGGCCACATAGTCAACATTCAAAGGGAAAGCGGGCCGGGGGCCGGTGGTGTACCGAGGGGGGGGGGGGGTCCCCCAGAAAATTTTAGAATTTTTACCTCATAAAACACGTTTTTATGCTTCCTAGAAGGTCAATTTTCCGTTTTGGTTTTAGCTGAAACACCATGTTAATAAAGTTTTTTGTTACTAGCCTAGTTTTACTTTGCAGAAAATAAAACACTCAAATATATATTAAAATTATTGTAATTAACCACACAAGTATAAAAATACAACAATAACAGTATGAATTACAAAAAAGTTAGTCGTTCATTTTACAAAGTTATTAATCAAAATATCAAGTTTGTATGTAACTTAGTTTCAGTGAGATGGTTGAAACAGCTTCGCACTTGTACTTAAAATGTCTTTCCACTTGAGCTCAAACTTGGTTGTACCAATCATTAATAACGATTTTAAGTGTTCATCTGTGAGGGAAGACCGGAATTTTGATTTAATGTAATTCATTTTTGAAAATGTTTATTCGCAAACATAGGTCGAGCCAAACACTGAGAACATGGTACGAGCAAACATTTTTAAGTTTATTGAAATCTTCAGTGGGCACGCTGTAGATTAGCACAAGATCTCTGTTTTCCCCATTCTCCAATGTTGCTGGGCAAAATCAGCGGGGCTGTTCGACATTAGGAAATTAAAAGATTATTAATAATTTAGGTAAGGTAACTACTTTTGGTTGGTTTCTTCACTTGTAGCTTCATAAAGGTTTTACTGTATTTTACTACGTTTTTATTAGCTTGCTTTCTTGTTTGTTTTTTTGTCCGGTACAAATCTGGCGATCGATTTCTAACTAACTTCCCGAATAGCTAGACATTTGAAACTTTTAGCATAGCTCAGAACACGTATTTTAGATTCTCTGAATGCTTGTAAATTCTTCGTTTTTATGGTAACACGGCGGGCCACATAAAATCGGCCCGCGGGCCGGACCCGGCCCGCGGGCCGTAGGTTGGGCACCCCTGTTGTAAATAATATTAAATTAATAAAGAATGTTTTTTAAAAAAATTTTTACAAATTAAAAACTTACTGCAGGAAAAATTGAATGTGCAACTCATGCTTAAAGTGGATTTGCTGCACTCGATTAATCATCCCGCCCTCATCTGCAGCTCTTGTGTGACGTTTTTCACGTGTTCCGAGAATGCAACAATGCAGTCTTAAGTTGTAGGTTTCCCCCAAAAACGGGAATCATGACAACTTACAAAATAATTGAAAATTTCCTGCCCACTTATGTCTTTGGGATAGCTGGAAAGGTTTCCCTTAATGCAGTGCTATCTTTGGAAATCTTTCCTCAAACTATCTGCAAACACTTCTCACGAGTGCATCAAACTGCCTCTGTGTGAACAAATTTAATTAATTGAAATTTACACACTACTTTCATAATTATTTAACAGATGCGTCCATAAGAAGCTCGCTTTCAATATGGGGGATACCTAAACTTAAAGTCATGTTTACGGCTACCACTTACGTACTATTATATTGTACTTAACATCCTCGCGATACTGAACGCACCATTCCCTTCAAATCACAGTGATTACAACTAGGTCAGGTGACATGTTCGGGAACCAAACCACCTGGCGTCAATACATACATCCATTAAAGGATCGGCGTCATATGTATGATAAAGCCCACTTACTGGCTTTATGCTCCATACACAAACACATCTGAATTTCAAGTGGCACAGTTAAGGCACGTGCGACTCTAAATACCTAATACATATATAGAAAGGGTAATAATCTTATACTTTCTAGAGTGAGGTAGAGAAAAATAAACTCTCTCTTTTTTCTGACTATATTAAAGAAATCAGGGCAAATTTAAATCGGGGACAAATACCGACATGAGTTATTATATATAATATATATAAACAGGGTGATCCAAAAGGCTAAATATCTCCGGTTATACTTGAGGTATTAAGTTCCGGTTTGCGGGTATCTTAATCATATATAAAAAACTACTTTTTGCGGTTAATAATTTCTTCCGCCATATTGGTTGCCACCATATTAATTCAACTTTGAAATTTTAAATTGGAACACCCATAATGTGATATATTTTTAGAAAGGTCTTAAAAAAAGAAAACATTTGCAGCAAACCCGAGCTTTCTATCTACTCCCGTTCGAAAATGGCGGTCACTCAAAGTTTAAAAATTTATTCATTTTTTCTTTTTTTCAATAGTTTAGTTAGATATAAAAAATTGGTCCGAGAACACTCAGATTAACTTTCTCATATTATCTTGGCCTCAGATCCCAGGAAACATGAATATAAAATTAAATAATTATTGCATTAACCTCGCTTCAATGATAAACCTATATGAAGCTTAGTTAATTGATATTATTTAAAATATGTTCAACAGGTGGTTGTTTAATTTTTGTTTTCGATTGTCAACAAAATCAGATTTTCATCAATATCTCGGAAACTATGACTTGATAACTAACTACATATTATGTTATCTCGGATCTGGCACCGAGATTATGTAAGAAAGTTAGTCTGAGGTTCTTGGACCGATTTTTTATATCTAACTAAACTATTTAATAAAAAAAAAGTAAATTTTTGAGCTTCGGGTGTCCGCCATTTTGAAACGGGAGTAAATAGAAAGCTCGGGTTTGCGGCAAATGTTTTCTTTATTTTAAGACCTTTCCAAAAATGTATCACTTTATGGGTATCCCAATTTAAAATTTCATAATTTAATCCAATATGGCAGAAAAAATGATTACCCACCAAACAAAAAAGTAGTTTTTTATAAATGATAAAGATACCCGCAAACCAGAACTTAATACCTCAATTATAACCGGAGATATTAAGCCGTTTCCGAACTTTTGGATCACACTGTATATATATATATATATATATATATATATATATATATATATATATATATATATATATATATATATATATATATATATATATATATATATATATATATATAAAATATATATAAATATTTCTGCCAATTAGGCACATAGTTTCCTCGCATTTTATTTTGTATACTTAAATAATTTTATACTGTTAAAACCTATTATTGTTAAATTTATTTAATTTTCCCCCGTTTTTAAAACTTAAACATTAGCAATGGATATCAATAAACCAATTTATATCAAAAGCATTATCTAGTAAGAATAATAATAAAGCAATTTGTCATTATTGTCACTCACAAAAGTAACGAACATTTGATGACATGATTCAAGAATGGAGTGATAACAAGGTATATAATAAATAGTACAAGCAGTAATAATTTATGTTTTCCTTCGAATTTAGTTTAGTTTTGAGTTGACAGTGATAAACAACGTGATATAGACAAGTATTTATTGGATATTGTCCCGAGTGTATTTGGAATTAATACGGTGTCATCAGTCAGTTGTCCCAGAACTTGAATCGAGTATCAATTCTATTCGATACAGTTTCTAACGGAGACGATGCATTTGTCCACTAACAATACAGTTTCCGAATGATTGAATTGATCCTATTGGTGGATATATGTTTACATCTAAGGATGTGTCCTTAATGTGAATACTTATCGACACTATAGAGATATCAATCTCCATTTTATTGTAAAATATAATACATAATCGATTAGAATAAGATACATATTGATAAAATCAGAGACTAAATATTAAATCCTGATGAATTTGATTTCTAAATAACATATAAATATATATATATATATATATATATATATATATATATATATATATATATATATATATATATATATATATATATACAGGGTGACTGGCGATATATGTACAAAAATAAATTGGGTGATTCTAAACATCATTGGCAACAAAAAACCTTTTTCATGTCCTAAAATTCCAATTTTGCATTTTAAGTTTACGTTTAAACAAGCGTTGCGCGTCAACGCTTGGGCGGATATCGTTGTCCAACGAACTCAGCCTGGGTATTGGTAATGAACATGTGTACCATTTACAACAAACTCGGTCATCTTTTACTCAAGTTATCGTCATCGGTAGATTTCGTGACGCTTGGTTTTGTGACGGTCGTTTTTTGGGATTCACTCCGGGCCTCCAGAACGTGCCGTAAGGAACTTCGTTCCAAAACATCTGAGGATTAATATTGTTCAAAAAAAAAGCACAACGCACTCTGTGGAAACAGTAATGATACTACACTAAAAATAATTATGCTATTGTGTACATAAGGTTTGTTTAGAATGTTTAGACTATTTGTTGTGATCAAATTCTTTAACGAAAAAGTTTGAAAAACAATTTCATATTTTTATAATAATAAATTACACTCCGGTCAAATATCCATACATCAACCCTAGCAATAACCTGTCTGTGGTCCTCTTTAATTAAATGTAAAATAACATTCTCTCATTCATCTCACTAATTAGGGTAACAATAACAATTAAGACAGTCCTCGCAGTAAAGCGTAAGGTGGTCTGTACGCCATTTGACGGTCGTTTTTTTTAAATAAAACCTGTATCATAGCTCAAAAAAATTACATATTTTAACTGATGGTTTTTAGGGTACTCGAACTGAAGGGGAATAAATGAAGAAGTTTTACTGACATTTGACAAACTGTAGCACTTGTCGTTTTGACATTATTACAGGCTTAAACAAAAAATATTTTTTATTTTTTTTAAATAAAATTAATAATAAAATAAACAGGTCAAGAGAGTGCTTGTCAGCACACAGCGAGGGTCCGTAGGCTTCACAGTATTATTTAAGTAGTACCTATTGTGCTTTAAATGCTAAAAAACCTACTTTGAACTATCCTATGCATCAGATATTCTAAAACCAAATGAACAAACTTCTATTAAAGCATATTTTGCTAGTGAACCGGACTATAAAAATATATACTATACACTAATACATCCAAAAGAGCATACTTCAAAAAAAAGTATTTTGTCAATAAAAAAAAAAAAAATCCAAAATCCAAAAAGTGATATTTTTACTTTTGGTCGAAGAATGTTCAGGAATTTTTCAGAATTTTTGCACTTTACATAAACGAGATAGAAGCGGGGGACACTTTTCACACAGACTTCAAACTCGTCAACGCTCGCCCTATCAAAGTTATAACCATAAAATTATATCTTTTTGTAATCAGCTCGACGTACCCTTTCATATTATGATACCCCAAATCTCCAGAAAGAACAATTATTTTTTAACCTTTAAGATTTTTTACCCTAATTTTTTTTTAAAAATGATAATTTTTAAGTCGGCATATTATTAAAATGTGTGGATACTATACACATATATGCCAAATTTCAAACTGATCGGACGAAAGGTGAAGCCGTTAGAGCAAGCGACATACGGACGGAAAGACAGACACACGCAGGAAAATATAAGGGTCCTTAGTTTTGCCTACGGACCTGAATGAAATTTTGGCGTATGTTTTGCCCCTTTGAGGTATTTTAAATAAGACTTTTTCTAGACTGAAATTTTCTTCTCTCTTCAATTTCCCCTCTATTTTAGCTCTATCATCATTATTTTATTGAGGAACAGCAATCGATTTTTTAGAGTAAAATGGTTGTACCTTGGAAAATAACCAACAAATTATTGTGGCGACTATATTTTAGAATTTTTTAATCAAAATCGTCGGAACCCTTTTTGAGAAATTTTTTTTTCACGTTCTTTTCAGAGTTTTTAGGGGGTAGTTCCCCGTAAATTTGGAGCTAAAATTCATTTCTTGATTTCTACAATACACATTTTTTAAAAACAACTTTTTTTTTATCATTAAAAATGTAAATCAAATCGATTCAATCTCAAAATCTAATTTTTGAGCCATCATAATACTTTTTTGTTTTTACTGAGTAAATCAAAAAGTAAAAAATTGAAAGTAATAATATGAAATATAAAAATAACTTTAATACTTACATATAACATGTCAAACAAATAGGAGATTTATATAGGTTGATATTGTATTGAAATTGCATAGGTATCTACAAATAATTATAAATGAAAATGGGTGTAATGATAAATATAAATCTGAGCCCACACATTGGCCTAAATAGCTAGGCCATACTTGGTCCGACATTGGCACTTTTGACACATTAAAAGGGCAAGGGCTGAATATTCATATCTGGCTACACACTTGTCACATCCTCATTTCAATTCAGTTCCAGCCAACGTCAACATGTCTGAGCCTGTAACAGTCAATGACCTCCAACTAGCGGTCGGGGCCTTCTGTTTAGCTACTGCTGCGCATAATTATGCATTTTGAAGATGTGCAAAGTCGGTAGTTTCGACGAACTGGTTGCAAACGACCTGGTCACTAACATGAGGGTTATACCTTAAAATAAATGTGCGTTATTTTTCAAACTAATTTTTTTAAGGTTTTACAAGGGCAGAGTTATTAAGTTTAGATATACCATTAAAACATTCTATATTGCTTCCAAGCTTACCGAAGGTAACGGAAGCATTGTGTTACCTTTTGAGAACGAAAAACTTCTATGCCTCCGATTTTAAAAATTCCAAGACAGAAATCCGTTTCAGACATCAGGGAACATTTTTGGTCTCGTGTCTGTCTGTCTGTCTGTCTGTCGGTCTGTGTGTCCGCGAATTATGAAACATGCGACGATAACTTGAGTAAATGTCAACCGATTTTGATGAAATTTGGTAGACATGTTCATTTTACCAATGCCCAGGACGAGTTCGTTGGACAACGTTACCGTCCAAGCGTTCACGAACAACTATTAATAGTTTTTACACAATAAACAATATAACAATAAAGTAATATAACAATAATTTTTATGTTAATATAACAATAAAGTACATGATAGGATGCGAGGAAGCGATGTGCCACACTAATTGGCAGTCTATTTTTGTTTTGGATAGTTCAATTAATTAATTTCCTAATTTCCTAACGAGCTTACCGAAGGTAACGGAAGCTTTGTGATCGTTCCGAAGAACGAAAAAACGTTAGGTCTCCGATTTCAAAAATTCCAAGACAGAAATCCGTTTCAGACATCTGTGGTTCAATGGTCGGTCTGTGGTTCAATTTTTGCGAACCACCATATCTTAAAAACTACACGTCCAATTTAAATGAAATTTGGATGGTAGGTCAAAATTAGCTTATTGTTGGTCCCATAAAAGTTTCAACCTTCCGCTCTAATTTGTTTTTCTTCCCCATGCACACAAACATACATTTATTTATACGTATAGCTTCAAAATTACTTATCTGATTTGTTTGAAACTTTTATAGTATATTGAAAGTAGTGCGCAGATAGCCCAAGATTAATTTGAACCGTCTGCGCTCTTTAACTTTTGCTAAATTGATACTTTAATTTATGTAAAAAAAATCCAAACAATTTGACAGATTATAAAACGGGGGAAACAATTAAACAAATTAGACAATAATGGCTTGAAAAAGTATAAAATCAATAAAGTACGTGATAAGATGCGAGGAAGCTATGTGCCACACAAATTGGCTGCTCTTTTTTTAACCCATTTGTTCTATCTGGCTACAGAACTTTGTTCGCTATACACATACAAGAAAAAGTACGTGTAAACATTGTAAACGAAACATAAAAACACTTACACTCCGAAGATCAAATAAAAGTAAACGAACAACAAGAAGACTAGAACAAACAATCTAAATAAATTATGACTTATGGCTGATGATGGAAAATCCATTAGTTCGAAAAAGTGCGAATGCTCGTTTTTTTGATCGATTGGGAACAAAAGAGGCAAAGAGATTAGTTGTTCCTTTACCTAAACTTCTATTTTTAACCTCTTCCGAACGGCCCATTTCTAAATCCTAGCCCAGCATTGGCCATAACATATGGCAAGCGTCACACAATGTGTGGATAATAGAGATGACGCTTGTAAAAGCACTGGCGGAGGTTGGAGCTGGCGTCAGCCAATTAGCATGTTATGCGACCAATGTTTAGATAAGAAGATGGCACTTGCGAACATGCACCAGTTCTCTCATTATTAACACGTTTAATTAGCATTTACCCCATTAACTATAATTAGTATTTTCAATTGGTTTGATTGAAACTTCTCAATTGAATTAAGTTTTAATAATGGACACGATTGAATATCCATGAACTTAGTCCAAGAACTCAGCAAATTATCGTGCGTTAGGCACATTAGAGTTAAATAAGTTTTAAGTGTGGAAAACGCAACAATCCATACATTGTATGTAAACGGCGAGAAACACCGGATATGAAAGCGTTTACAATTGCCTATCTAGACTGTATTTAGTAGGTAAATCAAGTACTTTATCATTCCTTTTAGCCATAATTGTCAAAGATATTATTCAATAATTTCTATTTACAATGATGTGGGTATGGTTAATATTTTTCATCACAAGAAACAAGCATATCTAGGTTGTCGAAATAATATAATTATTGAATCGAAAAATAACATACCTATTAATAATTTGAATATCATAGAAAGATGAAGCCACTTACCTGAAACAGAGTAAAAATATAATATATATATATCAATATAAAATTAAAAGAAACGGAGAGAGTTTTTAGATTGACACTTGAGTTTACAATTTAAATGTAATTAATTTTAATTGCAAAAATATGATTCTAAAGAACTACTTACTTACTAAAAGAAGCTGGTTAGAGCTTCAAAGAATTCTGAAAATAACTGAGAAAACTTAGATATTAGGTATTATATCAGCTCTTGTAAATAAATAGTTTTAAAACTATTAAGATACAGATTCCCTAAAATAACATTAATAAATCAAATTTAATTATAATTTTAAGGAACTAGTATAGACTCGAACTTGATCACTACCTACTTTATCAGATGTAGGAGCGTGTATGGAATTCATCTGAGCCAAATAATTTTTAGGGTAGCTTAGATTAAGATGAATTAGAATTTAATTAACTACTGAAGAACTAATTTTAGTTCCTCTGAGCAAGGTAATGAGTTTCTGTGGTTCTGTAAACTTGCTTAGTAGATAAAATAATATAAGATGGTTTACTAAACCGGGTTTGCACCTTGAACCCTCATGTCTCATGTGCGGTCTTATTTTAAAGTACCTCGGAAAAAATCGGTCCGAGACAACTCAGACAAAATTTCTCATGTATGAGTTCATAATTACTTAGCCCAGTGTGTTCCATTTATTAGTTTTCGTAGGTAAATTTAATTATTATTGAAAATGTATCATAAAAATAACTTCTCCTCTACGGGGAATCGAACCCGGTCTCTCTCCGTCCGCGTTTAAAGCTATTTTATCAGGAACTAGATTCTTCCCGGGCATACAGATCGTTAGATTCGTATTTAAATGGACTACATTTTAGAATTTTTTAATCAAAATCGTCGGAACCGTTTTCGCGAAAGATTTTTTTTCACGTTTTTATTTTTTCTCGATTTCACATCGGGGTATGATTTTTCTAAACATGTATGCCAAATTTCGTCAAAATCGGCCCAGTAGTTTTTGCTCCAGGCGTCTGCAAAGACAGACGACAGACAGACTTTTTTAAATACCACTTTATTGGATTCAGGGGAGCTCAAAACTTGTGAATCCATCAAAATCTAATTTTCGCGCCATCACAATACTTTCTCTTTATATGAGAAAGTAAAAAAGATGAATTGGCGAATAAAGAATCTACATGTTAGAGACTAACGTGACCCTCGCCTGTAACTCTATCTAAACTCAACTTTAATAATTCTAATTCTTTAAAGTAACTTTTTCGAACATCGGCACTAAAGTAGGCCTTATAACAAATTTGATTCAAAAAGGCATTTTATTTACATCCTTTTAAACTCTTTTTAAACTCAACATGCATAACAAATCACTCTTTTATAACATTATAACTAAGCCCATAATAGTCATACGGCATTCAATTTTGGGGTTGCACCAAGCGTTCCAACTCCTATCGTATCCAAACCCTCCAATCTAAAATTCTATGAAGAATAACCAACGCTCCTTTCTATGTTTCCAACCTTATCCTCCACAGAGACCTTAAAGTCCTATTTATCCGTAACCTAGACTCCTCCCGATACAAAAGCTTCCATGACTCCATATCCCATCTCAATCCTTTAGTCCAAAACATATAATCTCTATCCATTCCCCAAAAACCTCCTCGACGCCTAAGGAGGCAATGGTCGCTGGAATTATTAAACATTTAACAAGTAATAATTTAAAAAAATAAAGTTATTAAATATTATGAGTACTATCGATGGACAACTTCTCATCTCATGTGACACCTCAAATTATTGTAAATATTCTTTATCTACGATTGATACGAAATATAAACATTGTATCTCTGTTTAGATGCGTAGAAAGTGATTCTTTACGTACTTGTATTCATTGCGCATGCGCGTCTCATAGTTCTGAAGAATTCCTCTTCTTTACCACCCTAGGGCGGTAAAGAAGAGGAATTCTTCAGCTTTACGCACGATTAGCGAGTTTGTTTACAACGCTAATTTGCTCTTCTTTGAATCAAGTGACTTTGACGAAAATGTAGAGAATAATAATACTCCTCCAGAAATAATTAATTCGGCAAAAAATACAACTCAAGAATTAATGCCATTTTTATCAAGAGAGAGATACGAACTTACATACAGCAAGTTTATTTTTTTTCTGCATTTATTATTATAATCTAACAATCGTAGATAAAGTACGGTACGCAACTCGTGCGAAAACGGCATTTTGCATTGTTCGTGTGGTTTTACTACCCTCGCTGTCGCTCGGGTGCAAACTCCACACTCGCATGCAAAATGCTACTTTCCGCACTCGACGTGTAATGTACTATTACATATCTGTATTACTTATAACTTTATAACATGTACTGATGTAGTTGCAATAATGAAATAAACGAAAAAAAAATAAATAAATAAATAAATAATAATAATCCTTAATAATCCTTCCTTTAAGTGTCCTCGATATTGTGGAGGATAGGTTAGAAATATAGATCACTACAACTAGATGGTAATCATTATAAAGATTCTTCCCTAGCACAAAGACGAGTACTTATAATTTCGCTCGAAGCACAAATCAGAATAAATTATACAAAATCTAGATACATCTTAATGTATATTAGGATGTGCATTAGGAAACAGTAATTTGATCGACACGTAATGAGTACTATAATTTCACGTTTGACTAAATTGTAAGGTATTAACAAGGAGCCTCTAGTTAATCTAAATCGTCTGGAATTGATTTCAGAGTGTTTTAGCGTACAATCGACGTGATTCAAATCAATTGAAGGCTCCGGCGGCATCTAAAGGAGTGAGTTAGAGTTAAATTGATTATTCACAAGGGCGTTTGGTCAGGCATTAGCTAGGAACACGGTTTGTACGGGTTTCCCGCTATAAGCATTAAAACTGCTAGCTTCGCTTCTAAATGATAATGAAAGGCAACTGATTAACCTCCACTCCCTCCCTTATAGCTGTCAAATGAGCTGATCAGTGAACTCAATCAACGGAGAAACAAACCAGTGTAACCCAAATGTTTACTAATTAACAAGAATCACATCCTGTTTTTTTTTTATATATACCTTATCCAGTTAAATGGAACATTATAAGCATTAGCTGCTACAACTAACAAAGCTGATTAAATAAAAGACTTGGTATACGAATTAAGGTTAATTTTGCCTTTATATATTATGCGTCCATATCAAAGCAACATTAGGTTATTACAAAATGGAGTTACTTAACACATCTACTCGATGTGTCTATTATTCTTACATGAAACATGCCCCAAACATTGTATTTGCCCCAGCAATATTCTATTTGAGCAACCTTCCTGCCTTCACCAGCTATCATGTCAGTGTTATCGATAGCTGATAACACTGCTGATTATTGCAAAGAGTCTGAGGAAGGGAACCTCCCCTTCATTAAAAACTCGGTCCGAAACAACTTAGACTAACATTCTCATTATAATCTCGGTCCCAGATCCCTGAAACTTTTTGTTTTGGATTTTCAACAAAATCAGATTTATTTACATCAATATCTCAAACCAAATTTTTCCGGGAAAACGGCTTATATCGTTAGATATGTCAAAAAAATTTAAATCAAAATCATCGGAACTTTTTTCGATAAATAATTTTTTCTCCTCCGTTTTTCCAGAGTTTTTGTAGAAATTTAATGCTAAAATTGATTTCCTGATTTCTCCTCAGGGTATGATTATTCTGAGCATTAATGCCAAATTTCGTCAAAATCCGCCCAGTAGATTAGGCTCCACGCGTCAGCAAAGACGACAGATGACACCAGAGATTTTTTTGAAAACTACTACTCAGTCAAGGGACCTCAAAACGATGAAAATCTCAAAATTGAATTTTTGAGCCTTACAATACTTTCTCTTTTTATGAGAAAGTGGAAAGTGATCACTTATATGTACAGAAGTGTGATGCACAGTACCTTGGACTAAATATCCCTTTGTCTTAATAGATAATTAGGTAATATCTCTTGGTCTAAAGAGATATTACTATTTCTACATACAGGAGAGTTTATATTCCTTTGTCTAATATTCATACTCAACCAGGTCACGTAAAAGTTACAGTTAAGAAATGAGGGGCGGATTCTTTTTTAGAATTAGGAGCAAAAGGAACTAAGTCAAGTGACCACAAATAGTATTTGGGAACCGCTGAATCAGACCACAATATGCCGCGAGGAGACTAGTATGTAGTAGTCTAGTACTTCCTACTAGAACAGTTAAGACAAACCACTTGTTCGAACCTTGCAATTAGGCCATCTTTTAGGCTCTTTTTATGCCCCGTGGTAGAGAGTTCCAGCTACTTCACACATCATACATTTGTAAATTGTACCACCGAAGCGAGTATGGTGTGGTCATTAGTATAAGCGTGCGTATAAAGCGTGGGGGAAGAGTGCCCCATAGGGAGTGTCCCTCGCCCTGCTCCATCATCGAACCATAGATACAAATCACATCATCATAACACTGATCGGACACACATAAATCGGACCACATCAAAGAGTTGGGGAAGAGTGCCCCATAGGGGGTGTCCCTCGCCCTGCACCGTCCGCGATTCATAGATACAATTCAGAGTATCATGGCACAAGATCGAACCCATAACCTCGAGTCGACTCTACTTATTGACGCTGAGCGAACGCCTTAAGACCCTCGGCTACGCCGGCTCCCCTACGAGGGAACTAAGTATACTCTTATTTGCAGACTTCTCATATACGTAATATTATCTATAAAGGGGAAGAAGTACAAAAAAATAAAATACGTGTGGTGTCGCGGGACACTAGGTAGGAACGAAGTTCCTTACATTTTTCATTAAATATAAATTATACAATCACACTCCCAATTAAGTATACATTGCTAACTACTCATACAAAGCGGAGTTAGAAAAGAGACAAAATTAAAAGTAACTAACTGTTTATACCTAGCGGAGTTAAGGCAAAATTAAAAGAAAAGCATTATTTGCATCATTAAAGCAAGCGTCTTACAATAAATATGTATTGAATATTAAGAAAAAATATTTTACCATTTTGGTAGTATTCATACTACAGAAAGATTAAATTTTAATTTAAATCAAATTATAATTATTATTAACTACGGGAAACAGACAGAGAAATATACACTCCAGCGCCCGTGGTTTAAATAGATATAGAGGCCCGTGGTTCAAATCCCGGCGCTGGAGTGTAATTTTCTCTGTCTGTTTCCCGTAGTTAATAATAATTATAATTTGATTTAAATTAAAATTTAATCTTTCTGTAGTATGAATACTACCAAAATGGTAAAATATGAATTTCTAATTGATTGTACTAGGTACAGGTACTAATTGGGTACTTTATAATTATAAGCGTTATTTCTCGGTCTAGTTCATTGTCATTAATGTTGACTTCTAAGACTAATGTGGAAAATTGAAAGCTTAAATTCGGGACAAGGTATCATTAACGTCAGAGAAACTCATTCTCCTGCGTAGCTTAGTTGGTAGAGCGCTATACTGGAAATATAGAGGCCCGTGGCTCAAATTCCGGCGCTGGAGTGTATTTTTCTCTGTCTGTTTCCCGTAGTTAATAATAATTATAATTTGATTTAAATTGAGAAAAAAGTTAATGATGATGAGCTTATAGTTAAAGAGTATGCTTGTAGTTAGTGGGAAATAGGACTGTATTCTACCTACACGTCCGACTAATTTAAAATATTAAATATATCTTTTCTCTACTCAAAAACGTCTGCTTGTATCAGATTGAAATTTTACATGCCTGTTTCAATTGTACTTTAGGCGATGTGTAAGAAGTTTTATTAAAATCGTTACGTTAGAACGCAAGATATCGGTAAAAACGTTGTTATCTTTATTTTAAAGGTTTAGGTCCGCTTTAATAAATTTAGCGATCTTTATCACTTCATAGCAGTGTCGGTGTTCGTTTCACTAAAAAATTTTTTTTTAAAGTTGTTTGTCTCATTAAATAGATGAAGTTAGAATTTATTCCCTTCCTAAAATGCCAATCTTAAATTTGAAGCTTACGTTTACACGAGCGTTAAGCGTGAACGCTTGGGCGGATAACGGTGTCCAACGAATTTAGCCTGTGCATTGGTAAAATGAACATGTGTATAAAATTTCAACTAACTCGGTCATCTTTTACTCAAGTTATCGTCATCGATAGATTTCGTGACGCTTGGTTTTGTGACGGTCGTTTTTTCGGATTCACTCCCGGGCTCCAGAATGTGCCATAAGGAACTTCGTTCCAAAACTAAGAAACCTTAAAATACGGTTTTTTAAAAAAAACATAAATTGAATTTTAACATCAATAAGTCATCAAAGGAAGTTTAAAGTCCTTTACCCGAACAAGTAATAAAATGCAAAGTACACTACATTTTTTATTTGAAAATACATCACGGAAATTAGTAATAATGTATCTTTGTCTAATAACTAATAACCTATTTATTACTAGTTAATTGAGAAAGTTAATGTATTTTGTTACTTCCAATCTTCATTTATTATCAAGCAATTGAATAATAATAGTAATATTAATGAAATTTGATGTTTTAACGCAATAAACAATTATTTTTAGTTTAAGTTCAAATTATTATTAATCACGTAAATAGCGTTATAAAATTAATAATAATAAAAATAAAAAAATATATATTTTAGAATAAAGTAGAGAGTTGAAAAAGCCGCGTTTATTTTATTTTTTCTATTTTATATTACGAGTAATTTATACATTTAAATCAGTAAAAAGTCATTATGTACTTCAGCTATATTTATCATTAAATTAATTGAATTATGACCATTTTTTTAAAAGTTATCTTGACGTAAAAATATATTTTAGGACTATTAATTTTTCAAGGGAGGGTTTTTTTTTAATAATATTTCATGTTAATATTTATCAAGTTTTATCATGGTCTGCCTGACCCGCTTTAATCTTATTGCTGTATTTTCTCTTGGTTTAGCTTTTTTTTCGCTCTTGCCTCGGCAGAAGGGGTCGAGTTTGTCCGAAGTGGAATATATTTCCACATGATAAAATGCCCACTGTCAAGGGGCAAAGGGTTCTCACACCATATCCAAAGGTTTTATGGTGCTGAAGTAATGTCAAACCTTACCGAGTCACAGTCAGACTCCCATATTTCAGTATTAACTTGGAAATAACGACACGGCGAGTTCTTCGCTTCGTACTGCATTCCAGTCTTAACGTCAGATTTATCATACTGGTCGTGAAATAATGTCGAGCTTGTCCACTGTTATTATAATGGAGAAGTCGTTACCAAATCACCGAACGATTCTTAAAAAAAGCGTGGTTTACAAAAAAGTTATTATTTATATATCAGCAATGTAATACCGTGATTTTGCACACTGCAATAAGGTATACAATATGTGTTAGTGAGAGACTCCGAGGGATGTGCCACTCAAGCGTGACACATAGGAACTGTCATTAAGATGTTGGCTCGGCATTATGCCATGTCCTGCATCTTTTCGCCGCGTCCGACTCATCAGGGGCCCGACGATGCCCACCCACCCCTGATGAGTCGGACGCATATATATATATTTTATGTCATAATAGGACCAACAATTATGACATAATTATTACCTATACTTAGAGTCAGACAAATTTCTGTTTAGAGGAGGCATCAATAATTTCACAATTCTTCCGTTAAGCGCTGAAGCACAATCCACTCATATAAATATATATATAAATATATATATATATATATATATATATACTAACTCAAATTTATATTGCGACATTTAACCAAATCAGTTATGTTCCTCCGTAAATTATGTTTTGAAAATTAAACGACTTTATATATATATATATATATATATATATATATATATATATATATATATATATTATATTCTATGGAATTTCTTGTTCTGTTATCTCCTCATATTTTGTTTTGCCTTTGCAGTCTCAATACATGGTTTATACTCATTCAATTGTTTGCTCCTATTTTCTCCAGTCGTGTTTATTTTGTCCTATTTTTTATTTTTTTGGTCAACCTGAATGTTTTGTTTAAATCAAACTTCACTAAACGATATTGAATGATAACAATGTACATTGCAGTTATCTAAATCAATTGTTAAAACAGAGAATCATAATTAATTGGTCCGTTTCATCGCTTCAGTTCTTTACAATATGACTACTGGATCTTTACATAAACTTTGTTATTTACTTCCGAGCTTACCAAAGCCAAAGGTAACGTAAGCATCGAGCATCGTGATGGTTCTAAGTTACGATTATTTTTGTCTCTGAATTACACAAATCTAAGACAAAAATCTGTTCAGGCAATAGGGAAAATTCGAGGTTTCTGTACAAAGTACAAAAAGAGACCTTATATATAACGGCGCTATCTGTCTGTCTGTTCGTTGCTTGTCTCAGCATTTGTGACAGCTGCACACTTTTTCGATTTTTCACACTTAATATTTTCAAAATGGCGGCCAATATGGCGGGCGACTAAAAAAGTTTTATCACCATGACATGTTATACATCAATTTAAAGGTATTGAAGTGTAGAAAAAGAATATGCAACTATTTTAAACAATTTTAACTTAATCGTACAGTTGCTAGGTAACAAACGAGTGTGGGCTGTGCGCATCTGTGGATTGTATTGTTGACAAATAATATAATTTTTATTTTCTGTTTGACCCGCAATGTGTATGTAGCAAATTTATTTATATTTCTTCGCTTAGTTACTTGATCAAGTAACCAATAAATATCACTAATTATTATTTTCCACCACTTTCATGTTTGTTTTATTATTAATTAAAAATACAGTCCACTAATTTTGTATAACTTGCCTTGGTTGGGATTACCAGGCTTTAACTAAGCCCGTTCCTCCCAGTAAATATTAAGTTAACATTACTTGTAATAATGAATTCTTAAAATTTCCCTACTACTGAGGTTAAATTAATTCATTACCCTCAATTCCCACCTATCCCAACCCTATCCTTTACCTTTCCACCCAGCAATCTTAATTATATATTATACATTTTAGAATTTTCAAATATCCATGTATTTTCCCACCTAAAACAAACTAAAACATATATTTTTAAAAAATACTAGAGGTCGACCAAGAAGTCATGAACACGGGAGAAACGGAAAGCTTAACTTCGTTTAAAATCGGAACTTCCGAGTAGTGCCGAAGTCAGTACAGTCGGGTGCTAAGACAATACCCATTTCTAGTTTGTATGACATGCGCAGTTGCGTCAAATCTCACGAATAACAACAACAAGAAGGTTTCCAATCTGTTAGGTTTCCTGTTTTGTTTGTTTTTATACAATACGAATTATAGTCACAACTGTCACACAACAATTTTGATTTTGTACCATTCACCATGATGATGCAAATGACTACAAATAATGGGGTTGGAACAAACCTAATATTTATTTGTTATTATAAAAATGATTGCTCTCCATGACAATTAATCAAAATAATATTAGCGAATTTCTAGTTTGCTTTTCCCCCATTATATTTTTTATAAATAAAATAACCAGGAAAACTTATCTTAGAATCTCATTATTTGTATAATTTCTTCCTAATTTTGAATTCGTGTTATTATCCATGTTTTTAATAATACCAGGAAATTTAATTTACCAAAGAGAAAATTGCCAAAAACAATCCGAGAGAGGTAATAGTACAAATAATAATTCACAAAAAATTAAGTACTAAAATCCAGAAATAAGGAAAGTTACAAATAAAACAGAAATAAAAAAGTAATAAATCAAACTCAGAAATAAAGAGGAAGAAAAAAATCGATTAAGAAAGAAGAAAATTTATTTAGATTTAAAGAATATTATTATGAATAATCAATAAATAATAATACATATAAAGATATTATCGTATATTATTAGTTATTTCTTATCAAGTACAGTGTTGCCTGTTGCAAAAAATATAGAAGTTATCAAAAATAAAATTATTAATAACAAAAGAACAACACAGTATTTTTTGACACTGGTCTATTTTAATAAAAACTGACTGTACATGGCGACACTAGCGCACTCCTCACATTTCCATGACTTCTTGGTCGACCTCTAATTAGTAGCTTTCCAAGGTCGAAGGGTTTTATTTAAAATTTAGAGAGTTGCTCGGGGAATTTCGGTGGGAAGTTAAATATTAGGATTTAGTGACCCAAAAACATAAAGAAGCCCATTTCGAGAACTACCATTTATTTTTCCAGGTAAAATTCCCTATTGCCTGGACTGGAAGTCAACACGCACTGTAGTGCTGAGTGCTGAGAATAAGGAAAATGATGAATGAAATGACAAGTTGTCATGCTACCAAACTTTTATCCAAAAAAAAGATAAGCTCTGTTCATCTAGAATATAGATTATTCGAGCCGTTAAACCCCTTGCCATGGGCTTAATTTTATATTTTATAAAAAAAAAAAAAAAAAAAAAAAGTAAATTAATATAAATAAGAATCTATTTTGTGCTAACAATTTATGTTAAATAGAATAAATGAGGTTGCCTTTGATTAGCAATAACAAATCATATCGAGGTGTGTCAGGAAACTACTCGATTATTTAAATGATGTGTCAAACTACTTTAGTAAATATATCAAACTAAAATCCCCTTACACTGTTATAGTATTTAAAGTTTTACATGGGGTTTATTTAATCTCATTTAACCCTGTCGTTCCAGGTGTCCAGTATACTGGACATCATTTTCAGGACAAGTTTTAATCTACATTTAGTAATTTATCTTTATTTTAATTTTAATTTTTGGCCAACCTGATATCTTCTTTAGTGATTTTAACTCATCAGTGTTAACAAAAATAATTGTAACTATTAGATAAACATCATTTCGACAAGTGTTTTTCATCCCAACAACATGGCGTCCAGAGGGATGTATATATGTTTTACTTTTTTGTTTTACATTTTTAATATTTCTTTTAGGCAGTAATTGATTTTTAAAGATAAAAGTTAGAACTTGTTAAATAATGATTTTCAATCACAAAAAATGATAAAATTCAGCACATAATTTATCGACAAAATTTGATGTCCAGTACACTGGACATGTGAACTTTATGGTAACATTTGAATTTGTAATATGTTCAAGATCAGGTAATGAATTCAGAAGGAGGTAATGATTTAGAACTTGAAAGTGAGTTTGATAAATTAGATTGTTTTATTGCAACTATATCTAAATTTCACAGTTTTATCTCAAATTTAGGCCTTACAGGACCACGCGTTCCTCAGGGTTAAATGAAATAAAATAATCTTCACAACATACGTACTTTGTACTTTACTGTGTACTTTTATAATAGTTTGTTAATTTTATGTTAAAAATATTGATTTGAGTTTCATCTTAGTAAAATATTCCATTGATTTTTAATATTTATTTTTTTTTTTTACTCTTTTAAAATGGCCGTAGTTTCATTTTTCTCTAGGAAAAAATTGCGGCCCCATTAAGTTCTTTTCCTTTCCCTAGCTCTTAGACTATAAGTGTGTCATGTTTCAGCTATCTAAGGTTGAATACACTTTTGGTGACCTCGGAAATACAATCATACACTTTTGACTAAATGTATAAATTAGTAAGTATGTAAGTATTGTTTACAATATAAACTTCAGATATAATTAATCTACGAAAAATATGGTATTAAAATCTAATTTTATAAATATATAATATATATCTTAGCTTCATATCAGGTCTTGATTAAATAAAAAAAAATATGAATATTTTCTCAAAAAACGAAAGTTCTTGTCACTTTTAAATTAAATTTCATCAAAATTCATTAAAGCGTCTATTGGATGAAGATCAATAAATAAAATGTGATACAGATCCTCTACGAGTTTAGATGCAGCAAAAACCCAACGTTGGGATCCTAAAGAAAATTAGGGTCCTATACAAACCTTCAACCGAGGCCAACTAGAAGGCCAGAAAGTAAAAAAAAAACACTCAGGGTCTTTTTTACCTCAAATAGCAAAAATGTAAATATTTATGACTTGATTCTGAGGACTTATTCCCTATCTCTTTTTCACAAATACCACAGTAAATCAACTTTACAAAAGTATATATGTTTATAAATAAATGTATAAAACCTCAATATAATATTATCATAGCTATAAAAATATATTAATAAAGTATTCTAGGTAAAAAAGTATAAAATTTACAAGTGAAACTAGAATACCGTAGTTCAGCAATAATCTAAAGCAATAAATTTATTTATTCGAAACCATATAAGCATTTTGTAGACATTTGCAAGCCAGTTTATGATTAACAGATCGAGTACAATGAAATACAATTTTCTTATATCAAACTTCTTTGTTTTTTTTGACACTGATTTACCATTTATGATTTAAAGCCGGCTACCTAAATTATATAAAGTTACTTTCATTGGGAAAGCAAACCCGGTTTGTATGTATATTATACTCAATATACACAGAAACACCAGACCAAATTAAATTATAGTTAAACTAATTTTTACACACATTTTTGATGCACGACCAGTCGAATAATCAGTTTATTTACTGTAGGGTGGATAACCTGATTATTCGACTGGTCGTGCATCAAACATGCGAGAAAATAGACTGCCAATTGGTGTGGCACATAGCTTCCTCGCATTCTATCACGTACTATATTGGTTTTATGCTATTAAAAGCCATTATTGTCTAACTTGTTTAATTGTTTCCCCCGTTATTATAATGTGTCAAAATTGTTTTGATTTTTTACTTGAAATAAAGTATCAATTAAGCAAAAGTTAAAGAGTGCAGACAGTTCAAAGTAATCTGGGGGATATCTGCGGGTTGCTTTCGATAAACTATAAAAGTTGCAAACAAATCATATAAGTACTTTTGAAGCTATAGGTGTAAATTAATGTATGTTTGTGCGCATGTGGAGGAGAAACAAGTGAGTGCAGAAGGTAGAAACTTACATGGGATAAACAATGAGCTAATTATGACATACCATACAAATGTCATTAAAAACGGACTTTTAGTTTTTAAGATATGTTGGTTCGCAAAATTTGAGTGACAGACCGACAGATAGGCACGAAACCAAAAATGTTCCCTGATGTCTGAAACGGATATCTGTCTTGGAATTTTTGAAATCGGACACCTAAATAGGGGAAGGCGGGGCAAAGTGACCAGGGGGGGGGGGGTAAAGTGGCCATCCTCAGTTTTATGGTTGTAAAGTGCTGCTGTTAATCGGAGGTGACAGCGACCTTTCATAGACAACTATATCAGTCTTCAAACATCGTTTAAACTTTTAACCACGTGTTTTTTGTGAAGTTATTATCCGTTTTCTACTTTCACACCTCTCTGATGTATGCTAAGTGTTTATTTATATTATTTATTATTATTATAGTAATAAACTTTATGATTTTAAACAAAAGTGTTAAAATGTAGTGATAACTTGTCTACAAAACAACGTTTAAAAGGTCACATATTCCGTCTGGTTATTGAGTTATGACAACTTATGTATCATGGCGTCAAACGGGGCAAAGTGGCCAGGCATGGCAACTTTACCCATAGCTACTATTTGTTTTTGTTTTTTTATTTATTGTTTTTTTTTGTTTTTCTACACACCTAAAGTATGCTAATTTATTATTTTTATAGATATTTACTGTGGATGAAGTTAAATAACTACATATTACGAACCTATTGCTGTGGCCACTTTGCCCCCTTGTGTCGGGCAAAGTGGCCATTTGGATACTTTTTGAAAATTAATCAATTTGGTTTCTTTAAATAATTTTAAATTAAATGAAAAAAATACATGATATGAGAGGATGGTTGAAGCATTCAATCACAAAGTTTTAAAGCTCTAGGCCGATTATAAGTTTGCTTAAAACATCAGCAAACTTTAGCATGGCCACTTTGCCCCACCTTCCCCTATTTTTCGTTCTTCGGAACGATCACATAGCTTTCGTTACCTTCGGTAAGCATAGAAGCAAAATTAGTGCAACTGTAATTGTGTTTCTATTTATATTGACTATAATAATATACATACAAACCGGGTTTTGCTTAGAAAGGGTCTATAGAGTGGGAAGAGGTCACGAAGTTGGGACGGACATTGGCTGATCGAGACAGTTGGTAATCTGGATACCAAGATGAAAATTAATTTAATTAAAGTTAATTAATTTAGGGAAATCGGTAAACCACTCGATAAAATCTTATATAATTAAATTCAGCCGTAATTGGAGTTAAACTTATAAGGAATGAAAAATTGCGGACTACCTTCATAATGATCCAGGTACTATTTTTATACAATATTTTATTTTTCATGATATTTGCCTATTTAAATCCCCTTGGCCGATATACTTAAGCTGGAATGACATTTTTGACTGGTTGAAATATGCGGCGATAATTTTCAAGTAATAAAGCCTTAGTACTGGTAAAAAAAAACATGTAAACCAATTGGTACTCAAAACAATGTGTTTGAAGTTGTCAAAAACGATTTTTTGATAGGCCGAAAAATATAGTTCTCACGTTTAAAGCTTTTTAGACTTACTAAAATCTGCCCAACGCAGACTAATTCTGATTATAGTAACGTGAAGATACCTTAAAATCTAAGTATCATGAGGAAAGAAGCAAGCGTCGCACATTTCTAAATCGAAACACATTAGATGTTGTTACTAACTATGTAGCTATCGCGGAACAGTTCCCTCAGGACCTAAACCACGTAGCTTTCCGGTCAATGACTGGTTCTAACAGGGTATCTAGCAGATATAAGCGAAAGCATCGGCCCGACAAACCAAACAAAACTATAACAAAAGTTTCTCTTATACACAGTCATACTGAATTTAAATCCCACAAGATCTAATAAAAGTTTTATATTACTTTGTTTTATATGAGCTTACCGATGGTAAAGTAAGAGGTACTTCTTTAGATTGTTACTCCCCTATGTTGTTTTAGAATATAAATGATTTTGACTAAATAACTATAGAGAAAAAGGGATGTTTAGTCTAATGAACTTTTGGACAAAGGAATATCACACTTCTGTTTTATAAGGGGAGTAACAGTCTAACGAAGAACATTCCCTAAAATTTCTTTAGATTGTTACTCCCCTTTGTTTTTTTTATAAGGGAGTAACAATCTAAAGAAGTGCCACGTAAGATCTATGTGATCATTCTGAAGAACGAAAATATTTTATGTCTCCAATTGCACAAATTCCAAGACTTAAATCCGTTTCAGACATCAGACCTTTTAATTTTGTTACATTAATGTGTAATTTTTAATAGTCAAGACTGTGATTAGTTTTATTTATTTTATTGGTATTATGATAGTTATTTTATAACTTCACGCATTAACGCCCTTTTGTGAAGGTCAGATTATAATATGTACATACCTACTTAATTATGATCAGTGAGTGAATATTTTGTATTATTTATTAAATGTATAATTAATTAGATGATATTAATTAAAAGTATTGATAAAAAAAAATTGTATTTCTAAATCTGATGGAACTTTAATAGAATATTTCTAATTTTAAGACTTAATTTTTAGTTAGGTTCATATAATATATTTTGACAAGGCATTTATTAAAACACTCGTACAGATTTAGCAATGGTTCCTGGCAGATCCCTGAGCACACGAAGGTACATTAAAGAGTATATGGGGACCCATTTGGCCCTTACATCGGCGAATGATTTCTTCTAAAGCATGATAATGTACGATCCCATAGAACGCAGCTAGTGGACGACCATCTTCAAGGGAATGGTATTTTACGGATGAACTGGCCAGCAAGAGGTCTCATAAATCAATAATGAACTATATTTCAATATTCCCCGGGGTCCATGGTAACGAGGCTTTTTTTTGAGAATATAATATGGGATAGTCAGAAGCTCAGAGAACCTGAGAGGAATTTTAAGATGGGATTATATTTCCTCACATACGTATTATAAAGAAGCAAACGATTTAAGGTCTCTGAGTCCAAAAAAGCGGTTTTTAAAAAAATTGTCTGTTTGTTGTCCATGAAGATACGTGGAGCCTAAACTACTGGGTCAGTATCAATAAACCCTAATAAATGAATGATACCCCATGGCGAAAATTGCCCATCGAGAATTGAATTGAAGGTGCAAAACCCGAAAAACACTGAAAAAAAGAGGGGAAAAAATAAGCAATTTTAAAATTTAGTCAAATCTAATACAAATATAACTAGATGAGTAGTTTACCGGGTAAAATCCGGATATTGATGGAATAATACTTTTTGGGCGCACATTATACAAACTGTTAATTTCGACAATAGGTTTAAAAGGTCTTTTGAAGTGATTATATTTTACAGGTTTATATTTCTATGCTAAAATAATTAATTTGTTCTGCTTACAACTATTTTAACACAATCTGCAAAATTATACTCGTACTATTAAAATAAATTAAAAAGTTATAATATTATCATCTTTGGACTTAAATGTTCAAAATCCTTAGAAAGTTTAAAATCTCACAATCCTAGTCTGTTTTATTTACAATAAAGACCCTGAAACAATTAAAGAGAAACAGTAACACAAACCTAAGGCGAGGGGAAAATCTTTATTTCAAAAACTAATTAGAGCCAATTTATTATTCCTTTACTTGAACAAAAACCAGTAATTAAACATTTTCTCCTGAGAACATTTTCTAGACTTCTGTCTCCCACTCTATCTTTAATTTAAATTAGAAATTTATTGAATTAAAAGAATACTTAATTTAATTAATAAAGGCAATTTAAAAATATAAAATAAAATTAGAAATAATTATTCTTTTTACAATAAATATAAAATACTAATTTGATGCTGCACTTATACATTTAATATTTATCGTTTTAGGGTCCACAGACAAAACTAAGGACACTTCTAATTTTCTGCGTCTGTTGTAAGTATGTTCGTCTGTCGTTAAAGGACCAAATCTCCAAAAGTACAAAACAGAAAAAGTTAAAACATTCCAGTTATGTTATATGCGATAACTTAAATGAAGAAAAAAACAGGCTACCAATTAGTGTGGCTCATAGCTTCCTCGCATCCTACCATGTACTTTATTGTTATATTAACATTATTGTTATATTACTTTATTGTTATATTATGATAACAACTTACTTACTTTATTGTTATATGTTGAATAATGATGATAAGGTTATGTAAAATAAATATAGCGATAAGAAAGAGCAGTGGCATTATTCAAGGTGTTTAAATTCGTAAAGAAAAAGTTAGTAGGAGTGAGAGTAGGTTTGTAGTTTAAGTGCAGTTCGATAATGTATTCACAGAAGTAAATACAACAGTGTACAGATAGCAAATGAAGCCTGGTCGCCTGGTCTCTAGGCTCGCTGTGCTATTGAAGAGGCAGGTCAAATAGAGAAGTGAGGGAACCAAGCCACCTCAAATTCTCTTAGTCTATCTCCCTCCCCGCGTTCCCTACATAATAAATATATTAATAGTTTTAGTGGTCATTAACACGTCATAGCGGTGTCGCTGTTGGTTTTACTAAAAAATTGTATTTGAAAAAAATGTATTTAAATAAAAAAATTGAATAGATGAAGTTAGATTTTTTCCACGACCTAAAATTCAAATTTAAAATTTGAAGTTCACGTTTACGCAAGCGTTGCGTGCGAACGCTTCGGCAAATAACGTTGTCCAAAGAATTCGTCATGGCCATAAGTAAAATGAACATGTCTATCAAATTTCATCAATATCTGTCTACTTTTACTCAAGTTATCGTCGCACATTTCAGACAGGGGGTCGCGGACACACAGACCGACAGGCAGTCAATGGACCAAAAATGTTTCCTCATGTCTGAAACGGATTTCTGTCGTGAAATGTTTATAACCGGAGACATAAAATTATTTCTTTTTCAAAAGTGAACACAATGAATCCGTTACCTTCGGTAAGCTCGGAAGCAATGCAGGAGAACCCCAAAATATCCCTCAAAAACAAACAGTCGATTTTGTTTCTTAAAAAAAATTTTTAGGAATTTTTCATACGGGAAATATTTTTTTTTTTTTTTTTGAAATAACACCACCACCCCCACATCACTCTCTTTCTCTCTCTCTCTCTCTCTCTCTCTCTCTCTCTCTCTCTCTCTCTCTCTCTCTCTCTCTCTCTCTCTCTCTCTCTCTCTCTCTCTCTCTCTCTCTCTCTCTCTCTATATATATATATATATATATATATATATATATATATATATGTATAACAGCAATGTAATACCGTTGCGATGTAACCATCAGACATTACGACATTGATGTTGGCTTGTCATTACGCCATGTCCTGCATAGTTTCGTCGCGTCCGCCTCATCAGGGGCCCGACGATGCCCACCCAACTCTGGACCTATACCAGATCAAGATGATCATATAAAGGGCTTTATCAGAGACGAGCGTGCTCTCATACCGCCATACTTGCTTGGCTGGCAAAACACAACAGCAATGTATATTAATTTTTACATAGCAAACATAGGACAGTCTACCATAGAGCAATTTACGGGCTGCCTGATTTCTTCAGCAGAACAGATGGTTGTGTGTCCAAAGCACGTCGGATTATCAAGTTCTGATTATTTTGTATTTGTAATTTGTACTAAACCTTAGACTCTTCACCTGTTAACTTCTTCAGATGCTACTAATATTATGGGATAATATGAATGAAGAGTAAATTTTGGGCATTACGCCACCTTATTGGTTTGTTTCCAAAATTATTTTGCCTTAGTTATTCCAGGTATGTTAGTGAATTGCCACATTACATTTAAGCTTCTACCTAACTTGATCATTATATAAGAAGATTTGAGATGAGTCACTCTAGGCAATGATCGAGTTATATAAATTTTATAAGGCATATAGAAGATTGTATTAATGTTCATAAATAAATTTACTTATTTATATTTTAATTTAAAACACTTTTAATGGTATCCTAAAACAATTATGAATACATTGAAAATGAAGTGATTATAATATTCTTTTATATTATAATCTTTTTTAAACTATATTTTATTTAAGTAATTATCTATCTTATTCACTAAAATTGAATATTCAATTTTAGTTATTTTTTAAGACTATTTAGTCTTAAAAAAAAAATATATATATATATTTTAAGTGAAAATACAGAGATTTTACTCCCAGTAGAAGTTGTTTTTATCTTGGTTCCACTAAATTTTTTTAACATTTACAAAAAAAAAAAAAATCCGAATTTCTAATTTAATGTCTTCCCTCAACTGGAATTCTGATACCTCAAAAACTTCTCTTGAATAATTTTCGAAAATAATAAAAAAGCGAAGGGAAAGAAGGGAACACTAAGAAAAAAATATACACTTTTTTACTTTAATATAATTTAATAAAGCAATTTCTTATTAAAATATCTTGCAAGGTTATTGAAATTAAAATATTATATTGCTTTCATATATATATATATATATATATATATATATATATATATATATATATATATATATATATATATATATATATATATATATATATATATATATATATATATATATATATATATATATATATATATATATATATATATATATATATATATATATATATATATATATATATATATATATATATATATAGTTATTAAAATATTGGTATTGAATATAATTCTTGAATAATAGTAAATAATTTAAAATTTAATGTAAGATTAGAAAAAAAAAACCTGAACCCTATTTAAAATAAATTATGCTTGATTAACTTTATTTCTTACCGTAATAAAATATTACATTTATAATATGAATTCATTATAATATATCGATATTTTTATATTTCAGTTTTTAAAACGATAAAATTTATACATTTCTAGTAATTATATAAATAACAAGAATTGAATAATTACAAGATAAAAATAACTTTTTATATACTACGTCTTTAAATTTTCTGTTGAATAATATGTAATGTTGATAATATAATTATTATCAACTTATAATATTATTATTATAATATAATGTTAGTGAAAAAAAAAAAAAAATAGTTCCGAATTTATTTAATTCACATAAATGACAAACATATAGAGAGCTGATCTTAAACCTATAAATGGACAAATCTTTGTAAAGCGAATATATATATATATATATATATATATATATATATATATATATATATATATATATATATATATATATATATATATATATATATTTTTTTTTTTTTTATTATTATTATTTTTTATTATTTTTTGTAGTTTTACTTGAATAAAAGTTTTAATTTAGCAAAAATTATCCCTTAAGATTATCAAGTGACCAAAAGACTGTGGGATAAACCATCGACATTTCTTAAACATTTGATGAGTACTTTTGAAGACATTGGTGTAAATAAATGCAATGGGACCAACAATGGACTAATTATGACCTACCATTCATATTTTAGTAAAATTATTGGACACAGCATCCTTTGTGTACTGTGCTCCTAGCATCCTCGTGTGTGTGTTAAAAGTTTTGTTGTTTGGACCGATTTCAATTCTTAGTTGGGACACATTTATTTTTTATTTAATATGGGACCATATTATGAGGGTTACATTAAATCCAGCTTAAAAATAAGTAGTAGGAACCAACTATATTCGTAAGTTTAAGGAATGAATCAAGCAATACACTGCATTACGGGTTTAGTATGTATATAATTTAGAAAGGCAAGAGTATTATTTGTTCAACAGTTCAAATTAAAAAAACTTATAAAGTGATTTAGATACTTTTTACTTTAGCACCCCTCTATATCCCTTTGTGTTAATAATTATTTATACACAGGAACAATACAGAGTTGCATATATGTATTCCTTAGTCAAAATTACTATTAAAACAAAGGGATATTTATTCCAATGTACCTTGGGACAAAGGAATATCACACGTGTGTATATAATTGTGATCATATCCCTTAGTCTAATCATCTATTAAGATAAGGTAATATTAAATATAAACCTTCCCTAGGGGTCTCAATGTCTTGAGGAGACATACACACAAACCTTTGAGACTTTTGTATGCAGACTATTGTTTAGAACCAAGGGGTGTGCTAAAGTAAAAAAGTACCGTGATTTATAAGAAGTGCGTCGTGGTTTGATGACTTAGATTCACAGGAATTATCTATAGAAAAACAATATTTTGAAGAGAAATACAATATTTTGAACAGTGGAAAATCCGATCGTAATACTCCTACTACTAGTAGTAGTAGTAGTAGTAACCTATTACTTACAACTACACAGGTAGGACGAACCACTTGTTCGAACCTAGCAATTAGGTCATCGTTTAGGTCCATTTCACTAGCCCATTTGCAAATACAGTGGCCTTGCTCACTCCAGTGCCACGTAAAAAATATGACGCCCATGAAACTTAAGCCAGCAAAAAGTAATTGTACCATCAAAAAACCTAATCGTGGGAAAAAAAATTTGCCCAAGTCAATTTTTTCTTTAGTCCATATCCTCACTGTACTCCTACTTTCATAAACCAAAAATGCTCTTATAGATTTGTTGCTTAACACCGGGCCAGTTTCTGGACATAAAACTACAGTAATGTGAGGGCTCACATAGGAGTTACGTGGGTAGTGGGAACCCTCCCAAAAATGTTAGCCTATAAAAGTAGTGATATCTAGTAGCAATTGCGACCGTCTGTTTGATGCGTCATTCAGAAACTGACCAAGTGATAAAATATATATAAATAATATAGCAGTGTTACATATGAAAGTAGGAGTGTTGTGAGTCTGTGGACAAAAGAAAGACCAGAATTGGCCACAATGTAGAAATCACCACTTTGATAGGCTGAAAGTTTTGGGAGGGGGTATGGAACTTGGTCCTTTTTTTTTTTAGGTTAGGTTAGGTTTTTGACGGGGATTATTTTAAATATATTTAAAAGATATGTATTGAATGAAGTCTGTTGAATATTTGCTTATAATTATTAAAAGGACTTAAAGTTTTTTTCTATAATTTTCTAGCGCAATTTATTAATATCCCCTTTCGTCTCTAATCTTTTTAAATTCAATGAACCTGTTTGTTTACAAATAGTTTTGAATAAATAATGGTATATACACACTCACACACACACACACACACACACACACACATATATATATATATATATATATATATATATATATATATATATATATATATATATATATATATATATATATATTGATATTAAATCAAAATTTGTTTGTTTATATTTAAAAATTAAAAAAAAGTATCTAATTACAATACCTATTATAATCCTAAAATCTCTCTTAAGTAAGCTTAAAAACAAAATCCATATTAAAAATAATTAGGTGCCTCTACTGAGAACTCATTGAAACTCATAGCTAAAAAATAATTCAAGAACAATATCGATCAGTTTTATTGAGGAAAACCCCGAATAAACTAAAATAAAGAAAATAAAACAGTATAAGGATGGTGAGGATTTAAAAGAGTAAAGGATGGATAAGAACAGCTAGAAGGATTTATGTGGTCTGATAAGAAGCTAAGGAAAAAAGATAAGGCTTAAGAAGGTCAGCACAAGAACCTAATCTCTTTTTATTCGTGATTATACCACAACTAGAATTAAGAAACTTATCAGATGAGGTTAATAGTGAGGTCAATGTAAACTTTCCTAGTTTAAAATTTAGAAATTTACAACCATTTAATTTTAGAGAAAGTATTAATAAGATCAAAAGCCTTACATTATTTTCTAAGATATTAGAGTTGTTTGAGCTAGCAAAATTCAATGAGTCCTATAACCCAGGGTCTCAAAACTACGGCCCGCGGGCCAGATCTGGCCCGTGGGACGTTTTTATCCGGCCCACCACGCCACAAAAGAAGTTAACAAAAATGATCCTAAGCAAATGCAAAGTTATAAGTTCACCATAATTATGTGTAATTTAATTATTAAAAAAGATCAGCATGAGCCTTATATGAATTGATTTTGACTTCCATTTTTGTTTTTTGTTTGATGGATGAGTGTTGCTTACTTTATACGGCCCGCTATAGACCATCTAACCAAGATACGGCCCTTCCACCAAAATTATTGGCGACTCTTGCTATAAGCAAAGAATAAAGAAATCACTGTAAAAAGTTTCTAATTTGCTTGTTGGTCATTTCTAATTGATTAAATGTTGGTTCATGTCTTTTACGCTAATGACCCTTTAAATTAAGAAGTGCATAATGAAATTAAAGTTGTTTTTTTTCCAAACAATTACATTAATAAATAAATTACTATAATTATTAAAATAATATGTAAAATATATACTTTTTTAACGACAAAATAAATTAAAGAAAGCATTAATTCGAAATATTTAAAGCTATGTATAATACTAATTAGCGGACGTTTCTAAAACTGCCATTAACTAAATTAAATATTATAGAATTAAAAATTATTTTATTGTAGAAAAAACGTGTCTACTGATTCATGATTTTTAGTAATAGTTCAAAGTGGATTAATTAATGAGTTTGAACAAATCTATTAGAACCGATTAAGCTCATAAATCTGATGGAGATTTCTTCTAACTTGATGGATCCTTCAGAAAACATTTATCGAAGACCATATCACTATATAAAGAAAAACATTAAAAGCAATATTGAAGATTAAGTTCTCGTTAATAATATAAAATACTCTGCCAATTAATGTGGCACATAGCTTCCTCGCAAATAAAAGACCAAATTAAGAAAAATACCTCGATAAACATAATCAAAAAGTTGGTATGGCGCACCACTGCTCCAGTAAATATTTAATAAAGTTGAAGAAATTTAAACATTTGTTGAAGAAACAAATCCTCCAACAAGCACCAAAAGTTAGCGCACATATAATTAATTTAATAAACAAATATAAAACTGAAACCAAATCGTAGAAACCGCTGTATAAACAGTTTTTTTAAATTTACCCCCTCAAAACTAAAAATAACACAAAAAAGAATATAAAAAAAATTAATCTACTATGCAAGAGCTTTTCAACGATATACATCATATTATAAAAGATTAACTTTAACATTTGTACCCCTGAACTCTGAGGTACCAAAGTTATATTTTTAAAAAACAAACAATACAAAAGGGCATTCATTTAACTAATAAATGCATATAAATAAAAAACCTAATATCAAAAAAGTATTTAAACCCTTTAACCTACAACAAAATTATAAATCGGTACAAAAGTTTATCTACAACAATTTTAAAAAATCAACAAATAAAATAGCTTTAATGTACATATCAAGGCCTTTAATATGATATACGACACAATATTAAAAACAAAAACAAGTGGTCACGTTACACGGCGCACGGGAAAAAAGTTTACTCTCATGTTCTCAGCAAGTAGGATGAAATAATGAAATAAAATATACTCAATTTAAAGAGCATTAGTGTAAGATTCAATCGCCGCAATGAGAAATAAAATCGGCCAACTATTATAGAAACTACGGCCATTCAAAGACAAAAATGGAAAAAAATAAAACCAAAAAATAACAAAATTATCACCATCTAGGGTACAACCGATGATGATACGACAAAAACTCATAGGACTAAAGTTGTAGATCTTTTAAAATCAGTCACCACTTGTGCTATCCATTTTCTAATACGACTTACCGTTTAGCCGCAATAAGCCCCCAAACCAGCTTAAAAATCAAGTCACCCATTTTTATTTTTTTAAGGGGGGAAGGAGGGGGAAAAGTGAACTTTGTATAATTATTTTGGTGGACAATATGGACGTTGCGCGTCGAATGGCGCAAACCACAAGTCTCTAGCTCTTCTGGAAGTGGGTAAACATTAATGTCAGTCAGTAAGTCAGTTAGCCATGCGGCTTTATAAGATAAGACATATTGATTTAGCAGGATTTAAAGTGCGCAGAAAGTTGAAATTAGGCAGGTGTTATCAGCAGGCTACTTTCGACAAACCATGAAAATTTCATAAAAATCAGATGATTACTCTTAAAGATATGGCTGTAAATAAATGTATGTTTGTGAGCATGTGGATGACAAACAAATAAGCGCAGAAGGTTGAAACTTATATGGGACCAACAAATAATTATGACCTACCATCCAAATTTCATTAAAATGGGACGTGTAGTTTTTAAGATATGGCGGTTCGCAAATATTGAACGACAGACCGACAGACCGACAGACCGACAGACCGACAGACAGACACGGAACCAAAAATGTTCCCTGATGTCTGAAACGGATTTCTGTCTTGGAATTTTTGAAATCGGAGACCTATAATTTTTTCGTTCTTCAGAACGATCACATAGCTTCCGTTACCTTCGGTAAGCTCGGAAGCAAAATTATTTATCGGTATAGTTATAAAAAAACAAAACAAGAAGTGCTTCGACAAACTCGAACAAAGGTACTGAATTTAAATCGAAACATATCCAATTTAATCTATTTAAACATATTCAAAAAGTGTGCAACTAATAATTGTTAACATTTCGTTTACAATTACTTAAGAAAATGAAAGTTCATAATCATCTCAGAAATTAGAGTTCCACCGAGAAAAGTACTTATATGTTAAGATTCCTGTTTAAACGGACTACATTCTAGAATTATTTAATCAAAATCGTCGTAACCGATGTCTAGAAAGCATTTTTTCACGTTTCTTTTTTAGAGTTTTTAATGGGTAGCAACCCAATTTTATAGTAGAAATTATTTTTTTCTGAACATGTATGTCCAATTTCCTCCAAATCGGTCCAACAATTTAATCTCCACGCTACTGCACACACGACAAACTTTAAAAAAAAAATATATATATAGATTAAACTTCTATTTATATATTATAGATAATATCTATATAACATAGATATATCTATATAATCATAGATATTTCTATATATCATAGATATATCTATATATCATATAGATATATCTATATGTCATAGGTATATCTATAAATATATCAAATGTGTACTTATATATCATAGATATATCTATATATAGATATTTTTATACATCATAGATATATCTATACATCATAGATATATCTATATATCATAGATATATCTATATATCATAGGTATATCTATATATCAATGATATATAGATCCAAAGTCCATCTTATTCAATTGACCAGTACAAGTAGAAGTGCCATTCAGTTGTACTTATTAGTAAGAAGCGACTGAAGTTATTTAGGAAGGAATTAATTACTAAGAAGTAAAATGCTGAGGAGAACAGCATCATATGATGCTACTTAGTAAGCTATATTAGTCTACTGGAGATAATTAGCACACATATAAAGTTGCAAGTAAAACTTGCCAGGTATCTTGTTTAACTTGATATATTAGCTTTAAACGTCCAACTGAGTCAGGGATTGTGCTAATTATTCCAAACAGAGACGAATGCTGTTTTCAACTTCTTAATGTTCTTTCTTGTACGTAGTACAGGACTATTGTTTTTACTCGTTCATTCTTTTGTCTTAGGAATTTTATTACAGTTAGTTGTTTGAGTATAATAAGTGCTGCATAGACAGAAATATAACGCATGTCAGTGTTAGGTAATATAATAATGTGATTAATGTAATTATTTTTAAGAGAATATACAAGTACAACAGACATAATAATAACATTAACAGTAAAAGGAATGAAACAGTATAATTCTAACCTTTTTATTTCCAGACAAATATTCGGATACTGAATAATACGCTTTATCTTTAAACATTTGTTTTCAATGATAGGGCATCAATTTTAAGATTTAGATTAATTTACAGGCACATTTCTATTATTTATGGTCCCCTGAGATTGGATTTCTTACTACGTTTTAGCTTGCTTTCTTGTTTTTTAGTTTGTGTGTCCAGTACAAATCCTGCGTCCAGTACAAATCCTGATTTTTAACTAACTTCCCGAGTAGCTAGACATTTGAAACTTTCAGAATAGCTCAGAACACGATGAAAATGCATTAATGCTTTTCTATAGTAATCTTCTATAGCACAGATGCGTCGACCCTAATCTATGATATTAGCTGATATTTCTATGACATTTGGCATTCAAACACGATTAGAAAAATCATACCCTAAGGTAAATGGAGTAATACATTTTAGCTCTAAATTTGGGGAAGCTTTAAAATTTCTGAAAATTTTATTTTTATACATATATCTTGAAAAGATGAATAAAGATTCAATATATATAAAATGGTTCTGACAATATTGATGAAAAATTCTAAAATTTAGTCTATTTAAAGGGGTATGTGCGTGTTACGTAAAGACTTATTTCTTTTCAGTCATTTTCCCGGGAACAAGATATTGATGAAAATAAATCTCATTTTGCTGAGTGTAGATCACCTGAATAGTACTTTTACATTTGTTCAAAAAATAGTGATATTATTAGATTTAAAGTTAGTCTTACTATGTAAATTAGTAAGTTCTCGACTTATATAAGTTCTGAACTTATATAAGTCGAAGTCTGAAGTTATTTAAAAGTTCTGAACTTTATATATTGCTATTATAACGATTATAGAACATTCTTCACATATTAAATAATATATTTTATTTGGCACAACTGTAAAAGTTCATAATTATTAATATAAAATATATGATCGGTTTCTAGAACATGAATGGCAAAGCTAGATACATCTACATGGTTTTAATGTCTATCATTCGATATTTTCTGCAAAGATTTATAGTGTTCTGCAATGCGTGTACTTATTTTTCTACTGGATTGTCCTAGGTATACACCTTTGCAGGTCACGCATATAAGTTTATACTGAAAAAAATTAGGAAATTGGACCTCCTAGAAAACCTAGAAATTCAAAAAGCTATCTAAGATACAAATATAGAATGTTTATAACTCTGCTCTTGTAAAACCAATAAAAAATATTTTCTAAAAATAATGTCTGGTAGTTGTAAGGTATTTTAGTTATAGTAATATGTATAAGGATTTATTGTTTAGTTTTAAGAAGTTCAAAAACCAAATGTTCACCTGAACCATACCTTTACTGGGATCCGACTTAGATCCTAACACCATACGCCTTACCTTTTTCTTCCGTAATCCTTCTACCCACACAACCCTAGTCTACCCCCACCTTGTACTCTTAGTTTACCATTTAAAATTTGTAAAATAGTTAGCTCAGTACAGCATTAACTCTTACTAAGTTAACACGCATACTGAAGATGACATTGTAAGTCGAAACGAGTCTGTTTAATTATAAAAAAAAAAAATGTGGTGACAATAATATTGTTGTGTTACATTTTTTAACCTCTCTAATCATACTTATAAACATTGTAAATAAATCAATGTAAATAATAATTATAAGTAGAGGATAAAGTACCAACAACTAATAACACTTCTGTACTGATCGACATAATAACTTGTGTACAATTTTTGCAATTAAATATTTTATCTATCTATCTAAATATTACTTATTATTAATTTACATTATACATGGTTGAGATAGTTTAAAGTCATATTGATTCAAATTTAATGAGAACTGAAACCATAAAATCCAAATTAAGACAAATTAATCAATTATCCCAGTTATACTATAGAATTTCGTTATTAATTTACTGTTGCATACTTGAAAATTATAATTAGTATTATTATACAAGCTATTGAATTATCAGCATATAAGTAATCCTCCAATTATTGACTTTAGTACTTAAAGTATTTAATTAGTTAGGCCCATTATTCCAGAATTATAGTTTTAAATATATGACATGAAGTTCTTTAAAATCAATCCAATACCATCATTTGATTTTCACATTACAAAACAAAACAATTTATCAAATTAAGAAAAATATTCATCTTATATCATCTTTATTTTGTCACTGAAAATACAAAATCTATATATATTGGGAAAAATTCATAGTTAATTGTGTTATTTTAAGAAACATCAAATAAAATTACAAATAATAATGCGAGGCTCAACAGTCTGGAATAATAATACATCGTGAACCTTCAGTGAATAATTCCAATTATTTTTTAACTGTCAATAGAAACGAAGAGTATTGATTGTATAAATATTACCAAAAACAAACACGTGAACTGATAATTAAAACATCTTGTTTATTTTAACCTAAACAAACATATATTATAATTGTTCTTTGTGACTTCATGTTCATTGAAATTTAAATAATCATTTAACCTGCTAATATATACATTTCCTATTTGGGGTGTTTTATTTGTGGAAAATAGGCACAGTTAACAAGGGATGTTTGACTACGAGGTACTATAAATACGCTTTTGTTTAATTAAATCCGATTCTTTCAGCTAAGAAAAAAGTTGAATTTCGAGTGAAAAGGTTGGTTTTATAAACATTAGTCTGAGTATACGTTTTGTTTCCTCTACATACCGTGTTATTATTTCATTTTAGGGTTTTAAACGCCCACGTTGAGAGGGGGTTATTCAAGTGAAAAGATATTGTGGTTTAGGTGAGGTTTCTCCGAGTCATTGTAATTGTGTAATTTGAATTCATATAATGGTTTGTGGTTTGAATTCTGTTATAGAAGGATGTGAGTGGATGGGTGGCCGGATATTTACTCAATACAATTATCAACTGTAAACTTGTAACAAAAGGGGCGTTCTGCAGGGCTCCATTCTCACTTCACTTCTGTTTGTCGTATAGCCTTATCCTCCTACTAGTCGTTTTCTCTTTTCACGCTGTTTCTATGGTTTTCTGTGTTTCCGTTGAAGAAACAGCAAGCTCTCTTAAGAGATTTTGAGAAGCAGTTATCAGTGGCGGACCGGTCTGTTTACTTTGACAGTACGGGGAAGGGAAGAATAAGTAAACAGTCCTCTTTTCCACCCACTCCTTGTTTCCCCAAATCTCATTTGTAGCAGTTCAGCGTCCCCCTACCACAGTCTCTAGCGAGTTATAGCTTTAGAAATCCTTTTCAGTTGCCTTAATTGCATCTGGTTCAACAGTGTTACTCCTTAGATGCTCGGAGGCATTTTTTGTGTTTCCTTCCTCTTCGCTAATTGAAAAAGACCAAATAAACTATTATCTTTATATTAACTTATTATTTATCAAAATATTGATTTTGTTTTTCAACCCTGAGGGGTTAATTTTATTTATTTTATCAGAAAATGTGCACTTTTAGATTGCTTTAGGCTATACTTAATTAAATAAATAAATATCAAGTGACCTTTTTGCACCGGTGTCTTAAATTGAATAAAAAGTTACCTATATTTATTATATATATTAAACACATAACATTGATAAAGAACATTCATAATTAAATTATATTATTTATCCACACGTTTTTAAGAATTCAAAACATCGCAAATAATTGGAGAAATCTTTTATTGTGTTTGATATGTTCGAGCTTTACGAATTGAGTAGCGAAATCGTCATTGTTATAAATCTAGGTAAGCATCCAAATACACCTCGATTAATATTGTTAGTTAAAGCAACATATAAGCGTAAACGTTACAAAATCTACACAAAGTTGTAACATATTCAATTTGATATAACATATTACCAATATTATTAATATAATTATTGAGTAATCTTATCATATTTGCATAAGAGTGTAGTTAAGCGGGTCTAATTATTCATTAAGTGCAGGCATGCGATTGAGCAAATGCCGTTACATCTAATGCTTGTCGGTACAAAGGCAGTGGTACACTTGATCAGTCTTGTCAAGTGCTATTCAACCGGTTGACGTAAACCATAACAATACTGCTTGTTAAAGTGGGCATCATGTTTAATCATTGGGGTCAATGGAGTTTTTAATTTCCTTATTAATTCTACGATAATATAATGTATATATTATAAATTAACAAGTGATGATTCTTTGATGTGCATGCATTTTTCTTATGAGCTTACCAAAGGTAACGGATGCTAGGTGATCGTTGCCATCTTTTTTTTATGTCTCCGAATTCAAAACTAAGACAGGAACCCGTTCCAGATATCAGAGAACATTTTGGTCTCGTGTCGTCTTTTGGTTTGTCAGTCTGTCTGTCTGCAGTTCGAAAATTTTGCAAACCAACATATCTCAACAACTGCTGGTCCGATTTTAATGAAATTTAGATATAAGGTCACAATTTACCCATTGTTGGTCCCATGGAGATTTCCATTTTTGCAGCCATTCAAAGCCTCTATCTTTAAAAGTAACAAATGATTTTTAAAAAAGTTGGATGGTTTGTCGACAATAGCCACACATGGTTCCATAATAATTTCAATCGTTTGCTCTCATATATTTGGCTGAATTGATTTTAGTAATGTAGAAAAAAATTACAAAACAATTTTGACGGTTTTAAAAAATAGTCAGCCAAATTTTGAGGCACATAGCTTCCTTGCATCCTTTCACGCACTTTATTGATATTATGCTTTTACAGCCTATATTATTCTAATTTATTTCATTATTTCCCACCTTTTTTATATCTAATTACTCTCTTACATCTACACCTTTTATATATATAATTAATTGGAGTTTTTATGTGAATAAAAGTATAATTTTAGCAATATTTTATGTGCGCAGGCAGTTTAAATTAGTCTTAAGCCATCTGCGGGGTACTTTCGACAACCCATCTAAATATTTTAAAAATCAGATTAGTACTTTTGAAGATATAGGTGCAAATAAATGTAGGTTTGTGTGCAAATAGAAGACACACTAATTGGCACAGAAGGTTCAAACCTATATGGGACTGATAATGGACTAATTATGACCTACTATTCAAATTTCATTAAAATCGGACTACTAGACCTAGCACAGGAAGTTGTGGAAAATGATTGAGGAACAATAAGATAAGCAGGTGGTGAATAATGGCAACGGATCGCAATTTAGAATAATTATTTAACTCAGTGTTTAGAAGTAAGTAACTAAACAAAACCTAGAAGCAACGTCGAACTGGAACACGATTAACAAATAAAAAAATATAAATCCATAAAGGACGATTGTAGAGAATATTATTTTTATAAAACGAAGAAAACAGCAGATTGCAAGAGAAAGAACATCGAATGAAATGAAATGTAATAGAATGTGAGATTCGAGTTGAATATAAAAAAAAGAAATATCTGATATTGTATTGAAACCCAGGAATTTACCAAAAAAAATTTACGTAATCACATTTGGAAAATTTATTTTTTTCCGACTCTTGATCACACTGTTACGTTTAATAAATAAAAATCAATAAAAAACTTTTATTTTATTTATTTAGCTATTTTACGTATACATGGGTAAATTGAGTTGGGTTTTGGGTAAGTTGGGGAGTTACGGAGTTTGTTTTATAGGGTCTATATGACTGATACGTAACTAGAAGAGACGGCAGTTCTCAGATTTATAGTGTTAGGTATTCAAGTTATTTCCCCCTTGGGCCTTTATCCCCACGCCTCTCCTGATACCAAGCCGAGCTTTAGTTAGTCCAGATAGCGTTAGTGTAGCTAAAGCTAGCTGAAGTTAGCACGGAGGGAGAGAGGGGGTCGTTGTAGCCCTTGAGCTATAAATCTTGTTGCCACCCCGATGGTTTTGCGTTAATAGCTCATTCTACAGTGCTGACACCCCTAGACCTCACCCCTAATATTTCTTACACGTGTTAAAATCTCACTATGTTTTAATGTTTTACTTCAACCCAAAGGGTCTGCGGTGAAACAGGGGTCTGGAACATGAAATAAATCTTCAGGGTTTTTTTTTAATGTTTTTTCAAAGAAACACGATAAATTACTAAATTAATGTTACAAAAATTTTACTTAAAACATTAAAATACTTCATATTGTTAACGTAAACATTTTATTTTGTATACATATTTGGATAAAAGTGCGTGTAACTAAAAAAGAGGCAACATCAATACGAACTTATTAAAAAATATGAGAGTTAAAATTTATTTATGCATCCCCTACATAATAATATATGATTAATAGTATCATTAACAATAGTTTATTTAAGTGAAACATAATTTATTACACACATTCCAATAGTTTCTAGTTTTAATATTTCTTTTTTTAAATAAAAAATCTTTCTCCTAATTGCTAATTTGAATTGTCATTTGAACACTAAAAAAAAAAATGGATTTAATACAGCGAAAACATAGTTTTTCGATATCTCTACCGCACTAATTCTGACTTTTCCAACCTATTCTAGCCATCATTCCCAAGAATTGCAGTTAATGAAGGTCATTATTGTCATTAGCAAATGATTCTCAACGTGATTTAATAAATATCATACAAATATTTTTGTGAAATAACCCATTTGAAGGATCAATGTGAAAGGAGTTACCAATATCTCCTATCGTGAGCAACTTCTTCGAGAATAATTCAAAAGGTCAAGATTCACAAAATTACTTTCTAGACCAATTAAAAAATAGAATACTTATATTAAACAAAAATAGTTTGTCAATTTGTGAGGCACACAGCTTCCTCGCGTTGGATTATTGTACGAATGGGCACATGAGTATAAATAAATGTGATTTCAACTAGCATTGAATGTATGGTTATTTCTATACCCTTACCCTATTTATAACCCCCCGGGTTATAAATAACTTAGTTAATTGGCTCCGACTGCAGAAAAGAAGCATTTTTAATCGTTAACAATCCTGGAAAAATAGGATATTTCCCTTTTTTCAAAACATTTTTTCAGCCTTGAGGCCAGAACTACGCAAATGCGGCGTGTATTGAGGTGGAAGAAAGTCGACCTCGAGGATTTTTGAGGTTTCTGTTGTGCAAGGCGAGGGTTTGGTAGAAGAAATCCCCAAGGAAATCCCGGAGGCTTCTTCCTTGAGGATTTCCTGTGTATGACTACCTTAACTTCAGAGTCAGTCTAATCTCAATTATTAGAAAATACTTTCTAGGCAGATTTAATTATTTTCGAAAATATCATAGTAAATACAATGATGTTATTTTAAATGAAGTTAATTACATTAATGAGGATACTTGGTTTCAAGTACTATATGGCCGCTATTTTTTTTTTTTTTTTTTTTATTTATTAAGAAGGCTGATTATAAAACCCTTTTTACTCATGTGGTCAACAACATAAAAGCAAGGTTTAAGTTTATATTTCAAGGTTTTAGTGCAATTAATTCTGAAAATAATGTCCTTTGGAATTTTGCATATAAAAGAACACATTCAGTATATATAAGAAAACGACCGTACAAAATTTGATGGTAAATCTGCACTATTTGGCCCACCTATTTCTGCAATTTTTTTAAACTGTTCCTTTTTTGGGTTTTGAAGATACTTCTCAAAACCCTTATGCCGAGGGTGATGTGTCCGTTCGTCCTTCGCTGGTTCATAGGGCCCGAACCGTTTAAGCTAAAGAGCTGAAACACTGGTGCAACTTTTTGACACAACCACAGGAAAAATTAAACATGCGCAAATCACAAAAATATGGTTAACTCAAAAATTTTTATTTTTAAAATTTTTGAGTGGGGTATCAAATGATAGCTGCTGAAGAGTAGGACACAAATATATATATGCTTTTATAAATTTTGCATTCCTTATAGGTTAAATAAATAAAAATATACCCTAAAAAAAGTCCGCCCTCAACCACTGTGTAACGGCTGATCCATAAATTTCGAAATAATTCATGCTAATACCTTATTGTGGGGCGATGAAAATTCCGGGAGTGAATCCCCAATTTTCAAAAATCACTAATTTTGTGCGCGAAATGTGAAGTGTGCCCAAAATTTTATTTTTTAAAAATTTAAATTATCAGCTGTTCAAATCCAATATGGCGGATAACTCACGTCATGCAAAAAAAATATTTTTTTTTAAATTTTAAGTGGGGTATCAAATGAAAGGTATAAAAGAGTAGATTACAAAAATATATACCACTTAGGGAAAGTGTTGTGCCATGGGAAGAAGGTGCCATTTTGTTAAAAAACATCGAAATTTTGCGTGTCCCCCCCCCCCCCCCTAAAATCGTATTTCCGCTCATACTAAAAATATAGAAAAATATGCAAAATGTGTGGTCTGGTGGGCCATAGAAAAAATAAGATTAGCAATTTGATCTGATTTACTGGGAATCCAAGATGGCGGATAATTCAAGTCACACGAAAATAATTTTTTTTTAATATTTTGTGTGGGGTATCAAATGAAAGTTATTGAAGAGTAGATTACAAAAATATATAACACTTGTAGAAAGCGTTTAATTTTCCCCGCCATTTTGTAAAAAAAAAATCCAAATTTTGCACCCCCCCCCCCCCCCCCCACCCTATTAATTTCATGTTTACAACCCCAACGAAACCCTTTTTACGTGAGACTTCACGCACTACCAATTTTTTTAATCCGTTAAGTGCACCTTCCTAAGTAAAAAAAAAAGGAAGTTTATGGTTAGTCTAGGTTAAGGTTGTACTTTTCGACCTAACATAAGCATAATGTCCCTAAGAAAGTGACACTACGTATTTTTAAAAAAAATAAAAAAAAAAAAATACTCAATATATCAAGATGGTATATAAATCAAAATGGTATTTGTGCACATGAGGAAGATAAACTAATGGGCGCAGAAAGATGGAATTAATATGGGACCAACAATGAACAATGACCACAAGGTCATAATTAGTCCAACGGGGTCCAAACAAATTTCTAGCTTGACATTTCTCATAAGAAATGTTTGCTTTTCAGAACGATTATTTCTTCTGCAGTAACCTCGGAAGCAAGAAATTAATTTACTACAAACGAATATTTTTCTTTTAGAAGTGAAAATGTAAGATAATGATTTAAATTTCCAAAAATTTAATTTCTTAATTAATAAACTTTTTTTATATTATTATTATCCTTGTTTTTTTTATTAAAACAAATAATAAAACTTTCTTTGGAAGAGCAAAGGGTCGTGGACTAACTTTCTCTCATCTCTTATTCCCTCACTTTTAATATAAAGTTTAGTTCTTTTTTTTCGAAATTGAAATTTAGTTTTAGGAAGGAAGATTTCAGGAGAAAAGAAAAGTTCGCTAGGACAAGTGCAACGGTTTTATTTTTAACTTGATATATTACTTTTTTTCCTAACTTTTTAATTATTTTTTTTTCTTCCTTTTCTTTTCAATTAACAATTTTAATTATCTAGTCCAACTTGATACTGTTTTCTTTTGATTTTTTTTTAATTATATCACGTTATTTTTTCATTTAAGGTTTTCACGCTCTGCTACAATAAAAGAGAAATATGACCATAGTTCTTGAAATACTACGTTACAGAAATAAAATTCGTCAGTTCTATAAAATGTTCTTTTCTAGCGTCCAAACCAAATGCGCATCCTGTTTGCAAGGTTTTTATTCTCTTGTATTATTTATATCTACATCAACTATCTATATATATATAAAACTAAGAGTGACAGTGACTGACTGATCAAAAATTCTCCTACTTCCCATTGACATAGAGATTTGAAATTTGGTACATATATAGAGTGTACCATAAATAGAAAAGTGCGGCCATTTTGATTTCGATATATGTCCGCCATATTGAATTATAGCTGCCATCTTGGATTTATTCATCAGTAATTCCCCTACTTCCCATTGACATAGAGGTTTGAAATTTATTACATAGATACAGTGTACCATAAATAGATAAGTGCGGCCATTTTGAGTTCGATGTATGGCCACCATATTGAATTATAGCCGCCATCTTGGATTTATTCACATTCTATTATCTCAGCTTCCAGTGGACCTAAAGATCTAAAATTTGGTACATAGACTTGTGGTAGCTAAAGACGAAAATTAAAGGTACTTTCACTTCAACATATGGTCGCCATATTGAATTACAACCACCATCTTGGATTTAATAACACTATTATTTCAGCTTCCAGTGGACCAAGGGATCTGAAATTTGGTACATAGACCTATGGTAGCTAAAGAAGAAAATTAAAGGTACTTTCACTTCAACATATGGCCGCCATCTTGGATTTAATCAGATACTATTATCTTAGCTTCCAGTGGATTTAAAGATCTTAAATTTGTTGCATAGACTTATTGTAACTAAAATTGAATGTAGAATAAAATAGAATAATTGAAAATGCATAAAGAAATAATATAACCTACTTTTACTAAAAAACGAAATTATGTAACAATAAAGATATATTAATAATATTGTTTTAATTATTATTTACACTTCTATCCTTACATTTTAACTTCTAGACGGATAAGGTGCGCTTCGCGCACCTAGTTTAGAATATAGTAACCAATAATGCTCAACTAATTATAAAAAAATAATAATTTTAACATTTTGTTTGAAAGAGAAAATCCTTCAATAGTCTAATGGGTAGTTTAAAATAAACCTTTAAGTTTCATAATTTTAATTCTTGGCAATATTTCAACCCCTTCTTGGGTCATTATCTAGCTTTTCTTAAATCCCTGAATTACTCAACAGTTTTATTCTATTATAATTCTGTTATTATATCAGCTTTTAATTTGGAATTCTACTTTTAGTTTTTGATATGTTTGTTGGCTAAACTGTAGTCTTCCTGAAAACGTCTTCCGCGTTTTTGTGGGATTGTTTAATTTGGATTCACGCTACGCAGACATGTTCGCAATTGTGTTTTGTGTAATAGAATATTAAACTATACAAAAAAATGTGTGGTTTTATTAATAAACTATGTATGTAACAAATTCCCTATCTACTAATTATTCATAACAGTTTCTACAAATGTGTACTACTCATTATTGTCACATTTTTCAAGATTATTTTAAAGCAATTAATTAACAAGTCTTACTAATTTAGAGTTTATAAAAGTAAAAAAGTTGCCTATCAAAGTAGTGATATCCTAACTTTTTTGGGAGGGGCACAGGAAATTGCGGATAGGCTTTTTCTGAACGGTATTTTATAATATTTATAACATATATAAGAAACACATTATGAACTCATAACGAGGTTTGAAGAAAAGCCAATGAAGAGACGAAATATCACACTTTTTCAAAATTAAAAAAAAAATAAAAAAATAAAAAATAAAAATAAAAATAACAGTCCGAGACAACTCAGACAAACTTTTTCTTTAAAATTACTTAGCCCAGTGTTTTTCTTTTATTAGTTTTCGTGTTTTCGTAGGTACATTTAATTATTATTGAACAATTCATCAAAATGAATCATAAAAATAACTTCTCCTCGGCGAGGAATCGATCCCAGCCTCTTTCCGCCCACGTGTAAAGCTGTTTTCACAGGAACCTTTTCCTGAAAACGGCTTATATCGTTAGATTTGTATTTAAATGGACTACATTTTAGAATTTTTTAATAAAAATCGTCGAAACTACCATCGAGAAATCTTTTGTTTCACGTTTTTACATAGTGTTTGGTGAGTAGCGCCCCCAAATTTGGAGCTTAATTTTACCTTGGGGTTTGATTTTTCTAAATATTTTGATTTATGCCAAAATTCGTCAAAATCGGCTCAGTAGTTTAGGCTCCGAGCGTTTGCACAGACAGACAACAGACGAAAGATGACAGACATACATTTAAAAAAAACACTTTTTGGATTCAGAGGACCTCAATACGTGTAAATCCCTCAATATCTCAAAATCGAATTTTTGCGCCATCACAATACTTTTTCTTTATAAGAGAAAGTAAAAAATGTACCAATTTTTCACCCCTAAAATAGTATAAATAATATTTATAATTTTGATTCACCAACAATGTACTTTATGTTGAATGAATAATTATGATCTCTCAATTAAATGAACATTATTGTTAGTGTAAAAATCAAGGATATAATTTATATACATATTTGTAAAAGTTAAATGTTTCCATTATTTAACTAAGTTTATTTTATATATTAATAATTTTATGTATGAAATTTGATTAAAGAATTTTTGTTTCATTAATTATTTACTAATAAATAAAAAAAAAATATTTTTAATAATTAGTTAAAAATAGTTTATAAGCATAAAAAGACTGGACAATATTTAGGTGTTTGTTGCATAAACTTTTTTAACATATATTTCATTTTCACACAAAAAGCTAATAGAAAACTCTGATTATAAAAGGTTTGTATCTCTAAAACTTTCACTTTTAATTTCACATTATATCCAGATTACACCTTATATACATACAGGGTGGCCCAAGGGAAACAGTTGATTTTTTATTAAGCTATTTTTTAAAGATAATAAAACAAAATGCATATTATTTCATTAGCAAATTAAATTTCATTTTATTTTTGTTATTATTTATTTTATAATTTCATTGCACATTGTCAAGGATACACAACAAGTTAATTTAAATTAAAAAAATTATTGACACGTAATTATAGTTGAAACTAATTACAGATTATTCTATTGTCATTGTAAATACATAATCTGTGCAAGTTTCAGCTTTTAAGGTAGTCAGGAAGTGGGTTTATTTAGGTACAATATTTGGAAACAATCAAATTATTTACACTCCCTGACTGGAAGTATCATGTGCTCGAATATTAAGCATAATGTCAAAAAAAATGTCACGGGTGCAAAATTTAAAGTTATTCTTTAGGAATCAAAGATCTTTAAAGGAATTTATACTTCACAAACAAGTGAAGTTAAATAATAGTCCAGTCGACAGGTATTAAAAATAAGGGTCTACCTTGCAAAAGGTCATAAAAACTTTTTTATTTTTCTTTATTGTATGTACCTAGACATTAGTTAAAACCCAAGTTTTCGACCTCCTAGACCCTGTGCTAACCCAGAGGGGGGGGGGGGGGGGGCCAAAATACACGAAATTTTAGTGTTTCGTCTAGTTTTTTCTTTATAACTCTTTACCTTTATGTCCTGAAAAAAAGTGATCGTATCTTTCTTGTAGAGCACTAGATTTGCAACAGTTTTTATATACCACATTTTTTCCTAAACCCTATACTTTCTGAAATATAGAGCTTCAAGGATGCAATATTATTTTGAAAATATCAAAAATAACATCTTTTCTGAGGACGAAAGAGATCTATTTATGTTATCCCACCCCTCCCAGTAGATATTTTGGGTATATTCTACCTATGGAAGTGCAAATAACCACCACTAACCACAACTAGTAACCAATAATAACCACAACTAACCAACAATAAACTAAATTTTCGGGGTTTTTTGTTCATTCTTTCTTGTAGAGCACTAAATGTGGACCAATTTTTATATTTCAAATTTTTTTTCTAAAACCTATTTTTTCCGAAATATAGAACTTCAAATTTGTAATATTTTTTTGAAAATATCTAAAATAACATCTTTTCTGAGGACGAAAGGGGTCTATGTTTGTTATCCCTCTCCCACACAGTGATTTCTGGGGTATATCCTACCTATGGAGGTACAAATAACCACCACTAACCTCCGCAACTTCGGTTTTAGTTATTAAAAAAAATATTACAAATTTGAAGTTCTATATTTCGGAAAAAATAGGTTTTAGAAAAAAAATTTGAAATATAAAAATTGTTCCCAATTTAGTGCTCTACAAGAAAGGATTAACAAAAAATCCCGAAAATTTAGTTTATTGTAGCTAGGTGGAGGTTAGTATTGGTTACTAGTGGTTAGTAGTAGTAGTTAGTGGTGGTTATTTGCACTTCCATAGGTAGAATATACCCAAAATATCTAATTGGGAGGGGTGGGATAACACAAATAGACCCCTTTCGTCCTCAGAAATGATGTTAATTTTGATATTTTCAAAATAATATTGCATCTTTGAAGTTCTATATTTCGGAAAATATAGGTTTTAGAAAAAAAAATTGAAATATAAAAATTGGTCCAAATTTAGTGCTCTACAAGAAAGAATGAACAAAAAACCCCGAAAATTTAGTTTATTGTAGGTTAGTTGTGGTTAGTATTGGTTACGAGTTGTGGTTAGTGGTGGTTATTTGCACTTCCATAGGTAGAATATACCCAAAATATCTACTGGAAGGGGTGGGATAACACAAATAGACCCCTTTCGTCCTCAGAAAAGATGTTATTTTTGATATTTTCAAAATAATATTGTATCCTTGAAGCTCTATATTTCAGAAAGAATAGGGTTTAGGAAAAAATGTGGTATATAAAAACTGGTTGAAATTTAGTGCTCTACAAGAAAGATACGATCACTTTTTTTCAGGACATATAGGTAAAGAGTTATAAAGAAAATACTAGACGAAACACTAAAATTTCGTGTATTTTGGCCCCCCTCTGGGTTAGCACAGGGTCTAGGAGGTCGAAAACTTGGGTTTTTAACTTATGTCTGTACATACAAGAAAAAAAAAGAAAAAAGTTTTTATGACCTTTTGCAAGGTAAAATGTACTTGTCGACTGGACTATAAACCTTGTGAAAATATTAATTAAACTTCTTTTTGTATCAATCTAATTAATGATAGTCCAGGAGATAGCGAGCACAAAAATGGCAGACTAACATCAAGCTAGAATTTTGTGTATAATTTCAACTCAAAAAATCAATTCAGTTGCATTTTTTTAAAGAAAAAAAAAGTTATCAACCTATCAAGACAAGATCTAAAATATACAAAACAATTCAAATTCCAACTGCATTACAACAAAGAAAACAAAGACATGCTATATACCTAGGACCGAAATATTACAACGAATTGTAACATCTCAAAAAAAATAGTCAACTTAATCAAAAAAATCAAATAGAAAAACTTATCCGATAACATATTCTTTAAAAGCACTAAAAGATTAACTTGTACACAATATTCTAGCTTGATGTTAGTCAAACACCTTTGTGCACGCTATCTTCTGGATTATTATGTCAATAACCTAGGACAAAAAGTCTTGTAGATTATAAAAAATTATTATATTATCAATAAATTTAATTTTATTGTTAACACTGTTTCATTGTTTTCTTCAGCTATATTTTGTTTCTCATGTTGTTTTGGTTTTTTTTTTAAATCTTGATATCGTGATGGTAGTATTCTTATGTCGCGAAAATTCGATTTTGACAGATTTACTCGTTTTAAAATCCCTTAACAAAAAAAAGGCTACTTGGCTTATTAAAATGAAATTTGCTATACATAATCAGAAAAATCATTTCTGAAAAAAAAAAAAAAATATTTAAATCAAATTATAATTATTATTAACTACGGGAAACAGACAGTGAAAAATACACTCCAGCGCCGGGATTTGAACCACGGGCCTCTATATTTCCAGTATAGCGCTCTTCCATCTAAGCTACGCAGGAGAATGATTCTCCTTCATTCTCCTGCGTAGCTTAGATGGAAGAGCGCTATACTGGAAATATAGAGGCCCGTGGTTCAAATCCCGGCGCTGGAGTGTATTTTTCACTGTCTGTTTCCCGTAGTTAATAATAATTATAATTTGATTTAAATTAAAATTTAACTTTCCGTAGTATGAAAACTACCAAAAACTTAAAAATTGAATTTCGAATTGATTGTACAAGGTACAGGTACTAATTGAGTACTTTATAATTATAAGCGTTAATTCTTGGTTTAGTTCTAATGTCATAAATATTGACTGTCTAAATGTATATGAATATTGAAAGCTTGGATTCGGGACTAGTTATTGATTACGGTAGTGAAAAATCATTCTCCTGCGTAGCTTAGATGGAAGAGCGCTATACTGGAAATATAGAGGCCCGTGGTTCAAATCCCGGCGCTGGAGTGTGTTTTTCACTGTCTGTTTCCTGTAGTTAATAATAATTATAATTTGATTTAAATTAAAATTTAACTTTCCGTAGTATGAAAACTACCAAAAACTTAAAAAAAAATAAAAATAAAAAAAATAAAAAAAAAAATAAAAAAAAAAAATAAAAAAAAATATAGAGAACGGTTCCAAAGTTTATTTTAAAATAAATTCTAAAACGTAGTCTATTTAAATTCAAACTAACCGTTTAAGTCATTTTACCGGGAAAATCTATTTTTCGAGACATTAATAAAAATAAATGTGATTTTGTAGAAAAAGTAAAGAAACTATAAATATATTGAACACTTTATATTATGATTCATAGAATTAGAAAACACTTTTAATATGTCAAAAAATGAATCAATTAAATGAAATTTACAATACAGATATTTACTGTATATTTGTGTGATTTTTAATTTAAATTCTAAGAAAAGCCTTTGTCTCATAAAACTTTTTCCACCGATTTGTTTAAGTGTGAAAATTAATTATTCAAAATGTAGAACGATTTATTCACTAACTGTTTGAAGTTACGCATGTAACGTCAAACCACTGAAATCAATTTAAAATAAGAGATATATTTACATTTTGATATGACTTCAGAGAAATCAAAATGTAAATCAGTTTTAAATTGAAAAGACTCATGATTGATATTTGAATCACTAATATTAGGAGTGGGGGTAAATATTATAATCAAAACGTTTAGTAAGTTTCCATACTTTCAATATAAGCTGTGCGGTTGAATGCTAAAATTCTTTACCCTGTATCTTTTGAAAAGAAAGATTTAAATCTGGTGGAGAGAACATAACTTGAGCATAAGTAATAAGTTAAGTAAATATTAATTATTCGACTGAGAGTGGAGTGAATCTGGCTTACATCCGGCTCACAAGTAGAAGCACGAGGATTTAGAGGAGTTTTTATTAATCCTGAGGAGAGAAAAGCGGAGGAGTCGGAAAGTTTCACATGAATATGCAGACGCGTTGAAGCGACGCCGCCTCTAGCTTCACTCATATTAAATCTGAAGCTTGCCTTACCTCGTGGCCCTCGCACGTCAACCACCTTGTTTACCCAACCTAAATACCTTGATGGAACTTCAGCCACAATTATTTTAATAAATGTAAAACAACGGGTATTACATTCTCAAAACACTCATATCAAAATGAATTTGCAATCTTGTCATATATGATGACTTTTCCTGCAATAAGTTAGAAGAACCACTTCAAACAAGAATAGGCTTAACTAGAACGGATATTATATATTGCTTTCAAAAGTATCAAAGCTGCAATAACATGATTTTATAATAGGAGGAAAAAGGTTTTATGTATACAGACATTAGACGTCATAAGAGACACTCACAATAAATGTAGAACCTGGTGATGCGTAAAACTATATTTGACGATAACTATTTCCTGTCCAAAAAATAGAGTTTAGGCATCCAAAGGAGACTATGTCACAGATATTCTGCCCTGCTAAGCGAAAATGTCGAATCTACAGGATTTTTGGAAAAAAAAGTTTTGAGATAATTGACTTTAAACATTTCAAAGTTTAAAGCCTCGTTACTCTCATAGTATTTGTTCAATTTCTTATCAAGTAATATCAATAGATTCAGAATTTTATTTTCTTTAGAGCCATGTTGGTTTTACATAAATTAATAAAATACATTTGTTAGGGCAATAAGATATATTGAAATACCTGTAGATAAGGCTTTTATAAACTAATTATAACGGTTGGGGAGAGTGAAATTCATAAGCCAATTTGCCGTATCTATATTATACTAAGCAAAAATGCCGTAAATGAATCTAAATATATGTACTCACTATTTAAAGGACTTTTTGTTTAATTTATAATTCAGTTACTAAGTAATCAAAATAAGGCTTTTGAGTTTCATTAAATTAGTGACTTATTAATGGATTAATTATCAATTAATAAAATATTAACTGCCATTATAATAATCTATGCTGTATAAAACAGTTAATAAAAAATAGTACAATGAATGATCAAAAAATATTAAAATTTTATGTTAATATCATCATAATGTATGTTTCAAATGATAAAAATTGTTTTTCAATATCAGTGCTAATTTCTATCAAAGATGTTTGTAAGTTCCTCTAGAAATTTTGTCGATTTAAAGGAATAATAAAATCATTTTCGCTGATAATATGTTTTAAAATTCTTCTTTCTTTTCTTGATTATGTTGTTCCTCGTGGTTTTGAATGTCTTTTAGAGCCAGGGAGCCTCTTCTCAAAATATTTTATTTATACTCCGCTGAGGCCCATCAAAATAATTTTTATAAAATATGTCGAACTGCCTCTTCCTTGCTTTGACTTGAACGATGAGATTAACTTTTTTTTTTTACTGCGATAACAAATCGTACCTGCACAAGAAATCGTTTGGCTCCATCTCCTTAACAACACTCTTTTAAATTAAATTACTTCTAAAAAAAACAATAAAACACGTGTCTTTGATAAGACAAAGACACCACCCCTTTCAGTCTTTGGCTAGATACTGCATAAAACATCTAAAAACTATCGGTTACAACAGGGATTATCAGAAGCAAAAATGCCTTATCTCCGAATCAGAAGCGAAAAAGTCGTAACTGTATTATACGAAGCGATAATGTCGTATCTACTGTCAGATACGGCGTTTTCGCTTCTTAATATTCACTTACGGCAATTTCGCTTAGTATATTACCTCTTTTTCACAATGTCGTATCTACGAATCTTTTTGTTTCTCTTATTTAGGACGGAGATACGGCTTCGGGACCATCAAAAACAGCAAACCCCCCCCCCCCCCCCAAAAACCCTAAAAATGACATAACCTCATTTTTGGCAAAAAATGTAGATACGACATTTTCGCTTAGCAGGGCAGTATTCTGGATCCCGACTTTTCGAAACCTGTTGTACAGGATTTATTCTCAAGTGAATTGCTCACGATGATACATATAAAATTGATTCCAACATGAGCAAATCCCTTGAGAACAATCCCAGTTATGAAGTCAGAAGGTCGGGATTCACAAAATCTCTTAGCAGCAGACGTAATTTATATGAAGAATTCAAAAATGTACACTCCAATTTGAAATTTTTAATTATTGAATATATTTAAGTTGGGTGGCCTGGGGGAAAAAAGTGCTGTTGCCTTCTAGTGGGTTGGATGAATTCAAACTTCACTTTACATGGTACACCCCCAAGTTTATCCCAATTGTATCTCAAACCATTCTAAATTTAAGAGGGGAGGGGGACTTTTGGACCACCTTTTATACTGAAGTCTTTGTAGTTTAATATACTATTATAATGCTAAAATGAATGTGACTTTAGTAATTAACTTCTAGTATATCATAATATTAAAGTGAAATCAATGCGTTATTGCATTCATACAGAATAGGCTGAGTCATAACACTGATTACACTAACATTTATAAAGTCGATGTTAATTAATAGAGTTAATTTTGTTTGTTAATTAGTTTTCTGATTCATCAAATTTTTATTTGGTTTTTATTTTCTTGGTTCATCTACATTTTCCAGTTAGTTTAATACTCGATAAGTATGCTAATCAATATTCACTGACGATCAAAAAAGAAGTAAAGAAGGGGGTAAAGAGAGAGAAAAAAAGTTATGAAAATGAAAAATTGATACGCTACATCAACCGAACAAAAAGTAGTAGCAGGAAAAAACCAGGTGTATTACCCCCTTTTCTTTCACTAAAAAACCTCTGTTACACAAAAAATGCTTAAAGGTTTCCCTGATCCTGATGGTTATATCGTAGAAGGTTATACTGTAAGGGATAGGAAGGGGTGCCAATACTCTTCCTTTCAACTGGATACTCTTCTCATACCCCTTCAGGGCTTTTCGGGAATCCATCAATGTTGGAACGTAGCGGCATCGAATCTTTTAGGTAGAGAGAGATAGAAACTTCCACGTTGGGAAGAGTGAAAAAAGATCCGACCAGAAGAAAGAAGATAGGAGAAACCCAAGGTTTGGCCCCTCATCAACTGCCGTTATCTCGTGAGGCAATCTGGAGCCACCAGCCTGTACTAAAGAACCAAACCCTTGCACCGATTTCCCCCCTTCCCTCTGCTTTTTTTAAGGCGCACTCTTTCTTCTTATCACCTTCACCTTCCTGCCAATGAGAAAATCAATCGGTTAACTCCTCTCTTTTCTTGAGTATCTTCTATTTCAAGAGTTTTTTCAAGCGGGACGTGTTAAAATAGAGCATTTTTCTTTTGTACTCGGAGTCAAAGGCTTCCTCCCTTCTCAAAGGGTTAACGAACGAGCAGGCTGATAATCCTCACTCCTGATTTCTATTTTTTATTTAATTTTACCAATTGCCTCATTATGTAATCTTGACTTCTGAACAAAGAAAACAATTTTTGTACAACTAGACTAAACGCGAATCAAATTCTTATATTATATTTCCTTTTGTGAACTGCAGGGTTATTCGTTTTACTATTGCTTCCGAGCTTATCGAAGGTAACGGAATTGTTCTGATGAACAAAATTTTGTCAAGACGGAAATCCGTTTCACTCATCAGGGAAAATTTTTGGTTAACTGTCTGTCTGTCGCTCAATATTTACGAACCATCATATCTTATAAACTACTCGTATGATTTTAATGAAAGTTGAATAGTAGTAGGATACAATTAGCCCATTGTCGGTCCCATATAAGTTTCACCTTCTGCGACCATTAGTTTCTAATCCACATTTTCCACATAATTATACATTTATTTACACCTACATCTTCAAAACTACTCATCTGATTTTTAATAAAATTTGTATGGTTTGTTAAAAGTAAACTGCTGATAGCTCTAGATTTATATCAACCATCTGTGCTCTTTAAATTTTGCTAAAATGATACTTTAATACATGACTTTACTTTACTTGATACTTTAATTCCTGACTGTTTTATTTTTCTACATGAAGAGTTCCAGTTTACAATTAGACGTTTTATGCGTTTCAGTTTGTTGTTAGTTGTGTCAGTCCAAATTTGTTGCGTATATCCTTAATTTTGGATTTTGCATAGTTGTCAAAGTCTCTAGGTGTAATTTTCGTATATTTGGATAGTCCGTCAGTTTTTGCTTGTTTCACCAATAAAATGTCCGCTCTGCAAAATAATGTTGTTGTTGTTGTAGTCGACCAAAAATCAGAATTGAGGTTTTAATTAGAGGCTTTTCTGGTCCTTTTATTGACAAGAGTTGGAGTGGAAGGTTTTAATTGGTGAGACAACAAGTATTGCTGTTGCCAGTAAAAGTCTAACCACAATGACTAGTCTGTACTTTTAATGATCACGTCTATGTGGTCAGAGAGGTAAGTCGAGTATGGACAGGAAAAATATTACGAATCCTATGGTCTTAATTAACTACAAGCGGAAACAGTACGAATCCTATGACCCTAAAGCCAAAGAGTACACGAAATCAGTAAGGATCCTGTGGTGTTGTTATTATAGCTATTTATTTACCTAGAGCAGTAAGGGCGTTATTGCAGGTCGAGGGCGAAGTTTAAAAGCACGAGTGCGTTTAACGCCAGAGACCTGTCATGTCGCTTACTGCTCGTAGTGCGTACACTATTTTATCGCCCACCACATGTAAACTAATTACTAAACATGCAAACTATTTTGCCGAATTCTTCAAAACAATAAATGCATATTAAGGTTACATCAAGGTTACATCAGTACCTAAACAAACCGCAGTTATAAAAATATTGATTGTTACTAATTGAACAGCTGATGCTGAGAACTACTAGCGCTTCCTGCACGCCGTGGCCCAGCAAGGAAGCGGCCGCTTCTCGAACTACTAGCGGCCCTGTAAAGATAAAGCATGCATTTTTACAGGCCCCAGGGCTGTAAAATGGAACTTTACCGACCACTCAGGATATGAATGTTTACAAGTGGAGGGCGATAAAATAATTTACTAAGGCCACGTTAAACATGGAAACAACAAGTCTGAAGAATTTCCTAGAGGAATATTACCTTGAACTTACTTTGACAGCTCTTATTTAAAAGAGAAGCCACTGAATTGCTGAACAATGCCACAGTGCAAGTCTAACGATAATTAACTCACTAAATCGTAGAAATAAACAACTTAGTTGTTACATAATGGAAAACCAAGCTAAAATATTCAAACATATAAAAGTTACAGTATTTACTTACATTGTCGAGTTTAGAGTTAACATACTTCATCATATAATTATCAACTCCAAAAGCTCAAGAACGGGTAAAAAAAAACAAAATATCGCACTTATAAGTTAAAATGTTTTAAAAATGAACTTTAGAACAAATAAAGGTCCTTTAAATCCGAGGATTTATTTATAACAGAGTTGTTTTAAGTCTGAGAAAATGTTAAAAGGTGAATTTATAACTGTCTCTTTTTTTTATATTTAAACGTAGTTTTATAAATCTCGCACTTTCATTAGTCATGCATTTTTATTAATGATTTTCACCCTTTCTTTTATTTTTGTAAGAAAGATTGCGGGGGATATAACTTCATTTTTTGTTATCTTTAAGAATATAAGGTAACAGAAATTTCTGGGTTGTAAAAGCTTCAAAATCAAGGAGTGGCTCATTATTCAAAGTCTGATTTTGTGAAATTTCAGCTTATGTACTTTTTTTTTATAAAAGGTAAACTTCCCCTCCACTTCAAAACAATCCCCCTTCATCTATCCCCTTGAAAATTAATATTTCACTTTTAAATAAAAAGGAGGAAAAAAGTTTATTGTTTATTTCTTTTTTTTTTCTCTTATCCAAGAATTGAATACTTTTCTCTCAGGTAAAAGTTAAAGGAATTCCTGACGGAGATTCCACCGTAAAATTAAATTTGTCCTAGAAATTCAAGGAATAAAGACTTTCCTTCTTCAAGAAGGGCTGCCGTCATAAAAAGAGAAATGATGGTTTTCGGTTCAGCTTATAAAACATTTCCATCATTTTGGTAAATGATACCCTTTTCTATTCCCATATCTTGGCAAATGCAATGAATTGAATATACAAATTATTTACTTTGATTAATGATTCAGAACGTAACTTAAAGCACAGCTGTTTTGATTAATATGCCAAATTTAAACTTCGATTAAAAGAAAAAAAATAAATTACACTAAATCCTGGAAACATGCAACATTTCACTACTATATATATATATATTTGAGGATTATTACCACAATTTATTTAGTTAATATATGAAGAGATTCTTACAGTCGATACTGGCTTAATCTGAGGATCACTGGACCGGGGTTTCTGCCATATGCCATCATCCGAAAAATATAGAACTTTAAGAGTTGAATTGAACTCATGAAGTTTGAGAGGGAGAGGTAAAAGGATATGTGTAAAAAGATGTGTGATTAAGAAAAAAAGGTAAGATAATGTAATAAAGGGAAGAGGGGGAAGATAAACAGGTAATGTAATGAAGAGGAGAGTTTGCGCAGAGAAAATGTGATGTAACATATTTTACAATAGGACAGAGTCTAACTACGCCAACGACTTACGTACACACGGACATAAACCAATTACAATTGACAAATTAATGATATTATTGAACAAAGAACAGAGAAGACTTAGACTGTACTTGCTTGAAAACAAAACCCAACTTCAACTGACATACAAAACAAAAGACTAAACTTAATAATAATAATCGTTATTTGCATATGGAAACAAAATTTACCTACAAAGGGGTGTACAATTGTACATATAATTGTAAATACAGAGAGAAAAAAACTACAACAAAACAACAAAACAAATTGGAAATAAAAATACTAACACTTCACAAATATAGTAATAAATCATATAAAAACAAAAATAAATATAAGTTAATAATTATTATTTTATTTATTTATTTAATTAATTCTTTTGTTTAAATTATTTGAAGCTAATAGGAATGCATAAGATTACATAGTAAACATAGGAGATATCTGTGGGAAGTTAAAGATATAGAGCTACATAAAAAGGAGTGGAAATAAAAGAAAAATAGATGAGTTAGGATATCATTCTACGTCGGATGGACAAAGCTGCAGAGATAAATGTAGATACGCTGCTTTTAGTTCATCAGGGTCCAAAAGTAGATCTGCGAGAGAGAGGATCAAATAAGGTAGGAAATAGATTTTTTTAGGGGCAGAGTATGCTGAACAGGAAAGAAGGAAGTGTTGCAGGAATTCTAAGTCATTTAGGCAAGGACAAACTAAATTGACAAAATAGTGATGTAACATATATAATAGGACAGAGTCTAACTACGCCAACGACCTTCGAACAAAAGGGCATGAACCAATTACAATTGACAAATTAATGATATTATTGAACAAAGAACAGAAAGTACCAAGGCTCAGCATGCTTGAAAACAAAACCCAACTTCAACTGACATACAAAACAAAAGACTAAACTTTTCTACTATAATCCTTTCTTCACATGATAATTCAATCTTTCAGACTCTTCCCTTCATTATATCAACTTTTTCCCTTTGCACACTCTTCCCATTATTACATCACCTTACCTGACATCAGACACACGTCTTAACAGGTTTTCTCTATAATCACACATTTGTGTCTACATATTCTTCTACCTCTTCATCCAAATTTTCACTCTCTCATGTAGACTTTACGAGTTCAATTCGCCACCCAGTGCTCAAAATTGTTTTGCTGATGGTGGCGTATAGCCGGAACCGGTCCATTGATCCTAAGGTCAAGCCAGTATCTTTTTATAATATATTTATATATACTTACACACATTATTATTTTTAACCTTTTTTTGGACTCTAGCACCTTGAAATGTATAAATCTATAAAAATCTCACATAGCATTTTCTCCTGACACTTCCTCTTACGTATAATGCTTTTAGAATAGAAGTGAAAAGAATAGCACCATCAAATATAAGCGAATGGTCTTTTTCTGTACTATGATTATTGTTTGTACACTAAAAGGTATAGCAGAAAAACATCTACAACTTTTAGATGGTGGCTGTTCTACAGACAAGAATACACTTTTATCATTTCTCTTTAGAACTAAAAATTACTCTTCTTTAGCCTTCGCTTTCCCTAATTATAATCAAGGACATTCTTGTCTGAGCTGTCCCGAGGCGTCAGTAGATTAGACTTTGTCTTTTTAGTTTGTTTTCTTTCATTGTTATTTTCCCTTTTGCTTTCGTTACTAGTTTTAATGAAGACACTTCATTTCTCTAGAGTTTAGCAAACTTATTTCTATGGTCATCCCTGTCATAGTACTGAGTAAAAAAAAATCTTAAAAAAGTGGACGACAGTTGCAAACCAAAAATAATAGGTAATGTCCCAAACAAGATAGAAAATACCCTCACGAATCAAAATTTAACGCACTTCTTAACAGATATTAGATTGGTACTCTATTACCCCCTCCCCCCACCCCAAGCTCCCCCCCCCCCCCCCAAAAAAAAAAATAGACAAGAACCTTACAACAACCAAGGAAATATGTAACGCAGAAGGTAGAGCGACGAAGAAGACGACGATGTTGCTGAGAAAAATCTTAGATGAGAACGTAAGATAATAATCGATTTTGAATTTTAAAATAGATCAATAAAAAGCAGAAAACCATGGAGATTAAGTTAAAACTCAGATTCCAAGAAACAATTACTATATCTCACTCCAGTTGTTCCAAAAAAATTTAAAATCTTAGTTAACAGTTTTACCCAATACAAATGAAAAATATTCCGCAAACAAGTTGGTAGAGATTTTAAGAATATTCTACACACATGATAGTTACATTTACTAAATGTCTCAAAGCACAAGCAGAAACAGAGACAATTATTGGCTTAAATGATGGATTGTAAATAAACCTTTTGACGGTTGGATTATTTTCATTAGTAAATAAAATTATTTATTGATCTAGAAAGAATGTGAGTTGTAAACTTATTATAGCTGTATAAAAATATTTCTAAAAGCATCAACTTATGCTCAGATAAGAATGAACTGACCAACCCTTGGCTTATGCTTCACGACAAAGAGGCTATAAGAATATACTGTAACTAAAAATATTGTTTCTCTACTTACTACTAATTTACTACATTTAGTAAATTACTGCAATAGTAAGGCTGGACCTACCTACGCTGGGTTACTGCTACTTTATCATTTGGATGCCTTTTTCGAGAAGGTGAAAGTGGTAGCTACCAAAAATACCACCAGGCTGGTGCATTACCATTATTCACCTTTGGACTAGCAACAACTCTAGTTTCTGACAATGAACCACAATTTATGGGTACATATTTCAACATTGACTTTAAATAAACTACACAAAATTACAACACATTTATATTTAAAAGTATATTTTAACAGATAAAAATAGCATTTAATTTATAAATAATCTATAAATCGCGTGCTATTTCATAAATTTTAATGATTTTATGCATTTACAGCCAATTATTGTCAAATTTATTTAATTTTCCCCATTCTGCCAAAATTGTTTCGATTATTTACCGAAATTTGAGTATCAATTTAGCGTAAATTAAAGATCGCAGACGGTTGAAATCAATCTGGGGCTATCTGTGGGCTACTATCGAAAAACCATGATTACGTTTGAAGATATGGGTTAAATAAATTTATTATTTATTATGTTTTTGAGCATGTGAAAGAGAAGCAAATGGGCGCAGAAGGGGTTCAAAATTATATTGGACAAAAAAAGGGCTAATTATAACCTAACATTCAAATTCAAATAGTAGCATTTAAGGTTATGTTGGTTTGCAAAAATTAAGCGACAGGCCGAAAGGCAAAACCAAAAATTTGGACTAATGACAGAAACGGATTATTGTCTTGGGAATTTTGAAATCAGAGACATAACATTTTTCCATTTTTCGGAACGATCAAGATAATAAAATCAATAAAATGCAATAATAAGTAATTTTTTATTGCAACTTTACTTTTTTTTAAGTAAATTTATTTCAACGAAAAAATTTACCACTTCAATTTAAAAATATCCCTTCTTATATTTTGTCCCGAATTATACATTTATAATATTTCTTGAAGAAAGAATGTAAAATAACTGCGACATCAAATAGGAAAAATTTAAATCAATTTCATTTATCATGTAGTTAATTTACAAAATGAACCAGATTCGTTCTTAAGAGCAATAATCCCAAAGTTTAAATAAATTAAATACTAACAAAAGGAATAAGGATTTCTCTTAGTCATGGAGAAATCCCTAAAATGATACGAAAATATGAGCTAGCGAAATATCAAGTATTAAAAGGAGGCCTTGTGAATTTTTAACCCCCTAAGCTTTACATTTCCTCCGAATCTGGGATCAATTCAGGGGAGGTTGGTTAGGAATTTATTTTAGTACAATTTAAATACCTTTTTCGGTGTAACGCAACTGCGTGCAGGATTTAGGTGCGCAACAATTAACATAACGGTACCAGGAAATTGCGTAGGATTTTGAATTTTACTCCGAAATGTAGTAGGGAAAGTATAGAAGAGTGGGGACCCATACCTAAATATTTGGGTTTACAGGATTTTAAAGGCAGAGGCTTTTGATGCGAAATCCTAGCTAGGGATTTTGAAGCGACGAGATTAATGAAACGTGGCTCTGCATTCAGCAAGTATGATGAGCTACTCGAGTTAATTGCATTTCGCGATATTTCCACAGCCAACATTTTCTCCACACATATTTTTAACCAGAAACACTCTTGAAGCTTCTAAACAATTTTTTTTTTCTACATATTTTTTTTTATTTTTCATTAGATAAAAGAGAAAAACATCAGTTGTAAATTCATCTTTTACGGGAGAACACGGGAAAAAAATCTAGCGGACTGTAATGTTTATTAATGTCACTCCATTTTTTCCCACACGATACAGTATAACTATATACATATAAATATATTTCTTAACCACAGTCGTATGATAAAAGAATGATGATATAAAAACTTTAAATATTATATTTCTAATCTCAAATGTTATACATATTTTGATTTTGTTCCTTAGAGGTAAACTAAATAATAAATCCCAGGAAAGTAATTGCATCCATACTACTTACCTACTTACTTTTAAGGCCCCCTTATTTTTACTACTTATCCATACTTTTTAAGGTTTCGATGATTATTAAGCTGGTAATTAAATTTTAATTTAAATCAAATTATAATTATTAACAACTACGGGAAACAGACAGAGAAAAATACACTCCAGCGCTGGGATTTGAACCACAGGCCTCTATATATGTATTTTTCTCTGTCTGTTTCCCGTAGTTGTTAATAATTATAATTTGATTTAAATTAAAATTTAATAAATGATTGAAAACTATATATAGGTATATATTTTCTTGGGGTCTGGTTAGGGTTACAATGAATAAACTCCTCCTTTTCTTAAAAAAACAGCTATATTTAAACTGCTAGAGATTATGTCCTAGGAATATTACCAGCCTGAGGAAGCCCTTAGTTAGGGCGAAATATAGCTGTTTTTTTAAGAAAAGGAGGAGTTTATTCATTGTAACCCTAACCAGACCCCAAGAAAATATATACCTATATATAGTTTTCAATCATTTAGCAATTTGAAAAAGGGTTCACCATTAAGAAAAAAGAGAAGAGAAAAAATTTAAAATTTAATCTTTCCGTAGTATGAATACTACCGAAATCGTAAAATATGAATTTCTAATTGATTGTACTAAGTACAGGTACTGATTGGGTACTTTATAATTATAAGCGTTATTTCTCGATCTAGTTCTTTGTCATTAATGTTGACTTCTCAGATTTGTGGAAAATTGAAAGCTTAAATTCGGGACAAGGTATCATTAACGTCAGAGAAATTCATTCTCCTGCGTAGCTTAGTTGGTAGAGCGCTATACCGGAAATATAGAGGCCTTGGTTCAAATCGCAGCGCTGGAGTGTATTTTTCTCTGTCTGTTTCCTGTAGTTGTTAATAATTATAATTTGATTTAAATTAAAATTTAATCTTTCCGTAGTATGAATACTACCGAAATCGCAAAACTGATAATTAATATGAAATAACACTACTTTGTTTCTCCATTCTGATCTAAAAAAATATATATATATGTATACAAATTTAGGCGGTAGCCCCCCCCCCCCCCCCAAAAAAAAAAAAAAAAATAAAATTAAGGGTACCTTGTTCAACCCTCCGAATATTTCCATCGCCCTATAATAAGGTATTTGCATAAATTAATTCAAAATTGTTTGTGTGGGGAGGGGGGTATATTATCTTATAAATCCAAATATATATATTTTTAACCTACTCTTCATTTGATAATCATCATTTGGGCGCACTGAGGAAGAATGCAAAATTTAAAAGAGCATATATTTATACAGGGTGGGCCAAAAAAAACCCGTAATTTTTTGAACACTTATAGCTCAGCTTCTGTAATAGATAGATGGGGTTTGCGGGGTCTGAAAGCTACATTCTTCTTCTTTAAATTTCATATGAAATTGGGTTTTAAAAAAGTCTTTGTCCGGGTAGTAATCGTTATCGGTATTATAGTTTTGATAGAATATATTACCATATGGTTAAGGGAAGGGGGTCTTTGTAGGTAAGTGGGAGAAGTCCCTCAGTGTTATAACAAACATTGAAGATGTGTTAAGCACAATGTTGCTTGAAATTGAAGATCAAATGCTAAATTACACGTTTATGCAAGATGGTGCCCCGTCCCATCGCTCCTTGCAAACAATTCAATGCTTGCAAGAGAATTGCCCAGACTTCAGACAACATTGTGCTTAACACATCTTCAATGTTTGTTATAACCCTGAGGGATTCCTCCCACTTACCTACAAAGACCCCCCCCCCCTTCACGTTATGGTAATTTATTGTATCAAAACTATAATACCAGATAACAATTACTACCCGGACAACGACTTTTTTTAAGACCCTACTTCAAACCGTCATTGCATGGTTTTCACCCAATATATTTTTAAGTTATAGATAAGAAATTTATAAAGAAAATGAATGTAGTTTTCAAACCCCATGTCTCTATAAATTACAGAAGCTGAGCTATAAAGTGTTCAAAAAAGTGCGTTTTTTTGGCCCACCCTGGTATATTTATGACCTACTCATCAGCAGCTTTCAGTTCGAGAGATATGAACCAAAGAGGGACAGTCAGACAGACACATCATCATCCTTGGAATAAGGGTTTCTAGAAGGATCTTTGAAACCCTAAAAGAAAGGAATTTATTCATAACAAATACACTAGCAACCTAGAACACTAAAAAAAAGTGTTTTCCATTGTCCATTATAACAATAGCAAGTTATTAAAAAAAAAAAACTTTTGACCTGAGGAAAAAAATGTAAAAGAGAGGAAACAAAAAAATCCACCACAGATCTCTTTATTTTCTTTTAAAAATGTTCAACTTTTGTTTCTAAAAAAAAAAAAGAAACAGATGGTTGTGAAATATCAAACACCATTTTGTCTAGTTTAACAGTTGAAATGAAAAAACAATAATGGAGCGAGTTGTGAGTCCACAGAGTGGTTTGATAGGAATCTGCTCTTTATTTATCTTGTCTATCTCCGGCTGCACACACATACCTCACCCTATTCAAACAAGAGTCAATAAAACAATCAAATTTCTTTTGTGTCATTCATATCACTTAGCCAAATGAAACTTTTAGAATACGTTCATACAAATATAGAATGGAAGAGAGACTTAGTTATTTAACATACTTTTTTTCCTTTTCATGTAAACCTTCTATTTCAGACTTTTCTGAAGAGTTATATACGTCTCCTATGTTATATACTTGTCCTATGTTATATACAAAAATAAGTTGTATGTATGATGTGAACAGACACCAGTCTTCGAACTAAAATAAATTAAATACTTGCAATAGAGACTTTTTATTGTCTTTTCTTAGTAAAACACGAAATAATATGAAAGCGGCAATGCTCTGTGCTTTTCATAAATATAACCCTTAAAAATATCTTAAAATGGTGATTTGCAGTTAGCATTGATAAGCCTATTTCTTATGTTGCGTCCACACCGGACGCGCATCGTGTTTGCAAACCGGGATGCGCGTCCGGTGTGGACGGCACTGATGGATAAATATATAGATCACATAAAAAAGTTCAAAAAAGAGTCATACTATTTATTTAAATAAGTATATTGTTTCCAAACTTATTAATAAAGACACACCTAAGGGCCTAAGCCTCCTAAGGGCCCGCGTAAGACCAAACATTACATTGATATTTATCTTTTTCCACCAAAAGAACAGATTTCTATTTGTATCGAATTTCTATATGTTATGGCGTTTTATTTTTGTAGAAATTATAATCTAAAATCAGGATGATTAAGGAAACAAAAAAATACGTGTGGTGTCGCGGGACACCAGGTAGAAACGAAGTTCCTTACATTTTTCATTAAATATAAAATCACACTGCTAAGTACGTATACGTTGCTAACTACTCGTTCCAATAAATATTTTTGACTTAATTAGAAAATTATTATTAGTAAAATTATTACATAAAACTTATCACGAAAATCCCTTGATCCGCTTGTGAGCAATATTATTTTATTACATCAATTTATACTTATATATTTACAGTTTTACTGGTTAATAATTTAACACAGTTGACACTGCCAATTTCTGTCGATTCTATTGGTGCACTTTCCATTTTGAATAATATACGAATACTTTTCTCAATGATAGAAACAATAATTGAAAAAATGCGTTGGTTTGAGGGTAAATAGCGAGTTTGACAGGAAGAAGGAATAAGAGAAAGAGATTATAGTGAGAGAGAGATGGAAAGATAGAAGAGTTGGGATTGCGCACGAAAGGATACCAAACTAAGTATAGTAGAGGAGGAATCATTCTACATTCTTATATATCACGTCACTGTAAAAAAACTGCTGCTTGTATCAGGTTGAAATTTTACATGCCTGTTTCAATTGTACTTTAGACGTTTAAACGATGTGTATGAAGTTATTAAAATTTGTGTATAAGTTATTAAAATCGTTACTTTAGAACGTAAGATATCGGTAAAAACGTTGTTTTCTTTATTTAAAACGTTTAGGTCCGCTTTAATAAATTTAGCGATCTTTATCACTTCATAGCAGAGTCGGTGTTCGTTTTACTAAAACAAATTATTTATAAAATAGCCCAGGCAAATTAAACATATGCTTCCCGAAAAATCGTCCAAAGCTGGAAAGTGTTTTAATACCTTCTGGGGGTCTCCGTGAAGGCATGGAGAAACAGGGCATGCTTCCTCATGTCTTCAGGCACCCGGCAATTGCTTGGACTGTAAACGACAGTTTGCTGGTTCTGCTTCCCGTGTTTGTTGAGGAATACGTTGGAGATGGCTCTTCAAAAGACAGCAACATGAAACGTAAGCATGACCGACAGATTGGTGTCCTCTCCCAATATGAAGACATTGCCTCCCTCTATAGACCTCTCCAGTGCAGTGCTCACAATCAATCTGCATCTTCCAAGGCTTGTTTCACGTGAATGCCCTCGTGAGGCCACATGAGTTTGGTATAAATGGCCCAACTTCAGAAATCAATTGCGGCTAAACGGTTGGCCCAATTTTGACGGACTATTCGACGCTAAATTTGATACTTATTAAAGAAGCTAGAAGTAACATTTTCTGTAGGATGCGTTGTTTAGGAGTTGTAAGCGAAAAACTAAACAAAGAATCAACTTTTTTACCAAGTTGGTAAAATAAGCCCAAATTTGAAAACCGATTGCGGCTAAACGTCTGGGCTGATTTTGACGAAATTAAAAACCATTCGACGCAGAATTTAATACTTATTAAATTTGCTAAGCTTAATATTTTCTGTAGAATGTGTCGTTTAGGAGTTATAAGCGAAACACTGAAAAAAGTGCGAACATTTCGTGGTTTATTGACTCCCAAAACTTAAGCAGCAGTCAGAATCCGTCGCAAACACACAGCACTCTTATTTGGGACCCCCAGAAGGTATTAAAACACTTTCCAGCTTTGGACGATTTTTCGGGAAGCACGGCCTTTTTTGGTCTAATTTGCCTGGGCTAAAAGTTGTTTGTCTCATTAAATAGATAAAGTTAGAATTTTTTCCCGTCCTATAATTACAATTTTAAATTTGAAGCTTACGCGAGCGTTGCGCGTGAACGCTTGGGCGGATAACGTTGTCCAACGAACCTGTCCTGGGCATTGGTAAAATAAACATGTGTACCAAATTTCAACTAAGTCGGTCAACTTTTACACAAGTTATCGTATTTTGTGACGGTGATTTTGGTCGTTTTATTTTGGATTCACTCCCGGGCACCAGAACGTGCCATAAAGAACTTCGTTCCAAAAATTTGACATTCAGAATTTTCGTCTCCTTTTTTTAATAACTCACAAATCACAAATGATAATAAATAAGTCGGCGCTTATACCGCGTTTTGATAGAACCATTTTTCTAGAAGTTAAATGCAAGTGATATATAGTTATAATACTTGATGATGTTCTCCCTACCATATCAAACTAACGAATGTGCATATCGGTACTTTTCAGGAGAGCCAAAAAACTCCTATAACAATGAATACAAAATCAGCTTATTGCCAAATGGAGAAACATTTTTAATATATTGTTTAATCCTTTTTAGGATTATATAAAGCTTTAGCCATTAACTGTTTTTTTACCGACCAAAAATAGGAGTTTTTTGGCTCTCCTGAAAAGTACCGATTTTCACATTCGTTAGTTTGATATGGTAGGGACGATGTAGTATATAAGAAAATAATGAAGAATAACTGGGGACAAGGACAAACGCTTGCAAACACCTGTTTGTCTAGAATGCGCCTCGATGTGAACGTCGTTTTTGCGGTTGTTTGCAAACCCTTTTTGAGAATGCACGTTTGGTGTGTACGAGGCAATAGGTCAACAATATTTATGATAAAATCACATTAATAAATAATTATAGGTAAATTCCTTTCACGGGCCCTTGAAATTAAAAAACAATTAAATAAATGACTAAATAAAAACAGTTATCCCGAAATCTATTTTCAGAGACTTCTATGATATGATAGCTCCGAAAGATGAAACATTGGTCATAGAAAACCAACTTAACAAACTTTCTCATGTACAAAATCATTGGCCCTGAAATACCTTCACTATATTCTAAATAATTATTTCATATTGCTTCAGAGCTGTCTGAAGATTATGGAAGTATTGCTACCAATTTTTTTTCTAACCAAAATAAATATTTTATCAAGGAATAACTTAGTCTTGTCTCTTTCTTTCGGACGACATGTATGCACATCAACTTATCTTAAAACTAATCAGTTTTTAATGAAAAATTTGCTAACAAAAATTATCCTACAAATGATCTCATATTTATTACCCACGAATGGTTTCTTGAAATTTAAGATAGAAATATATTAAAACGAGAGAAGAATTTAAAATCTTTGTCATTGCAAAGAGACAAACAATAAACTTTTTTTTTAATTGCTATTATTTATTAAGATAAATAGCGACACCATTGTGAAAGGTTTTTTAAAAAAAATAAAAATAAAAATAAAATAAAAAAATTACTGTTTTTATTGTTGTATTTATTTTTATATATTTCGCTCAGAGCAACTCTAACGACGGTCTTTGACCATGTTAGTTTCTGCTGCCGAGATTTGCATTATTGTCTTGTTTGTAATTCTTGATGGAAATTAAAGGGCACATTTATTATTATAATTATTATTATTATTATTATTATTATTATTATTATTATTATTATTATTATTATTATTATTATTATTATTATTATTATTAGTATTATTATTATTATTGACAAAACTCAGTAATTTATTATTCAATTATTAATTCAAAATCGAACTTAAAGTTGCTTCGAAATTTAATAACTAATGCCTAACCTAATAACTCCTTCTTACGTTTCAATAATACCTGTCTGGATAAGTTTAGCAAAACATTTTCCAGGTAGAAGGTTAGAATAAGCTTTCTACTCAAGAAACAATACTTTTAGAAAAGTCTTGGCTAAATGAAACTTTTCTACTCACAGACAAATTTCCATTTATTCCCTTATTCAAGACTATTGTTTTCAAGGAAATCTACATTTCTCAGTGAAAATGATTTTACTATAATGACTTTCTAATCAAAAGTTTATAATGCTTTTTTTGTAACTTAACAGCTGAAATATTTCAGATGAATCTTCTAAAATAAAATTAATTAATTTTTTTTTCTCCTTACTCTTCTTTTTATATTTAAAAACGTTATTGAAAAGTAGACAAAACCCTATTGTTAAGGAAACTAAACAAAGCGTAAAAATAATTAATAGGTATTTATTTTTGTGAATAATAAGGACATCTTAAAAGAAACTGACTGTTATAATTAAGTACGGACTAAAGCTTTAGTTGCTAAACAATACAGTCTTCGGCAAAATAAACTTTATTGTTAGATTTATCCACGTAATTTAAAGTAATAAGTAATTGCCATACTTAAATAGACCAGAATAATAATAACGGATATCAATTTAAGGTTTAATATTTAGCAATAATAAAATTATATTTAAAATCCACTTTATAATTTTATAAAAGGCAATACTGTTATACAAGAGCAAGGTTTTATCCTTTATTGTAAATATTTATAACTCCAGTTAATAAGTAATAATTTGGAATTAATTGATTTTAGAGGTGAATTTTTCTCTAAATTAGACACGAAAATTATATTTAGAGAATTAATAAAGATTATTGCTTCCATTCGTACACAAAGATACAATTCACTACACTTTGGTATATTTTTAGTCCATAATAAAAATACTTAAATTAAAATAGAATTAAGTTAGAGTGGTATCGAATAAAAATTGGAGACTGTCAGTCATTATACGCAATAATTAATTGTTAGGGGCTTTATTAAGTATGGATTCTATTGATTTTAATCATCTGAGTTTTCGTCTGTTTACTTTATTAATTTTCTAAATTTGTCAACCAAACTAATTATAGGTTTTCATTATCTCGGTTTTCCTACCCATAATGTGATGAATGTACTCCAACGAGATTAGAGAGAAATTCTGAACACACCTTAGAGGTAAATTATTTTAAGTCAAGCATGATGTTTCGCTATTACGAAAATTGATGTTATTTTTGCAAAATATATAATTGATTATCTCTTTTTGATAACACAGGAGATAAAATACATTATCACAATTATCTGCCAGTACAAGTAAGAGAAATCATTCTTTTAAAAATTGGACATAAATATTTTATATTGCTGAAATTACAAAAATGGACGATTAAAGAAAAAGAATAAAATACCTGTTAAAGATTTATATGTGATACAAAGATGGAGAGCCACTTACCTGTAACAAAAAAAAAGATTTTAAATTAATAAATAAACGATACCGAGAACTACAATTAATTTTCAGTGGATACCTTTTAACCCTATGTAAAAAAAATTAAGAATCTGTCCGATACTACTCGCACTCGGGCATTTGAGGTTATATATAATTATTATTGAACATTTTATCAAAATTTAAAATAAAATATTAAAAGACAAATTTAAAAAATCAATTCCGTGATTGTACACACTTCGTTTTCGAATTTCGGAAACTATTTAATACTGGAAATATTTGTATTCAATGTACTAAATTTCAGAACTTTTGAATCAAACTCGTAGGAACTGTTTTCGAGACAAAAGTTTTTTTTTTACTGAGTTTTTGGGTGGTAGGGCCTCCAAATTAAGAGTTAAAACTAATTTTTCTATTCCACCTTGGGACATGAGTGTTAAACATATATGCCACTTTTTCAAACAGACATTTTATTTTTTTATTTTTTTAAAATGTTTTGGACTTAATCGTGTAAACAATAGTCTCCCCAACATAAGTCTCAAAGGTTTGTGTGTTTTTCTCCTCAAGACATTAAAACTCCTAGGGCAATCTTATTACGCTATTTTAAAATAGCGTTTTATCACGTGTACGACTAAATCATATACAGAAAACTGTAGGAAAGTTTTTCTACAGTTATCATAGCGTATATTTAATATTCCTTGGTCTTAATATAGTTTATTACTATATCCTAAGTTTATTACTATATTCTGTATCTTATACCCTCATATAATAAGGGATATTATCACATTTAAATATACAAGTGTAATATTCCTTTTTCACAAGGTTCATGGGACTAAATATCCTTTTGACTTAATACTAATTTAGAATATGGAATAGAAATATCTATGAATATAATGTTCCTTTGTCTAAATAAGTATTAAGCGATATAGGAGGGTGCTTAAATAAAAAAATACCCTTTATTTTTATTTTAGGCTTTTCAAATAATATCTTGTTTACTTTATACTTTCTAATGTTAAGCGATAGCAACAAAATAAACTGGCTTAGATCTATAGTAACAACCTCAGAGCAAGGAAGGGGTAGAGGGAACAATACTATAGAATCTGGGTCTCAAAAAGTGGTTCATTATGCTACACCCCTATACTAAACCTCCCAAGCGGCAGTTTGGAGAAACAGTATCGATATCTCGATAAAAACTCGAAATTTATCTGATATCAGCTGATAAGAATAAGTGATATTTCCTTACGACATTTTTATTTTTAATACAGTTTTTATAAATGTGTACTTTAATGTTTGTTGTTAACCTTATTAATTATCTAAAGGCAGTAACGTCGTTAATAAACGTGTAACAGTTCCTAGATAACAAATAGCAATCTTCTTTGAGTGGGGTATCAAATAAATGCTACTGATAAGGATTTGTTGACAAGCGTCTGTGGGGACGGAAGGACAAGAATAGACCAATAAGACAAGAACCAGTGACCACGTGATCACTTTAGTTTGGAGTGAGCTCGCTTGGGAGGTTTAGTATAGGGGTGTAGCATAATGAACCACATTTCAAATCGCATTGAACCCTCCTTCCTTGCTCTGAGGTAACAATTCTATATTTTTTTATGTACATTTGTATTGACTATGTCTAACTGATAACCAGGAAGATATAGGAAAAAGTATATTATATATAAATATATATATATATTACTATATATAAATATATATATATATATATATATATATATATATATATATATATATATATATATATATATATATATATACATATATATATATATATATATATATATATATATATATATATATATATATATATATATTATATCTGAAAAATAAATAATGTTTCCTGCATTTTAATAAAAATAGAAAGTATTAAATATTAGTGAAGAACAACTTAAATATGAAAAAAACAAAACTTAGAGACAGGAGTAGGAAGAAGCATTATAAAATGTCAGACACTACTACAACATTCGAGACTCAAACATAGGATAAACTCAAATATTTACCATACGTTGAGAAAATGAAAAGCACACAATTATCCAATTTTCTTCTTAGTCCACGAAAAATTGTTTAAATATTAACAAGAGCATAAAAAAAAGGTAGAAAAAGTTTAAACGATGGTAAAATAAAAGGAAGATGAGAGTTTTAATATAAACTTGCTCATTACTGGCAACATGTGTTAGAACCAGCCTTTTCTTTCTACTCAAGTAATTAAATTATATAGGTAGGAGTAACAAAAATAATGTTACTCGTATTACTTCTTTTCTCTATCTCTACAAAATGCAAGTAAAAAAAAATCTAAATAATACGAGTTTTAATGGAATGAATTTGCTCCAGATCGATATCACACAGGATGAAAGTTTAGCTCTTCTTCGAATGAAACGGGACGAAATGTGATAAAATCTTGTTCTCTCCTGTCTCAAAGAGACAAGTGGGGTAAGACCCTTTTTCCATTTCTAGACTCCAGTTATTGCAGATAAAGTTTAAGATGTATGTGCTTCATTTAACTGGAAAAAACTCATGTATAACAGGTTCAATCACCACTTCTAAGAGTTAAAACGTAGAACTCATATTGGTACTTAAGACAATGGTCTTAAAAAAACCAAAATATAAAAATAATTACATTTAATTTCACTCGTAGTACATTGTAGTATGTCCTAGGATCGACTTGACGATACGTGAAATGATAAAAAAATTTCATTTTTCGAGAAAAAGTCATTCTTGGTCATCCCTACTGCATGTCTTCAAATGAAGATTTATCGCATTAAAAATTTTGTTCCATGTAACCTGTTCCCAAAAATTGCAATTTTTTGAAATCGCTCAAGAATTAATAATATTTTAATTTTAATTTCTAAATTTTAATTTTATGAAAAAAAGTCATTCTTTATAAAAAATTATACTTTACGAAATAAGGAAGAAAATAGAAAGAAATTATAATTTGTTATCAAAATACCTATATCATGTGGTAAAGGTGTTTTATAAACTTCTTGTTTCAGATGGCCCCATAAAAAGAAATCCATCGGTGTAAGATCCGGTGATCTCGCTGGCCAAGAAATGGGTCCGTATCGACCAATCCATTTATTGTCAAAATGATTATTCAACCCCGCCCTCACGTCAAGCGTGGAGTGAGCCGGGCAGCCGTCTTGTTGAAAAATTGCATTTCTTCTGTAGTCCAAATTTTCATTTTCCAGTTTTGGCCAAAAATAATTTTCTAGTAAATTTAGGTATCTTTCGTGATTTAGACCAGTTCTCTCTTGAGCGATTTCAAACAATTGCAATTTTTGGGAACAGGTTACATGGAACAAAATTTTTAATGGGATAAATCTTCATTTGAAGACATGCAGTAGGGATGATCAAGAATGACTTTTTCTCGAAAAATGCAATTTTTTGATCATTACACGTATCGTCAAGTCGATCCTGGGACATACTGTATATAGTGTATATATATATATATATATATATATATATATATATATATATATATATATATATATATATATATATATATATATATATATATATATATATATATATATATACATATATATATAGAGAGAGAGAGAGAGAGAGAGAGAGGGAGAGAAAGAGAGAGAGAATAGTTAAGTTTTACATATTTTTATACGTACAATTATTATCATTGTAAGATTAAATTTAATCGTAATTTAAAATGGTTTATAATCGTGTATATTAATAAAATAGAGGAGATTTGCAGGTAATAAGTAGCCTCAAAATAGGTGATTCGGAGTAGGAATTCGAAATAAGATAATTCATTCTTAGTAATGGAATGAATTGTGTATACTATATAGTCCAGGAGATAGCGTGCAAAAAGTGTCTGACTAACATCTAGCTAGAATTTTGTGTACAATTAAATGTTTTGGTGCCTTTTAAGAATTTATGGTCGGCTAAGTTCGTCTGCGGGACATAGCTTGGCAATAGGCATTTGAAAATAACAATCCGGTGGAGAGCGGCCATATGCAACCCTTATTGATTGACAATGTGATTTCTATGATCCTAAATACGAACTTAGTTAGTAGACCAAAAATCATGTTGATGGTAGTTTGCCTCTTGACAAGGGAACACTTTAATTTCGAGTAATATTTGACTAACTAACCTATTAAGTGACAAACCACCATTAACTTGTTTATTGGTCAACTAAGTTCGTACTCAGGATCATGAAAATCATATTGTCCACCAAAAAGGGCGGGACATGGCAGCTCTCCACCGGTTTGTTTTTTTCAAATGCCTATTACCAAGCTATGTCCCTCAGACGAACTTAGCTGACATATATTCTTGGCACCAAAAACATTTACTTGTATACAAAATTCTAGCTTGATGTTAGTCAGACACTTTTTCTCCTGGACTTATAGTCCTGATTCTTTTCTAAGGATGCTTCGGAAATTAGGTATAATCTGAAGGGAGTTCGTATTTAAATTAATTACGATATTTACTCCATCTATATGGTAAATTTAACAAATTGAAATAGCAATATTTGATTTGATCAGTTATTTTCGAATCTGAAAGTCTAGTTTGATAATAAGTTATATTCATGCAATTTATTATTTATAAGCAAGCTCCAGCTACTTCTTCTTAATTGTTGGAAAAATGTATTGTTTAATTATTCAAAGCAAATTGATAAAAAATTAAACAGGTGTGAAATATTCTATTCAATTAAGTAAATGAATACACAACCAATGTATATCAATTTATGAGATATACTATTGTTTTATTACGGTATTAGACAATTACCATTAATAATCTTACCTAATATTACAACAAATTATACAAAATTTCCAACTACATTAATCTCATGAATAATTTTTAATCCTATATAATGTATATTTATAGAAGCAAATATGTCACAACGCAAAAAAGGAAATATGTCAAAAGATATTTATTAAAAAAAATATTTCTCTCCTTTCTTGAAAGTCCTAATTTAGTCTTAAATTCCGTCTCTGGAAGAAACAGTATTTTTTACAATTGCACATTAAGTTTTACTCTTCTTCCTTTTTTTTGCAAGTAAAAGAAGACGAATGAACGAAATTGTTAAAATAAATTGATGCTATGAAATATTTTTAAGAAATTTTATTGTGAAATGGTGGTTGTTAGGGAAACTTATTTTTGGGGGGGGAACGGGGGGGGGGGTTAAGGTTCAAATGGAACAACCCACCATTTCACAAATTGTCACCTTCAGTTTGCAACACTTTTAGTCCTACCCTACAAAACGAGCCCCTGAGGCGAAAATATTTTCTTTCCAAACAAATTTATTACGATTATAAATCAGATGAGAGAGCTGAGGGGGAAAGGGGAAGAGGATAGGTCTTTTTTCCTTCTTGAGACTAAAATATCGTCATCATTATTCCCATAATGTAAAGTGAGGGGGCAATTCCTCCTTTTAAGTTTTTTACGAAGGATGATGGAAAAGAAAAACAAAAAAAAAAAATTGCATTTTTTTCCGTTTCCTTATTTTACAGGATCTTTTATTAGAGCTGAAAATTTAATGCAATAAGAAAATAAACTAAAAAAAAAAAAAACAGAATCCTCCAATTTTAAAAATTGAATTTTTTTCTTCTCTCTCATTACTTATCCTCCTGCAATTGCAGTTTGATATCCTTATTAATTGATCATTCTTTATTCAAAATTACATCGTTTAAAATAAAAAAAGGAGAAAGAGTAAGATAAGAAGGGTGATAAGACAGTGAGATGCAAAACTGAGACTAAGTGAAAGGCTGTATGATGAGAATTTTATCGCCCGTTAGAAAACTTCCAACTTGGCTTCTATAACGCTTTCAAAAAATCTCTTTATCTGACTTGTTTCGCTTCTCCTTCTTTAGCATTTTAAAATAGCTTTTTCAGGATATTTTAATTCGCTTACACTTACAGCAATGGCTATAGCCTCTCTCCTTCTCCTGGTTTGGATCAATCTCGAGCTCGTTTCGCTCGTTTTTTCTGATGGTTGTTTTTGTAACAGTGCGACTCTGTTTTTTGTTGTTTTTTTTACTCTGATCTCTTTCTTATTTTCAGCTAACTTCTTCTGTTCCATTCTCGCACGTTTCGATAGTTGAACCTCGTTTTCTTACATTTCATTTACCGCTTACTTACTTTTACTTCTTCATTATCAGATGTGTTGCTATCTCTTCAGTTATTCTCTTTTCTCCTCGACACAATGCTCCAAATTGGTTCTTAGACGCTTTCACCCTTCTCCGTCTACCACATACAAACTATCTCCCCCTTAACCTTACTTGATTCGCTATTCCAGTCACCTCCATCATACTTACTTAGCTATCTCTGTTCTCTGACTCCGTCGTGTTCCGTTCTATTTCCGTTTCACTCAACTTCAAATTACCTCGGCCTTTGTGCTCCTATTTCAAATTACCTCATTAACTCGGCATTATACCCCCATTGTTCTACTTTTATTCACTGTCTCAAGTTTCGAACTTCAGATTTCTCCGTCATTTCTATCCATCTCCCTAGATTTGGATCAGGCGTCCCGAAGAACACATTGTATTAACTATTACGCCACTTCAGTTTCTTAACTCTTACCCGATTATACATCTTACTTATGCTTTCCTTCCTCGTACTTTATTTACCGTTTTAACCAAAATTCCACTTATGGGTAGTGACACACTACGCCACCCATGTAGCGCCACCCGGGTGGCGCCACCTGGTTGATGCCACTTGCTTCCGCCACCCGAGTATTTACATTTTTCGACCAGTCGGTAAAAGTGGTCATTGCCCTATGAAATGGAGCCGGAGGAGATAGCTGTGCTTGCTTATAATAATGTTCGTGAAAGAAGAAGGAAAACAGTTCGTGCTTGAGTTCACCCAATAATTTCAGACAAAAATAATACTAGTTTGTTACATACAGTGTACCCCTTTATTAAAGGGTACAGTGAAAAAAGTTTTCAATTTTTGCCGAAGGTCGCGTAGAACTTCCGACGAATTGCTAAGAATATTGAAGAACAGTTTGACCAGTAATCCTAATCAACATTTGTAAACGGCGATCAATACTAGAAGTTGACGATTTGATTGAAGGAGTGGCGGCTGAGTAGCAGGGGCTTGGGAGGCACCGTCTGACAGGCTCAATTGAAAACCACGGGCTGACCGGGTGGTGCCACCTGTAGGTGGCGGCTATACCGTGAGACGGTCGACCGGGTAGTGACACCCGGTGGGTGGCGCCTCCTCGTGTGGCAGGTTGCATTCTATTCTCATTGGTGACCGGGTAGCGAAGTGTGTCACTACCCTAAGTCTCTCCATTTCTATTTAATGAGAAATTTGAATTTTATCACTCTATATTGAAGCATTTTGTTAAACTAACTTGAGTTCTTAATCTTGAAAATTATAAGGTGACTGGTTAAGATGGTTTGTCTAAAGCAATAAGGTAAGTATTATACGCATATGTATTAGTCTCATAGTCCAGGGGACATAGCGTGCAAAAAAGTTTCTGACTTACATCAAGCTAGAATTTTGTGTTTAAGTAAATCTTTAGGTGCCTTTAAAGAAAATGTGGTCAGCTAAGTTGGTCTGTGGGACATAGCTTGGCAATAGGCATTTGAAAAAAATCACAGGGAAGTACTTGCGTTCAAGTACTTTTTAGGGTTTTGTAGAAGATTAAGCATGCCCGTTATGAAATGATGATTTTATTCTTCGATCTCAAGGGTCCGGGTTCGATCCCCCGGGGGGTCACAATGTTTTTCATCGGTAATAACGACTAGAAAAATTCATTTTTTCAGACCATTTCCATCGCTTCACCATAAGGTATAACCATGAATTATTTCGAAATTTTAGGACCACCCGTTATATAGTGGTTGGGGAGGGGGGAAATTTTTGGGGGTATATTTTGACTTATAAAATTAATGAAGAATGAAAAAAGCAAAAAAGCAAAAATATATTTGAATTCTACTCTTCACCAGCTTTCATATGATACCCAACTCAAAATTTTAAAAAAATAAAATTTTTGGCGCACTTCAAATTTTCGCGCCCAAAATTGGCAATTTTTTAAAATTTGGAATGAACTCCAGGAATTTTCATCGCCCCACAATAAGGCATTAGCATGAATTATTTCGAAATTTTAGGACCAGCCGAAGTATAGTGGTTGGGGGGGGGAAATTTTTTTTTGGGTATATTTTGATTTTTTTACCCAATAAGGAATGCAAAATTTGAAAATGTATATATATCTTTGCGTCCTACTCTTCAGCAGCTTTCATTTGATACCCAACTCAAAATTTTAAAAAAATAAAATTTTTGGCGCACTTCAAATTTTCGCGCCTAAAATTGGCAATTTTTTAAAATTTGGGATGAACTCCCGGAATTTTCATCGCCCCACATTAAGGCATTAGCATGAATTATTTCGAAATTTTAGGACCAGCCGAAGTATAGTGGTTGGGGGGGGGAAAATTTTTTTTGGGTATATTTTGATTTTTTTACCCAATAAGGAATGCAAAATTTACAAAAGCTTATATATATTTGCGTCCTACTCTTCAGCAGCTTTCATTTGATACCCCACTCGAAAATTAAAAAAAATATAAATTTTTGAGTTTTCAACATTTTTGCGAATTGCGCATGCGCATATTTAATTTTGAACTTCTGTATATTTTTCCTGTGGTTGGGTCAAAAAGTTAAACCAGTATTCCAAATTTCAGCTCTTTAGCTTAAACGGTTCGGGCCCTATGAACCAAAGAGCGACGGACAGACGGACACATCACCCTCGGCATAAGGGTTTTGAGAAGAATCTACAAAACCCTAAAAACAAACCGGTGGAGAGCTTTATGTAGCTTATGAGATTTATGTACCATAAAACTAATATACGTTATTAGTATTTACTCAAAGGCAGAGTGGTTAAGATTAGATCTTTCATTGGAACATTCTATAGCTGTGTCTTGGATAGCTCTTTGAATTTCCCAATCTTCTAGTGCAATTCCCATTTTTTTGTCATGTGTATAGTAGTTCGTAATTTTTGGCATCAAATATATGATCAGTTTCTAGAGTATGGTTGGCATAGCTGGATACATTTTCATGTTTTTGGAGTCCGTCTTTCGATATTTTCTGCCATTTGATTTATAGTACTTAGCAATACATGTACTTATTTTCCTACCTGTGCATCTCTACAGGTCACGCATATCAGTTTATATACTCCGCAGCGTTTATATACTCTCTTGAAGTGTGGACTCACTTGAATTACCATTCACTACTAAGTAATAAAACGGATATCCTTAGGAGATATGCTGAATACCTGACCGCTGCAGATCTCAACCACTGTGCTCAATCTAATTTCTCCAACACCTATAAACACCTACCCTTGATACAAGGTCCTCAAACATATCTTCTTCTTAACACTCCTATATCAGTTACCCGTATATTTGCACAACTTAGACTTGCTAATAAATTCCACCTCAAAATCTCACACAAAACCCACTCCACTTTATTCTGCCCAGATATGTGCAAGCTTTGTGGACTAAGCCCACAGGACCTTGTTAACCACTTACTCTTTATATGTCCGGTACTTTATAATAACCGAGAACAACATATTCCTAACATCCATGAATTTCACTCCCCTATAGATATCTTATCTACAACGGACACATCACTGATATACAACATATTTAACTTCTTTCTGTCTATTGTGATGCCGCAATCAATTTAGAAAAATAATAATAATAATTAAGGTTAAATATAAACACAATTAAAAGTAATATTTAAAATATGAATATAATTGAAGAAAAAAAAAAAAGAAGAAGTTTTTTTACAATTGAAACGTAGAATTAGAAATATTATTTTTGATAATAATAATATGGAAAGGAAATAGTTGTTACTAGTTATACGTATATGATATCTCTATTGAAATATGTCGCACTGTTGCTGTACTCCTTTGCGTTTATGGTTACTCTTCAACTAATTAGGAAAATAATACGTAATAATAATGAAATGTTTAAGGTCAAATATAAAACCGAGGTGGTCAACCAATTTGTATTTTTTATGGAGATAATTTAAATATTAGTTATACAGATGTTAAAATTAAGAAAAAATATGTATATATAATATCAAATAGAAAATAATTAGCTATTAAAAATATTATTATTTATGTTTTAGTAACGAATTAAGTTATTGTTTATGTAAATTGTATGCACGTATTAACCAAAGTAATCCAGAATCTTATTTTATGTAATTAGCTTGAAATTATTGTTATAGTATTAATGATTTATTGCACTTACATATTAGCTCTAAAATTACTGTTATCATATTATTGATTTATTGTACATATTAACTGAACTCCCTGTATGTTTTAAATAAATACAGTGATTTACTACTACTACTCCGCAGCGCATCATCTTACACTGAAGATGATATAAATGTCGAAACGCGTATGTGTAATTATATAGAATTGAGGTGACAATATTGTGTTACTTTTTATTAACCTCTCTTAACCCTAACATGTATCCTTACTTTTAACCCTAACATGTTTGCTTACTTTTAACCCTAACATGTATCCTTACTTTTAACCCTAACATGTTTGCTTACTTTTAACCCTAACATGTATCCTTACTTTTAAACCTAACATGTATCCTTACTTTTAACCCTAACATGTTTGCTTACTTTTAACCCTAACATGTATCCTTACTTTTAAACCTAACATGTATCCTTATAATGATAAACTCTGAATTATTTAATTGCTCAAACTTATTGTTATAATAATCTTTAAAATAATATGAAGATAATTTTAGTTACGCATAATTTACTAGCTTCTTCTTAGTTTAGATGTGTTATATATTTGTATGATAAACTTGAGATGAATGTTACTCTATTTGTATCTCTATGTTATCTCTATTTTTATTTATTCAATGTTGAATAATGAACTAAGGATTTTCAAGTTACATTTTCTCTAGTAGTCAACTCTTGCTAGTTAGCTTTGTTCTTCATATTTTAATGCCAAATTGCAAACTTTGCCATTGCCATAGTTACCCTTTGAACGTAGTATACTGGTGTAACAATGCTTTTTTTTCTTCTTTTGTCATATCCTCTATTTTTTTGTCTAGGTCCTTATTATCATGCTTACTTTAAATCTCTTTCTGTTACGCTTTCTCTTTAAGACATTTCTACCCCGAATCTTTTTAAAGTATAATCATTCTATCTTTTTCTCTTCGGCATTTACTTCTACTCCATTTCACTCACTCTTTATTCAACGTAATCCTCGTTTTTCTCAATCCTTTAAAACCTCGAATGCTATTTTTCATCTAGAATCCTCACTCACTTTTATTCTCATTTCTCTTTTTGGGGAGCTAACAACGAGTTTGTCTTTTATAATACAACGCTTACTACCTCCTTCTAGCAAAGCAAGCCCCTCGCTTAGCGATTCTACCAAAAAAAAGGGACAAGGGGAAAACTCCGAAGGATGGAATATCGTCTAAACCCTTCTCAAATGAGTCTTCGTCCTCCACGAAAAAACTTCTTTTTTTTTTAGCCCTCCAACACAGTATAAAGGAGAGAGCATGTAAATTAGGGACATTACTCTCCCTTACAACGATCCCTTCCTATTTTCCCTTAAAAAGCAAAACAACCTACAATAAACATCTAGATTCCACTTTCTTCTTTCTTCTCTTACAAACTCTCTCACTGAAGTGGGTAAAAAGGTTCCATCTATTCAACCATTAGCGTTATTTCAACCAATTTCTATTAATTTTCAACTCTTAACCCGTTCGTATTTTTATTTTATTTTATTTATTTTTTTCCTTCTTTTTTGTCCATCAAAAAACATCTCTCACGCTTCTTTTCTCTATTCTATCTAACAAGGCTGAAAAACTGCGTTAGAAAAAAAAAGAATAAAAAAAGAGAACAAGCGGAAAGAGAAGGGCTAATCAAAAACAGAGCCATTTGTTTTTCCGTTCAGTAGCAGTTTCGTTTCCCTTCTACCTCGCTCTCTGTCTCTCTCTCTCTTTCTTATTCCAAGTTGGTTGTTAACTAAGTGATTCCATTTTATTCTTATTTCTATTTATTTTCTCTCTCTTTTAAAAAGGGAGAGTAGGATAAAAAATAGTTTAAAAAAAAAGAAATATTTCGAATTGAAAAGACAGATTTGATAAAAGGTTAAATTAAATTACTATTAGGGAATATTAAAATGTGTTAATTGAAAGTAAAAGTAGGATAACAACAATTAACCGAAAGTTAACATCAAAAACAATTATCATTATTTGTAAAGATGTCTACATCAGATTGAAAAATAAAGCTTTCTTACTTCTACCACGAAACTACAAAAAAGAAGTCTCTTTTTATTGGTCCATAGCCAAAACCGAGGACCGTTATACATTTTTTATTGTCTGCCCGTTTGTCTGTAACCCACCTGTTCTCCGAAAGTACCCAAGACTAAGATATAATTATCTAATCACACAGAAATTATAGGGAAGCCGCAAAAACAGGTTAAATCCAGGGTCTACCAAAAATTCTCATGGTGGAACAGAGAGCTGGATAAACGGATAAAAAAACTTGGAGTACCTACAACGAGGCATTCGGGAATAAAGACCAAGGAGAATTATTACCAAGGGAGAGTTTTCGGGAGGCAAGAAGGATATTTAAAAAGAAATAAGGAAGCTCAAAAGAGTTGGCTGGAGAGACTTTTGCAAGGGAATTGATCCCTTCTAGAAGCAACCATGCATCTTAAGCAGTGGAGATTAAAAGGCTAGACGGCATATGAACTCTCAAGGTAGGGGAAACGATGGAATACCACCTGCATATCCACTTTCCAGGAGAACAAATAGAGGTCGGTAATAACCACGAAAAGGCCCCAGTAGTTGCCATTAACTGGGACCTGGCGACCCGCCTGGTAACCGGAGCCCATAAGCCTTACGACATTCATGCTAAAGACTCTTGAGAAGATAGTCGACAAATACATTATAGAGGAAATTCTACCTAGGAAACCGCTGCATGAAAATCAACAGAGGCAGCCCTCAATGCGGCTACTTCTAGGATAGAAAAGGCTATACACAGGGGAGCCTACACCTTACCTCTCTTCTTTGATGTAGAAGAAGCCTTTGATCAGGCAAAATCAGTGAACAATTGATAGGTAGTCTAACAAAGAAACACTCTTCAAGTCACAGTCGAATGGATAATGTCCTCTCTGAAAGAGAGGAGAGTCAGCGCATCGACCACCGGCAGGCACTAACGCGACCAAAATGGTGACAGGAGGCTGTCCCCAAGGCAGCTGCCTTCCCCCCCCCCCCCCCCCCCCCCCCCCCCCCCCCCCCCCCCCCCCCCCCCCCCCCCCCTATATGATGCCTTGTGATGTACGGACATTTGAGGAGAATGTCGAAAGGGGATTTCTATTTTAGGCTTAAGCAGATGATCAGAGCTTCTTAATACCCGCTGTGAAAGGATGCAACAGGCTTTTAGAATAATTTAAAATGGTACAAGGAGGTAGGACTCTTAGTTAACCCATCCAAGACTGAGATGACAGTATTCACTAAAAAGAGGAAACTTGAGCCATTGTAGGAGGAATAGGGATACGAATAAAAGGAATAGAATACCAGCTAAAGCTGTAGAGAAAATAAAAGGTAGGAATTCCAATACGGGTCCCAGGGAATACAGGGATTCTTGGGAATGAGAAAGCAGATAAGTAGCAAAAACAGGAGCTTCCACGTCATTCTGTGGACCGGAGCCCGCCATCGATCAAGATTGGTCAAGAGGACAGCCTGATGGCTCATATTATGGTCAAGGCGTGGGTCTGAGAAGAAGCAAGGAGGGCATGGATAGGAACGGAGGGCTGCAGTCAGTCAAAAATGCTACTGTCAAACCTAAATAAAAGGAAAACCAGATGGCTTAAAGGTAAGTGTCCATCTGAGACTTTTTAGTATCGAGACTCGCTCTCGAGACTAAAGTCGCTAGTGGACATGGGGCTGAGACTAGTCTCGGAGAGTTACCGCTAAAGTCTCGGATACTCGCCGTATCACAAGTCGACAAGCTCTTCTCTTGTGTCTCGAGACTCAGTCTCAGAGTTCGAATCAGTTTCGAATAGCTGAGACTAGTCTCCGAGACAAACCTCACTACATCCCTTCCACTAAATATTATATTTATTTATTTTCTTTTTTTTCTCTCTCTTAATTCTGATATTGTAAAATGTCGAAAAACGTGTGGACTGATGAGGAGACGTTTCTCCTCATTGATTTATACTAATCAAATTAAATCCTTTGGAATATTAAGAAACGTGATTATCGAAACAGAGATAGAATATTAAAGAATTTGTGGCAGGGGGGATATGTATTGCAAATAGCTATATGAATCACCTAGAAATAAAATAATAATTAAGCAGGTAGAAGAATATATAATATTGGTACCTATTATTTATTTCCTGATAACGGAATTAATTCAGCGTATGATATATTTATAAATATTATTCATTTATTTGTGCTTAAATAGGTTTTATTTTTTACTTTCTCATATAAAGAGAAAGTATTGTGATGGCGCGAAAATTCGATTTTGAGATTTTGATGGATTTAAAAAAGTGGTTTTTAAAAAATGTCTGTCTGTCGTCTTTGCAGCCGCCTGGAGCCTAAACTACTGGGCAGATTTTGACGAAATTTGGCATACATATCAGAAAAATCATACCCCGAGGCGAAATCGAGAATGAATTTTAGCTCCAAATAAGGGGGCGCTATACCCTAAAAACTCTGAAAATATGAAAAAAAAAATCTCAAAAACGGTTCCGACGATTTTGATTAAAAAATTCTAAAATGTAGTCCATTTGAATACGAATATAACGATATAAGCCGTTTTCCCGGGAAAATCTATTTTCTGAGAAAATAGCTTAAAACTTGGACGGAGAGATCCGGGTTCGATTCCCCGCCAAGGAGTTATGTTTATGATAAATTTTGATGAAATGTTCAATAATATTTAAATTTACATTTGAAATCTAATAAATGGAAAACACTGGGCTATGTAATTATAAACTCGTATATGAGAAAGTGTGTCTGAGTTGTCTTGGACCGATTTTTTTATTTTTATAAAGGCTTTGTTAGATAATTAAACCATTTATTACTAATACATTTTTTAATATATTTTAACATACTACCATATATCTTTTAACAATTATTAATAGTTTAAATAACTCATAATATTGTAATTGCATTTTAGAATTTTATAATCAAAATTGTCGGAACCGTTTTCGAGACATGATTTTGTTCACGTCTTTTCAGAGTTTTCGGGAGTTAGCGCCCCCAAGTTTGGAGCTACAATTATTTCTTGATTTCACCTCGGGGTTTGATTTTTCTAAACATGTATCTCAAATTTCGTCGAAATCGTCCCAGTAGTTTAGGCACGAAGCGTCTGCACAGACAAACGACAGAAAAAATACCGATATGTTTTAAAAACCACTTTTTTGAACTCAGGGGACCTCAAAACGTGTAAATCCATCAAAATCTCAATACCTATTTTTCGCGCCATCACAATACTTTCTCTTTATATAAGAAAGTAAAAACGGTAGAAAAAGTAATAAATTGGATAACAATCGGTTTTGAACACATAAAGTCATTAAATTGTACGAAATAGGACGCGCGGTAGGTATGTGCCGCACTAATTGGCAGAATATTTTTTTATCACTTCTTTTTAACAAGTTTGCAGGCTATGATTAATGGCAATATATGGGGTGCGGCGGGGATCCTCGATTGGGCGAGTCTCAGACGAATCTGCGGGATGATCTCAGGTGGACACAAACCTGAGAGTAGTCTCGGAGACTCAACTCTCCGAGACTCGACCCGGGCTGATGTTGCTCTCAAGTGGACAAGGTTAGGAGACTGATCTCGAGACTAGCTCTCGAGATTTAGTCTCAGGTGGACACCTAGCTTAAGGGACTGACGAGACCCGACCTTTGAAATATGTTAGTCTTAACTGGACACTGTCAACTCACAAGCCATATGGTATTATTAAAAATCGAAGACGACCCCGTCAGCCTAGTTTGCCTTGATGAAGAGGAGACGGCCTACAACTTTGTGGGAGCATGTGAAGGATATGATAAACTGCGCTTTCAGTATTAGAATCAGGGGAAATCATGGAAGAGGAGCTTGTTTGGTTTTTTTATATTCTATTATTTTTATATTATATTATTTTTTATATTCCAATTTTCGTACATTTCAAAATAGAAATCAAATTTTATCCCATAAATTGCCAGCAAAGTATTTATTAAAATTTGATTATAATCATATTTAATTAATGTGCATACATCAACAATCCAATGAATGGTTGTACTCATATTATTATGGTCGTTTGGTTTCATGGACCAATGCAAAAAAAAAAAAAAATATATATATATATATATATATATATATATATATATATATATATATATATATATCTGTGATATTCCAGATTAAAGGACTTATCTAAATCAATACCGTTTATAATATGATATCAATAGTAGTGTTAGTTAGATATGTATGGCAGCTTAATTTTGATATTAATTATAAAATTCCATGCGACGATTGATCAACAGATATCGAATCGTCACGTCGATCTAAAAGAAGATGAAACACCCTTTTATATTCATCAGCAGCATTTAATAATTCATTAATAGACTGTAAAAATGTAATTCAATATTTATTAGTGTTACCAATATAATTTTATATCGTTTGTAAACTTTGATCGGTTTTTGACTTAGATTAACGGTCAACATTTTATGCAAATAAGGACGTTGCGGCGTGGCACTCCTGATAGGTAATTTTGCTCTTGACAAGTACCTTTGAAGCTTGACTTAGTATCTAGACCTTCGACTATTAAGCCCATCTTTATGATGTAAAAGCTAAGTTTAGCTCATTTCACCTTTAATGGCATTTCAAAAATACCGTAAATAGTGTTTCGAACTGGGATTTTTTATGTTACGATATTGCCCTAATGCTGTAGTATTTTTGATTTTTTTTTTTTTTTTTTTTTCTAAAAAAAGAAACAAACTTGTTTTTAATATAATTAAGTTAACCTGTTAAATTAGATGTATTTCTTTTTTATTTCTTTGATAGATTTGAGTTTATGTGTCATTTTTACTTTTTCTTTTAAAAAATACCTCGCTTTCTAATGAGGTAAGATTTCACTTATTTCATAAATTATTTGTACAAATTATCCTGACGAATTTTAATTACCTCACAGGTTAGTTCTCTTAAGAGATGGAAAAAGAATTATTCAGTGTACCGAGGAAACGTTTGCAAAAATCGATCTATCTTAGAGGCAGGACGCCAGAAGAAAATGTTGTCGATTACGTGAACGTTAGAAAGCAGAGAGGGACGGTCCACTTCCAAAGAGAACCGTTTACCATATCGAATTGTTGGAATTTGACTGAGGTCGCTGCCAGTAAAGATGCGACTAGAGCTCGACATATACTGCGGGGGGCTATACATAAAAATAACGAAGCCTCGTTTTTGCTCGAAGAAGTTTTGGACGAATTAGAACAAACTAAGGCGAAATTAAAAAAGATGGTCGTCGATTTACAAACAAGATGCCTGAATAATATAAAAAGTCGGGAAGAAGATAAAGTCGATTGCATGAGTAAAGTAGCAGCGTACCTGACGGAAGCCAAACAGTTTATAGCTGAAAAGGAGAAACAAGATATTCTTATAAGGATAGGGTTCATTGTTGAAATTCTTCATGACGAGTTAGGACCTTATGAGGAACTTCTTGGTAAATTAGCTTTACAAGAGAATTCATTCAAATCCAAAGCGGACACGCTTTCCATCAGAAAAGACATCTTAAGAGAGAGAAGAGAGACTTTAAGCGAGAAACTAAAGAACGTCCTCTACGAGCGATCGGAGATAAGGAAGGCACTGTTCTATAGGATATTTGATCTCAGAGAGACGACACATGAGGATTTAAACAAGGTTAATCAGCTTCTGGAAAAAGAGGTCAAAACCATGAGAACTGTTTTGGACAAAGAAAACAAGTTGGCCTCTATACGGAAGCGTGCTCGACTCGAAGAAGCTGAGAGAGCAAAGTTCTACTGGTTCTTGGACTGGGTTTTGACGGATGTCATAGGTTTGGAAACCATAAGTGAAATAAATCTTTCATCATCTCCTCAAGAAAAAGCTCAGACCATTATAGAATACTACAAGAACTTGAAATCATTTACCAGTCACCTTCCTGGCAATAGAAGCACACGCTTAGTCGAAATGATATTCTAAACAATGTCATGTGTTTTCATCAAATCCAAATTCATCGGCAGAATAAATCGAGAATCATATTTTAAGCTGAAGTTAAAACTCTGAGAATATTACAAGTCCGCTTAATGAATGAAAAAATAATGTGATAATTTTTCTTCATAACCTAAGGAAGAGGTTCTGATTTATTATAATTAATAAAAAAAAATTGTTGCAAAATTTAAAATAATATTTTATTATTAAAATTGTCTGCAAATTAGTGTGGCACGTAGCTTCCTCGCGTCCTATTTCTTATACTTTAATGAACAAATAGACGCAGAAGGTCAAAACTTATAAGGGACCAACAATGGGTAATTATGACACCCAAATTTCATTAAAATCAGACGAGAAGTTTTTAAGATATGTTAATCCGCAAAAATTGATTGACTGACAGACCGACAGACAGACACGGAACCAAAAATGTTCCCTGTTGTCAAAACAGATTTTTGTATTAGAAATTTTAAAATCAGAGAGATCAAATATTTTCGTTCTTCAGAACGACCACATAGATTCCGTTACCTTCGGTAAGCTCGGAAGCAAAAAATACAAATGTTTACAATAGTAGACTGTAAAAGCACTAAATCATTAAAGTATACGAAATAGGACCGGGCAAGCTATGTGCCACACAGCAGACTATTTTTCTACTGTCATCCTGTATTTTTTTGCTTCCAAGCTTACCGAAGAATACAGGATGACAGTAAAAAAATAGTCTGCCAATTAGTGTGGTACATAGCTTCCATGATATAATGCTTTTACATGCTATTTTTGTAAACTATTTAATTTTTCTCCCTTTTTTAAATCTGTCAAAATTGTATTGCTTTTTTACATGCATTAAAGGAACAATTTAGCAAAAGTGAAAGAGCGCAGACGGTTGAAATTAATCTGGTGGCATCTGCGGTCTACGATCAGATGAGTACTTTTGAAGATATAGGTGTAAATAAATGTTTGTAGAGCATGTGGTAGAAAAACAAATGGGAGCAGAAAGTTGAAACTTATATGGGTCAATCAATGGGCTAATTATGACCTACCATCCAAATTTCATATATATCGGACAAATAATTTTTAAGATATGTTAGTTCGTTAAAATTGAGCGACTGACAGACCGACAGACCGAAACCGAACCAAAAATGTTCCCTGATGTCTAAAACGAATTTCTGTCTTCGAAATGTTATAAATTGGCGATATAAAAAATATTTTCGTTCATCAAAGCTTCCGTTGCCTTCGGTAAGCTCGAAAGCAATAACGTAACTTCAAAAATTTTGTTCTCAGATTATCATCTGAATGTTATTGTCAGGGATTTGTAATTCAGCATAATAGATTAAATAGGAATGTACTGAATCTTTTTACAACATGAAGTTTTAAATCAACTTCTAGGCCAAAGCCCAATATAGGTTTTTCAAACATTCATCCTTCCCTCAAAAAACTCATTAATTTTTAAACATTTTTCACTTCAAATCTTAAGGGAAAGTAGTGAGCTGTCATCAAAAATTTACATACAACTACTTTACTTACTTAAAATTTACTTTAGCTCCTATAACTCATCTCATCTAATAAAAATATTTTTTCCGTGGTAGGCTGTGAAATAGTAACTTTAGAGCCTAAAAAACATAGCTAAAATCCATTTTTTCATTACGTGGACTTAAAAAATCTTTTCATTACTCCTAGCTGTAAAGAAAAAATCTTTTACGTCCTAGGCACTAAAAGATTTTTTCTTTACGGCGGGTAGTTGTCAAAACTTCCGTTAGTAGTGCTGCAGTCTTTGTAGAAATGCTTCTAGTACGATAAAAATCCGCTAGATGTCAATGCGTTTTATTTATCTTTTCTTATAGTGTAACCTCATTTTAAGGTTTCTTTTTTTAAGTCTTAAGTATGTACTAATATTTGTTATTATTATATATTGATTAGTGATAATATTTAATGTTTTTTCATTGTCTGCTACCTCGGAAAAAATAGCATATGCTACGCGACTTTGAAGTGTTTTTTCTTTACCTTGGCAATATTTACTGTCTCGCTTCGCTCGACAGTAAATGTAATTGCCGCGGTAAAGAAAAAACTCACTTCACAGCCTTGTAACATAATATACTATTAATAATTAATCCATCGTGAATACTGTTTAAATATATATAATATTGAGATCACCTTTCTATCTACAAGATAGTTCAATTTCATATACAAAATTTATGTCACAAATAATCATAGAAAATATATTAAACCATTTATAACCAACTTAAGCAATATTTTTACTTCTTAGGTTTATTTTTGATTATACTTATTGGCACTTAGTGTGGCCAAGCACTTGGAATTTTTTGTAATTGGCACTTGTTATACTTTGAGAATAAACTGTTATACGGCACATGAGACGCATAAAATAACAGTTATTGAAGCAATTAATAAAAATATAAACTATCTAGTAGTGTAGTTAAGGAGGTGGGTTTTCTCTCGGTAGATATAAATGATGCATGGAATGTATCTTAGTTTTATTGTTATATAGTGTCATAATAAAGCTTGGGAAGAGTATCGGTAGCTGTTAAGACTTACCAACTAGAGCCCAAAACTACCGTCTCTAAATCATTTACTCTCATCTTTATCTCTTTTATTTCCCAATAAAAAAGAAGGTGGAGAAAATATTCCCCAAGCAATAAACTCGAGAAATAAGGAGTGGATGAGGGGGAAAAAATAAACAATAATATCGTAATTTATTAATTTGATCATATTTTCACGTCAATTTTTATTTTATTATTTTATTTTTCGAAATGGCCTTTACTTTCCTTCAGTTCAAATTCAATGATTAATTTATATATTGTTACGGTTGTGATAAATTAGAGGGTTTCTCTTCTCCTCTCTTTTTTCCGTATTTATTTTTGTACCCTACTTTTTTTTTGTGGCCATAAAATACATTGCCCTCAAAATAAAGTCCCCCCCCTCCTTTCCCCGGATCTCATTCAAAGAGCTAACAAGACGGCACAAGTCCAAAAAAGAGAGAAAAACACGAGGGTGAATTTGTGCGTTTTTTCACCTCCCACTTCCTCCACTCCCCCGACCAAGTAAAGCCGTGTTTTTGATCGTGCCGCAAAACCACCCGGAGCGTAACCACCCCCCCGCTATTCCCAGATCCCCTCCCTCCCTGACCCCTCCTATTGTTCGTAAAGGAACCGAAGGGAAAATAAAAAGGTCTGACAGGGACGTGTATGAGGTTTAGACCTCCCCACACCACTCTGTCCCCATACTAAAGTTCTTTTTTTGTACCATTGTTGACCATAATAATTTTTCTGTATGAAGTTCACTAGGGTAGATTTTCTGTGGTTCTCAGTGAGCCACGATTCATAACTTCCTCTATTTGAACGAGTTAGAAACCAATTTTCTCAGTTTTTTTTCTTTTCTATCCTTATCAAGAAAACACCCTACTCTGTACTCGAGCACACAAAGAGAAGAAAACTTTCCCAGACCTTTCTAACCAATGGGAAATCCGCTTTGATTTCTAAACCTCCTTCACCTGTTTTATTCTTCTCAAGCAGACTGCCCGCTTTTCTAATTTTCTGCTCCACTCTTCTTTTATTCGTTTAAGAAACTCTCCATTTCTAAAGAAGTTCCAGATTAAAAGAGTTAAAATAATAGGTGACGAAACAATTTTTTTCCACAATTCTTTGACGTAAAGTTTGAAAAGTATTGTATTCTGACAAGTCGGGATTTATACTAAGTACTTGAAAGCGGTATAAATATATTAAACTGTTAACTGGAAAAGTTATACGACAACATTTCTTAAAATATCTAAAGCCAACTCACCTGGAATAACTCATAAAGTTAAACTTAAAAAAAAAAAATCTTACGTAATAAATTCTAAAAGATTCAACTACCTTATTAATACTCCAAGCAATAACTATCGCAACCACTCTCAAACATTTTATTTTACAGAACACAAACTCCAGTGGATAAACTTTAAAGTTGTGTATTTAGGATTCTGAAGAGATCCGATAGAATCTTTAATTTTAAAAGTTTAGTTTTTACTGTAGCATTGATCGATATACCAGATTGCTCGAGGGTATTCTGATAAAAAAAAACACCTCATTGTAAATTAAAGCGTACTGGGTATCTCGATTTGGGACACCATCTACCAATATTAAAGAAAGATCGGCACTTTACACATCAATATAGTATTGGAAGATCCAATACTCCAAAAAAGTATATCGTATTAATATTTGATTGAATAAGTAATTTAGAAGTATAAGTAAGAAAAACACTTCTGACAAAAAATGGCTACGACCTATTGAGACTACATATTAATGCATCCTCACTATAGAAAAAGAAAGTATAGCTACAGACCAAATATATAATAAAGAATAAAACAATAAACAGGTCAGTGTGTGTGCTAGTCAGCACACAGCGAGGGTCCGTAGGCAACCCTGTATAGTTTAAGTAGTACCCTATTGGTGGTGTTATTTAAAATGCTAAAAAGCTTACTTTGAACTATCCTGTGGGTCTGATATTCTCAAAACACATAAACAAACTTCTGATAAAGTATTTTTTCGCCACTGAACACTACAACCATATAAATACATCGAAAAGACCATAGTTATAAAAAAACGTATTTTGTCAATAAAAAATTAAAATAATATTTTTTTCGAAATTTCCAAAAAGTGGTATCTTTACTTTTGGTCGAAGAATGTCCAGGAATTATTTCAGATTTTTTGCACTTCACATAAGCGAGATAGAGGGGGGGACACTTTAAACTTGCCTACGCTCGCCCTATCAAAGTTATAACCAAAGAATTGTATATTTTTGTAATCAGCTCGACGTACCCTTTCATATGATACCCCTCAAGGTGTCGAAAAAAAATAAAAAAAATTAACCCTTAAGTTTTTTTTACCCTAATTTTTTTGAAAAATATTTTTTTTAAGTCACTATATTTTTAAAATAAGTGGGTAGGTACAAGACACATACATGGAAAATTTCAAAGTGATCGGACGAAAGGTGGAGCCGTGTATGCTTAATGTGGATTTTGAGTATTTCATTTTGGCGCATTGTAACAACCTTAACGAATATAGAGTAAAATTTAAATATTTCTATAGGTTTTTATTCTACCAAATAGCTGGCTTTTTACTGTTCAAATCAAACACAATATTTCCAAATATTATTTGTTTTATTATAAAATGTTTAATATCGCAAATGTCGAAAGTCAGTTTTTGCGTTTTTAACATTTTCCATGTTGAGTGTAAACATAACACGATTTAAAAAACATCCTTGATGTGCGGGTTTTCATTTCAATATGTAAAAAAAAAAAAAAAAAAAAAAAAAAATATATATATAAAAGGAAAAATAATATTCATTTTCACATTGTCCAGAGATGTAATAGGGTAAAAATTTCCCTTTTATCGAGAAATCCGCTCAGGATATTGTGCAGTGGATTCACGTACTGAAGGATTCCAAAGAGTAGATATAAAAAGAGTATTTTGAAACACCTGTATGCAACACATAATACACTTAGTACACATTTATATATTTTATTTTTTGTATTCACAATGTGGTTTTTAAAACGCGTTTATTATCAACTAGGCAATAGTATCATTCGTTTGCTAACCAAAGCGGCCATAAAATTGAATTTAGCATCGATCTCAAAGGATTGATTTGTTTAAAAATATACCTTTCTTCATTACATACAACACAGGTTTAAATGCTTATAAGACAGATAATATTTAGTTTATTTGTAAAGCATATTATTTGTTTTAAATTTTATGTAGAAGTAGAAATAATTGAGAATGCGTAAAATTAAATTTTTAGAGATTTACACAATTTAAGGCTCTCTCCAAGAAAATAGTTCTAAATAATGGGGTCTGAATGTCGTCTGAGCAGATCCGTTGAACCAAAACTGCCAGGCAAATTTAGAAACAATATACTACACATATTTAGAATAAGCATACAACGAGGCAGAATCAAGAAGTTCATTGTATAAATTAATTTTATTATTATATATATTATTTTGCTTCCGAGCTTACCGAAGGTAACGGAATGTGTTCACTTTTGAAAACGAAAAATGTTTGTCTCCGATTTTAAAAATTCTAAGACAGAAATCCGTTTCAAACATCAGGGAACATTTTTGGTCTCGTGTCTGTCTGTCTGTGTCTGTGTCTGTGTCTTCATCTATTCAATGAGACTATGAAGTGTTAAAGACCGCTAAAACTATTTATAGTTTTCACACAATAAACAATATAACAAAGAAATATAACAATAATTTTAATGTTAATATAACAGTAAAGTACATGATAGGGTGCGAGGAAGCTATGTGCCACACTAATTGGCAGTCTATTTTCTTTGTGTTTTCCGGGGATAATAATATAATAAAAGCTAATAAATTTGCTTTTTTATCCTTATTAGGTAATATTTCGTCTCTTGTTACATGTACATTCTCAAACCTTCGTTTTCTATTTCTTTATTTGATAAAATACGTCATTTTTTATTACATACTAATGATTGCTGTTCAGTAATCTGTCACCTTAAAATTACTTTATTTAAAATTAACTTTGAGTCATAATCAAGCTCTGCTCTCTAATTCATGACTGATTAACTCCTGAAGACACAATGAAAAAAGAATATTTATGTAAGAATATATACATATATATATATATATATATATATATATATATATATATATATATATATATATATATATATATATATAAAAGGGGGTACATTTTTACTTTAGCACCCCCTATATCCCTGTGTTAATAGTAATTTAGACAAAGGAACACATAGGAGTACAGAGTAGCACATATTACTTAGTCTTCTATTCCAGGCCATTTAAATATGAATCTAACAATTTTTCCATTTATCTTGCAAAAATCAGTTACTGAGGTATTGATGAGTATTAAGTAAATTTAAAATTGTACTGTGAGCTGGTGTTATAGTTAAGTGGCACTAGCCAAGTATTTGACACCATAACCATAAAATTAGTTTTAAAAAAGTTGGAACAATGTGCAGTTTTTTAAACTGACTTGTCCAGAAAACAGATGAGACTAATTTGATAATATCGTTATAAATAACATTGTCTTAGATATCTCGGAATGAATTCTCTCTTGTTCTATTGTTTCATTTTAGCCGAGATAAGGATTCGAGAAAAAGCTGAGAAAACGAAATCTAAAGAAAATAACGTGTATAACGGCTAAAAGAACGGTAAATCTTTGATAAGGTCTTCAAAAGAGACATTTTAGTAAGCCTTTTTAGAAGAAAAAGCAATACTAATGGTTATTCTCCCTTCTCAGAATTCATTTTGGTGAAAGCGACATCCTACTCCCGACCCTACTTTCTCCTAATCCTCAAGATTTATGCTTCACTATACTCCCTAAACTAAATTGAACTCAAGTCAAAAGCGGCGTTAAATTATAATAAACTAGAACCGTTTTCACTGACCTTTGGACTTATTCATTATCGCTAAACGAGGATATTGAGGTTTAATTTTAATTAATATAAATTAACTTTAATGAATTCTTAAATATTTAATTTAATGAAATATAAACCAGAAACAGTATTACAGAGAATGTTTAATGTTGACGGAACGGGAATCAAATTGTAACTGCAAAATTAAATCATATAATGTTTAATTATTAATAGGTCTAACTACTATAGAAAGCAATTAATAATCATCTATGCCAACTGTTTGACCGCCAACGCTGCTCTGTTTTATGGATCTTATTTAACAAACCACGAGTGTCTAATTGTTTCTCCTGCCTATGACCTCAGTAGTGTGTATTTTGTGCATTCTGGATATTGCTATTGATTATTATTATAATAATGAAATTATGTAATAATAAGTGGGCAATATTGATTTTGTAATGCTCGTTTAGTCTAACCACCTGCAATGTACTTGATATCCCCGCCTAACCACCTCTGATCAGCTCTGACTACCTTTGATATATAAAACCCTCACCTGGGCCCACATGGGAACTCTCACCTGGTTGCAGTGCGACTTCTGCTTTAAGAAGATGTTACATTTTCGCGACACGTCAATGATGCAGAATTATTACCCCCAAAAAAAAGAAAAAATGAGAGGTCTGCCAAGTAATATAAAATATAACCTACGAATTACCTCGTTAAAGGGTTCGTTAAAACCGATATAGTTTTTATTACTGTATATTTATTACTTTCACACTATAACCAAAAAAATATTTCTAAAAATGTTGGAAAAATTTGTCGTTTTTTCAAACCGACTTGTCAAGAAGATAATCTCATAGTATTGTGAAAACAGATCAGACTAATTTGATAATCTTTTATATAATGGAGTAGTGTCCCGACGACGGTGACGCACCTTGATGATTTATAACGTTAAAAATTGATGATCTAAAACCTAGATTTGAACCTGTGGCCTCCAGCACGCGATGCAAGAACTCTACCATTGCGCTATCCGTTCGTTGTCAAGTCTACGGCCAAAAACTTTCTATCTGAACAGTATTAAGAATTGGAAAGTATCGACTGTAATTCATAATCTTACCCTGAAATATATTTTCCGAAATGTCGGTAAACTAATACATTGTGTTTTTTTACTTTTGACTGATCCTTGCTATACATAAAATCCTATTATTTTATATATCTATTTATCTGTATATTAAAATAACTAGACATTACGTGGCTCTTTCTGTTTATGTATAACTGGACAGCGTGAGACTCATTAATTATAAATACAACTAATTATCTCACAGCTCTTTTTCTTTGAATGTAATTAATAAGAAGTAACTTGACATCAAGTGGCTCTTTCTGTTTATATATAACTGGAGACCGCGAGACTCTTTCATATTGAATATAACTAATGATTTTTCAGATCTAATTCTTGCATTTTTTTTTTTTTTTTTTTTTATACTTGAATTATTAATTTATTCGTTCATAATTGAGCAGTGTTCCGACGATGGCAACGACTAACCGATGGCGACTTGAAATGTTTTTTTATTGATAAGGCAACCACATCTATTCTGCCCGTTGCCACGGGCTTAACGGCTAGTATCATTATAAATAACATTGTCTCTGATATCTCAGAATGCTATCTAACCACCAATACAAAAACATTTCCATGGGTAAAATATACATGCTCTTGATTAATTCCTGCTCATAAGTGAGAGTGATGACTGCTAGCGATTTGAAGCCGGTTTTATCATCATAATGACGTTAAAAGATATCTGGTACTCTTATAGAAAAGGGCCCCCCTTTAGTAGAGGAAACATTCAGGAGAGTTTATATCCCTTAGTCTAACTACCTATTCAGCCCAATATGCTTTGTGACAAAGGAATATCACACTTTTATATAAACAAAATGTGTGTATTCGGTTGTCCGAAAGTATATAAGATTAAAAAAATGTGGGGCCCTTTTCTATAAAAGTGCCAGAAATCTTTAGTAACAAATTATTAAGTAAATACAGTAATAAATTATTAAGGAACAGTCTCTCCACGTAAAATAATACTTGTTTATTTATCAAAGCAGCCATCTGTCTTACGTCTCCGACATTGTATGACTCACCCACTTCATATTAATTTATAATGTAACTCTAGTTCTTCCAAAATAGGCTCTAATGATGTCTTTATATTAGCCAAAAGCTGCTTTGATAAATAAATAAGTTTAATTATACGTGGAAAGACGGCTTTTTCATATTCACCTTCAACGCTCTTATTCCTGAAGTAATTTTGAAGTGTCCTATTGAACTTTAAGATAAAAATCAAACAAAAGCTGAATCTTTAAGTGCATTTTTTAAACTATTAAGGTAGGACCAAGCTACTGCTCCAAAGTAATAGTTTGGAGCAGGGGTTCCCAACTTTTTTCCTTCATCGACCCTTTTTAAAAAATAATTTTCTTCATCGACCCCCTTGCATTTTTCCATTAATATACAGCATAAAAATTTAGCAGAATACTAATTGCACTTAAAAATCTTAAAGAAAACAATTTGAGCTAAGAACTTGGACAAACAATTAGAAAAAAAGGTTTATATAAGATTTCAGATAACAGATATAAACTTGATTTCAGATATATCGATATTGTAATTGGACAATAGTTCGATTTTTAGGGTCCGTAGGCAAACCAAGGACCCTTATATTTTTCTGCGTGTGTCTGTCCGTCCGTCCTGTCACCTACTCTCACGGCTACACCTTTAATCCGGTCACTTTGAAATTTGGCATGTATGTGTCTTGTACCTACCCACATATTTTAAAAATATAGCGACTTAAAAAAATATATTTTTCAAAAATATTAAGGTAAAAAAACTTAAGGGTTAAATTTTTTTGATTTTTTTTTTCGACACCTTGAGGGGTATCATATGAAAGGGTACGTCGAGCTGATTACAAAAATATATAATTCTTTGGTTATAACTTTGATAGGGCGAGCGTAGGCAAGTTTGAAGTGGGTGTGAAACGTGCCCCCCCCCCCCCCCCCCCCCTTCTATCTCGCTTATGTGAAGTGCAAAAAATCTGAAAAAAGTCCTGAACATTCTTCGACTAAAAGTAAAGATAAGACTTTTTGGAAATTTCGAAAAAAATATTCTTTTATTTTTTATTGACAAAATACGTTTTTTTATATATGGTATTTTCGATGTATTTATATGGTTGTAGTCGGGTTCAGTGGCTCAAGTTTGTTTATGTGTTTTGAGAATATTAGACCCATAGGATAGTTCAAAGTAAGCTTTTTAGCATTTTAAAAAACACTATCAATGGGGTACTACTTAAACTATACGCAGGGTTGCCTACGGACCCTCGCTGTGTGCTGACTAGCACACACTTGACCTGTTTATTATTAATGTTGTCATTGTGTAATATATTGTTTTCTTTATATTTGGTCTACCTATAACACTATAGCTAACATAACATTTCTTCTGTTCAGTGTAAATTTTCAAAAACATTTAAAACAAATATGTGAATAATTGTTTGGCATCTTCTGACATTTTATCCATTAGAAATTGTATGGTGCAATATCTGTGCGGAATACTTTTTAAAACTGGTTCGGGGTTCATTTTCATAACAGTTTTCCTTACCTCTTTTTTTTTTGCTGATGGGCGATATAATTTTTTCAACAGTTGTATGTGAATATCCGGCTTTTGAAATTAACAAGTAAATATTGTAAGAGGCTTCTAATCCATCTGCATTATTTACAGAAGTTGATGGCTTAAGAAATTATACGTAAATTTTTCTTTTAGATTCTTGAAATAATCAATATTCAAACCTTTTAAATTTATCAACGACCCTCAATAGACCCCTGGAATATTATAGACCCCTTTTAAATTTACATAGACCCCCAAGGGGTCCACCTGGACCCCGTTGGGAACTCCTGGTTTGGAGCATTTTAATTCACAATGTAAAAAACAAAAACTCAATTATATGATAAATAGTTGATATATAATTCAAATGATTTACATCAAAAACTATTATAAGGTCAAATTTAATGGCATTGTTCCTTCAATTTTGTGACGAGTCTTTAATTTAAATTAATTATTCAATCGATTAATTAACTTTGTCCTTAGTATGGACCAACTTATTAATAATTGAAAATATTCTCTTCCTTGAATGTCAGTGACAGGTACCCTCTAACTTCTATTACTATTGGGCTAATTGTCTAAAATAGCTTTAAAGTACATTCTAAAATAATATACCATCAATAAAGTACAATATAATTTATTGAACTGTTTCATAATTTAATTAATGATTGAACTATGACTTAGAGCAATTATTAAATTGATTCCACAGTGACTTTAAATTAAATGATTGATTCGTATAAACGCTTATAAATTATGATGCCTTATATAGATTAGTATATGATATTTATATCAATTTAAAATATATTTCACGATTCAAAGACCACTTAATATGATTATATTCTCACACGATAATATGATAGATGTTTGTAAATTATTCTTATTGAGATATTGGGTTAGTTTATCGAACCTGCATTGGGTCTGCAGTGTCAAATCTAAATAGGAAACAGGTGACTCAGGCGGGTGTCTAATTTGTGGCTCAATGAGTTGACGCGCTTCTAATTAATTTTCGACCAATCACTTAAATAAATTGTGTTTGACAATATATTATAAGACCAATCAGCAGCTGAAAAGTTTCTGATAACACAGATTTCATTTCAAAACCAACCTCCCTTAGACTTATATTTTCGACAAAGAGATCACTTTGTCCGACATATCATACATGTGGATCTAAATGGGATTCAGAAGTTTCGAGGTTTTTGAGGGGCAATTTTCAATATTATTAATTGTTGACAACGTAATATTAATATTATGCACTGTCTACTTCACTATTACTATAAACAAAGAGTTCAAAATGCACTAAACAAGTCCAGTCAAATTTGACCAAATAAAAGCCCTGCCTCCGATCAATTCAGACAAAGCTGGAAATGGTTTTAATCCACTTAAGGCATCCCAAATATGAGTAATATAAATTTTCAAGGGTTCAGTGAGCTAAACTTTTGGGAGCCCAAAATCGGCAAAATTTAGAAACTTTTTGCCTGTTATGCTCAGTTTCACATGTCAGTCACCCAAAACTAGTAATTTCAAAAGAAAAGTCAAATAACTAAAGTTGTAGAGCATCAAGTTTATCGTTCAGATCGCACCTTTTTACTTCTCCTCACTACCTGTAGTAGGAAAAGTATTGTTTTCACCACAACTTTTTTTTCCGAGATTTCAACGGAATTATCCGTTTTGGGTGTTTTTAAGACTTCCCGAGAGGTTTTCAGCATGACGTCTGTATGTATGAATGTGTGTATGTATGTGTGCGTGTATGTATGTGTGTTATCATCGTAGCGCCCAAGGTATTTAACCTAGAGAGTTGAAACTTGGCAGAAAAATCAGTCCTTACCTGTAGTGGTGCCACAAGGAAAATCAACTTTTTCCGCCATCTTGAACCCAGTTTGCTGAGTCAGCAAACATTTAAAATATCGTAATAAATCGAAAATGGTCCTGATCAAGTTGAAATTCGGCACTAATGTACCTCTCAGTATGACAAACAATTCCACCAAATTTCATTTTGATATTCACAGCCATTTTCAAGTTATCATTTTTTGAATTTTTATACTTTGACGGTTAGTAATACCGATAGTATAAATAGGTTTTTGAAATATAGCATATTGTTGGAACCGGAAAAAATTAAAGAACAAATATAAACAAAACCCGATGAAATTCCATTAATTAGTTTAAAAGTTATGAGCGAATATAATTATTTATTAGTGCGATAATTTTCATGACGTCAAAGTTTGTTTACATCTATCAAAATACCACCAAACTTCAAATAATTAAATAAAATATAAGTATTAAAGGTTTAATACCTATATAATATAAGGTTTAATACCAAGGTTGAGTTGGCAATGGTGTAGGTTGGAGCTGGTGCTGGCCAATTAGGATGCGACCAATGAGTGAATGGGACGCTGGCACTTGTGAAATTGCGTCAATTGGCCAACTTCAGCTCAAACCTCCTCCAGCGCTTTAACATGCACCAACTCACCTTTGTGATCAAAATTACACAACCTTTGACCCTTGATTGATCGTACAATTTAGAGGAAACTCAACCATCCATCATATCGTATGGCCAATGTGTCGGCCCGGCATTTCGGGCCTCTGTCTGTGGGTTTTGATCACGAATATTGGTAACAGTTGAGGACTTTTGATTATGACATATTAGTCAAATTATTTTAAATATTTTGTATACTTCTTGTTAATTTTGGTATCATTTGTACAGCAAAATACTTTATGAGGAATATATGTTGTTATAGACCCTATTCTTAATTTTTATACATCAATTGCCTGCAAACTTGACTTTAACTTATAAATCCAGTTTTTAGTTTTATTAGGGTTTAAATAGGCAACATTTAGAATTTTTCAACAACATCCGTTAAAAATCAAAATCACACAACTATGGATCCATGATTGTTCGTATAATTTAGAGGAAACAGCCTAAAATTTAAAACTAAAATTAATTTCTTTTTTTGTCTCGGGAAACAATTGTTTCAATTTTATTAAACAAGTCGGTTTGTAAGTAGTTCAGGTTTCACCTGTTTATACGACTTTCTGTATTTTTAAAACCTATATTACCTATATTTTTAAAAATTATTAATTAATAATTCTTAAATCCAACAATGGGCTAATTACGTTTTTAAGATGTTACGTTAGTTCACCAAAATGTTGCCCTTACAGTCAAATCATGCTTAAAGGTGTGGCACATCTTCAGATTGTTAAGGCGGAAATACATATGCTAGTTACTTGCACAAAAAGTAGTTACTACATCAAATAGCATGCGAGTGAAAAGCATGCGAGTAAATCGCACGGGGTTTGATTTTTGTCTTGCCAGTGGCACGAATCAAGGGGTGGGGGAACTGATAAGGCACGTGTAAACAGGCCTGCCAGCCCAAGGTTGCTAGTAGCTAGCACGAGTCTCCCTTCAACCCTTCAGTCTTCAGTTGCGTTCTGACAACAACTCATCAACTTTCTCTGGAAGCATTCGCAATTGATTCCTAAAACCAGTGACGTCCCCGAACCGCATTTTATTTCGTAGGCAATGACTACTGACTCGCTCCAAGTACTTAATTCCCTTCTAGCTATCCAATCTCTTACCCACACTTTTCGTTTTCTTTTATTATTTTTCAAATGTTTTAAAACACAGTTATTTGCAAGTAACAACAATCTGGTTCATTTAATTCCGCACCGATACATTCATAATGTACATTGAAACACAATTAATAAAACTATCAAAATGAATTAAATCAAATACAATTATTTCATAATTTATTCCGGCCAAGAGAAGGCAAGAAACTTGTGCCTGTTTAAAAACTAGAACTGTGACTGGAATGTGTGTTGCCTTGTGCTAGTAGCTTGCACAAGACCGATCATCCGGATGATACTAGCATGCTGTTTTTTTTTTTTTTTTGAGGGAGCCAGGGTAGCCGAGCGTCTTAGGGCGCTCGCTTAGCTATCACTAAGTCCCGTGCCATGATACTCTGAATTGCATCAATGAATCGCGGACGGTGCAGGGCGAGGGACACCCTTTATGGGGACTCTTCCCCCACTCTCTGATGTGGGTCCGATCCGTGTCATGATGATGTGATTTGTATCTATGGTTCGAGGACGGAGCAGGGCGAGGGACACCCTTTATGGGGACTCTTCCCCCACGCTTTGACGCACGCTTATATAGCTTACTAATGACCACACCATACTCGCTTCGGCGGTACAATGTAAAAATGTATGATGTGTGAAGTAACTGGAACTCTCCACCATGGGGCGTAAAAAGGGCCTAAGTGATGGCCTAATTGCAAGGTTCGAACAAGTGGTTCCTCCTACCCGTTCTAGTAGGAAGTACTAGACTACTACTACTACTACTAGCATGCTGTTTTACTGGCAAATGTACACAGCGTCTACAGCATGCCAGCTACTGACGTGCTAGTAACTCACCACTGGTATGCTTTTTTACTAGCATGTGCATTTCCGCCTTTACTCCCCTTACAAAAAAAGGGAGTAACCATCTAAAGAAGGTGTACGCAATCTTCTTCTTTAGACTGTTACTCCCCTTATATAAACAGAATTGGGATATTCCTTTGTCCCACAGTACATTGGACTAAACATCCTATAGTCTTAATACTTATTTAGTCAAAGTCATTTATATTATAAAAAAAAGATAGGGGAGTAACAATCTAAGAAGTACCAAAGGTGCTTTAACAAACTGACTAGACCTTCTTTAATATTAATAGTGAGTTTTTTTTGTTGAAAAATTGGGTTATTCTGACCCCTGTTCCATTTAAAAAAACAGAAAATACAATTTTTTATTTCGACAAAATTCACTACCCATTTCTTAGCTCTTTTAGAGGGCTTATGGTTATTAAAGTCAACAGTACAAAAAAATCCTTTTACGTGTTTAAAGTGCCTGCAGTTGAACTTATCTGGGGTTTTTTCTGTTGTTCTACTAGAATTGAGTTCGTAAGTTTAGAACTTCCCCCAAAAATCGTAAATTTCAGCAGTTTTTAAGCAACTCCTTATTTTATTTTCTTGTTTTACACAATAGAAATTTTACCATTGTTTTTGTGTTCGCCTACACAGGAATTAGTTTTATCACCAGTCTAATTTTTTAACCGGTTTTCTCAGGAGAATACTGTTCATTGCCTCCCTTTACTTTCTTTCTGTTATTTGTTTTAATTGTATAAAAAAGGGCGGAGGAAGGTCAAAGAGGAAATTGGATCCAACTAGAAAACAGAGCGAGAATAGAGAGAGAAGTTCAGTATTCAAACTTTGAAATTAGTTTTTCTTTTGACATTTTTCTACTAGTGGTTTCGGCATTTTCATTCCCCTATAACCGAGAGTTGCCATTAACTTGTTCTCTGCACAAGGCATCCCCTTTTACTAATTTTGGGTTTTTATTCCTCTTCTACTCTCTAACTCAGTTTATTTATTAACTTATTTACAAGTATTGATTACTCACAAGTATTTTAAGTGTACTTGTAAATAGAAAATTCAGTACTGTTAAAGGAATTTACTATCATTTAATCAAATGTAATTTAAACTACACAGGGGAAAAGACGATAGGACAATATGGGTCTACCTTTGATGAAATATATATATATATATATATATATATATATATATATATATATATATATATATATATATATATATATATATATATATATATATATAAATTAATTATGTATTAAATTAAAGTTTTCTCAGTACATTGATCAGAATTGATAAATTGTTCGATTTTTTTCCATTTTACAAAATTTGGATAACCAACGCCGGCCTAGATTTTAATGAAAAAAAAAAACATTTTTTTGTATTGATGTACGCTAAACATGTTCTAGCCTTTGTTTCAAAGAAAAATATTTAGAAGGACCAAATATATTAACAATTACCACCAAATATTTTACAAAAGAAAAAAAAAAAAATAAGCTTTGAAAATTTTCATAAACACAAGTTAAAAAGTTCGGCAATCAATCACAAATTCGGCAGAGAGACCGTTCCAGGTAGCATTATAATAAACAGTCAGTACTTTAATATTACTTTAAAATCATTTGTTTTAGCCAATAAATAAATAATTTTTCAGATTTATATGGAGAAATATTGGCAGTGAATATCGAAAAAAAAAAAAAAAAAAATTACAACTAACAACGGAAAACTTCTAACATTTAAGTGAGGTTAGAATAAATTACAATATTTTTAATGTAACGAAGACTAAAAAAGTATAAATGTTAAATATTATATAAGTTTTAAAAACAGTTTTTTTCATTTGTATTTTTATTGTGTAATATTTTTTTTATGCACAATTTTTTCATCATTATGAGATTAATTCAATTTTTTTTTATTTTTTTTTAAATGGTTATTTATCGTGCCTTACAGAAATAATGAATGTTTGCATGTAATAAATAGGCTTTTTATACACCTTGGGTTAATGCAGGAAAAGTGGTTTAGAGGTATATAAATAAGTCGGTGGTTAAAAAGAGTAAAAGTTAAAAAAAAAAGTTAAGAATATTAGGGTAGGTAGCTCTGTTATTGGGATATATTTGTAATGAAACGAAACAATTTATAAAAAGGCTAAGAACTGTGAATTGTAAGAAAGGAGTCTAGATAAAGAACAAGAAATGCGGAGATCCATGGTTGAAAACTCTCCGATATCCAAACCTAAGAATTTAGAAGTCGACTAGCTAAACTCTCTCCTAAAAGACATATTTCACAAATATTACGGAGTGTTTCATAGTATACTACAAACGAAGTAAAACTTCCTGATAGACTACATCTTTTTTAATGATAGGTGAAACAAGGTCAGCACATAGACTGACACTTCATTAGATTGTTACTCCCCTTATAAAAAACAGAGGGGAGTAACAATCTAAAGAAGGTCTACGAAATGTTTTTCTTTAGATTGTAACTCCCCTTATAAAAACAGAAGTGTGATATTCCTTTGTTCTAAATTACATTGGACTAAACATACATTCGTCTTAATAGTTATTCAATCAAAGTTATTTATATTCGAAGAAAACATAGGGAGTAACAATCTAAAGGAGTACCCATAGACTTTTCATCTCCAGGAAACCAATACTTAACCATATTTTAAGTTAATAATGTGGAAAACTTATAATTTGGTTGCAGAAGAATACCCGGTTTCTTCTTTACTTTAAAATATACTAGCTAGATACCCGTGCTTCGCTACGGATTGTTATTTTAATTCAATAAGTTTATAAAATACCATCAAGAAACATTTAAATTATTTTACTGTGGGAGGATATCTAGATTTTATCCCTCCCTCTTATTTCTATACCCTCTTCCCTTAGATAGGATAATTTGCAAATATCCCTAATTTACCCCCCTCCTAAATGAAAACATGACAAAACTGTACATGACAACAATTACTGTACTCTGTAAGAGCTTTTTAACGATATGCATCATCCCAGAACCCCTGAGAACAAAAATTTACCCTTGCTTTGAAGGACAAATGGGCAAATTTTCATCGAGATCGGACTAAAACTGTAGATTTGTATAATGAACATACACACACACACACATACCTTGACTGTTAAATATATACATTTCCATTTTACCCCCTCCTAAATTAAAATATGACAAAAATGTACATAACAACAATTACTTTTCTCTTAAAGAGCTTTTCAACGATATGCGTCATGAAGGGTATCCATTAATTTGACATTTGTACCCCGTACACCTGTATACCAAAATTTTAATTTCGTAATCTCATGTAGGCAGTGACCTTCACCTTGTTTAGAAGGATAGTGTGTAAAAATTCATCAAATTGGGATAAAACTGTAAATTTTTATAAAATACATAACGTAATACAGATAACTCTTCTTTTTTATGTATGATATAGCTATATTTTTCCATCCCCCCCCCCTCCTTCTAAATGAAAATATGACAAAACTGTGCATAACAACAATTACTGCACTCTTAAAGAGCTTTTCAACAATATGCATCATGGAATTTATTCATTACTTTTGACCCCGTATTTATTACTTGTACTCCGTACCCCTGTGTACCACAATTTAAATTTCGAAAATTCATGTAGACAGTGATTTTCCCCTTGCTTCGAAGGTCAAGTGTACAAATTTTCATCAAGATCGGGCTCAAAATGTAGATAGTATAAAGAACATACACACACATCTTTCTTTAAATCAAAATATAAATCAGTGTAACTGTCCCTCAATAGAAAGAACTGAATATATCAAATATCTCGGTGTAATTATAGACAATAGATTAAGCTGGAAACATCATATAGACTCACTTTGTAAAAAATCAAGAAAATTTTTGTACTACTTTAGATGTATAAGACAATACTGTAAAGTTGATATTTTGAGACAAGTATATTATGCTTTAGTCGAGTCTATACTGAGCTATGGAATCATAGCTTGGGGTTCTGCCTATCCATCTAACCTATCCCCTCTTGGAATTGTACAAAAAGCCATCGTTAAAACCATCCTTAAAAAACCAATATTATACCCGACAAATCAATTATTTTCAGACTTTCCTGTTTTCAAAATATCACAATTATTTAAGAAATCAGTGCTACTAAATTATTTCAAAAATGACAAACAACATATAAATCATAACTATGAAACTCGAAGTAAAATTAATAAAAAAGTAACAAATATTACCTGCAATACAAACTTACTACAGAGGCATGCCAGTGTTGTCGCACCAAATTTATATAATCTTTTGCCAGAATACACTAGGAACATAGTAGATATAAAATACTATAATAAGTTTAAAAAAGAAGTAAAAAATTGGCTACAAACGGTAGAATCACAAGAAATATAGCATTTATATGATTTAGGTGCGTTTATGTATTATGTATGTACTTTTGGGTTTTTCCATATACTTTTTATAGTTAAGTGTTTATTATAGTTTAGTATTTTTATATACTTATTTGATTTACTAACCTTTGTTTTACTTTTGATTACAAACTAAAAATCATGTTTAAAATTATATTATTTTTATTTATAACCTCAACTCTAGGTGATTGTATTTAAAATAAATAAATAAATAAATTAATTGATTAATAAACTTAAACAATTAAGATAAATAGATTAAATAAAATGAAACTGTATTTTATAACAAAGATTATTATATTATATATTTAATATGTGAACTCGGGCCTCCTGTTTCAAGGTTTTCCTTCTTGGAGGCTTTTGGATCTTTATATTAATTTGTTATATTCTAATTATTTATGTAAGCAAGTGTAATTTATTATTTTATGTGAATTGGTAAAATGTTTTAAATAAAATAAAAAATAAAAATAAATAAATACATACGTTGACTTATATACATATAGATAATACATAATATATTAAATTTGACCTTAGTTCGTAGTTCTATAAATGCACATTGTATGTTCCATTTTAAACTAGCTTGTCGGATCATGAAAAACTATATGGGTCAGGTTTTTTGTGTCCTAAGTATGCACGAGTAGCACGATCCGGCGATGCATCTATGTATTCATTTGTCAACTCTATCTCTCGTCCTTTTGTACTCTTTTTAAAATAGTTGTTTTTCTGTGTAGTGAGGAAATGAGAGTACAGTGCGGTCGCATGTCAAGCATGACACATGTTATACTCGTTCAAAGCTTCATTCATTATACATGACAATGGTAGTAAAATTTACTTTTCCTAAATGTCGTATAAATTCCATTTAGGACATATAAAAAACATACTGGAGTATATAAATGTTGACCACTGCGATTAAAACCAGTTATTATTTGACAAAAGTAATTGTAAAGACAAAAGAACATTGTAATTATACAAAAAAGATTTCAAGTGAAGCAATAATATTACTAATATCTAAAACTTACTGATTATTATATTGGGGTATTTTCTGTCATCCCCCCCCCCCCCCCCCCCCTGTCATGTGTCATATGTCAAGCATGTGGTGTCGCGGGACGAAGTTCCTTACATTTTTCATTAAATATAAATGATAAAATCACACTGCTAAGTATGTATACGTTGCTAACTACTTATAAATGGCGGAGTTAGGAAAGAGACAAAATTAAAAGTAACTAACTGTTTATACCTAGCGGAGTTAAGGCAAAATTAAAAGATAAGCATTATTGTATCATTAAAGCAAGCACCTTACAATAAATATGTATTGAATAATTTATAATTAAAGACTATGTTTGTAGTTGGTAGGAAATAGGACTGTTTTCTACAAACCCGGCATACTAATTTAAAATATATCTCTTCCCTACTCAAAAACGTCTGCTTGTATCAGGTTGAAATTTTACATGCCTTTTTTAATTGTACTTTAGACGATGTGTAAGAAGTTATATTAAAATCGTTACGTTAGAACGTAAGACAACGGTAAAAATGTTGTTTTCTTTATTTTAAACGTTTAGGCCCACTTAAATAAATTTAGCGATCTTTATCATTTCATAGCAGTGTCGGTGTTCGTTTTACTAAAAAAATGTATGTATAAAAATTGTTTGCCTCATTAAATAGATGAACTCAGAATTCTTTCCCGTCCCAAAATTCCAATTTTAAGTTTAAAGCTAACGTTTACGCGAGCGTTGCGCGTGAAAGCTTGGGAGGATAATGTTGTCCAAGAACTTATCCTGGGCATTGGTAAAATGAAAATGTGTACCAAATTTCAACTAACTGGGTCATCTTTTAATTAAGTTATCGTCATCGGTAGATTTCGTGACGCTTAGTATTGTTACGGTCGTTTTTCTCGGATTCACTCCCGGGCTCCAGAACGTGCCATAAGGAATTTCGTTCCAAAAATATCACAATTTATTATAATAAACTCATATTATTAAATAAAAAATATTAACACTAAAAGTTCATTGACCTGGAGGTCAATATGATACAATGCCCGTTAGAATTTGTTCAAACAGGTCTCGAAGGTCGAACAAGGACCTATTTTCTAATTGGTTGCTGCAAACTAACATCTATTATACTAATACCTAGTAGGTAGACTGATTGATTTTTCTTAATGAGGCATCGGCATGTCAGGGTTTTGGGTTTTTGAAACCAGTGGCAACGGGCATAATTTTATAATTAAAAAAAAGTAAAATTAAGTAAATCAATTTAGATAAGTTTCCTTATTTATTTTTTAAAAAATATTAATTACAAGGCATTTCTTTAGATTGTTACTCTCCTTATAAAAAAAGCAGATGGGGGTAACAGTAACAATATGAAAAAGGTCTTCGGAATGTTCTTCTTTAGGCTGTTACACCCCTTTTGAAAACAGAAGTGTGATATTCCTTTGCCCCAAAGTACATTGGACTAAACATCCCTTTGACTTTATTGTTATTTAGTCAGTCATTTACATTCTAAAAAAAAAAAAATAACATAAGGGAGTAACAATCTAAATAAGTACCAGTTATTATATCTATTTTAAGACCAACAAATCAAAACAAACATTTAGTTTTATTGGAATAAATATGATTGCCATAGCTTAGCAATAACAAATAATTTCGAGGTGAGTCGTCAGGGCACTACTCGATTATATTAATGATGGTTCAAAAGTTATAGCTAAAATGAACTTGTAACATTTATAAAGTCGTCGTCTTAATACAGCTGGGCTAACTATGCTGTGCCCCTATTTGGTAAATTGCCTACGAACCGCGCATGCGTACAACTTTTGGACTGGGACAAATTCCTTCTTTGTAAATTTCAGGTTTATTTTGAATCAGGTTATAAATAATCTGATTATTAACTTTTAATCAATAAATTTTAATGAAATATTTATTTTGTATCGTTTAGTTTATTTATTTATTTTTTATACTTGATCTCTCTATTGTTATAACTTTAATTATATTATTAGATGGTTTTTTATTGCAGTGAAAGGTTTTATTGACTCCGAAACTATTGAATTTTAATTTTTATGAAGGCCCTTTGTCTGAAGAAATGATGCAAGATTTGTCCATAATATTCCTCGTCGTCAAGAGTAGTGTACAATAAAGGGCTGTAAGAAGCATGAGTAAAATAAAGCAGAATCTGGCAAAAAATCTATTACCAACTTAAACTATAAACGGCTAAATATCACTAATATCCAAATATCATTCACAAACACTCACAAACAGCACAAAAGCAAGGGTGAGTACAACCCACGGGAGAATATAACGCAAGGGAGAGTACAACGCACAGGAGAATATAACTCAAGGGAGAGTACAAAGCACGGGAGAATATAAAGCAAGGGAGAGTACAACGCACGGGAAAATATAACGCAAGGGAGAGTACAACGCACAGGAGAATATAACGCAAGGGAGAGTACAACGCACGGGAGAATATAACGCAAGAGAGAGTACTACAACGCACGGGAGAATATAACGCAAGGGAGAGTACAACGCACAGGAGAATATAACGCAAGGGAGAGTACAACGCACGGAAGAATATAACGCAAGGGAGAGTACAACGCACAGGAGAATAACCAACTTAAACTATAAACGGCTAAACATAGTCCAAATATCAATCACAAACAGCACAAAAGCAAGGGAGAGTACAACGCACGGGAGAATATAACGCAAGGGAGAGTACAACGCACGGGAGAATATAACGCAAGGGAGAGTACAACGCACAGGAGAATAACCAACTTAAACTATAAACGGCTAAACATAGTCCAAATATCAATCACAAACACTCACAAACAGCACAAAAGCAAGGGAGAGTAGAACGCACGGGAGAATATAACGCAAGGGAGAGTACAACGCACGGGAGAATATAGCTCAAGGGAGAGTACAAAGCACGGGAGAATATAACTCAAGGGAGAGTACAACGCACGGGAGAATATAACTCAAGGAAGAGTACAACGCACGGGAGAATATAACGCAAGGGAGAGTACAACGCACGGGAGAATATAACGCAAGGGAGAGTACAAAGCACGGGAGAATATAACTCAAGGGAGAGTACAACGCACGGGAGAATATAACTCAAGGAAGAGTACAACGCACGGGAGAATATAACGCAAGGGAGAGTACAACGCACGGGAGAATATAACGCAAGGGAGAGTACAAAGCACGGGAGAATATAACTCAAGGGAGAGTACAAAGCACGGGAGAATATAAAGCAAGGGAGAGTACAACGCACGGGAAAATATAACGCAAGGGAGAGTACAACGCACAGGAGAATAACCAACTTAAACTGTAAACGGCTAAACATAGTCCAAATATCAATCACAAACAGCACAAAAGCAAGGGTGAGTACAACCCACGGGAGAATATAACGCAAGGGAGAGTACAACACACAGGAGAATATAACTCAAGGGAGAGTACAAAGCACGGGAGAATATAAAGCAAGGGAGAGTACAACGCACGGGAAAATATAACGCAAGGGAGAGTACAACGCACAGGAGAATATAACGCAAGGGAGAGTACAACGCACGGGAGAATATAACGCAAGAGAGAGTACTACAACGCACGGGAGAATATAACGCAAGGGAGAGTACAACGCACAGGAGAATATAACGCAAGGAAGAGTACAACGCACGGGAGAATATAACGCAAGGGAGAGTACAACGCACGGGAGAATATAACGCTAGGGAGAGTACAAAGCACGGGAGAATATAACTCAAGGGAGAGTACAAAGCACGGGATAAAATAACTCAAGGGAGAGTACAACGCACGGGACAAACGTTGCCAATTGAACGTTGGACGTTGCAAATGGAATGAAAAAAATGCTCTGTTTCTTGGTAACCTATACCAAGAGGAAGGTAATTTTTCCAATTGGAGCTCCTATTTTACATATCTTCATGAGGTCACTTTTTTGCCACAACCCTCTATCCCATATTTATGTGACAGGAGTGTGATTATTGTTGGGGCATGTTGTATCGGATATATAATTTGATCGTGTTTCCTCTATATTTGTCTTACTACTACTAGGCATGTTCACTACCGTGATTGACGTTGTTTCCTTTTTTTTTTTTTCCTTCTTGTTTTGAAAAGAGTAGTTTTTTGATTTCATAAATTGCCGAAAGGCATCACATGTCAAAAACACAAAACAATGACTGTTCGGGAAAAAAGCTAACCGATTAAATTGTTTTTCTGAAAAAATCACAGACTGCAAGAAAACGAGAACCCAATTAAGTCTCGTTTTCTTGCAACAAGCAAAACTTTTATTTTCATATATACAATTTTTCTTTTATTTAACTCAACTGGTTGCGTCAATCACTGGCAGGCATTTGAGAATCATCAAGAAATAATGCCGGGGGTTTTTCAATCATGGCGAATATTCATTTTGCCTTACAAGTTGGACTGTCTAGAAAGGTATATCAGGCTAACGCTATCTATGAAGTAGTGTTTTCATCTGTATAGCTACCAATTAAATTAACTTAGTACATCTCATAGTAAGTGGAGTCAGCATGACACAATTAAAATGATGATTCGTAATTATTTCTATACTTACTGTACTCACTGTAGAGCTTTATTAGGTATATCAAATTGGAAATAATATTTATAACAATTTAGTTTTGCTTCCGAACTTACCGAAGGGAATAGAAGCTATGTGATCATTCTAAAAAACGAACAATTTTTAGGTCTCTGATTTTAAAAATTTCAAGACAGAAATCTGTTTAAGATATCAGGAAACATTTTTGGTTCAGTATCTGTCTGTCAGACCAACGACTAAAAAACTACCCTTCCTATTATTAAAATTTGTATGGGAGGTCATAATTAGCCCATTGTTGGCCCCACATAAGTTTCAACCTTCTTCACCCAAAGGTGTTCAGGTTTGCACAAACATAAATTTATTTACACCTATATCTTCAAAAGTACTTATACAATTTTTATGAACTTTGGATAGTTTGTCCAAAGTAACAGTATTTCAACCATCTGCACTCTTTAAATTTTGATAAATTGATAATTTAATCAATGAAAACAATTTTGTCATATTTAAAAAACGCGGGAGATTTAAATGAATTTGATAATAAGTTGTAAAAAATAAAAAAATGATTAAAGCATACGAAAAAATAATAAAATGATTAAAGCATACGAAATTGAACGCGAGAAAGCTATGTGCCAATACTAATTGGCAGACTATTTTATAATATTTGGAAAACAAAATTAGTATTAACACAATTGAAAGTTAAAGAAGTTTATTTCAATTATACTTAATAAAAAACAAGATAAGAATAAGTGTAATCTAACGTCAAACCAATACTCCTACTATTTCTCTTGTCACCGTTGGTTGCCATAGTTACCACAGTATAATATTTACTATATGCCTAAGAAATATATAATAGCGTTAAGCCTCGTCCAGACTGCCGAACTGAACAGAGGAAACGAGCCGAGCATTGGTCTCTGCGCATGGCCAGTCTGTGATGCGCAGGCGTACTTTAGACTGGGCATGCGCAGAGACCAATGCTCGACTCGTTTCCTCTGTTCGGTTCGGCAGTCTGGACAATGCTTTGACATAACCAAACGTGCCAATTTTAATAACTTACTCACCATGCGCTAAACATCAAAGTCTAAATTATCAAGATTTTGTTTATATTTTAATTAAACTTTCTATGATTATAATCTATTGATCTTATTATGAAGTACTAGTTGCATTGGGATAAATTTAGAGCTTTAATCAATAACGAGAAACTTTAAAATCGGCTAGTTTGTGCTCAAGTCCTTATACCAAATTAAATGTGAAATCACTTGTTTTTCACATCTCGCTATGCATAATCTATCAGTATAAACACAGATTAAAGTAAAGATTTTTAGTTATTAGTTTTTTACTACAAGCTAAAAGTATATTGATTATTTTTAGCTTTATTTACTACCTGACAAAAAAAGTTTATTGATAAACAAAAATTCTATTACCTCCTGTTAGATGTGTTAGAGTGTTATTCAGAAATAAAAACTCCACTTACCTGAAACAAAGATACAAGAATAATATTAATAAATTATGTATTATTCAAATTATTACACAAGTATATAAAATGCTATACGTACTTTTGAAAACAAGATGTTGAAACCAAAAATATTCGTAATATGTATTTAAAAGATAAAGTGACAAAATAGGGTGCTATACTCTAAGGAATTTTATTTATGACATCTCGACTAAATTTTATCTAGTATTTGTAGACTCGATCGTAATAATATTATAGATAAAAACTTCACACAGACTTTATTCTATATCAACACATTCTTGTTGAATTACAGCATGGAATCAAGACTTTTATTGGACGGGGGAAGATGAAATGATTTTATTATATACCTAATCAGGTTTTAGAGTGTAGAAGATGTATATATGATAGCTCCCTATGGTAAATAGTACGACATTTACACCAACAATCTCTCCTCACACCGATAAATCTCAGATCCCACATAAAATCTCAACCTCTATCCTTTAGATTTTCAAGATATATCTAGCCATAAATCCTTAAAATAGGTACCATATCAGTTAGCTGATAATAAATACCTCTTCAGTTGATAAAATAAGATATTATATCCTCCCCTATCATAATAAAATATAAATAACAAGGGATGGGAGAGTGATAAAGATTCCACTCGTAACCAAAAGTCATCAATAATTTTAAAATACCTCAGTTTCAGTATATAATAAATATACGTCATCTATCTTACACTCATAAGATCGTAGATATCTCACATTTCTTTCTAGGTGCTCAGTGAAGCACTTGATTAGCAATAAAGAAACTCCTCTAAAAATCATTTAATTGCACGAAGGCTATCAACTGCTAGGGGCCATCTTTAGATCCGGTGAGACGAGTTGAATTGCAAGATCCTGTAAGATAACAATCAGTACAGGAGATGAGACAGAAGTCGAAGTGACCACGTATTAGTGGTTAAAAACCGGCTATCAACAGCTTAATCTTAAGACCCGGTGAGACGAGTTGAATTGCTTAAGATAACAATCAGTATAGGAGATGAGACAGAAGTCGAAGTGACCACGTATTTGTGGTTAAAAACCGGCTATCAACAGCTAATCTTAAGACCCGGTGAGACGAGTTGAATTGCGTATGATGACAATCGGTATAGGAGATGAGACAGAAGTTGAAGTGACCACGTATTACTGGTTGAAAGCCGGCTATCAACAGCTAGATCTTAAGACCCGGTGAGACGAGTTGAATTGCGTAAGATGACAATCAGTATAGGAGATGAGACAGAAGTCGAAGTGACCACGTATTAGTGGTTAAAAACCGGCTATCAACAGCTTAATCTTAAGACCCGGTGAGACGAGTTGAATTGCGTAAGATGACAATCAGTATAGGAGATGAGACAGAAGTTGAAGTGACCACGTATTAGTGGTTGAAAGCTGGCTATCAACAGCTAGATCTTAAGATCCGTTGAGACGAGTTGAATTGCTTAAGATAACAATCAGTATAGGAGATGAGACAGAAGTCGAAGTGACCACGTATTAGTGGTCAAAATACAGCAATGTTCAATAAAGTTACATCAAGTGGAAATTAATCCTTCTTTTTCATTCCTGCAATTAGCATTTACATATAATAAATAAATTAAATTGGTTTTACGCTACCAATTTTTATAGTGCTTACTAAATATGGTGGCTTATAACAACTACACATCGCTAAGATTATACCGATGTACTTATACGAACTTCTATAATGAAGAGAATCACTACTAAATAATTTACCTCAGCTAGCTATCTCTCCAACTGATAAATATGGCCGTAACAGTTTTTGGTCCATACTGTGTAGTTTACGATCGTTCTCTTAATTTCTACGATTTTAGTTTGTAGTGAAGTTTTAAGATTTATGAACCTAATATCGAAGAAAGTTATAAAGTTATATAGGAACATAGATTAAGTGTTGCAATATTAGACACAATTTTAAAATGTTTGCCAATTTGTTTGGCATGTAGCTTCCTCTCGTCCTATCTTAGAATGAATGTGAATAAAATAATGTACTGCATTTTTTAATATAGATATATGCTGTGACCATTAATAATATAATGTGACCCTCACTTTATTGTGTAGTAGTTTGGACCTGTTTAAAATTCCAGAGGACTAACATTTATTATTGTTTAATAATAAACGTAAGAAAAATATTGAAATTGCACTACATTCGACAAAGTATTCATTCATATTTCACAAAATTGAATGGGTAGTGTGTAGGTAGGTACTTTTAAAAATAAAAGTGGTGGTGCCTTCATCTGTCGGCTAATTTGCCATCAAAATTTCATTGAAATCGGTAAAAGAAGATGTTATGATAGGGTATTTCGCAAAAATGTTATCGGAGAAACTGACACGAGACCAAAAATGTACCTTGGTGTCTGAAATGTATTTTTGAAGACAAAAAAGCGTTAGAAAATTAAACTTAATAGATTTCAAACAAAAAGAGAAGTTTTTAATGTATATGTAATTTTGAATTGAGCGACAGACAAAATGGGAGACCCTGGTCCAAAAATATTTGGTCCTAATGTCTGAAACGAATTTCCGTCTTCAAATTTGTTTAATCGAAGACAAACAATGTTCGTTCGTTAAAACGATCACATAGATTATCTATTCAGATCGACTTGGATAGTGGTTTAAACAAATATAAAAACTACAGAATAAACTATTAATGGTCAATGCTAAAAAGGTTTTCCAATTAATGAAACACACAAAAAAAATTTGTAAATTGGAAGTAAATACCCCCAAAAGAGCGGTGGAAAGTAAATGAAGCGTGAAATTACCTCTTTGGCCGCCATGTCGCTCTGCCCCTTCTCTTTTCTTGTTTAGCGCGCGTTAAATAAATAGAATTCTCTTTCACTAACTCGGTTATCCCTCTTATCTCTATCCTTGATTAACGCGAAGTTTAGTATACCTTCTCTTTTCTTGTTTAGCACATTAAAAAATTAGAATTTTCCTTCACTGTCTTGGCTATCTCTCTATCCTTGTTTAACGCTTAATTTAGAATACTCATCTCTTTTCTTGTTTAGCGCGCGTTAAATAAATAGAATTCTCTTTCACTAACTCGGTTATCCCTCTTATCTCTATCCTTGTTTAACGAGAAGTTTAGTATACCTTCTCCTTTGTTGTTTAGCAAATTAAAGAATTAGAATTCTCCTTCACTGACTTGGCTATCTCTCTTGCCTTTATCCTTGTTTAACGCTTAATTTAATATACCCTTCTCTTTTCCTGTTTAGCGCATTAAAGACATAGAATTCTCTTTCACTGAGTTTGTTATCCCTCTTATCTCTATCCTTGTTTAACGCTTAGTTTAGTGTACTCTTCTCTTTGGTATTCTAGTGTTTTGTACATATTTATTTATTTATTTTACTTAACCCTTAACTGCCCGAATTATTTTTTTGGGGAATTGTTTGGTTTTTTTCTGGGGATTTTGTCTGTTAAGAGGTCCCTTAATATGTAAAAAATGTTTAAAAAAATTGAAATAAATTCCTTACCCCAAATTTGGGCTGTTGCCATATGGCAACGCTAGGACATTAGCCCTACAGTTTTTTTTCTCAGTAATTTTTTTAATAATTTCTTTTACAAAATGTATGTAAAATAAATTTTAGGTTAAAAAAGTACAAATAATACTAACAAAATACTAAATTTATTAAAAAGAACAAAAAAGTTTTTTTTTTTTTTTCATTATTTGTATTATGTATCATGTTTTTTTTCGGTAAAATTATGTAATTATTTCTTAATTTTTTGTTTTATGCATGTGTTTTTGTTATTACCTTTAAAAATATATATGTATTATTCAATTGTAATAAAAAAAATATAGATATTATTATATACATATTATTTTTAAAAGAATAGCCCAATAATAATTGTTACTAATTATTAATTATACTTGTTCAACAAAAATAATTATAATATTTAGAGACTAATTGAGAAATATTTAGAAAATAATCAATAAAAAATTAACATTAGGCAAAAAAACATCAAAACTTTGTATATAAATATGACTGAATAAAATTACCACTTAGAATAAAAACTGTAAGGCTAATGTCCTAGCGTTGCCATATGGCAACTTTAAAATTGACGCTCAATTTAGGGCAGAAAAATTAAATTTTGTGAAACTGCAACAATTTTATATTTTTAATCACTCTTTATTCTAATAGTTTCATTACCAATAATAAAAATATTTAATTAATTAATTAATTAAAAAAATTAAAATTCTTTCCGTGTCTCAAATTTGGAATAACCCATTTTTTAAACCTGTCTTGTCGCATACGTGTTGCACCAAACAAATAAATCTAATGATGAAAAATCAATTTAGTCCTTCTTTTGACATAATATTAACATTTAAAAAGTTCAATATTAACTTGGACCTCTCCAGACAATAATAAAGGGAGGAGGTTTTGCTGTTGCCATATGGCAACGCTAGGTTATTAAGGGTTAAGGAGATAGCGTGCAAAAAAGTGTCTGACTGACATCAAGCTAGAATTTTGTGTATAATTAAATATTTTGGTGCCTCTTTAAGAATTTCTGGTCGGCTAAGTTCGTTTGCGTGACATAGCTTGGCAATAGGCATTTAAAAAAAAAAAAACCGGTGGAGAGCGGCCATGTCCCGTTGTTTTAGTGCGGACAATGTGATTTTCATGATCCTGAGTACGAACTAAGTTAGTAGACCAATAATCAAGTTGATAGTAGTTTGTCAATTAATAGATGACCTCTTTGATTTGGAGTACTATTTGACTGACCAACCTCTTAAGTGACACACTAACATTTATTTGATTATTGGTCTACTAACTAAGCTTGAACTTTGGATCACGAAAATCACATTGTCCACCATAAAGGACCTGACAGGGCTGCTTTCCACCGGTTTGTTTTTTTCAAATGCCTATTGCCAAGCTATGTCCCACAGACGAACTTAGTCGACCACATATTCTTAAAAGGCACCAAAAGATTTAATTGTACACAAAATTCTAGTTTGATGTTAGTCAGACACTTTTTTGCACGCTATCTCCTGGACTATCAGACAAAATTTGGGGAAATCGTGTAAACTTAATAAAAATAAATTATTGGAACGAAGTTCCTTACTTAATCACCGTTCTGGAGCACGGGAGTGAATCCGAAATAAACGACCAAAATCACCGTCACGCAAAATCCGTCACGAAATCTATCGTTGGCGATAACTTGTGTAAAAGTTTACCGACTTAGTTGAAATTTGGTACACATGTTCATTTTACCAATGTCAGGGACAAGTTCGTTGGACAACGTTATCCACCTAAGCGTTTACGCGTTGCTTACGTTTACGCGCAACGCTCGCGTAAACGTAAGCTTCGAATTTAAAATTGGAATTTTTGGACGGGAAAAAATTCTAACTTCATCTATTTAATGAGACAAACAACTTTTATAAATAATTTTTTTTTAGTAAAACGAACACCGACACTACTATGAAGTGATAGAGATCGCTAAATTTATTAAAGCGGACCACACCGATTAAAATAAAGAAAACAACGTTTTTACCGATATCTTACGTTCTAACGTAAAGATTTAAATGAAACTTTGTATACATCGCCTACAGTACAATTGAAACAAGCATGTAACATTTCAACCTGATACAAGCAGAAGTTTTTGTGAGTTAATGATTTATATTTTTTATTTTAATATTTAATTGGAATAATATGCCGACGGGGCCTGGGAGGACAGTTCTATTTCGTTCTCAATATACAATACATTATTTATTGAAAGACGCTCGCTGCAAAGATTATTAAAAGATTTTCATTTAATTTTGCCTTAACTCCGCTAGTACAAATAGTTAGTTACTTTTAATTTTGTCTCTTTCTAACTCCACCATGTATACGTAGTTATTACAGCGATTTTATCATTTATATTTATGAAAAGCGTAAGGAACTTCGTTCCTACCGGGTGTCCCACGACACCACACGTATTTTTTTTTTATGGAGGCTTTAGGTGTAATTAAATACAACATTTTAAAAATTGTTAGTTGTAAGTTTTAAGTTAAATCTCTAACTTCTGCTTCTTATGATTTACACAACATTTGTCGATATTGTTTAAATTTCTTTGTCGATACATATTTATTTTATAAACAGAACAAACTGAATATTGTGATAGCTTCTTTTATGAATACTTTAAAACAACAAGTTGGTAATAAATAACTTGAAACAATTCTGTAGTCAGTTTCTTTTTACACCTAGTCCTTCTAGTCCGTGTGAGTAATCACCACTTTCAACTTTGTTATATTTTTTCTCCCTTTACTCCAATAAAGCAAGAAGTATAGGAAACATAGTAAAAGAAAGAGGGAATAACTCTAAATTAGCAGTGACTTGTGAACAGAAAAAGTTAATGGCAACCCACAGTTATTAGGAGTGAAAGTGCTGAGACCACTATTAGAAAAACGTCGAAAGAAAAACTAATTTCAAAGTTTGAATACTGAGCTTCTTTCTCTATTCGCTCTGCTTTCAAGTCGGATCAATTCCCTTCTTTGACCTTCCTCCCGTCCCAATTTTATACAATTAAACCAAACATAATTTAAAATAAGTGGACGAGATGAATAATACACTAACTTTTTACTTTGTCATAAATATGCGTGCTTAGTATATACTAGTTATACGGCGCCGGCGCATATAGAATTCGCGTAGAAAAATGTAGCACTTAAGAATATTAAGGGTCCGTAGGCAAAACCAAGGACGCTTATATTTTCCTGCGTGTGTCTGTCCATCCGTCCGTCTGTCGCCTGCTTTCATGGCTATACCTTTTGTCCGGTAGTACCACCTAGACATTTTACAAATCTAGCAACAAAAAAAGGGGTAAAAAACCCTTTATAAAGGGTGATTTTTTTTTCTTTTTTTTAGGTTGTTATATATTTTTCCTATTTTGTTTATATGTACATATATAAACAGAATACAATTTTATTAAATTGGAAAAGTTCTAATAGAAAATTGAGAAGCCAATTAAAGAAAATAATAGAATAAAAAATAATAAAAGAAATATACTTGTTACAATGAAGAATTCTTTTTAAACTTATTTATTATTTATGCTTGAAAATAAAAGATTAAATAAATTCAAGTACTTTCAGTACTTAATTACAAAGACTGTGATTAATTCTGGGTTTGTTTATTATTATTAAAATTAAATGTGACATGAAGGAGAGTGCCAGAGTGTTTTGTTGACTGTTTAATGAAAAAATATACGAGATTATAAAAAAGACGAAAACGACTTATATTATTCAAGTTACAAGATCGAAGACAGTAACACTGGTCCTTTGGGCAAAGAAGACGACGTAGGTGAGATTTAGACTTTTAATCATGTCTTTTAGGGAAAGCCGTAGGGTGAATAAGGGAAAACTTCCGGCGAAGTTTGATGACTATGTGGTGGATATGGGGGGAGAGCCTTCTATTCAGACAGGGGACAGACTAGAAACCTCTGCAGAGGGCACTCTTAGAAGTGACTCTGCACGAAGACCTAAGACAGGGGTCTCGGCAGAAAATACCCAATCCGTCAAAACAATTAAGAGTCGTAATTCTAGACAATCCGTTTCGAGCTCGAAACGGAGACAATTAGTTGAAATAGAGTCCCGAGTCCTGGCCGAGCTGGCTCAACTTGAGATAGCAGAGGCTAAAGCTAAAGCTAAAGCCGCTTTAGAAACTGAAACAGCTGAAATAGAAGCTCGGCGTAAACTAGTAAACCAACAACGAGAGTTACAAGTAGGTTTACTAAGTGAAGGCAGTATTAGTAGTTGTAAGAGCAGTAGGTATTCTGTAACAAGGAGCAATTTACATGATATGTGTAAAGAAATGACAGACCCTCAGAAAAGTGTAAAATTGTGGCTGAATAATGTGAGCCCGAATAAAAAAGAGGAAGAAAGCGTAATACATCCAATGCAACCCACTGGTTCATCACCACATGTTTTTATAACTGGGTACAAATCTAAGGATTTACCGATATTTGGTGGGGAGGTTGAACAATGGCCTTTGTGGATTGAGACATATACAAGATCCACTGAAAAATTTAATATTTCAAATTTTGATAATTTAAGGCGATTGCAAAAAGCATTAAAAGACAAGGCCAGACAAGCAGTGCAGTCCCTTCTAATTTACCATGATAACGTTCCTGAAATAATAAAAATTTTAAAACAAAGATTTGGCCGTCCCGATCACATAATAGAAACGCTAATTAATAAAGTTCGACTATGTCCTCTTCAAAAAGAATATAAACCTGAATGTTTGGTAGACTTTAGCGATACTGTCCGAAATTTAGTAATAACTGTCACGTCATTAGGTCATTATAACCATCTTCAAAATCCTACACTTTTAAAAGAATTAGTTGGAAAGCTGTCAGCTAACATGAAATTAAGCTGGGGACAGTACGCCGTAAAAAGAGAATCAAAATTATTAAATCTACAAGACTTTAGTGATTGGCTAGCTAAGCTGGCTGAGGCAGCTGCTTATGTTTCTCCATTACCTCAGGTAGAGGGAAGGCAGGATGATAAAAAGAAGTATAAAGATTTCACTCTTGCAGCTTATCAAAGAAAATTAGGTGAACAAGATTTGAAGGCTAAGGGAAATTCAAAAACCTGCTCGATTTGCAAACAATCGTGTTGGAAATGGGAAAACTGTCCAAAATTTTTAGGGTTAAGTGTGGATGAGAGATGGAAATTAGTTACGAAGTTTAAAAGGTGTTTTTCATGCCTGAAAGAAATGCATCAAGTACGTCAATGTGCTGCTAGAGAGAAATGTGGCAAAGACGGTTGCATAATGAAACATCATCGTTTGTTACATAACGATAAAACATTTAAAACTAAAGAACTGACAGATAATTCCATATTTAATAATAGAGAAAATGACAAAAGCGAAAATACCGAAGTTGTGGGACATCAAAATGATAATCAACATAAAAATTTAAAAATTTTACTTCGAGTCATTCCTGTAACTATGTTCGGAAAAAATAACATAAAAATCGATACATATGCTTTACTGGACGAGGCATCAACCGTTACATTAATTGATAGTAATTTAGTTGAGGAACTTAAATTAAAAGGTCAAAATCTACCGATACATATCTCCTGGACTAACGAACAGACTTATGAAGAAGAAACATCATGTGCTTTAGATATCAAAATTAAAGGGGACTCAGAAGAGATCTTTACTCTTCATAATGCAAGAACTATTTCGAATTTAAAATTACCAACACAGTCTATAAATACGAATAATTTAAAATCAATTTGGAACCATCTACGGGACGTACCATTTAAAAACATACCAGATACAAGGCCTCGATTACTGATAGGGCAAAATTATATCGATCTGACCATCGCTCGAGAGGTAATTCAAGGACCAAAGAATGTACCTATCGCTTCAAGAACAAAACTAGGTTGGGTTGTACATGGACCGACAAGACTAAACAGATACAATGGTAGGGTTGATAGTGACTTCAGTTTACACTTGTATGAAAATCAAGAAGAGGATGAAATTAAAATGATGATGAAAAAAATGTTTAATTTTGATTTTCCCGAACAAGAAATGGATTACAACATTATAACGAAGGATGATTTACGAGCAAGAGACATAATGGAAAAAACCTGTAAACAAACTGACAGTAAACACTGGGAAGTAGGTCTTCTTTGGAGACAAGACAACCCGAAACTACCAGAGAGTAGGAGAATGGCGATGAAACGGCTTAAATATGTTGAAAGCAAGATGGATAGAGATGACAGGCTAAGTGACCAATATTGCGAACAAGTAGAAGGATATATGAAAAAAGGATACGCTAGAGAATTAACGGAAGCTGAGGTTAACGAAGAACATAACAATACATGGTATTTACCGCACTTCCCCGTAACAAATCCAAGAAAACCTGACAAATTTAGATTTGTATTCGATGCTGCAGCCAAGTCTAATGGGCAAAGCTTGAACGACAATCTTTTGATAGGACCAGATTTATTTAACAGCCTCATCTCACTGCTGTTTACATTTCGTCAGCACAAAATAGCATTCGTCGCTGACATACAAGAAATGTTTCTCCAAGTCAGTGTACGAAAAGAAGACCAATGGGCTCAACGATTTTTGTGGCGGGGGAAGGAGAGAAACAAACCAGCCAAAGAAATGATGATGGTTGTCATGATTTTTGGCGCTGTATGCTCTCCCACTCTTGCCATGCACATTACGAGAAAGAATGCTGACATGTTTCAACATAATTACCCTGAAGCAGTAGAAGCAATAAAAAATAAATTTTACATGGATGATTATTTAGAATCAAAAGAAACTGTACAAGAAGCGACTACCATAGCAAATGACGTTATCAAGATTTTTGAAGCCGGTGGATTTAACATCAGAAACTTTATGAGCAACTCCTCAGAATTTTTGGATCAAATCCCGGAAAATAAGCGAGCTAAGAACATGATTGGGAAAGACCTTCAGCCTGACCCTGGAATTGGAAAGGTTCTTGGTCTTACATGGGACTGTAAAAAAGATATATTTATCTTTCAATCTGCCATTTTGAAGGATAAACAACACCTTATCCAAAGCACTTTAAATCCTACTAAGAGACAAGCATTGACCATTATCATGTCTGTATTCGACCCCCTAGGTTTTTTATCACCCGTCACCATGAAGGGGAGAATGCTTATGCAAGAAATTTGGAAATCAAAGACCAGCTGGGATGACCATATTTCTGACGGACTAACACTCCAGTGGCGAAGACTGACTGACGATCTATACAAAATTAAAGAGTTGACCGTACCGCGAGGTTACACTAAAAATTTGAGTAATATTGAAGACGTCCAATTGCACGTGTTCTGCGATGCGAGCAACCGAGGGTATGCGGCTGTTGCGTATTTTCGACTGGTAGACACAGAAGGACGTGTGGAAACGAATTTTGTATTTGCCAAATCACGGGTAGCCCCCGTTAAGCCAGTGACAGTACCTAGACTAGAGTTACAAGCGGCCGTTTTAGGAGCTAAAGTAGGTAAAATTATTACTGATGGACATACAATACGTATTAATAAAACAGTTTACTGGACCGACTCAACTATTACCTGGTATAGAATCAACTCAGACAAGACGAAATTCAAAGAGTACGTAGCTCGAAGAATCGACGAAATTCAAAAAATAACCCACAAAGAAGATTGGCGATGGTTACCGACGCATGAAAATGTGGCAGACGAAGCAACACGTGGCAACTGTAAACCATTTAGTGAACACAATCGATGGTTCAGTGGTCCAGATTTTCTAAAGCTGAATGAAAGTGAGTGGCCAAAATTTAGCGGTGAACCTTCTAATGAGCACTTGTACGATAATGATGTAAAATCACGAGCTGTCCTAGTAATAAGAGAAGTGGTCCACTTTCTCGAATTTAATAGATTTTCCAGATATCGAAAAATACTTGGTACAATGGCCTGGGTGTTGAGATTCATCAAAAATACTCATACAAAAACATCAAAAATAACAACCAACTACTTGACGACAGAGGAACTGATTACAGCAGAGTTAGAATGCTTGAAAGTAGCTCAGAAAGAATCATTCCCAGATGAATATCAACAGTTATCGGACAAAAAACACATCTCTAGAAAAAGCAGACTTTATTCCCTAAGTCCCATTCTTGACGAAGACCTTATAAAAATTAACAGCAGACTGAGGAGAAGCCCAGATTTAGATTCCGAAATCAGACTACCTACTATACTTGACTCAAAACACAGACTGACAAAATTACTTATTCAAGACTGGCACATAAAATTGTTTCATCAAGGCCAAGAGACGTTAGTAAACACCTTGAGACAGCGATTTTGGATAATTAACATACGATCAGCAGTTAGGAGTTGCTGCAGAGCATGTGTAGAGTGCCAACGGTGGAGGGCAAAACCATTGGCACCAGAAATGGCACCATTACCTCAAAGCCGAGTGACAAAATATTCCCGTCCTTTCACTTGTGTGGGATTGGACTACTTTGGCCCACTCGAGGTTAAAATTGGTCGAAGACGCGAGAAACGGTATGGCGCTTTATTTACCTGTCTCTCTATTCGTGCGATTCACTTAGAGTTAGTGACATCATTAACAACTGATGGAGCCATTATGGCCATAAGAAGAATGGCTTCACGTCGGGGATACCCATCAGAAATATTTTCTGACAACGGCACAAACTTTCGCGGCGCGGAGAAGGAGCTTGAACAAGCTATAAAGAGCATTAATAGTGACGTCATTGCTACCTTCTGCGCTGGAAATGGAGTCAAATGGAGATTCAACCCACCGATAGCTCCTCATATGGGCGGCTGTTGGGAGCGGATGGTGCGGAGTGTAAAATCCGCACTGCGCGTGATTCTTAAAGAACAGGCACCGAAGGAAGAAACGCTTCAAACCGTTTTCTGTGAAGTTGAAAACATCATTAACAGTCGACCTTTGACGTATGTATCTGTAGATCCCTGGGACGACAGCAGTCTCACGCCGAACGACCTACTAATTGGCAAGAAGAGTACTGTTCCCACGTTCGACATCGACATCAACATCAAACGACAGTGGCAGATAGCTCAAAATTACGCTGACCGATTCTGGGCTAGATGGGTCAAGGAGTATTTACCATCACTCGCCACAAGAAAGAAGTGGAGAGACGACAACGATTTCCTTGATATTGGAGACATCGTCCGGATAATCGACGATAACCAACCTCGCAATGTGTGGTTGACGGGGTTAGTCACAAAAACGTACCCTGGCTCTGATGGCAAGGTCCGATCTGTAGACATAAAGACTAAGTTCGGATCTTACCGTCGACCAGTAGTTAAATGTATAAAAATTAAAATCAATGAACCGTTTGTTTAAAAACAAGACCAATCGTGTTAATTTAAATTTTAAATTTTGGTCTGTAATTTAACTATTCGTTTGTTTAATGCTTTTGTTGAGTTTGTTTTATGGTCATAATTTAAATTTTAGTTTAATATTTGTTTGCTAATACTATTGACCATTTGTTGTTTTTTCACTAAAGGCGCGGGAGAATGTGATTAATTCTGGGTTTGTTTATTATTATTAAAATTAAATGTGACATGAAGGAGAGTGCCAGAGTGTTTTGTTGACTGTTTAATGAAAAAATATACGAGATTATAAAAAAGACGAAAACGACTTATATTATTCAAGTTACAAGATCGAAGACAGTAACAAAGACCCTCAAGAAAAGATGCATTGCACTAAGTAAAAGGGTCTTCATTGTTGTAACTTCAAAATTAAGTGCATTTACAGAAATTTTAAGGGTACTTAAACATGGTAAATAAAACTCGTGATTACTTGAATTAATTCTAAATAAGAAAAAAAACTTTCAAGTGTTTAAAAAAAACAAAAAAAAAACATAATGACATAGAGCTAACGCTATGCCATAATATACTAAGGCAATGTTGATTTCTTATCCTAATTAACTGAAACTCAATTTACTAAATGAGCTAGATCGGATATGCTCAAGAATTAGGCCAAATTGCTAAACATAAAAAAACCTTATACTATTTTCAAAAAATATTGACTCAGATGTTTCAACTAAACTAAAAATATATTGTGTAAAAAATAAAGTATAGCTAAAGCACTTTGTGATTTTCATAACGCTATTTTATAGCTTATATGATTTAATTGAATTAATTTTTAACTATAAACAAAGCAAGCTGATTTTGATATATATTGGATTTGTTAATTGTATTAGTGTGATTATGTTTTAAGTGTTAGTGTGGTGCACAGAGAGAATGCTTTGTCAGTAAAGTGTTAGTGTGGTGCACAGAGAGAATTCTTAGTCAGTAAAGTGATAGAGTGGTGCACAAAGAAATGGTTTGTCAGTAAAGTGTTAGTGTGGTGCACAGAGAGAATGCTTAGTCAGTAAAGTGTTAGTGTGGTGCACAGAGAGAATGGTTTGTCAGTAAAGTGTTAGTGTGATGCACAGAGAGAATGCTTAGTCAGTAAAGTGTTAGTGTGGTGCACAGAGAGAATGCTTAGTGAGTAAAGTGTTAGTGTGATGCACAGAGAGAATGCTTAGTCAGTAAAGTGTTAGTGTGGTGCACAGAGAGAATACTTTGTCAGTAAAGTGTTAAAATGGTGCACAGAGAGAATGCTTAGTCAGTAAAGTGTTAGATGGTGCACAGAGAGAATGCTTAGTCAGTAAAGTGTTAGTGTGGTGCACAGAGAGAATGCTTAGTCAGTAAAGTGTTAGTGTGGTGCACAGAGAAATGCTTAGTCAGTAAAGTGTTAGTGTGATGCACAGAGAGAATGCTTAGTCAGTAAAGTGTTAGTTTGGTGCACAGAGAGAATGCTTAGTCAGTAAAGTGTTAGAGATGTGCACAGAGAGAATGCTTTGTCAGTAAAATGTTAGTATGGTGCACAGAGAGAATGCTTTGTCAGTAAAGTGTTAGAGATGTGCACAGAGAGAATGCTTTGTCAGTAAAGTGTTAGTATGGTGCACAGAGAGAATGCTTAGTCAGTAAAGTGTTAGAGATGTGCACAGAGAATGCTTTGTCAGTAAAATGTTAGTATGGGCACAGAGAGAATGCTTTGTCAGTAAAGTGTTAGTGTGGTGCACAGAGAGAATGCTTTGTCAGTAAAGTGTTAGTATGGTGCACAGAGAGAATGCTTAGTCAGTAAAGTGTTAGAGATGTGCACAGAGAATGCTTTGTCAGTAAAATGTTAGTATGGGCACAGAGAGAATGCTTTGTCAGTAAAGTGTTAGTGTGGTGCACAGAGAGAATGGTTTGTCAGTAAAGTGTTAGTTGTAGTGCACAGAGAGAATGGTTTGTCAGTAAAGTGTTAGTTGTAGTGCACAGAGAGAATGCTTTGTCAGTAAAGTGTTATTTAAGTGAAGCTCATTAGAGATTAGGCATCCGTAGTCAGTACACAGTCCCACCTGTTCAGGATAAACCTGTTAAACTTTTCAAAGGTATTTAACACACAATGTTTTTCTAATGGTTTCTTCGGGATTTCATCGTCCTGCTTTTTCCTGCTTAGGTTTTTACTCGAAACCCTCCTTTAGACTGCTAATGGTTCGCAACTCTCCCCCCTCCTCCACGATTCTTTCGTCCTAAACCTAATTCGAATTATATTTCCTCCCTCAAAAAACCCTTCGAACAACTTACAACGCCTTTAGAAACTAACTTTTACTTTCGAAAAACTTTCTTTACTCCTGTTTAAACCAAAACCTCAGTTTTTACATCGCCTTTTCGTCAAAAGTTATACAAAAAGCCAATACAATAATAATTAAAAGTACTATAAAACTTTTTTTTCTCTATTCAATCTTTAAGAGTGCCAGACTTCAAAATGTTGTTGTTCAATTATTATTTTTCAAACTATAGAGAACTTACTACTACTTAGAACTTGAGAATTGCATCTCTATTATTTCTCGTAAAAGAAACAGAATTACCTAAATTATTCATATTTTTTCCTCTCTCTTTTACAAGTCATTCATTTATTTTTTAAAAAGTGTTTTTTTCGTCAGCTTTAATTTAATTGAGTCAATTTTCTTTGATCTTTTAACTTCATAGAATCATTAACAAAATAAAAGCTTTATTAATTTGTCGTAAAAATTAAAAATCACATACATTTGACCGACAAACTCAAGCATAACTATCTCATACACAGAATGACACTAAAAGTAACGTCCGAAATATCTTATTTAACTAAATATTTATTGACATTTTATAAACATAATATGTGACCACACTAAAAAATGAACGATAGTTTGTATGATCACCTGTTTCGAATTCCATAGGGTCACATTTAAGTCAAATAGACTCCCGAGAATATGAATTTGTTCCAAAAAAAAACGACTATTAGTCAAATGGTTTTTATTTATGGACTAAATTTTAAATAACTTAATCAATAACAACTTCATAACTATTTATGACTATTATATTAGAGTTTTTTGTAGCCAGCCTCACCAAATAAATGAATAAGTAAAAATGTATTGATACCTCGACTTCACTTTTAGGGTGTAATTTTTCTTAACATTTTAGTGCAACTTTGTTAGACGATATATTTATAAGAAACCACTCTTTTGGACTAAGGGGCAAAAACGTAAATCTGTCAGAATCTTAAAATTGAATTACTGAATTACACTCTTATAGATAATCTTTGGCTCGAGTAAAATTGTAAAAGCTATCACTCGTGTGCTGTACAAAATCTACTACTATACTGTTAGACCTACCTCCCTTGAGCATCAGTTTTCAGTAAATGTTTGGAGATAAATGATCGCCACTCACAACGGTCTATATTTCTTCCACGAACGCGTAAACGGTAATATATTTACCTTCGTTGTCTACATGAAGACTCTTTTTACGCATACAAGATTTAATTCAGTTGATTGTTACCTCTGGGGAACTGTGGAAAGCCTAGTTTATGACTGGGGAACTGTAAAAATCTTAGTTTATGATAGTAGTGGACGCTCTAGGGAGGAATTAATCCAAACAAATAATTTATGCATTTGACGTAATATAACAGAAGATTATGAAAATAAGAGACGTAACCAACGCTCTACAAGATCCCTAGTCAAAGGGAAGCTGTTTTAAAAATTTGAGCTGGATTTAATTTTTTATTTATTATTATATTTATTTTAAAATATTTTAGCTCTCCGTGCTAGAGATATGCATTTCTTATACAATACCTAATAACTATTTATTGTAAATTACACATACATACAATAATCATAATTCTTAAATAATAACTTATTAAAATTAAATCTAAATTTAAAAATCGGCACCAAGCCATGGTAAAAAATCTTGTATGAGAAAGAAAAAAGGTAACAAACCTTTAAAACAAGTTCTTATTCCACAATCGGTTACTGTTAATCAGTATTTTATTTTGATAAACGAAATATACTAAAATATACAAGTTGCTATGATGTTTCCTGATGGAAGTTTAATATTCAATTTGTAATGTCTTGAAACCGTCATCGATTTTGGCGGTCTGGCAGTGAAGGGTGGCACAAAGCCTTCCAATTTCTGTCAACTCCGAAACATTTAAAGCCAACATTATAAGAATAATAACGCTCTCTTTTTACTTTAAACTCTCAATTTACAAATACTTTAAGATTTCTAACGTTTCATATCTCTTCAAATTTAAGTATCACAAACTCAATGCGTTCTTGTCTGATAATACAAATCCATTTGTGATAACCAAATCTTAAATATCTGTTCCTGAAAACCATCAACGTCTGGAGATTATGTAGCTGATAATTCATATAATTTATAAATAAATTTAAGTAAGCCCACTATTATAAACAGCTTAAAGTTTCAAAAATATTGCCGACTTTTTTTAGTAGTTCGATCTAACAAAAGAAATAAAATGGCTCTCATTAGCAAAACTTTACGCTTTTTTTTAAATAATTTTACATTTACATTGTTCAATAAAATTTTAAACTTTCAATAATTAAACTTTAATCCAATTTTGCATTTCAGCTTACCAAAGGTACCGGAAGCATTCAGATCGTTTCAGAGAAAATTTGTGTATACTTCTGATTTCAACATACCGTTCCTGACATCAGTAATCATTTTTGGTCTCGTATTTGCCTCTGTCAACATCAGTCGTGTGTTGCAACAACTTTGCAAACCTACCTTTAAAAAAATTCATCCGATTTTAATTAATTTTGGATGTTGGATCATAATAACCCATTGGTCGTTCCATATAAGTTTCAATATTCCGCCTCATTGGCTTAACTTCCCCATGGGCACAAAGTTATTGACTAAACCCTATATCTTTCGGATTACAACAATTTGGTAGGTTTGTAAAAAGTAGCCCAAGGATGGTCAAATATTTCAACTGTCTGTGCTCATTAAAATTTGCTAAATTTATACTTTTAGTGTAAAAAAACAAACAAATTGACAGAATAAAAAAAAACCGCAACGACTCTAACAAACCTTTTTCATAATTCATAGTAAGATATTTATATCCTGCAATCTCAAATTTAATCAATTTATTTTTAAACACATTAGAAAAGTGTTCAAAAGGAGATAAATAGTTTACATTTCGTATTAGATTTCCCGCAAAAATCATACTTATAACAGCTCACTAATAAAGACAGCTGTCAGTTCTTGACAGGTTTGGATATATTATTATTCTCTTGACATGTTATCTTGTTCTTAAAACAGAATCTTCTTTTATATTATATCCGTTATACATATTCTGAAATTTGTTTATTTGTTTCAGGATTTATTTATTTAGTATTTCGTACAAGTTTTAAAACTCGGTGATGTATCTGGATATTGAAACTCTGGCGGAACAAGTAAGAATAATTCAGGAACAGCTTGCACGTAACCGGATTAACAAAGATGCAACACCCAAACGTTTTCATAAGTTCCGGTACATTGCCGGAAAAAATCTCATTTGTCCCACACGATTGGCTTTGACGGTATGAACGGCACCGCATTTTGACAGAAATGGCGAAACAGCCACATAATAGGCAGGTATGCCTATATTTTTAATTTATTGCAATGTATGCATGGGAGGCAACCATTTTAGTGCTGGCTCTCATTTTGCGCTATATACATACATACGGACCACAAGCCGTTATTTCAAATACTGGGTTCAAAACCCATGGCAGATTTGACCCCGAATGCTTCATTTCGGGCTCAGAATGCCATGAATTTCTTACTCTATAATACATGTGCGAGGTAAAGATATGCATACTGCCGATGAATTATCTCGTCGTCCAGTAATGGGGAAAAACACTGAAATTGAATATAAAGCACAGCAATTGGATGAAATAGTCATCCATGAAACAGAAGCAATTCCTTTTACAGGCAGAAGACAAAAATCAATATAGGACGCTCAAGATCAAGGCACCGTTAATAAAATTCATTAAGAATAGGTTGCCGGATTGGATTCAGAGATGATATCTGATGGTTGAGAGTTTTTTTAAACTTCGAGTCCAGTTATCGTCGAGTGGTCGGCGGTATTGTGTTATTTTTTACTCAACTATACATACCTCAAAGTTGTAGGCACGAAGTTCTGGCGAGAGCATTCATGCTGGCCATCAGGGAATAACTATGAAAAATCGAATTGCTATAACAACGGTTAGGTTGCCCCACATATCAAAAGATATAGAGCAAGCTTTGAGGGATGTTTAGGATTGTTTGAAACAGGGACTGCAGAAGAGGGAACCGTTGAGCACAACACCGGTACCGGATTTACCCTGGACCGCATTGGGGGTGGGTCTTTTTGAATTAAATCAACAGCAGTATCCCATTGCTATGGAATGCTACTTCAAGTACATTAGTTATTTTAAACTGACTTCAATTACAAATGATATTCTCTTATCATGGAACCTACAACGCTTCGAACCGATAATGGCCCTCAGTTCTTCTCAGAAGTTCAAATCATTCTTTAGTTCATACGTATTGAACACAATATTAGCAGTCCACACTATCCCCAATCGAAAGGACAGGTCGAGAGAGCTGTTTCAATTATGAAGGGAATCTTAAAAAAAATTAGATGATCCTTGCTTGGACCTCTTGGCATACCACAACACTCCATTGATATCAGGATTCTCACCGGCTCAGCTTTTAATGGGACGAGTTTTAAGGTCAACAATTCCAGTTGCACCATTCAGGTTACAACCAGAAGCAGTGAATCAAATAGGGTTTAAAGAAAGGGAATCAGAGCTAAAGAATCGCCAAGTAAAGGATTTTAACTGGAGACATCAGTTAAAGACCTACCTGAGCTACAGAAAGGAGAAAGAGTCTGGGTTCCTGCTGAGAAAATATGGAAGAGTTGACGGTGAAGAGTCTACTCCGAACTCATTTTGGATTGAGCTGGAAGCCCAGGGTAGCAAAATAAGGAGGAATAGAAGTCATCTTATTATTAAACATTACAATAATTGCTTGCATTATAATTGCTTGCGAGTCTGCAATATAGTGACATTTTCATTTAACGCTTTTTGGAGTCGTTTTTTGGTAACGCTTGTGTAACGCTTTTTGGTGTCGATTATTAGTAACGATTTTCGAGTTTATATGCCATAGCCAAGACATTAAAATGTCAAAAAGCATGGAATATAAGCAGCTTCCAGTTCTTGACATGTTTGTATATATTATTATTGTAAACATGTTGTCTCGTTCTTAAAATATAATCTTCTTTTATATTACATCCGTTATACTTATTCTACATGATTGAACTCAGGATTGTTATTCTGATTGACGCGATCAGATTGTCAATCAAATTAAACGTCTAGGGGCCCTTGAAGGACTGGGCTGCTGTCTAGTATCACTCGTCGGGCTAGTTCCTCCGGCTTGTATTAATTAATGTTATGGATCTCTTTCCTGCTTCTTATTTCTGGTTGCTAGATTCCTTCTTCTTCGATCGCTCTCAACGGATCCTTTAACCCCGAAATCGGTCTTATATAGAAAGTGGTAAAGGAAAAAAGGGGGAGGGCATTCGGAAGCTTTGTACTATCTAGATATTCTCGCTTAGTAAAATAATGTTTCTTGAAATAGTTTATAAACCTATCAAATGAAAAAATAAATGCATATAAATAATAACACACAACGTAGTAAATTAAACGTAGTAAATCATAACAAATTTCATCAGCAATCTGAAATCTGAATAATTACAACAATATTAACTTAACAAAAAATCTAAATTATTTGCGTTTCTAAAAAGTTTGTGAAATTACACGCATTATCTATTATTTATTTGCAAAAATTTATAATCAAATCGTGATTTATCAAATACATTAGATGTTTGGGAGAGAAGATAAATAGAATTTCTGGAAATGCTGATGCATTGTTATCCTTGAAGTTTAAGTAAACTTCAATTCCAATCACTATATTCTTTCATTTTCTTTGCTTTTAGAAAGAGACAAAACTATTTATTTATTCTCACTAAGAACTTAAAATAAACTTGAAATCCGTTGAATTCAATAACGTTTTGTATTTGAGCCAGTTACGTAGAACGTAACATCTTTTAAAACAGAGCGCATAGATTTTTATCTAAAATTACTAACTAAAGCTCATGGTTATACCTTGCAACTACACTCAAATATAATTGTCTCTTTGATAGAATTATTACTATAACGATGATTTCAAACTTCCATGGTAACGAAACCCAAAAATATGAAGCGGAAAAATATCAATTTTTTACACAGGGTTTTTGGTTCGATTTAAAAAGAGGTAGTCATTTTAATACTTTATTTTCACATGATGTACAAGCCAAAGTAACGTCATTAACTGTAACACTCGTAACATGTTTATAATTGTAGTTGTGTTAAAAAATAAATGAAAAAATCCCGTCAAGTACTTTCCAGAAAGCTACAAAAAGGGTTTCATCGGTCATAAGAATTCATAAGTACATTATTATTATTATTCTTTTTTTTTAACAAAATCGTTTTAATTTTTTGGGAGGTAAAATGGCCGCTATTTTGGTAACTTGATATACTTTTGTGAACCAAATATCAATACCTTTAAAATGATACCCAACTTCAAATTTTCAAATATTAAAAATATTGGGACTCCCGAGTTACGGACCCCTAAAATTTTTAAAATTTGAGTTTTTTATATCAACCTGGAATTATCGTTGGACTACAAAGATGCATATTTTTGCCTTATAATTAGGACGTTTCCTAATGGAGTAGCGGGGGGGGGGACATTTTCTTTTGCAATTTATTTTAATTTTTTGGGGGTAAAATGGCCGCCATTTTGGAAACACGATATATTTTTGCTAACCGAATTTCAATACCTTTAAAATTATACCCAACTTTGAATTTTGGGGCTCCATAATAGTTACGGCCCCCTAAAATTTCTAAAATTTGACTTTTTTTAGATCAACTGCTGGAAATTTCATTGGACTACAACTGAGATGTGTATTTATGTATTTTTGCTTAATTTTTAGGACCTATCCTAATGGGGGTAGTGCAGGGGGGGGGGGGATTCATTTTGCGTTTGTTTTAATGTTTTGGGGAGTAAAATAGCCGTCATTTTGGAAAAGCGGTATATATTTGTAATTTACATTTCAATACCTTTGTAATGACACCCAACCTAACAATTACAAAACATATAATATATTACGATCTATCCGCAATTGATCGCAGATCGCAGAAATTTTGAGTGTTTAAGTTCGCAATTGTTTTTCTGTTTTTGGGAAAACAAGTTTAACTTGTATACTAAATTTCAAGTTTATAGCTTCAGTAGGTCAGGAGATATACTTTAAGATGCAACGGACGGACGAACTACCAAAAGCATAAGGGTTTCTAGGATGACCTTGAAACCCTAAAAAGGGGATTTTGGGTACAAATGGGGCTAAATGGCTATTGTTTTAAATTTAATAGAATCTGTGGTAAATTTTAAGATGAGGACAAGTTGAGAAACCCTTTTGAGAAACTCGAAAATGTACTTTTGATGTGAAACGAAAGTTGCAGCTGACATTAGAAGGAAGACTTAGACCTTCTTCATCTAGATGTACGCAGGTCAAAAGTTATCTATATCTAAAGGCTATGGGAACAAACTAAGAAAAGAGTGATGTGGAATAAATGAAAAGAAAACAGAGATACTTTCCCCACTTGAATACAATTATTTTTTTCTTCTAAAAATGAGTTTTACTTGGCCCAGGCAGTAGCCTCACTATTGTCTAACCATACGAATTTATTACAGCTGTAAAAATTGTAGCTGTCTTCAACTCCAACTTTTATACTTCTCTATATTTAATAGATATTTCAAACGTAGAGTTAAACAATAAGAGTTTTTGAAAAATAAGGTTAATATTCTTGTTTAGTACCTTTAATAAATTTTGATGCCATTTTATGACTTGAACATACTTAATCTACTCTGGGTTACTTGAAGGTAAATTTCTTTACTTATAAGAGCAACAATTTAATCCAGTAGTTGTTTAAGGCACAGAAAAATATTACACCTAGTCTTAAACCTTAACAAACTATAAATACATGGGAATTAATTAAATATTCAAAACATTTTACGCGCTTTCACGTAAATCTCTTTTGAGGAAGGAGTGTATGGTTCTCTCAATACATGCAAGGGTATAATCTGTTTAATATTTTAGCCACGGGACTGAAGGGAAAACCTCTTGAATGTGTTATAATATTCAATATTCTTGTGGTTTTTCATATTCCTCACTGGTTGGGGGAACACCCGAGCCAGGTGCTAGGAAACCGGGGAAGGAGAAAACTCAGTGGAATTCCGTGGAAAGGTACGAGTACAGAGCGTGACGTAAGGCCCGCTTCTTCCACAACCGTATGCAAGGGTCTTATATCAATTAGGCAATGGGAAGAGCTGAGGTAGAAGCGTCGGCATCTCCCAGGTTTTTACGACCTAAGGAATTTTCATCCTGAACCTTTTCCTCCCCACTCTGGGTAGCTCCCTACTCCGAGTTTTAAGGGAAAAAGCTGTAAAAAGAAAACCCGCTTACCTAGTTCCACAATTTGAAGGCAAGAAAGTATATAGAAGGGTAATTCGACCGACTTTTACCTACAACTCAGGAGGAAAAGAGAGCGCCAGCTGTATCTTTTCAACGAGAGATATGCCGTATATACACGTACGATATGCGACCTTTTATTCCTTACCTCTACTAAGATCTTTTTCCAGACCACCGGCCCTTCCTTAACGTATAACTTGAGGCAATAAATTTTTTACAATTCCTCTTCCACCGGCGCTTTCTTCTGTTTTTATTATAACCCACTCCCGGAATCGAGAAAGATTGGCATTTAAAACCCCCTAGCGAGGAGTTTTTTACGACCAAATAGACCTTTAATTTATTTTTAAAAAACACAACATACACGGGATTTTTTTTTTTTATCTTTTACATTAGGGAATAAACAGTAAGAGAATTTTAATTGAAGTCATATTTTATAAAAGGGTTATGCAAAACATGGTAATTTATTCCACATTAAGGCAAGTGAAAATCGCGATGAGCTTGCAGCCAGCTAGATACTATAAAAGCTACGCAGTAAGGAAATATTACCCCTAAAACTTTTTTTTTTAAGGAGAACTACGTTACTGCATATATTCACATTAACACACTACCACTTAAAGTCAAATGTTTTAAAAGAAAGATAACTGCAGAATTGTAAAAAAAAAAAAAAAAAAAAAAAAAAAAAAAAAATGTATCTCTGAATAAACATAACAAGTTTTATGATTCTAAACTATGATTCTTATACCAGTTGATGTCTAATACACACTTTTTGCCACAAGTAGAGTAGGAACATTTTGGAACGAAGTTCCTTATGGCACGTTCTGGAGCCCGGGAGTGAATAAAAAAAAAACTACCAAAATCACCGTCACGCAAAATCCGTCATGAAATCTACAGATGTCGATAACTTGAGTAAAAGATCACCGAGTTAGATGAAATTTGGTACACATGTTCATTTTACCAATGCCCAGGCTGAGTGCGTTGGAAAACGTTATCCGCCCAAGCGTTCACGCGCAACGCTCACGTAAACGTAAGCTTCAAAAGACGGGAAAAAGTGTTATTAAGGATGCCTGTTACTTGACATGTTTTGATTATTTTTGTTATATATGTCAAAAATGTCACTTTGTTTTGTAAATAAATAAAATATAATCATGTAAAATTTCACCCTGATACAAGGAGAAGCTGTAGAGTAGGGAAGAGATATATTTTATAATATTTTAAATTAATTGGCCGGGTAGGTAGAAAACAGTCCTATTTCAATCCAAATTCCTTTAACAAACATACTCTTTCTCGATAAACTCATCATGATCAACTTTTTTTTATATTCAATATATATTTATAGTAAGACGCTAGCTTTAATGATACAAATAATGATTTTCTTTTAATTTTGCCTTAACTCTGCTAGGTACAAACAGTTCGTTACTTTTAATTTTGTCTCTTTTCTAACTCCGCCATGTGTAAGTAGTTAGCAATGTATGCGTACTTAGCAGTGTGATTTTATAATTTATATTTAATGAAATATGTAAGGAACTTAGTTCCTACCGAGTGTCCCGCGACAACACACGTATTTTTTTTCTCTCGACAATCAGGAATATTACAATGTTGAAATAATACTCTGCCTTATTGCTCTGCCTCTATATACAGAGATTGAATTTAAACTTATTTCGCTTAATAATTTTATTTTGTTATCGACAATAACAGATTAAATAGATTTTAGATTTTGTGTATAAGCGGAATATAACTCGATTAATTAATTATAAACATTAATGTCAAATATTAAATCTACACCAGTTGTACCATCTTAATCAGTATGGGTAAACTAAATAAGTGGAATTTGTCAGTTATTTCAATCAGTTTAGTTTAAACATACTACCATTTAAGTTAGTTAATATTATTAGAAATTACGACTAAAACTAACTAATTTCATGATAAACTCTAGTTTGTTATCGACCTTCATTAAATGGAAGGTTACATTAAATTAAATAAACATTATAAATGAAAATAGTGACTGTTATGTTTACAGCTGAAGTCAGAGCCATGTTGGAATGATATGTGTGATGTTAATGATAGTTGGGAGTTACGGTTGAACTAGTATCATTTCATCCGAGACGTCGTAAGCTACACACAGGCTGCTCTGCTACCTCCCTTGCATGAGAAATGTCGTGCTTCAAACCATCCATTATACCTGACCTACCACTAGCATAAACAGCCAAAATTATATTATCATTAATTTGCTTTCTCCGTAGTCAAGTTTATTTAAAGTCAACCAAAGGACAGAATACACAGAGTTTCTTATATCACTTTGGATCAATGACTTAATAATTAAACGTTTTACATTCTATTAAACCAGCATTAGGAAACCCTTTCTAATTAAGTGACAAATGAACCATTACAATTTCAAAGAGAACGTTAAAATGCTTAAATAAATGTAAGAGTAAGGCTACACCTACATTGGATCCGTATATCTCCCGATCTGACGTCGGCCGATAATTTGATCCGACGACTCTCGACGAGTTTGTTGTTTGCTCGATCAGTTTTGTTGTGAAGGTTAATTGTTGGTCCCATAAAAGTTTCAACCTTCTGCGCCTATTTGTTTCTCATCCACATGCGCACAAACATACATCTATTTGCACCTATAGCTTCAAAAGTACTTATCTGATTAGAATAAAACTTTTATAGTTTATCGAATGTAACCCGCAGATAGCCCCAGATTAATTTGAACCATCTTCGCTCTTTAACTTTTGTTAAATTGATACTTTAATTCGTGTAATAAATCCAAAAAATGTTGACCGATTAAAAAAAACGTGGGAAACAATTAAACCTATTAATAGTGGATAGGATGCGAGGAAGCTATGTGCCACACCAATTTGCAGTCTATTTTGTTTTGGCTTCTGTTGGAGAACAACGTTTTCCTTAATAAGAGACGAAAAAGAAAGGAAATGGATGCACCAGTTTAATGGAGATATCAGGTCTTCAGGGGAGTTTTTTTAAAACTTGACTAACTATGAGAATTTACCCCGATAAATTTAAGAACTACCACCGCATGACAATAGAAACGTTTAATTATATCCTGGAAGGCATCAAAGACAAACTAACTTCAGGGTATGGGTAAACGCGGTTGTCATCGTTTGTGTTGGGCGTCGTCGGATTGAGATATCGGACTGGAAACAAACATGTTTGGCCGGCCCAATATCGGGAGTCGTCGGTTATCATCGGATCGGGCCTCCTCCTCCAATGTAGGCACCTAAATTAAAAAAACCTTAGTGTTTGTTTTTCTCTCGACATCGGATCGGGAGACATACGGATCCAATGTAGGCGCAGCCTAACGCGAAAACCCTGTAAAGGTTTTGCTTTAAGGGATACTTTGAAGCAATACATAGGCTGGTTGCATTGAAAGGGTTCAAATAAAGCCAATAAGTCTTTTCATTCGCTATCCTCAATCCTCGACTTAATATCGCGATTCATAACAGTAAATTTGATTCTTTGAAGCCCTTGTTAAAAATGACATTTCAAAATCTATGATCTTAGAGAATCACATAAATAAACTCAAAATTGTAGTGTGTAGCTCTCACCCGACATCGATAGTAGATGACGAAGTTGAAAATTTCGAACCCCAAAATATCTAGAACGATTTATTTCACAAAATCTAATCAAACATAATTTTATATCGGGGATTTTGAGAGGGAGAAAAAAAGGGCTTGCTTGGTTTATTATATTATTGAAGTATATATCCCTGTGAAGAGGACTTGATGAGTTCGGTTTATTAACTTATTCACTGTTCGACGAGATGGGCTCATAACCTTCATTCTTCCTCTTGTAAAAAATAATTCCTTCTTTTCAATACTCAGGAAAGGATGAGTTGAACAGTTCTTTCCTCCACAATTTGATATCTTATTCTAGAGAAACTTTCATGTCGTATGGTTAATATAAAATAAAATAAAAAATTTAATAGAACTACTGATACTTTTAAAATAAAAGTATACTCTCAAGATAAGGAAATGAAAAAGCAGAGATTGCAAATGTGGATATTTGTCAGGGAAAAGAAAGGAGAATTTTAAACAGCATGAAAGTTAAACGAAATTTTAGTAAAAAAAAAGAATTTAAGAAACCAGATGCAAACTCCCTTCCCAATTTAGCAAACGGAGAATCCACATCGCCAACAAACAGACCGGTTTATTCGTAACAGAACATGAACATTTTAGTCCACTTATAAAAAAAAGAGAAGATAATCAGCTCAAATAACCTCAAAGATATAGAAATATTCAGTAAACAAAATGATACCGCCTTATAGAAGTTAGATGAAAAAAACAAAACAAGATTTTGCACCAATAATACAATGTGGGTTTTGTTCGACTTAAACCTCATACGAAACTAGCTTTCATCCACTTACTAAACTTTACAAGTAATTTAGAAACAGATAAAACAATATATTTTTAAAATAGCTTTTATTAGAAAAAAAACCGAGAGGTGGCACTACGTTTGTAAGGACGAAGTTTGGAGGTCCTTAATTAGAAAACCATTACCAAGTTTATAATAAGAAAGTATTAATTAAGCGTTGAGGAGGTGTAATATCTAGTGATTCATGTGGCTTCAAAGCAAGGGTTATTGAAAAGTACTAGAGATGGTAGATTGCATCTCAGATTATGATTTTTCTATATTTGCATAAGTACTATATTTCATAGGAAATTGTTCAGTAGTTTAGTGCAAAAAAGAACATAAAACAAACCACAAGAAGATATTGTTAAACACCAATTTTTGGTCATAAGAGATTTAAAAACGTGCAAATATACCAAAAAAAAAACTTGTGTCAAATGTATAATACAACAAGAGGGAAGCAAAACCAACAAAATAAAAAAATAAACTTCTTAATTTCTTTCCTCCTTTATGAAAAGAATGAGAGAGAATAATACTGCTTTGTTTTCAAATCCTAAATGGCGATAGAAGTAAGATTATGCTGCTCTTTAAATGTACAGTTTCCGTGATAACAGGGCACAAAAAGAGAATTATTGACGAATTTAAGTTTTTTTCCATATATTTAAAAAAACTTATCTAAAGCATAAATTGTTTAAAGCATAAACATGTCGTGTTCATTTAAACGAAAAATTATTCATTACTAGAAGAAAGATCAGAGATGTTAAACGAATGGGTGCTAACTTGAACACAAACTCGAATAAGCAATCAAAGTGAATTGATTAAGATTATCACTGTTTCAAATGAACAGTTCAATTCACTTACCACTCAAAGATAAGCCTATAAGCAAAACTTTCTAGTTGGTGTGGCTTTCACAGGGAATGTAGAGCTCTTGTAGTTCAACAAAGACTCTTTCAACACGTATAATCAAAGGGACGTCAGATCTCAAGGTGTGAAGTTGAGACTGAGACAATAGTCATCATTATAGATTACTTTATTCAACTAGAATGAATACAAACACTTTGATATTGTTGCTCAACATGCAAATTAAAACACAATTCTTACTTACTTTAGTTTACTTAGGTCTTTTTAATTTTTAGGGTTTCGTAGATCATTCTCCCTTATGCCGAAGGTATGTGTCTCTCTGTCCGTCATACTTTGGTTCATATAGTGGATCCGTTCACGCTAAAGATATGACATATGAAATACTGGCGTAACTATTTGACCCGCACATAGGAAAAATATTAATAAGTTAAACATTTAAAATGCGGATACGTAATGCCAAAAATGTGCAAAGCTTTAATTTCGAGATGGGTATCAAATAGAAGCTACTAAAGAGTAGATTTTATAGTTCATTACGCGCCCTGTGTGGAAAGTAGCATTTTAGCATGCATGTGTGGAGTTTGCACCCGAGCGACAGAAGTTTAAAACCAGCCATTCACGGTCTAACTTGGTCGTATGGCACAGGGCGGAGCTTGATGGATCCGTGTTAGATGCTCGGGGAATCCGACTCGACCTTGTCGTACGGCATGTTACCAACCACCCCACTCACAGTGCAACTGTCGTACCACATTGGCTCGTTGGAGTGAGTGTCGTACGACCGTGAATGGGTTTAAGCACCACGCGTTTGCACAGACTACAGACTTCAAACATATATTTTTATTTTGAAATCCCATATTCACCCCCATCACAATACTTCCTCTCTCTAACACAATATAGTCCCTTAATCACTTCGGCTAGTGTTATTTTATTAATCAATTTTAAATTTTCTGATATATGCAGTATATTATACAAAAAAAAAAAAAAAAATGTTATGTGGGGAAATTTGATTTTGAGATTAGGACAGATTTTTGTCCAACGGATATGGGAGGAAGCAGAGAGGGCTTGGATAAAAACAGAAGGATGCAGGCAGGCCAAGATGATGCTGCCAAAGCTAAATAAAATGAAAATCAGATGGGTCATGGGACTGAGTAGACTTAACCTGAGAAACATGGTTGGGGTCTTAACTGGACGCTGTCAGCTGAGACATCTGGCTTTATTCAAGAGTGAAGAGGATTCTACAAGTCCAGGGTGCAGCGAAGAAGAGGACACAGCCTACCACTTTGTGGGAGCTCGCGAAGGATGTTGGAGACTACGCTTTTATATTTTAGGAGCGGGAGAGATCAGGGAGGAGGAACTTGACACACTAAAGTGTCAGGATATCCTCTTCTTTGCCACCTAAACTTAAACTAGGAGACTTAAGGGTAAGACAGAGGTGGTTCGATGGGCGAGAAAACCAGGGGTTGGCAAAAAGGACCCGAGTGCAGTCTAGTGGATAGACTTGGCCTACCCGCCCCCAAACGTCTACTACTACTACTACCAATACATGATAGATTTAGGATAGAGTCCAAAAAAGTTGTTTTATAATAAATGTCTGTATGTCATCTGTAGTCTGTGTTGAAGCATGGCGAAATGGAGAATTCATGTAAAAAATTAGTAAAAATTAGTTTTTCGGGGTATGAATGAAAATAAAACCAATTCAGCTAAAAATCGAAAAAATAACTTTCAGTCTTCACATATATATGAAAAAGTTTTATCAGAGGTTTCGTATCAAAATTTTGGGTTACGTGGTTACTCTATATTGATAAACAATGATTAGTTATAGGAAATAAAGACTGAAGATGATGAGGGTCGAAGCGTTTCTTAACAATATGTGGTATATTGTATTATTACACTCACACCTACAATATCCAATAACACAAAAATCGTCATAAAAAGTTATCTAAAAATCGTAAAAACCGGGTTAAATTAATATAAATAATAATTTAACAACAATATATTTAAGTTTTTAATTAAATCTGAATTTACTTCAATACTACTTAATGAATTTACTCAATATAATAATTTACTTAACAAAAAATGGCATATGCTACACGACTGTGAAGTGTTTTTTCTTTACCGCGTCAATTATTTTTACTGTCGAGCGAAGCGAGACAATAAATATTGCCAAGGTAAACTCACTTCACAGCCTACTTGTGCAACAAAATCTTTATGTTAATAACAAAGCTTCTATATCTCTTGTACAGATTTGAAAATAACTAACTTTCATATCAGATAAGTATTAAGTAAATTTCATAATAAAATATTTTAAATTTTAAATATGTAGTTTATTACTCTTGCAATACACCTTCTTCGGAAATGCAGCGATATTGCAGATTTTCTAATTAACACTGACTAAGGCTAACATTTACCAACTCCTTCATAAGTTAAATACTAATGTTTCCAAAGAGGTACAATTATACGAAACGGTAAATGAAAGCATTAGCAGAATGATTTGTAAGTAAATTTGCCAGGAATAATTAGAAAGGCCAGGGGAAAACTAGTAAAACTTGCACTAGAATGTTTATGCTTGATGGTTAACAAGGTTTCATCCTCAAGCATAATATTTGCTTTGCTTGTATAAACTTATACAAGTAAACAAACATAAAGCAAGGATAAACAACGTTTACCAGTGCTTTCCAGTAAGTCATCTTTGTGCAACTTGCAAACGTTACACAACCTTAAACCAGTGTTTAGTTACAGCTATTACACTTTAAAGCGTTTTAGGTAGAATAAACGCTAAATAAACACTAGAATTGTTTCGTGTTGATTTTTCCAAGTACATTAGTATTAATAATAGAAATTTATTAATTTATCACAAATATTAGATAAATGTAAAAAGTTATTAACATTAAATGATCCATTAGTTATTATTATAAATTTTATTTACATTTAAAAAGATTATATTTCATATATAAAAGCAAAATTTCCCACTAACTTATCACTAACTCTCTTATTAATTCACTTGCAAAAAAGGTAGATAAAAAATTTGACATGTTGTTTAGTATGAGATATTTGGAAAAACAAAGTATAAATAATTTTTATCCTCTTCTAGAACAAATTTACTTAAAGCAAAAACACTCAGTTTTTTAATACTTTATACTATACGAAGTATCATTTATCTTATTTTCTTTTTTAACTTGAACCTTTTTTTGGTAGTGTTATCATTTCTCTCTTTCAAATTGGGCCTTTTAAAAGTAGGCTGTGAAATAGTAACTTTAGAGCCTACAAACATAGCCATTTTCATTACGTGGACTTAAAAAATCTTTTCATTACTCCTAAACTGTATTGAAAAATTTGTTTACCTATGAGGAAGTAAAATATTTTTTACATCCTAGTAGTAGTTATAAAAAGTGCTGTTTTTAGCGCTGCAATCAAGTAGACATGCTTTTTAGTACGATTAAAATCCACTAGATGTCAATGCGTTTTATCTTTTTTTTTTATAGTGCAACCTCTATAAGATTTCTTTTTCTCAAAATCTTAAGTATGTACTAATATTTGTTACAATTATATTGATTAATATTTAATGTTTTTTCATTGTCTGCTACTTCGGAAAAATAGCATAATGCTACACGACTGTGAAGTGTTTATTCCTTTACCTTGGAAATATTTACTGTCTCCCTTCGCTCGACGATAAATATGATTGACGCGGTAAAGAAAAAACTCACTTCACAGCCTAGTATCATAATATACTATTCTTTAATTAATAAAATGAAACCACTTTCTCTTTTTCAATTGCTATATTTGGCCCTGCACCTTCGGGTTTCTTCAGGCTTGTAACTATCCCTTTCACATGTGTCTATGCGACAATATTATCATTTATACAATCGAGTAGTGTCCCGACGAGCACCTCAAAATGATTTGTAATTTCCAAGCTAAGGCAACCTCATTTATTCGACTAAAAATAAATGTTTGTTTTGTTAGTCTTTAAATCGATATAGTAACTTAATTTATATATATTAAAATGGATGTCAGTCTGTCTGTTTGTCTAAGATTTATAGACTTCGAAACCGTGCAACCGATCACCATGAAAGTTGGCACATAATATATGTATTTTTTTCATGGAGAAGGATTGATTATCTGTACGCATGTATACACCAAATCAGAAAACGAAAAATATTGTTTATCCACTCGCATTTGCTAATAATTAGCATTAGCTTAATTTATTTTAAGTTTAATTATATAGTTCATGAAATAGTGAATAATTGTTCATTCATGTGAATTATTAATAAAAAAATCCATATAGTTCATTATCTAGTAGTACTACATAACTATATAATATAATACAGTTATACAGCATTATATTATATAGTGCATTTTGTACCAATAAAAAAATTATAGAATATCATCAGTGTAAGCCATCTTTCATTATCACAACGAATATACGAGTAGATTCTAGATTGCATTCACATCACCCAAATTTAAATGTACAGAGGTAAATAATTATACACAGGCAGGACAAAGTCTGCCGGGTTTTGCTAGTTATCTATTAAGCCCGTTACCCGGGTTTGAGGACTCGTAATTTTAATAGGGCAAGTATTTCATGTACCACAAAAAAATTTACACGTTTTAAGATCCCCATCCCCTTCAGTCCAGACAGTTTCCACAGTTAACTTGGGACAGTTCCAGTCCCTTCAGTTTAAAAACAGTTGTTTTTAATAAATACTACTACACCAAGTAGTTTGACGACTGTGCTGGCACGTGGAGCCAAAACTTCTGGGGGAGGGGGGGGGGGATTTGATGAAATTTTACATTTATGAACAGAATTATATAGATAGATAGACATTTTCTTATCATAAAATACCCCGAGGCAAACTCTATAAATTCATTTAAGCTCTAAATTTAGGGCGATATCTCCAAAACTCAGAAAAAACTTGATTTAAATTTAAAAAAAAAAAAAAAAAAAAAAACAGTCCAATCGACTTTGATGTAAAAATATATAAAATCTATTTCACTTAGATACTATATCAATTTAAACGTATAGGAAGTTTATCTAAGAAATAAAATACGTGTGGTGTCGCGGGACACCCGGTAGGAACGAAGTCCCTTACATTTTTCAATAAATATAAATTATAAAATCAAGTACTATACGATAAGTGACTACGTGATAAGTACTATACGTTGCTAACTACTTATACATGGCGGAGTTAAGAGACAAAATTAAAAGTAAATAACTGTTTGTGCCTAGCGGAGTTAAGGCAAATTTAAAAGAAACAAGAAGCATTATTTGTATCATTATGCAAGCGTCTTACAATAAATATGTATTGAATATTGAGAAAAAAAAGTTAATCAGGATGAGTTTATAGTTAAAGAGTATGTTTGTAGTATATAGCCTGAGGGAAATTAACTGTTTTCTACCAACCCGGTCCACTAATTTAAAATATTAAAAAATATATCTCTTTCCTACTTGAAAACGTCTGCTTGTATCAGATTGAAATTTTAAGAGCCTGTTTCAATTGTACTTTAGACGATGTGTAAGAAGTTTGATTAAAATCGTTACGTTATTAGAACGTAAGATATCGGTAAAAACTTTTTTTCTTTATTTTAAACGTTTAGGTCATAATAAATTTAGCGATCTTTATCACTTCATAGCAGTGTCAGTGTTCATTTTACTAAAAAAAAGTATTTAATAAAAGTTGTTTTTCTCATTAAATAGATGAAGTTAGAATATTTCCCGTCCTCAAATTCCAATTTTAAATTTGAAGATTACGTTTACGTGAGCGTTGCGCGTGAACGCTTAGGTGGATAACGTTGTCCAAGAAACTCAGCCTGGGCATTGGTAAAATGAACATGTGTACCAAATTTCAATTCACTCGGCCATCTTTTACTCAAGTTATCGCCATCGGTAGATTTCGTGACACTTGGTTTTGTGACGGTGATTTTGTGATGGTGATTTAGATCGTTTTTTTTTTTTATTCACTTCCGGGCTCCAGAACGTGCCATAAGGATCTTCTTTCCAAAACTTTGTGTGTGAGGAAATCGCGATAATTGCAAAGGGTGAGAGGTCGGATTCGGGTCCCCACCGATGAGGAATTACTTACTACGAATTACACGATGAGGAAATGGAAAACACTGGACCAGGGGTATCCAACTCCAGTATTCTAGAGGTGTAAGACCACTAGCGTTGGTCGGGAAGATGGTGGTTAAAATTGTAAACTACTTTATGATCTTTTGACATTCCTCGAATTCTAAAATATAAACAAATACTGGTTGTCAGACATTTGTACTATTTTGTAAATAAACGTAATAAAAAAACCAGCCTCGGTGGCTGTGTGAGATGCGCGATTGCTCCGAATGCAAAAGTTCCCGGGTTCGAATCTAGTAAACTTAACAAATTAATTTATTTCTTTGAATTAAGAAACTCAAAATATTTTGAATGGTGTAAAAGATTTAGTTACAATATTAACCGCCAAATTCCCGTGGAGCGCTAGTAGTCTAACAAAGGTAGATAAAGAGGGGAGTTGGAAATCTTTCCGTTTAAGGATTCTATGATCGCTGCACTGGACGAAGTAAATGCAGTGTAGGGTATTTTGAATTTTGTATTTATTAATTGTTGTATTGACTTGAGCTGTCAAATGTTGTGCTATTGTGAAATGACATTAAATAAACAAGTCTTGTTTTGGAGTTGTAATGAACTTGTGTTATACTTCAGTAAATATGTACTTAAACAAGAGAAAGCTTAGTAAGAGTTGTATCAGACAGATTTATTTAGGTGTCAAATGTCAGAGCAAATAGTTGCTTCGGTTTGAATTGAACTATACAGGGTGTTTCATGAAGTTCTCCTGGCACTAATGAAGCATGTTCCTTAGGTTATATCTAGTAAAAACGTTTATATAAACATTTGTCCGATTCAATTTATCTATTGACCTATACCAATGGTCAATAGATAAATTGAATGGTGATAAATTGGTGATGGTGTGGTTTACGGATGAGTCACAACTTACTCGAGACGTCATCAACAACACACATGAATCGCTTCTTTGCTCTTCTTCCAAAAATTGTGAATATATTTGTCTGTTAAGACGACCTTCAAAAATACATGGAGAAAATACATTCCTATAAGTTGATAGCATAACGTTCCGCACCACACAGTAACGCTCAATCTACATAGAAAATTACTTTCTATAGTGGCATGAGGGTTGATGTCCGACATTGATGCATGTTATGTGTGTCGAGTAAATTGTGACTCATCCTTAAATAGTAAACTTGCCACAGCACACTTGCCCACACTTTTTAAATTTAAATTTTAGATGGGTATAGCTCAACCCGCTCAAGGTAGGGAACTGGCGTATGAACCCAGTACAGTTGTCAGTTTTGGCTTATGCCGATGATGTGGTCCTTATTGCAAACTCAGAGGAGAACCTAAAGAACATGCTCCATTAAGAAAAGTATGCGCTTTAATACATGAAAAATAATTTAAATATAAGTTTAACCTGTCAGATGTCAAGATAGTAAAACTCTACTTCTAATACATTTATTAATCTAAATTCTCTAGGACACAGTTTTAATCACATTTTACTTGTTATACAGACTTGCTAAGAGAGAGTGAGAAGACGTATCTTCAAAATATTCATAGGGTTTAGTTAATCAGATAAGTTAAAGCTGAGAGGAGAGAAGGTTATGATAAAGTCAAGTCTTGAGTATTGAGGAGGGGTAAGTCAACTCTAACAAGACTGTCAACTTGCCTGATGGAGATTTCGAGGAGGCATCGTCTACTTGAATCCTTCTCCCAGTCTTGAAGCACTTGCAAGTCAAACCCATCCTCCTTCTAAAGTCTTTAACTACCTTTTGTTTCCTTATCACCACCTTCCAACAAGAGAAGAGAAACTCCAAAGTGTTTGTATAATCAACATTATTTCAAACTTTAAATATTAATAACTTCGGAAAACAATCGGTGGTTTTCTTTTCAAGAGGCAAGCTATGGGGAAACAAGCAACTCTATACTTGACTTGTTTTTCATAACTCCAATAAATTTCTAACTTTTCCTCTTCTACGTAGCTTATCAGAGTTTAAAAACCCATGGAGTTTTGTAAAAACATAATTTTGAGAGGACCGAATCAGAAATTATTAATGAATGTATCAATTTTATTTAATAGCAACTGCGAAAAGAGAGGACCAGTTAAATTAAAATAAAAGTTTTAGATTAACTGAAGATTTGATCATATCTTTTTCCTGTTTCAAGTTATAATAACATTCATGCATTACACTTTGAAGAAGATAATACATTTTTGTGAACCTTTTTTTACTTTTGACTGATCCTCGCTATCCCTAATTTCCATTAATTGACTTTACTGTATCATTCTATAATATAAAAAAAGTTTAGTAAACAGAGACGAGTCCAGTAAGCAAAATATCGGTCCGAGACAACTTTGTCTGGTGGGAAAGCATTCATTGGCACCCTAAACAGCCTTGGGTTCTACCAGATCGTCAAATTATCACCCAACGCGAAGGTGAAGCTGTCACGTTTTGCCCCCAACCAGCAACTTTCTCCAGTCCTGGAAAACGCCGTCATCAAGCAGGACCCTCGAAAAACCAAAACATTAAGCGTTATCAAATCTTGATTTCTGATTTTTTAATAAGACTTGTACATACAATGTAATAATTATACTGTTTGATAGAGAGAGGAGAGGAGGAAGAGGAAATTGGGAAGTTACCTGACTACATAGTTTGTCCGGCGGCGTGGTCTGGTCGAGGGTGTCTTGCAACTCGGTAACAGCGTTCTTTACACGGATCGGGACGAACCGACACGGCGCACTTATAGAAACGGCGTATATCAGATATTGAGTTACGCGAAGTACGAGGAAGAGTGATAACCATAGCCACGGAGAGGAAGAGCACATTTAGGTAACTTTTAAGAAAAAAATTGGTAGTGCGTGAAGTCTCACGTAAAAAGGGTTTCGTTGGTGTTGTAAACATGAAATTAGTAGTTGGGGGGGGGGGGGGGGGGGGATTTGGATGTTTTTGACAAAATGGCGTAGAAAATTAAACGCTTTCCGCAAGTGTTATATATTTTTGTAATCTACTCTTCAATACCTTTCACTTGATACCCCACTCAAAATTTTGAAAAAATATTTTTTTCCCCGTGACAGCAATTAGCCGCCATCTTGGATTCCCAGTTAATCCGACCAAGTTTCTATTCTTATTTTTTCTTTGGCCCATCAGACTGCACATTTCGCATATTTTTCTATATTTTTTGTAAGAGCGGAAATATAGTTTTAGGGGGGGGGGGAAGCTAAATTTCGATGTTTTTTGACAAAATGGCGGGAAAAATTAAACGCTTTCTACAAGTGTTATATATTTTTGTAATCTACTCTTCAATACCTTTCATTTGATACCTCACTCAACATTTAAAAAAAAAAAAATTTCCCGTGACATCAATCAGCCGCCATCTTGGATTCCCAGTTAATCCGACCAAGTTGCTATTCTTATTTTTTCTATGGCCCACCAGACCGCACATTTTGCATATTTTTCTATATTTTTAGTAAGGGCGGAAATACGATTTTAGGGGGGGGGGAGGCACGCAAAATTTCGATGTTTTTTGACAAAATGGCGCCGAAAATTGAACACTTTCCCTAAGTGATATATATATTTGTAATCTACTCTTTAATACCTATCATTTGGTACCCCACTTAAAATTTAAAAAAAATATTTTTTTCGCGTGCTGTGAGTTATCCGCCATTTTGGATTTGAACAGCTGATAATTTTGAGTTCGCTATATTTTTCCTGTGTGCGCGTCAAAACGATCTTTAATATTGGAAAGTTTCACGTTTCTATCTCTTTTTATTCAAAAGTTATTGGAACCGTACAGAGTGACAGACAGACAGACACATGAACGAAACTATAAGGGTTTCTTTTTTTGGTTTTACCAACGAAACCCTAAAAACAGAACAACTTAGGTCCGACGCGCATATGAGGGGAAGAAGATGAAAAGGAAGATAGATAGGAGGCAGTGCGGCAAAGAACGTGTTTAGGGCTATATCTTCAAAAATCCAATTTTTACGATTGCAACACAACCATGGAATCTACAGACTAAGTTTTGGGCTTAAATTGAAGCCAATTAAATTTACTACAACTCTTGACGGTGAGCGGTTATATGCCGATATTCGGCCACAAACGAGAGCAAACAATTTTTTTTTTTTTTGGAAAAACTGCCAATTTTTGGAGTCTCGTATCTCAGCAACTATTAGAAAAATCTGCAGTTGAACTTAAGCTATTGCAAATTTAATGTACTTTAAAATTATAAATAACAACTAACCTCAAAAAACGCATAGTTTACGAGTTATATGGCAACAACTATAAAATGTCCGAATATTTTCCAGTTTTTTACGCACTACGCAGTGAGTATAGGTTTGCGAGCTACAAACTTAGGATCTCACTACCCTAACTGGTCCCAGTCCTAACAACATATCAAAAAATCAGAACTACATCACGCTTTGCGAATTTAATGTCCAACTCGACTGGCCTATACTTTTTGTTGGAAAGAGGAGATAACAAAAGCTACAGTTCTCATTCCCTCTACGCTACCCATCGGTTTTTAGTAAATTTTTCATGTTTACTGCTAATTTATTTTTTGAGGTATGTACTTTCAATCCAGCGATGCCTATATACATATTTTTTTGAAGACAGGAGGATTAAACCTAAAAGATAACGCTAACCAAGTTTTTATCCAATTCGCACTCGGATGTTATTTGACTTTGAAATTTTTCTATGTATTTGTTTTTATAATATAAGGGTCATTGGTTGTGCCTACAAATAACGATCAATGAAACTTATTACAATAAAAAATTCAATTAATGATAGAATAATTCCTTGGTTTGAAGTTCTCTTCTAGAAAGCACTAATAGCGTAAGCTATAATGTTATTAAAATATATAGAATAGGCGGTTTTCCTGTTAACCAAGAACCAAAGTTAAGCGGATTTTAAATTTTTCCTTCATTTGTACATTAAGCTTTACTAATATACAAAATTTCAAATTTCTAACATAAACACAAGGATAGCTAGAAGAATTATGATGAGTCAAAAGATCATTGACAATATTATAAAACTTTATGTTACTAACATGGGTAGAGGTGTGAAATTTTTATTTCTGGTTCAGTTTGCAATGAACTCTAATTTAATTAATTGATTTCCATATCTAAGTATCCTTAATAAGATAATAGAGGGGGACCAAAGTGCCTTCAGATGGTTCCAGTGAAGGATGGTACGGCTGTGCTCAACTTGGCCTGAGCACTGCCGTGCCCCTAGATTTAGTTGGACAAAAAAGCACATTTTTGCCTTTGATTAAAACACAGTATTTTTTATACTTGGATTATTATAGAATATCGAGACAAAAAATATTCAGGTATAGTTTTTGATCAGCTTTTTCACACTCCCATAAAAAAAAAGTGTGTTTATCTTATGTAATCCTAAAAATTGCCTTACAATCTGTCCAGGTTGATTTACTCAAGAAATTAGATTGATAAAGTCTTTAATTTTTTGTTATATATTTACACAGTGCTTGACTTTAAGTTTTCTTTAGAAGGAGCGATCTTTACATTCAATTATCGTGTTTATCTTTTCGTTCAGGTTTTCTCACTGTATTTCTTTATGTATCTAAGGGGGATTAAAAGAAGAAAGTTGATTTTAATGCAGTGTAAAGCTTCTCCATAACTGATGAATTATATATTAAGATAGCTGTATGTATAATAGACAAACCATGCTTTGTTGTAAGACAATTCAAAGAACAATGATTAACAATACACTATTATATTAGCCTATTCAATCGATATCTGATCTGCTGTAGCCTATATTTAGCACCAGGTAACTGCCTGATTTCATTTAAATCAGTCAAGCTGTACTCAATTGATGCTCTGATAAATAGAGAGACAGACAGAAATGGGTTTTGTTACCTTAATCGTCATATACGGTACAAAATATTAGCCGAATCTGAGAGAGGTCAACGCCCTAAGTTAACTTATTTGTAGCCGTCTTTTATACGACATGTACCTTTTTATCAACTGGGACTTAGGAAGAAATCTTGTCATAATCCTACATAGTCAAGTCATGTGGTTTTTAGGACAAAATTTTCTTCTTCGGTAAACATGAGTTCGCTGGTGACTAACTTAAGTGGTTAACACTTGACTGCATTAGGCATAAAATGTATAAGTTCAATTCAACACATAAAAAACTGTATTAAACAACTATTGTGGATTTTTGACAATAATCTCATAACGTGTGTTTGCTTTTTGGATTATATTTACTATTTTATATATATTAAAGTGATTTATTGCACGGAAAAAAATCTAGAGTAACGACAACGCTTGAAGCTATACGCCGACTCTACTGAGGGGTTCAATTACCACCAATCCTTGTAGAGTCTATAAAACATTTTTTTAGAGTTAAAATTTGCCGGGGTTTACTCAACTTCACTAGAGTTGATAATCCTCTAATTTTTGAAAAGTTGAATTTACTCTAAGACCCTCTTAAGGTTGAATCAATTCTTATAGCATTCAAACAACCGTTGTAGAGTTACAGCAATACAATCAATAGAGTTGTATGAACTCTTAAGAGTTGAAATAACTCTAACTTTGTTTTCTAAATACAACCCCAAGCTTTTTCTTAGGGTATGATCCAACTCTAAAGGGGTTTTAACAACCTTTAGGAGTTGTAACAACCCTACAAGCGTGTTAACAACCCCTTTATCATGGGGTTATAAGAACTCTATTAACGTTTTTACAAAGCAGAGTTCGAGTTGAAACAACTCTAATTTTTCTTCTGGAGTAAATACAACCCCATTTTAGAGTTGGTAAAAACTATATATTCTTTTTTTCAACTCTTGCAGTGGCCCATATAACCATTCATAAAGTTTATACAACCCCACTTTAGAGTTGATAAAACTATATATTCTTTTTTTCAACTCTTGCAGTGGTCCCCGTAACCATTTATGAAGTTAATGCAACCCCACGTTAGAGTTGATACAAACTCTACATTCTTTTTCCCAACTCTTGTAGTGTTCCTTCAACCCCTCCATATAGTTCTTATAACTCTTGTAGTGTTCCATTAACCCCTCCATATAGTTCTTACAACTCTTGTAGTGTTCATTCAACCCCTCCATATAGTTCTTACAACTCTTGTAGTGTTCCTTCAACCCCTCTATATAGTTCTTACAACTCTACGTAGTGTTCCTTGTACTCTTATTAGAGGTTGTCCCAACACTGTAATAGTGTCACTTGTACTCTTCGATATGAGTCCCTTCAACTCTAAGAGCTTTCTCTTTCCAAGAAAAAGCATGTCTTTGGGAACGCATCTGCTGGGACACTTTTTGAATCATTTATCAACATTTATTTTTGTTTAATGTTGATTAATGATTCAAAGAGTATCCCAGCAGATACGTTCCCAAGGACATGCTTTTCCTTGGAAAGAGAAAGCTCTTAGAGTTGAAGGGACTCATATCGAAGAGTATAATATAGATAATTATACTCTTTGAGTATCAGCCTTTTGATAGTTGTTTAATTTAAATTCCTATAATGGAACTAAGTTAAACAAGCCATAAAGTAAGCAAGGGTTACAATTTTAAGTTATTGTAGCCTTTGCTTGCTAAATGTGACAACACAGAGGAAATGACAAAGCTTTTACGTATAATTTCGTTTTTTTTTAATGGAAAAAGTTAAAAAGTTATTAGAAGTAATAAAATCATCATCGTGTACAGTTACTGAATATACATTGAAGCTTCATTATTTACTCATTGCAATCACATATAAGGGAAAGGTTTTTCCGAAGTAGATGAATTCAAAGAAATAAATATATGGTACAAAGCAATATATATTTTTAAAAAAAAAAAAAAAATTACATAGAACATGATACATTAAATTTAATTATTTGCATTTATAATAAATATGTAGTATTACAAAACAAGAAAGATTTTTTTTTTAAAAAAGTGAATTAAAAAAAAATAATTACATAGAACATGATATATTAAAATTAATTATTTGCATTTATAATATATAATTAGTATTACAATACAAGAATGATTTTTTTTTTAAAGACTAAGTAAGGCTGTATAGAGTCTGGCCTTTGCTTAAAGCTTCCTCCCTTTTCTTTTTGATCACCTCCTTCAGTTCATTACCAGCCTGCGTAACAAATAACAAAACAAAAATTAGAAATTATTATAGCTACTGTAATAGCATGCGGTGTTGTAGTTAATACAACGCCCCCCCCCCCCCCCCCTTCAGAGCACTTATAATGATTAATATATAATTGGTTGTTTTGAGCGAGATTTTGTGGTAGCACTTCATTATTATGACTAGAGAGGTTAATAAAAGTAACACTTCAATATTGTCACCACAATTTTATATTGTATTTATTTATTTATTTATATTGTATTATTGTTTTTACACAAATATAAAATTGTGGTGACAATATTGTAGTGTTACTTTTATTAACCTCACTAGTCATAATAATGATTAATATAATTATTCTTAAAAAATAATTAACATCTATAGAAGCTTTGAGTTAAGGGCGAATTGTAGCTAAATTATAAGAAGAAAGGAGAGAGTGAATGTTTTAAACCATATAAAGGAGTATGAAAAAATTATTTATCTTAATAAAAATAATAAAAACCCTATCTTTAAAACCTAAAGGGCTTCACAACAAACAAATATTTTAATGAGATTAATCATTTGTTATCCATTTAATATCAATGTTATTTTTGGAATGAAATGTGATAGTTTAATAATTCAAACATCCCAGTAATTAATCTAAATTATTAATTACTTTTTAAATGTTTAATTAAAAGTTATCAACCTCAATTATTAAATATAATATATCTATCGAGATAGGCAGAGTAAATGTAAACAAGAGGTTACTACAAGCATAAAATTATTACTGGGTTCAATTTATTTATTTATTTGTTTAAATAAATAAAAATAAGAAGGTGGCCATATAATGTAGTTTGGTATATCCAAAAATGTTTCAATTATCAGGATAGATTAGATAGCAGAAAAGCAAATTAAAAAATGAAAATTTTGTTTACATTTACTCCACCTGACCCCACACTGTGACACTGACATTAATCATTAATCACACATCGCTTAAAAATAGCATAGAACTAATTTTACCTTGATGATAGTGACGAGTGCGTTTTGGTTCTCAGAGATAGAAAATTTACACTGGGCTTTTTTCTTTGTGACGATGTCCTCTCTGGTGTCCGACTTCCCTGGTAAGATTAAGGCTGGTAAAAGTAAAAGTGTAGCACACAATTTTACATCTGTAAAAAGAAAAATCAAGTATTAATTAAATAAATTTTGTTTTTAATATCTATAAGTTTTGTTTGGGGTGCATCACTTGTTTCATATTTTGGAGTTAAAAAGGGAAAACGTAAGTAATAATAAGAATATATAAACTGCATTGAGTATATAATAATATGAAACTCACTCTCATCATCGTTTTTTTCTGCCACAGGGTCAGACTGGATTTATCTTTTACCCTCTCCTTTGCTATCTTGATTACTTTTGTCGAAAAGTCCGGCCAACCATAGAGTAATTTGTACACCTTGTCCGGATAGATAAACTTGAAGTCTATATCCAACTGTAACATGAAATCGAAATACATCATTAATATGGTGGAGAGATTTAAATTTTATTAAGTGCAGATTAATTAAAAAATCAAGCAAAGTGACACGTTCTTATGCATATGCAAGAAATTTGAAAATTTTAAAGAAAATGAAGTAAAAAATAAAACGGAAAATAAATAATATTCTAAAAACACTACTTACAGGATCAGTACATTTGCCTATAAGTGCTCCATCAACGTCAATTAAAGTGTCATCAACTCCTACCGGTACATCTAACACCTCAAAAGTTAATAGTTGATCACTGTTCCTTTGTGAAGTGGTGCCACACTCATCCGAAATCAACAGAGATTCATTCAAGATGATTGCCTGTTAACAATCCAACATAAATAATTAATGTTTAAATTGAAGTAAATTTTATTATATGATATGGTAGAAGGCAAATGTAACCGTAGATATAACAAGAAATAAGGAACCGTTTAAAAAAATTGCAAGCAAATCGGATAATTGTAAGATATAGATGAGCCGAAATAGGAATAAATTAAATTAAAACTAACTTTAAGCAATGTTAAATGTAAGAAAAAAAAAATACTTAAATGTAAAAAGTTAAATGTAAAAGTCAATACTTTATAAATTTATATTAAAATTAAAATGAATAAATTAAATTTATAAAAATTAAAATGAATAAATTAAAAAAAATCAATTAATCAAATTTTAAAAAATTAAAATCAATTAATTTAATTTTGAAAAATTAAAAATAACATTTTTATATATATATGTTTTAAAATTATAACATTGTAGACTTACATCACTTTCATTTGGTGCATTGATTGATACTGTCCTATCCTCTGACAAATATTTACATAATTTGTTGTGTAAAACAATTCTGTCCCTTGTATTTGGGACTAATTGTTTAAGTGCAAAATCCGACTTCAACAATTCAGGGATGAAATCCCTTGTTATGTCTGCAAAAAAAAAAAAATAATAATAATATATATATATATATATATATATATATATATATATATATATATGTATGTATAGTAGTTAAGATTTATAAGGAAACTACTCAAAAGTTATAAGTTGATGTGCTTTAGGAAGTAATTTAATTTGCACAGCGCCAATAGCCTTAAGAATAATATTTAAAAATAATAATTAAATATTTGAAAAATATTAAAAAAGGAAATTAGGGAAATATTATTGTGTTTTTTTAATTTTTTTTAAAATTCCTTTTAAATTATTAATTTCTTAATTTACGTACCTTTAAAGTTCTCTAATAAATGAGGAAATCCCCAGAGAACGAGTAAGTCATCCATATTAACTTCCGATTCTTTTGCACAACCCTTATAAACCTTTCAACTAAAACTATAATATATTCGATTACTGCTAAAAAGTTTACTCACGGTTTTAAGAAAAGTAGCCACTGCTTAAGTAAGAACGCACAACTAAGTATATTGCTTCTAAAACAACTGTGCGGAAAATTTTGTAAAATATAAATATACTAGTATTAGTAATATAGGTTAATTGAGGCCGTAGCGTGAGCATTGGAGTTTTACCAAACCGAACTGTGATGTGAACTAGACTGATGTCTTGAAAAAAGGGTGGGGACGTATTTATAGGTACCCCCCCACCCCAAGACCTTTTGGGTAGCTTTAAAACTAGGTAGCGTAAACTTGACCCTTGTTAGCTTCAAATCAACTCTAAAAAATAAAAAAACCCATTAAGGGTTGTTGTAACTTTATCTAGAGTTGAATTCAACTCCAAATAGTGTTGGCCTAGCGCATGACGCTATTACCACGTGAATATTATTATTATAAGTAATCAAGTACCAATTAACCAAATTTTACCTTAATTTTTAGTGAATAACAGACAATTTATTGCTTAATTCATTGTTTGCACACATTAATTCACTTAAAAATTAATTAATCACTTGATTACCTACTGATGCGTGTAAAAGAGCCTTTAACTGGGGCAAAATTTGTCATGTTATTTCTCTATTTATATACATGCTGCTTAGATCCAGAAAGGAAAAATGCAGTTGCGAGCTTCCTCCAAGTTCAAATCTAACATAATAAAATAAGCTCAAGCTGTTTTGCATCGTATAATGATCGTTCGTAATATACATGGGAAAACATATAGAATACTCTGAGAAGTATATACACATGGGCGGCTTTCATAAGCTTACCTCCAATAATTTTTAAAGGCAATAACGATATTGAAAGCGTATCTCTGCCATCATGCGATTTAGGGTTTTGCTGTAGAAAACTAACATAAAAGGAGGTCAAGGCTTTTTATCTTCATAATTATCACGTTTTAAAAACCTTAAATAATAGCATTGCATACAACAAATATTTGTGGATTTAGGGTGTTGTTACATTAGGACCTTCTTTTAGATAGAAAGATGCGTTTTTTTGGGTTCCATAATGGCTAAAAAGACGCTTCCAAAACACATGCTGAACATTTTCTGTGCTTAGCATAGCAGAGGTGTGTGAAATTTACTTAATTAAAAAAAGTGAATAAGAAGCCACATTTTTAAGACTGGATTTGAATTCTACTGTTAAAGATAAGAACTTTTGAAACTCCTGGAAATATTACGCTCCGAGCATTAGTTTACCGTCAGGAGAGCCCAGAACATGCTAAAATTTAGAAGAGTTAAAAAGTTAATTAGAGTTTAAAAAGTTCTAATCTTTAGCTGTAGAATTCAAATCCAGTCTTAAAATGTGGCTTCTTATTCACTTTTTTAGGGTCCGTAGGCAGAACCAAGGACCCTTATATTTTCCTGCTTTCTTTCTTTTCTTGTGTTCCTTGCTTAAACTATATACAGGGTTGGCTACGGACCCTCGCTGTGTGCTGACTAGTACACACTTGACCTGTTTATTTAATTATGTAAATTTCACACACCTCTTTTTAGCCATTATCGAAACCAAAAAACCACATCTTTCTATCTATGGTTCGGGAGATATTTCGCTGCGCCGTGCGTTAGCTGGGACACCCTGTATATAACTTCAAAAATTAAGTTATTCTGAGTTTATCGATAAGGAAATGGAATGTATCGTTCTCCCTTTTTTCCCAATATTCAGTAAATATTATTAGTAAGTCTTACAACCTGCCTCAAGTTTTTCATCTTAATAATCGATAAATATTTCAATATTGCTGATACAACAATTTATTTTTCATTTATATGATGTTAGTTGAATGTATTTAATTAATATTTGATATATTTACTGAATCTTGTATCTATTTGCAGAACCGTGCTTTTAGGCTAAATTACTAAAATTAAGGTAATTTTATGAAATGATGAAGCCTCAGAATAGTTTTAAACACCCGGGTATATATGTTTATAAATATTCCCCGTTTCCTCTCTTCGCAGGTGCATTGGTAATCCTTATAATAGGATGAGCCACGCACCTGGCAAAGAGTATACAGGGTTTTTTCCTGGTTACGATTTCGTCACCCTATGTAGACTGTATAATGGTTTATACACCAGGTAAAAAGATTAAAGATGTTGTCAAACTCACTCTGCAGTTGGTAAAAAAACCACTTCAAGTCAACAGACTTAATCTATTGCCTTGAAACCCAGGTATAAGGTATATCACGCTTATAATAATCTCTACGGACTTAGATTTAAAGTATTTTTACAAATCTTATAACAATGTATATTTCAAAAAAGATTATAGCTGAACTAAACATTTATTTAAGTAAAATTGAAAGGAGTATATACCCTTAAAAATTTACAATAATAGTAATTATTATTTCTTTAAAATACTATATGGGAATAATTATATAAGTAACATTTTATTAGTAAAGTTGATTCTATAAGAAGTCAAAACAACTTCACCATAAAGTTGAAACAAACATTGACGATAGAGTTGTAATAAAGACTTCAACTTTATCGCGAATATTTGTTTCAACTTCATAGTAAAGTTGTTTATACTTCTATAAAAAGTCAAAACAACTTCACCATAAAGTTGAAACAAACATTGACGATAGAGTTGTAATAAAGACCAACTTTATCGAGAATATTTGTTTCAACTTCATAGTAAAGTTGTTTATACTTCTATAAAAAGTCAAAACAACTTCACCATAAAGTTGAAACAAATATTTACGGTAGAGTTGTAATAAAGACTAAACACGTTTGTATTGACTTCAATAAGAGTTGTTATAATCCTTTATAAATAGAGTATTACGAATAATAATTAGAGTTAAATTAAAACTTGGTCTAGAATTGTTAAAACTTTGCATATTTTTCTAACAACACTGATATTGTTTATTTTTACTCAATCCAGGTTGTTACAACTCTAAATTAGGTTTTGTTACAACTCCAATGTCGTGTTATCTCAACTTTATCACTAGACTTGTTACAACACGTCAAGTGTTGTTATAACTCTTAAATATCTTATACTAACTCTAATTTACTTACTCCAACTCTAAAAATTGTAGTACTAACAACGCTAAAGCGGTGGTAAATCCAACTTCAGAGTTAGAGTCATTTCAAACCTAGGAAGTTATAACAACACTTAATGTGTAGCGCAGATCCTAAATTAGTGTTGAAACAAAGAAATGTGCCTCAACCCCCTATTAAAGTTGTTATGACACTACTCATTTTTTTCCGTGTGTTATAACTTCATGATTAGCTATATTTTTATTGGATTATATATTCTCAAAGAACTCTATAATATTTTATTAATATTTAAGTATGTATATCAATGGGTTTTGTGTATGTTAACTCTTAAATTTTAATTTTGAATATCTCATCAGTGATTCTTAGGAAACAATGAGAAGATAGAAAAAAACCTGAAAGATGATTGTCAAAATGTAGCTTATGGGAGTGAAAAAGTACTGGATCCAAACAGGTTTCTAGTTGCAAAATATAACTTAGTACGGCGTTCTGGAAATTAAAAAGCTTTTTAATAAAAAATCTTTAAAATGTTTTGATTAGTATCTTAGCTCCGGTTTATTGGAGATAGACTAAGAGATACTCTAAAAAATTGGGAAGTTGAAACCAGAAATAAATTAGGGGGTAAGTTCTCCTAATTGAGGGGCAAGAACGAGAAATAAAATATAATATAAATATATATGTATATATATATATATATATATATATATATATATATATATATATATATATATATATATATATATATATATATATTTAGATGGAACTAATTGCCCACACTTGTCTACTCTAATATTTAAAAGAATGTTAAATTGGTGGTTGAAATTGTTAGACATGCCTGATGATAGGTACCCAAGGATGTGCTTTAACAGGCTTGCTCACTTAAATAATAATGCTGTGCATAATCCTAATAACTGGGTGACTCAGTTAAAGCTTCTCCTCTGCTCAATTGATGAGGGAGATATTTTTTACTGTCAAGACTCTGTACAAATTCGCAATAAGTATAATTCTCTGGTTAGTAAGCTTCAAGATAAATGTAAAAAAGAGGATCTAGAAAGAATTAGTACTAGCAGTTATAGTGTGGTATATAAAGAAATATATGGCTTTAACTCTTACATCTACTTGCCCGTGTCTCTTGAAAAGAAAAGAATAGTGGCCCAACTTAGATTAGCCAATGAAGACAACCTAAAAATTACGATAGGGAGAGAAAGCCACAGAATAGAGGGAGATTTCTGCAAGTCTTGCGAAGGAGGAGAGCCAGAAACATTATTCCACTTTGTCATCTCTTGTACTGGATATGACTTTATCAGATGTAAATACCTTTCTGAATATCTAAAGGACCCAACCACATTTTCTACAGTTCTACATGGTAACACTTCATCTCAAGTAAATAACTTGTCCACCTATATTAGGGAAGCGTTGCATCTGAGAAGTCAAAGAGTAGGCTATTCTGTCATCTTTTAATTATTTTCATGCTGTTATAATGTAATACTTACTTTTTTACTCTTCAAACTAATCACAGCTATAAATTTGTTAACCCTCTGTTAAAAAGAAAAACGGAATCTTTGTAAGGGCAATTGCCCAAAGACAAAAAAAAAAAAAAAAAAAAAAAAAAAAAAAAAAAAAAAAAAAAAAAAAAAAAAAAAAAAAAATATATTTAGATGGAATTACGAGGTTGCATAAATATAAAAGTATAAAAGATATTATTGCAATAGATGAGAACTTACAAAGTGTAGTGGAGACGATGCACCTGTGCCGGCGACAAAATTCGAACTCGCCTTCTCCCCGCTGGAGTAAGGGAGTACTCGAGTAGGGCGGTAATCCGGGTAAAGCTGATGTTTACTCCTCGGGCATCCGCGAATCGAGCGCTAGTATACGTCCCGCGTTAGACCCGTGGGTAAGTCTCATTAGGACGTAATTAGTAATTACATATAGATATATATATATATATATATATATATATATATATATATATATATATAATATATATATATATATAAAATAGAAATAATTCATGGGAAAAAATATTGGGCAAAATAAGTACAACCTCGGAAATAATTAAATATAAAAAATAAACTCAACTAGGGAGAAAAGGAACAAAACCCAACATGTTTCTAGAGCCTCAAAAAACTTTCCTATCACCAAACTTGGGTGCCATAACATTATTGGTATTTACTATGCAAAGGTACATCATTGTTTGAAATACATTGGGTCCAAATTATATTTACGACCTTGCTTTGCAGATGAAATAAATTTACCTCTTAAAATGGTATTGATAAGATAGCTTAGAAATTAAATAAACGTCAAGATATTTGTACTGTTATAAATTACAATAGGTTTCCGTCGTACAACCACTATTCTGAGGCCGTGAATCTAGAACCTCTTCTGAAGAAAATAAACTTAAATTTGTTTAGATTCGATTGATTGTACTAATCGCTCAAAATGTTAATATTTTTTGACAATGACACTCCTTGATCGCTAATTAGAACAACGCCGTCACAGTGCATGTGGATTTTAAACTTCGTCCCAACACTAAGAACACCTTTTTCAAATAAATCTGTCAAGTCATCGAAGAAAATAGAAAATGAAGCAGGACTTAAAATGCATCCATGCCTAAGACTGGTTTAAACTATTAAAAAAAAAATCAGATAAGCCTTCTTAAATAACTTTTACAGGAGACATTGAGGAAGAAAATAAACTTTTCATTAAGGAAGCTCGTGGATACTCATAAATTTAAGAGTTCAAATAAAGAGAAATACAGTGGAGATTATTGAAGGTGTCTTTAAAATCTATAAAAAAAAGTAGAGCTTTTTTTAGGTTTAGTTAAAGTTAAGTTGATTAAATTTGTCAAAGAAAAAAGGTTTATTATTATAGAGAAACCTCGATGGAATTAGGATTGACACACTTTCAGCAAATTACTATCATTGATATAAGTTTCACATCAGTGTAATAAAAGCCAAACCGTCCAAACAAAAAATGCCTCTGTAGTTAGCAACATTGTTTCTGCCCTCTTGCTTAAAGCACGGATGGACAATTGATTTAGTAGAAAAAGAGGGAATTGTATTTTATAAGGTTGAAGAGCGTTAACAATTGTATATTGAAGTTCTAGGGGGTACATTTATATAACTCATAAGGGACTCAGTCTTTCAAATCTTAGATCAGTTATATTTTAGGCTACGATATAATGAATTAAGTTCCTTACTAGACAAATGTGCATCAGCATAATTGGAGGAAGGTTGAGCTGAGACTTAAAATATGTGAACAAAGTGTATGTTCTGACATTATTACCTCGATTAGATTACTTACCTTTAATTTCATTGACCAACAGTTTTCAACCTAGAAGTTAGTGAGTCACAGTAGATTATTTTTTAGTTTTAAAGCATAGAGCCTTATATCTAGGGCTAGGATTTGAGCATATTTTCATTTTTTTTTTCCTGAATAGTACACATTGAAAAAAAACCTTTTGGTGGTATTTTTACCTCTCTGGGACCAACAGAATTTAAATTTATCGAGCATATAAATGCTCAAAACCGCTGTTTTCAGAATAGCATATAAATGCATATTCTTGTGGTTTTCCGTCTAAATAGTTTGTTTCTATTCAAATCCCCCCTCCCAATTCGGGCCCTGACCACCACGAATGCTCAGGCTGCTTTTGAAATGAAGGACTTGATGTCATGCTTGACTTTCATAAAAGCCTATATGAGCTTCATTTCTGAGGTCATCCTAAAGTTAGAATCTCTAGGGATAGAGTTGTTTGAAGTGGTCGCTACACTGAGAGACTGGAAAAACCGTGAAAAAAAGTTGGAGTTCGAGCTGGCTAAACATCCCAGTTAGAGAGCAGCGTTGGAATTGGAGAGGATGCTGCGTGGCGAGTCTGCAATGTCACACGATTTTCCAGACTACTCAGATCAGAGAAGCTGCAGAAGATGAAGCATCAGTTAAGTATTTACCTCTCTTGTCAATTGACGTCAAAAGATTTTATTGGCCGATTTAAGAAAATCTTTTAAAAGTAAAAATATAGAAAATCTTTTGATGTACAGACCAATAACTATCTACTTCATTGATTCATCTATACTGAAGATTTTTTTTTTAAATAAACTTTTAAACAGTAACGTGTACATAAAACTTCTCATACATATACTTTGAAATCTGTGGATATAGCAGTGTATCATGCATACAATTTGAAAACAAGGCTCGTATAATATAAAGATGTTTTACGAACATATTTTGCATATATAACAGCATATAATGGGTTTTTCGAGCATATCTATCGAGCATAAAACATATATGGTTTTCGAGCTGTTTTCGATGGATCTGGAGATTTTATCAGCAGATAAAATCTCATCTCTGAGCATATCGATTCGAGCCTTACTTATAACACTTAATAACTTCACGATAGGAAGATGCTATATGCTATGAATCGGTTACAAGAAGGAGGTTAAGCAAGGCAAAAACTGTTTTCCTTAAACAACAACACTTAAAATCAAACCACGGTTCATGACGCACTGACTAGAGAAATGGACGACTTTAATTTACAGGGGTTGGCTGTCATAATAAGATCAGTTTATATGAATTCCTGAGTATCCCAAGAGAATTAAGTGATATTAGAAACGAGGAAGTTCAAATTAGGTACAAAAGAAGACTTATTCCATAAAAGATTTGGACGTAGTAAAAGAGCGTTTTTTTTTCTTCTCATAACAAGTTCAATACTGCACACATGGGAAGATGATCTGAAGAATAATCTGAGGTAATACTGAATTTAGTTAAAAGAGGAAGACTATTTACTGCAATAAGTCAAAGATCGGTAACGGCATTTCCTGAAGGACCTGGTAAGTGCAACTACCCTCATAATCAACTAGAAACCCATCATTAAGAAGGACTAAGCCAAATACATCGCACTCTTCCTGTCATTACTTTAAACCCTTAAGGTTAAAGATTTTTCATTAATATTCACTCTAATATTAAAATCTCTGATCAGCATAACTTCACGGTCTGAAAAATATTCTAAAAGTTAGTAAGTGTGAGAAAAATGAATCTTCTCAGAGAGCGAAAGAACTCCCATTAAGATATACAGGAACTATACTTTTAATAACATGTCTATTTGCTACAGTTTCAAGATATATTGATTGAGAATTAAGAGTCAAATTAACACTTAATAATATTCCTCTACAAGGTGTCTTTTAATATTTCCTTTTTTTTCACAGCTACCCAATTAATTTTAAAGTTTAAAAACATTTCTTTTAAATAAAAAAAATAATAGTCATAAAGCAACGATAATTAATACAGAGGCAATCAAAACTAATGATTTATAATTAATTTTTAACTTTATTAATGTTACTAACTTAGTATATGTTTTAGTATTTTGTTTTATTTCGCTTCATGTGAAAATATTAGGAAAGAAGAAACAGAGGAGAGAGGAATTTTCGCAGAAGGATTTGGGGCGTCGTGCTGATAGGGTAGAGGCTTAAGTCTGGAGGTTGGATGGGATCAGGAATGGTTGAGGCAGGTTTCACGACCCCCCCCCCCCCCCCCCCCCCCCCTCCCGCAGTCACTAGTTCACACTCGAACAATGTCAACTCGGATTTCAAAACCAACTTGGGATAAAAAGAGGAGTGAGGCATTAGAGGGTATTCCTAAATTATCCAAAATCGTCTGCAACCACCTCTTGCAACATTTTTAACAAAAAACAAAATCTTTATTATGACTTAGTAAACCTTCTCTCAGATCGGACTTAATTTGTAAGTATAGTGATTGTATGAGATAAAAATATTAGTGACAGTACATTTATGCTTCATAGTCTACAAACGAGGAAAGTATCCCTGTTACAAAAGAAAACAAGAAGGAAGAGCAAGAAAAATCAATTGAAATGGCTGTGTCTATGTGTCTGTGTCTTAGGCATGTAATTAAAACTTGCCTCTGATAAACGAGTAAAGAAAAATTACTTGGCCACCTGATGCAGTTTACAGCTTAAAAACTCACGAAGACTATAAATAAGCTATATTCATGCCAGAGTTAAAATAAAAATGAATTAACTTTACAAAATACATAAAATAATTAACTGGAAATTAAAGGGAACACGAATCACCATTAAAATAATTAAAGCAGAGCTTAGCTAAGAGCTCTTGCCTAACATTTTAATGGGTTCAGCACAATTTATTTGACAAGCTTTTATTTAACTTGCAATGTATGTATGTTCGGGACAAATCTTGCAACTGAATTTTAAAGCAGTTATCCTAATAGAATTGAAATTTGCATACACGTTTAGTTTGGATGACAATGCATGGTTAGCTAAGTGACGTCATTTTAAATCTAATATGGCGGACAGCACAAGATGGTGGACTAGATATTTTCTAAGCACGCCCATTATAAGGGTATCAAATGAAAGGGTTTGCTGAGAAGAATACTAATAAAAGCTTGTGTTTAAAAATGTTTTTTAAATAAAAATTATTCCATTTCCCCTTAATATTTCTCTTGAAAGAAAAAACGTTTTTTTACTGTACTTGCTTCATTGTAAACCTCCTGAAGTCGGCCGCTGCTTGATTGTATACGTCCGTCAACTCAACAAGCGCGAGAATTAAACCGTATTGTTAAAAAAACTCGAAAAGCGTTACCAGAAAACGACACAAAAAAGCGTTACACACGTAACGGGAGGTTAGGAAGAGACAGGAGGTAGTACGTATTGTCCAGAGTAAAGGTTGTAGAGAGAGCCTTCCCCCCACGGGCTCACCTTCACCTTGCGCTTAACTTGCTCTGCGCCCCGACTTCTGCTCTTCGCTTCTTGCTAGTGCTCCAGCAGTCGCGTTACCAAAAAATGACACCAAAAAGCGTTACATGAAAATGTCTCACTGTCTTGCAGATTCGTATGCAAGCATTTTATTTTTAGTATTAATATAATGAATAAAGAAACGTTTATCACGACTGTTTCTTAAATATTTTTAATGTTGGTTGAATTCCTCTACCTCCATTCTAAAATATTGGAAGAAATGCTCCATATCATTTTTTAACAGCTCAAACAAGTGGTGATATTCCTTCCTTAACTTAGGTATTATTTTCATGAGCTGCAATTCTATCACGTTTTAACATTCTCTGTGGCCATGAAGAAGTACGCTGTATCATCTTTTGACAAATCGGTGTTTATTACTGTGCGTATTTATATCAGTCTCCAATTCGGCCATCACCTGCTTTCCCTAAGCTTATATAGCATGATCATGAGCCTGTTTAGAAGGATCAAGGGATGTAGAAAGGGAGCTCAAAGATAAAAAATAATTGGTCTGAATAAGAAGAAATGTTTTCGGAGTCTAAACCTGATTCGCAACTGGAGTGCACTCTGGCCGTACCCATACCCATACGGATTCTCGGTTTTACCAACGGACCTAAAAAAACTTCATAAAAAAAGTATAATTTCTTCGTAACCCCAACAGTATAACAATATTAAGGGTGTGTTCGACAAATCGACCGACGATTTATTGAGATCCTCATGGCGGCTTCAGTTGCTCTTCCGAAAGGGTACGATTTAAGAAAGCGTTCGAAAGTTATAAACTTAAAGTAGTTTGTTGTTCGGTTTAAGTATGAGGTTTTGAGGGAATACTCACATTTAAAAACTTTAAAATGTCTATCGTTTCAATTTTTCGAGTAAAAGGAAATAAGTAAATCACAAAATATAGGATGAAAGTTAGAAATGACACAAAATTTTACAGCCATTACAAGGAGCAAGGTGGGAAATAATTGTTTCAATAGTTAAATTATTATAAAAAAAAGCGCTACAAAAGGCAATATTGCGGTTACTAAATGTGATCTTAGAAATTCAAATCGAATATCGTCAAAGCGGTCGCAACCGCAAAAATAACCTAAGGTTTAAAGATAGCGGTCGGTTGTTTAGGTTGGTTCTTCCAATTACTTCCTCGGTCAATCTTGTTAGTGTTTCTGAACTAACCCCTACTACTGTCCAGTACTTTTTCTTCTAAAAGTAAAATAGCGGAAGCAAGAAGGAAACAAAAAATTAGTTAGAATTAGATGAAAAAGAATAGGAAAAACGGATCATTTGAAAACACGATTTAGGAAAAATTGAATCGAGTAGGAAGGATCAAGGGATGTAGAAAGGGAGCTCAAAGATAAAAAATAATTGGTCTGAATAAGAAGAAAGAAATGGAACCCGGGTTTAAAAAAGAAACAAAAGAAGAAAAACAGAACGCTAATTTTAGAAAAAGAGCACTCAGTTTTTGTCTCTGACCTTATAAAGGGAATTTATTCAAAATCAAAAAATAAAACTTTAAGATTGTGCTTTATCCTTTTTATCTTTTGAACAGAAATAATCGAGTTTTTTTTAACTATAAAGAAAAATAGAAACTCCTGAATTAAAAAACAAAATGAGGGATTCTTTCCTTTTAAATTTCAAAAAGCCAATTTGAGACAAGTTATCAGTATTGAATATGAGCTAGTAGATAAGATTCTTCTCAAAATATACAATTATTCGTTAAAGAAAAAGAGAATAACATATGACCTGCTTACTATTGCACTTTATATTTTCAATGTGTTTCTAAGAAAAATTTTTCAAACGATATACGGAGAAATAAACATACATTTTTATCTTGAAAAGTTAAATCTCTAGGTTATAGAAATGACTTTTCATTTTTAGACACAAAAGATTGCACGAATAATAACTTAATTTTACATTTTTCTACCTTAAATAAAGTTATTTCCATTATACTCTTTAGGAGATGGCCTTAAGATGTATTTTATAAATAATAATTATGAAATGAAAGTATAAATCCAACTGATTTAATTTTGAAATAAATAAATGTGTATAAAATTGATGTATGTCATTTGTCAATATAGTGTTACAAATGGATGCATCCGTCACAGTACGCCCCCTACATTTTAAAAAAAAAGTTAGTGTTCTTGTACTTGAAGGGGTAGACAGTTATTTTTCTTCTGCTGTAACATATTATGCAGGTTTTATTTTAGAGACAAATTTCTCTTTGCCATTGACTAAATTCGAAAACGTTTTACGACCCTTCTTCTACAATTTCTTACATAATTAATTTTTCTGAAGAGTCAAACTCCAATTTACTACTAGACTGACTTAACCACACAGTATATAATAGATTAGGGACAAAAGAAAAAGAAATTCAATTTACTACTTTTGTAACCGGTATTAATTAATTTAATAAATTATAATAAGACGTCACCGCAATCTCTACTCTGGCTTATCACCAACACACCATTCAAAATGCTGTCATTTTTAACACGTAAAGCCGTGTCCAGACTGCCGAACCGAACAGAGGAAACCGAGCATTGGTCTCTGCGCATGCTCAGTATAAAATGCGCATGCGTATCTCAGACTGGGCATGCGCAGAGACCAACACTCGGCTCGTTTCCTCTGTTCGGTTCGGCAGTCTGGACACGGCATTACACCTTATAATTGCACAAGGAAGAGTGACTCATTTGTTTACGGAATGTAAACAAACTGCTACCTGCTTATCACTAGGTATACTAACTGACCATCTGGCCTTCCTAATCAAACCCAGAAATGTCAACGATGAAGATATTTAACAAAAAAAGGTGGAAAAGAAGATCTTGGGGCACAGGTATGCACTTAGGAGCCCGCAATACGGTCATGCAGTGCCGGCGTAACAAACAGCATAAAATGAAGGGTGATCCGATTCCGTTGAAAAAACCCAGGTTAATGTATAAGCGAGAATTTCATTAGCGAAAGGGTGAGTTATGCGGGTATAGCTGACTTCGAATTTACAATTTAACCGTTTTTTGGGTGGGTGAGATATGCGGGTCTAGCTAACTTCGCATTAATAATTTAAACATATTTTGTAAACTTAATTAGACATCAGGACACTCTTTTTCTAAATACAAGTCAAGGTCGTGGAACCTTAAGGTTATTTCATTTAAAATACAAATAGGCATCTCGTGGCTCTTTCTATGTAAATAAAATTTTCCCCACTCTTTTTACACTAAAAAATCAATCTATACTCTATATCTTGTCAAATATTCTTTGACATCAGATGGTTTTTCGAGTTGTTTACAACCATATTATCCTGTGACTCATTCTGTTAATATATTTATAACTTCTTTTTACATATAATCAGACATCTCGCCGCTCTTTTTTCTTTGAATACAAGTGAAGATCGTGGGACCTATTAAATATACTTACATTTATATTTAAAAATGCATTTATAATTTACACATATTTTGTAAACATAATTAGACATCAGGCCACTCTTTTTTCTAAATACAATTCAAGGTCGTGGAACCGTAAGGTTAGTTTTTTTAGTGTAAAAAGAGTGGGGAAAATTTTATTTACATAGAAAGAGCCACGAGATGCCTATTTGTATTTTAAATGAAATAACCTTAAGGTTCCACGACCTTGACTTGTATTTAGAAAAAGAGTGTCCTGATGTCTAATTATGTTTACAAAATATGTTTAAATTATTAATGCGAAGTTAGCTAGACCCGCATATCTCACCCACCCAAAAAAACGGTTAAATTGTAAATTCGGAGTCAGCTATACCCGCATAACTCACCCTTTCGCTAATGAAATTCTCGCTTATACATTAACCTGGGTTTTTTCAACGGAATCGGATCACCCTTCATTTTATGCTGTTTGTTACGCCGGCACTGCATGAGCGTATTGCGGGCTCCTAAGTGCATACCTGTGCCCCAAGATCTTCTTTTCCACCCAAATAATTCTACGGTGATTTTAAAGGTAGATATACTGTAGTTATTTAATTTATTGCTTCCGAGCTTACCAAAGATAACGGAAGCTATGTAATCGTTTTGAAGAATAACATTTTTTTGTGTCGTCGATTTCAAAAATTCAAAGACAGAAATCTATTTTAGACATACCTCTGTCTGTCAGTCTATCGGTCTCGCTATCGCTCAATTTTTAGTGAACCAACAGTTATCTTAAAAACTACTTGTCCTATTAATTCAATTTAGATAGTAGGCCATAATAAGACCATTGTTTGTTTGTGTAGGTCCCATATAAGTTTCAACCTTCTGTGCCCATTTTTTTCTCTTCCACATACGCACATGATAATAATAATAATAACCATTTATTGCATATTAGCAAATTTTCGAAGAAAATTAAGCCATTACAATGGCTTCTAAAGTTTTATAATGTGAATTTATGAAAATATTCTATATGGAAATCCGTTTTAGACCATTCTGAATCGATTCCTGAAATTTAACACTTTTTATATGTATGTATGAATATATATATGTATCACTGCAGACGATATCTCACGCTAGGATGCACTTAAAAAATCCAAAAAAAAATTTAAAATGTCTATAGTATCAAAAGAAAGGATGAATTCGTTGGCCAGAATTTTTGGAGTTCATTTAGGGGTAAAAGTTTGACAATTTAGGGTCAAAAATAGCATAAAAACGTGCTTTTTCTATTTTACTCCCCTCTTACATGATAATATGACAAAAATGTACATAACAACAATTACTGTTCTCTTAAAGAGCTTTCCAACGACATGCATCTTGAAGGGTAAATACTATTTTGACTTTAGTATCCCGTACCCCTGTCCCTGTGTACCAAATTTCTTTTTCGACCCATCCAAATTCTTAACCAAAATTTTCCTGTATTATCATAAGCCAAAAATGCGCAGATTTCTTTGAAAATTCGCTCATTAAGTTATGACTGGACTTTTTTTTATAACAATTAACTTACATAATTATAATGTTGTATATTAATTCACTAGCAAATCGGCACAAAGCCGTCATACATACCCATATTTATTTACACCTACTCATGAGATGTATATGAGATATGGATGGTTTGTCGATAGCTGCAGATTAATTTTAACCATCTACGCTTTTTAAATTTTGCTAAATTGATACTTTAATTCACATAAAAAATCAAAACAATTTTGACAGATTTAAAAAAACGGAGGGAAAATTAAATATATTTGACAATAATAGGTTGTAAATGTATAAAATCATTAATGAATACGAAATTGGACGCGATGAGGCTATGTGCCACACCAATTGGGCAGTCTATTCAGTTTTGCCCTCAACTTTATTGACCTTCTACACACGCAACTAAAAATTCAGAGGTTTAAGCAAGATTCATTGCAGAATGATTTATAGGATTTGAAAACTCACATGAGACTGGTCTATAGTGTACGGGGGCTCTAACTTCTGTTATTTTGTCTGCGAGGAAACCAATTTTGGAGAGGTGGTTCTCATCACTCACAATTAGTATCGCTTGTGTTTGAAAAGGTAATCTCTGTAACCGGAGTGAACGCAAAAATGTATGTTACTTTAGAACCTGTAAGTTCCCATATACGTCTCGCTAGTAGACTTTGTTTATCATCAAGTTCTATCCTTGTCAAAAGTACGCGAATATTTATTTCTTTAGAATCTTTGAATGAATTGGTTATGCAGGTAGTATTGATTGAGATTTTATGATATTTACTAATTTACTCATAGTGAAGGTAGATAAGAAAAGAAAACACTTTTACTTGATCAATAACTTTGATATATTGTCACACCATAAATACATTTTAACATACAGACCGATTTCGACTTATTCAGTCATCGAGTTTTCACACTTGATATTTCTAAGATGGCGGCCGATATGGAGAGCGATTAAATAATAGTTTTTTGTCACCATGACATGTTATACATCAATTAAAAAGGTCTTGAAGTGTAGAAAAAGAATATGCAACTATTATAAATAGTGCAATGATAATTTTACAATATTAGGAATAGAATATAAAGGTTAAAGGAAGAGGGGGTTTGGGGTACATGGTGTGAGAGGGGAGGTCGGTAGTTAGGTATCGGCAAAAAAGGAATTATCTCCGCGTCTAGGATCAGAGGAGTTTGGGATTATTGCGGTGGAATTCATTTACTAAAGATAAAAAATCTAGCTTCGCTGAACACCTCATAGATAATAACCAGTCATTTAATAATCATAGCGTAAAACTCATACGCACATGCAACAATGGAAAACAATTAGATTTATTAGAACAACTAGAAGTTAACAGAGCCCTCCAAAATTATAATATAGAATGCTTCAACGATAAAATAAACCTCAATACATCACCCCTAGTTAAACCAATAACAAACCCACACGTATAACAACTTTATGTCCTTAATTCAGAAACCTCCTACCATTTTAGATCACCAATTTTACTATATTTATTGAAATGTATTATTTTGTGTTATATTTTTATAATTAAACATGTAAAATTTGATATAAAGTTATCAATGCAGGTACAATGAGGGTGAAATTCCACCGCAATAATTCCTCTTTTGCCGATACCCAACTACCGACCTTCTCTCACACCATGTACCCCAAACCCCCTCTTCCTTTAACCTTTATATTTTATGCCTAATATTGTAAAATTATCATTGCACTGACGATGACTGAATAAGTCGAAACCGGTCTGTATGTTAAAATGTATTTATGGTGTGACAATATATCAAAGTTATTGATCAAGTAAAAGTGTTTTCATTTCTTATCTACCTTCACTAATTGATTATGCGCCATTTTAGTGCTTCGTATATTGTGTTCAAACATTTTCATGACTAAAGCTCTATTGATTCGGTGGAATTTAGTTTTATCTCCTTTATATTCCTTCAATTTTAAATTGGGATTCTATCTGTATACACTAAAGGAGGGGTTTTGTTTTCCTAAAGCCTGAAATTTCGACTTATACTCGATTTACATACGGTTGCTTTGTCTGTATAGTTGTTTGATCGCTTTGAGAGAAACTTGAAGAGGTATTGTTAAGATTAACAGGGTTTAGTTCCTGAATTTATGTTCGATTTTATTTTTTTTTAAATGTCACCTCTTTTTAAATAAAATATCAATAATTGAATTTACTAGGATAAACTTTTGAATGATCATATCGAAGCAGGTCACAAGTTTGGAGATGGCCTTCAGATAAATTGGGTAGAACAACAGTTTACGAGGCCCATGCCTGATATAGCAAGCCGGTGGTATCGATTTTTATGGTGACGTCATATATCATATATCGAAGCAATGCATAACATGCTTTGCAGCGTACGCTGTAGTTCAACCAATTTATCAATAATAATTATGAAATTTAATCCAACTAATTTCATTATGGAATAAATAAATGATTATAAAATTGATGTACCTATGTCATTTATCAATACATAAAATGCATCGGCCACACTCTTTTATCCTAGTTATAAGTTATATCCTAGTTATAAGTTATATCCTAGTTATAAGTTATATCCTAGTTATAAGTTATATCCTAGTTATAAGTTATATCCTAGTTATAAGTTATATCCTAGTTATAAGTTATATTACATTCCCAAGTCACAGATACACAGACACAGCCATTATGATTTATTTGTCTTGCTCTTCCTTATTTTCTTTTGTTACGGGGATACTTTCCTTGTTTGTAGACTATGAAGCTGAAATGAATTGTCACAAATATACACATTATTTTACATTTTTTATTTTTTGTTCGTTTCAGGGCATGCTGATTGTGTCCCCTTTTACTTAGCTAATCTTTGTTTAAACCTTTTATTCCTATCAAATCTTTTATAGTTTTTTTTATATGAATTTTGTATAGGCTAACCGGACCAGAACACGACTTACATGCATATTTTGCTAGCCATTTGTGATAGAAGTGATAAGCCCATACGGATAACATATTTCTTCATATCAGTAAAATTCCTAATCGGTGGGACACTTGTAACGATATAGTATCCAGAGGCACTAGTTCCAGTCCTTCCTTGTATGTCCATCCGGACACATATTTGGCTTTATAGTAAGCCTTTATCTATACTTATGTCCGATCAACAGCCGAAACCGGTAAATTATCTTAATTACAATAATTTTATGTGAAGATGTTGTCTTTATCTATCTTGATGAGTCGCTATTACATATTGAAGAGAAACTCAGTCAAATATTTTAAATTTTTATATACATACATGCGACATTGATAAATAAGAATCCAGTATTGATTCGCCACAGTATTGGACCACGAAACCCCCAATTAAATAAAAAAAAATAGAAAACTCTAAAAGAATAAATGATGTATATCCGAAATTTTAGTAAGAGTATTATCGGAAAGACTGTCTTCCCAAAAGTGCGCAATGCTATAAGAAACAAGCTTCAAGAATGATTAATAATATTCAGCTGTAGAATTTCCAAAATCAATACTCACGTGGAATTTAATTAAATTTATTACTGTTTTGAAGCTATAATTTATTTATTCGGCTAACCATATGAGAAAGAAAGTGACGAGTTAGATTCATCATCCAATTTTTAAAAAGTGATAATATAAGGGAGGTTGGTAATAATATTTGGAGAGAGGAAAAAAGGTCTAGACCCCGTAGTAATGGAGAAGGATGTAACACATTTCTGCTAATTAGCGTTTAATTATCTGGTCCCGGTCCAAGTTGCTCCGAGCCAGCCTGATTAATGGAGCCTCGGCCAGATATTATGGATTAGAACTACCCTTGCCAGTCCAACCCTAAATAAAATTTCAACTAAAAATACTACATACACCAATATCAACGAATTTACAGCATTCCAACTGCAATTCCCAATCATTCCAAATAGTCCTGATTGATTTAAAACTACCATCAATCTAAAATAGATTGCTAGACGATAAATCCGCTTATTTTAAAACAATTTCAAGTTTAAAAATTTTAGTAGAAGTTATTTTTACACAGCATTCTAACTTTAAAATTCCAATTAAAAAATAATATTATACATGGTAGAGCACAAACATTAAAATAAAATAGTCTACCAATTAGAGTGGCACATAGATTACTCCTATGACGCATACATTAATGATTTTATGCTTTTACAACCCATTATTTATAGTCAATACAACCTATTATATAAAGTCAAATTTATTTAATCCCCCCCCCCCTTTTAAATTTGTCTTTTACATGAATGAAAGTGTAAATTTAGTAATATATGTTCTAAAAAAATACGTGTGGTGTCGCGGGACACCCAGTAGGATCGTAGTTCCTTACGATTTTCATAAAATATAAATAATAATTATAATTAAATACGATACTTACTACTTAGACATAGTGGAGTTAGAAAAGAGGAAAAATTAAAAGTAACTAACTCATTGTACTTAATAGAGTTAAGGCAAAATTAAAAGAAAATCTTTTTTTTTATCATTGAAGCGAGCGTCATGCAATAAATAATGTATTATGTATTAAGAAAAAAGTTAATCCTGATGAGTTTAGAGTTAAAGCAGATGGTTGTTGTGACGGGACACGACTGTTCCCTCAGACTCCGCCGGCATATTACTCCTTTTATAATATTATAAAATATATCCCTTCAATACACAAAAACTTCTGCTTAGATCAGGTTGAAATTTGATGTGTATGCATTTTTATAAAAATCGTTACGTTAGAACGTTAGATATAAGTAAAAACGTTATTTTCTCTATTTTAAAGGTTCAATAAATTTAGCGATATTCAACACTTCATAGCGCTGTCGGTGTTACAAAAAAAAAAAAAAAAAAAAAACTTTGTTTGTCTCATTGAATAGATTAAATAATATTTTTTCCCCGTCCTAAAATTCCAATTTTACATTTAAAGTTCACGTTTACGTGAGCGTTTCTCGCGAACGCATGGGCGAATAACGTTGCTAAATTTAATAATTGCTAAATTCGTCTTGGGCATCTGTAAAACGAACATTTGTACCGAATTCCAACTAAATCGGTCAACTTTTACTCAAGTTATCACCATCGGTAAATTTCGTGACGATCGGTTTTTTTCGACGGTTGATATTTTCGGATTCACTCCCGGGCTCCAGACGCCGTACCGTGCCATAGGGAACTTCGTTCCAAAAAAAAAAATAATAAAAATAAAAAAATAAAATGCGCATGATGTTGAAAGTAATCTAGGGCCATGAGCTTCGACACTTCGACTTTCTGTTACCTTCGGTAAGCTGAAGCATTAAATAGACTGTAACAAAGCTTCACCATAAAACCTAAATACCAACTCACCACAAACTTACACTTCACCATAAAACCTAAATACCAACTCTGCAATTTAAAGCTATACAACATAACCATTAATATAAATAGGTATAGGCTGTAATAAATGTACTCGAGATAACTATTCACATAGTTACGAAGAGACTGTTATAAAGGTACAAGATACAACCACTGACACTTAGCAAAACTCAACTTCCGCTGATAACTCAAATTTTATGATAGCTGGTGAAGGCTGAAGGGTTGATAAAATGGTGATGCCAGCCTTCGGTTTGACGAGTAGTATCACCGAACTAATTTCCTCTCTTCCTTGAATTGTTCTGAGGCCAAATTTTGATGGTATGAAGATTACGTTCCATGTACGTAAGACAGTAATAAAGCTACACGAGATAATCATTAAAAAATCAGTCCGAGACAAACTTTCTCATATACGAGTCCACGATTACTTAGCCTTGTGTTTACCATTTATTAGTTTTAGATTTTTCCCGGGAAAACGGCTTACGAGTATATCGTTAAATTTCTATTTAAATGGACTACTCAGCACACATAACAAATTACTCATTTATAACACAATAATTAAGCCCAGGGCCGTCCCTAGGGGTTTAGGCGCCCGGGTCAAAGGCATCATTGGCGCCCCCCCCCTTATTGCCAAATTCACCTAGTAGTTAAGAAGGGGGCCTGGCGGCGCCCCCTAGACGTGGCGCCCGGGTCAGCTTGACCCGGTTGACCCCCCTTAGGGACGGCCCTGATTAAGCCCATATGGTAATACGGTATTGAACTCTGGGGTTGCACCAAGCGTTCCAACTCCTATCGTATCCAGTCCCTACAGTCCAAAATCCTAAGAAGAATAGTAAACGCTCCTTTCTATGTTTCTAACTTCACCCTTCACAACGACCTTAAAGTCCCCTTCGTCCATGACCTAGCCATAACCCGATAAAAATCCTTCCATGACTCCATATCCCAACATTCCAATCCTTTAATTCACAACCTGTCATTACCATTCATTCCTGGAAATCCTCCTCGACGTCTGAAGAGTCAGTGGCCACGTGATCTATTGAACAATGCTTAACGTGTAAAGTCTAAATATGTGTTGTATCAATTGTATTAATTCAAGCTAGTATCTGTGAGTACTGTTAATGGACAGTTCCTCACTTCAAGTCTCTCAAGTCATTGTAAAAACTTTCATCAAAATTGCTTACAACATGTAAAATTATGTAGTTGCAGTTATCTAATAAATAAATAAATATAAATGGACTACATTTTAGAATTTTTAATCTAAACTTCGAAACTTATTAATCGACTTGGTTGTCCGTCTGTTTAACTCAATATAACAACATTTTGTTTAAACTGTAAAACCATATAGTCCAGGAGATAGCGTGCAAAAAAGTGTCTGACTTAACATCAAGCTAGAATTTTGTATACAAGTCAATCTTTTAGCGCCTTTTAAGAATACGTGGTCGGCTAAGTTCGTCTGCGGGACATAGCTTCCTAAATCCTGAGTACTAAATTAGTTAGTAGACCAAAAACCAAGTTTATTTCAGTCTGTCCCTTGATAGGGGAACACTTTGATTTGGAGTAATGTTTGACTAACTCACCTATTAAGTGACAAATCACCATCAACTAGATTGTTGGTCATGACACTCACATTGTCCACCATAAAGGGCGGGACATGGCCGCTCTCCACGGGTTTGTTTTTTTCAAATGCCTATTGCCAAGCTATGTCCCGCAGACGAACTTAGCCGACCACATATTCTTAAAAGGCACCAAAACATTTAGTTATACACAAAATTCTAGCTTGATGTTAATCAGACACTTTTTTGCACGCTACCTCCTGGACTAATATAATACTACCTCTATTTACAGATTTACAATATTCTTGTAAAAGGTAAGTTAAATAAAAATAAATCCAAAATTATCATAAAGGGAGTTAGGTTTTTGTGAGCCTATCTAGTTTTTTAATCAAAATATTTTTATTCTACTGTGGCTATATGGTTTTATACAGTTAGCTCACTTTTATAAGTGAGAAAATTAAAGAAAGAAACGGAAATTGACAATAACTCCAGTAGTAGAGAGAATAAAAATAAACAGTATGCGAAGTATCCCTTTATTTCACAATAAGGTCAAAAACTACAAAAGCACATAATTTGAAGAAGAGATTGAGAAAAAAAAAAACCTTACAAAAGCAAGAAAAAATATGTTGTACACAAAAAAAAAATAAAATGCTACTGTTGCTCTTAATTCACCAGGGAATATCCACACTCAAACACATCCCACTACAGTTGTTTTTTTTTTTTAGGGGGGGGGGGGGGGATTACAAAAATGCAAAAGTAATTTTGACTCTAAAACCCTTGGTTCCTAAACTCAGAGCACACACACAAACAAAAACAAAAAAAAACAAAAGAACTCAAGAACAATATAGTCTTGCCATACGTTACAAGCTAAAAACCTTCTCTAAGAGAGCAAGGCAATGCTTTGTAGTTCATACACAATCTCTTTGCTCTACCCCCTCTTTATCTCTAGTCATACATCAGTTTATTTATATAACAATGAAACAGACTTAAAAAAACAAAAAGAAAGGAAACTTGTCTTAACATAAAAAAAAGCTAAAACCAGAAAAAAAAGAAAATGATAAATTGACTCTTTTTTAGTTAGAGAAATAAGAGGGGTTGTCTCTAATATATCTATTTTCCCTGCTCTATATCATTTCAAAAAGGAGATTATATATGTGTATATATATATATATATATATATATATATATATATATATATATATATATATATATATATATTTATTTTTTTCTACTTTTTATTATGAATAGCATTGGAGGGGGTTAGAAAATAAAGTTTTTCCTTTATAAGGAGTAAATCAGTACACAATGTGTGTTTTTGCACATATACAATTATTCTAACACGCATTTTATTTATACTATTTACAGAGAAAAATGTATTGTTTATTTGTTTGGAGATTGTATTTAAGTAATTTAGTTAAGTGGTTGGTTATTAAACAAGACAATTTAAGGGCCTGTAGAAGTTCATGTCTTAAGAACATTATTTATAAAAAAAAATGTCATACAAACCATAAATCTCTGACACTATTTTTTTTTTGGTGTTTTGCTCTGTGAAATGCTTGAGAATTTTCATTAAAAAGCTACTATCCTAGAATTTTCTAGTGTATTCTATTATGAAACCATTTTGTGAATAATGAGAGCAATTTCCTTAGTAAACTGTTATTAGTTGAATGCACTCCAAAAGTAATTTGAAGATAAAATATGATTTTTCTTTATTATTAGTTATTTCTTGATGAATAATAAGTTATATTGTGAATAATAAGAGCAATTTCCTCATTAAACTGTTATTAGTTGAATGCACTCCAAAAGTTATTTGAAGATAAAATGTGATTTTTCTTAATTATTAGTTATTTCTTGATGAATAATAAGTTATATTGTGAAACCATTTTGTGAATAATGAGAGCAATTTCCTTAGTAAACTGTTAGTAAGTTATTAGTTGAATGAATTCCAAAAGTAATTTGAAGATAAAATGTGATTTTTCCTTTATTATTAAGTTATTTCTTAATGAATAATGAGGTATACTGTGAAAACATTTGGTGAATAATGAGAGGAATTTCCTTAGTAAACTGTTAGTAAATTATTAGTTGAATGAACTCCAAAAGTAATTTGAAGATAAAATGTGATTTTTCTTTATTATTAAGTTATTTCTTGATGAATAATAAGTTATATTGTGAAAAACATTTTGTGTATAATGAGGGGAATTTCCTTAGTAAACTGTTAGTAAGTTATTAGTTGAATGCACTCCAAAAGTAATTTGAAGATAAAATGTGATTTTTCTTAATTATTAGTTATTTCTTGATGAATAATAAGTTATATTGTGAAACCATTTTGTGAATAATGAGAGCAATTTCCTTAGTAAACTGTTAGTAAGTTATTAGTTGAATGAACTCCAAAAGTAATTTGAAGATAAAATGTGATTTTTCCTTTATTATTAAGTTATTTCTTAATGAATAATGAGGTATACTGTGAAAACATTTGGTGAATAATGAGAGGAATTTCCTTAGTAAACTGTTAGTAAATTATTAGTTGAATGAACTCCAAAAGTAATTTGAAGATAAAATGTGATTTTTCTTTATTATTAAGTTATTTCTTGATGAATAATAAGTTATATTGTGAAAAACATTTTGTGTATAATGAGAGGAATTTCCTTAGTAAACTGTTAGTAAGTTATTAGTTGAATGCACTCCAAAAGTAATTTGAAGATAAAATGTGATTTTTCTTAATTATTAGTTATTTCTTGATGAATAATAAGTTATATTGTGAAACCATTTTGTGAATAATGAGAGCAATTTCCTTAGTAAACTGTTAGTAAGTTATTAGTTGAATGCACTCCAAAAGTAATTTGAAGATAAAATGTGATTTTTCTTTATTATTAAGTTATTTCTTAATGAATAATGAGGTATATTGTGAAAACATTTTATGAATAATGAGAGCAATTTCCTTAGTAAACTTTTAGTAAATTATTAGTTGAATGAACTCCAAAAGTAATTTGAAGATAAAATGTGATTTTTACTACGTTTCTATTAGCTTGCATTCTTGTTTGTTTGTCCGGTACAAATCTGGCAATCGATTTCAAACTAACTTCCCGAATAGCTAGACATTTGAAACTTTTAGCATAGCTCAGAATACGATGACAATGCATTATTTTAATACTTTTAGCCATCTTTCAGCAGAATTTAATTAGTTTTCAGCAAATTTTGCTCTACGAAAAGTTAGTTCGGAAAAAATCCGCAAGTTATTTTATTTGTTTTGCCATATCCAATATTTACGCAATCTTCATTAAATTTGTGATAGATAAACATTGAATGACAGCAAAACAGGAAATATCGATTATATTATTTCAAATATATCGATGGCATGCTTTAGATTTGGTGTTGGGGAGATCCGTTGTACAAAGATTTATCCTTTTATAGGTTTAAGATCAGCTCTCTGGATGGTTGTCATTTATGTGAAGTAAATAAATTCGGAACTATTTTTTTTTCATTAACATTATATCTTATATAACAATAACAATTATATATTATCAACATTACATACGATTCAACAGAAAATTTAAAAACGTAGTATATAAAAAGTTCTTTTTATCTTGAAATTATTCTTTATAATTAGTTATTTCTTGATGAATAATAAGTTGTGTGTAAAAATAAATAAGTTTTCAAATATTAGCATGTATCTGTGGAATTGAATACCAACTCTCCACAAAATAAATCTCACTTTCAATGCTCAACTTCTCTTAGCTATCATCAATGCAATTTGGTAAAGGAAAATTACGGTCTAAAACAAATAAAATAAAACTCTCACTGTACAGAGTGATACTGAATTAAAATCCATTATTTTCTTTAAATACATTTAAAATAGTTGATAACAGGTGATTTTTTTTTCAGCAAAATCAGTTATTATCTGTAAAAGCATTTATTTAACTTGCAATGTTTGTATGTATGTATGTATGTTCTGGTCTAATCTTGCAACTGAATTTTAAAGCAGTTATCCTCAATGGATTGAATTGAAATTTTGCATACACGTTTAGTTTTGATGACAATGTATGGTTAGCTAAGTGACGTCATTCTAAATCCAATATGGAGGGCAGATCAAGATGGCGGACTAGTTATTTTTTAAGCATACCCAGGATATGGGTATCAAATGAAAGGGTTTGCTGAGAAGAATACGAATAAAAGCTTGTTTTTAAAAATATTTCTATATAATCAACTTATTTTATCAATGTCTTGAATTTTTCCCGGGAAAACGACTTGTGTAAAAAGTAAAATTCATATTTAAATGGACTGAACTGTAGATTTCTATAAATCAAATATTTTTTTTAGGCATGGTATCCTGGTGGACATTTTTACACTAACTTCAAACTCGCCTACGCTAGCTCTATCAAAACTTATAACCAATACATTATATATTTTTGCAATAAGCTCGACGTACCCTTTCATATGATACCCCATACGGCCTCCAAAAAAAAAAAAAAATTAAAATTAAAAAATTAAAAAAAAAAAAAAATTAAAATAAAAATTTAAACAAAATGTTTAACCCTTAAGTTGTTTACCCTATTCTTTTTAAGTCGCTTCCTAATTAAAATGTGAGGGTAGGTACTATACACATATATGCCAAATTTAAAAGAGATCGGACAAAAGGTGTAGCCGTGAGAGCAGACGACAGGCAGACTCACGCAGGAAAATGTAAAAAAATGGAAAATGTAAGGGTCCTTGGTTTTGCCTACGGACCCTAAAAACCACATTATTGGACTAAGGGGACAAAAACGTGTAGATTCATCATAATATCAATTACAATTTTCTCACCATCACAATATTTTCTATATATACTAGTTTTTTGAGAAAATAAAAACCCGTCATGGGAACTAAACTCAAAATTACGTAGTAGGCGGGAAGTCAAAAGCTGGCATTGAAAATAAAAAATCATTTTAAAGGCATTTGTTAATTTGATTTAATTATTCTATTTAAATCTACTCCACTAGAGCACACATTCTTCAGAAAATATGCGAATTTAAGTTGAACCAAGTTAGAAGTTATCTTATACAAATATTTATTTAACTAAATTATAATTTAACTGGAATTTATATATTTATAATACGTAATTTAACTAAATCAATACGACCCATGTATGTAACAAATGTAACAATTAATTCTAATCAAAGGCACTGCACATAGTGTAATCTCAATACACCTCCCACGCGTTGACTCCGCAATTTGTCGTGGCTTTTGCTCAAAATGAATATAAAATACATTAAAATAAGCAATAAAAAGGCTTTTTTCTATAAAATAAAAACAGGGTAATTATTAAGGTAATGAAAACAGTGCCGAGGGCTACATAAAAGGGCAAATCAGAGAATTTACTCACCTGAGCGTGACTATTAGCGAAGATGGAAAATAAACTTCTGAAGTAAACTCTCGAATAGTGGAAGTAAAAATGTTTTTAATACTATTAACACAAACTTTGTAAGAAAGGAAAGAGTTTCTTATAGGTGTTTTAAGTCCGTATATATTTAAAACCTTGCTTAGAGCTGTGAATCATAAGCTCTTTATCATAACAAATATAGCAAATAAAATCTGCTTAAATAAATCACCACAAGTTAAAGATAAATAATTAAAGATTATTATATTATCAGGAACTCACAATTGATTCCATCCTATAGAAGCGTGAAAAATAAAATGCACTTTTCGATCACTCGTTGCAAGAATCGTTGGGAATACAGTGATGTAGCACTTTAAGCACCGCAGACTCACTACCACCTCGTTTCAGTGTAATATACCAATCTCTCTGAATGTGAAGTGAGTAAAAGTAACTGCTGTTTAAAGTAAACCAATTAATTAGCCCAAGAGATAGAGTGCAAAAAATTGTCTGATAAGATCCAATTTTGTGAATTAGTTTTAATCTTTTGGTGCCTATATAAGAATATGTGTCTGCGGGACATATAATGCCTATTGTAATAGCTTGACACTCATAGGCAGTAGATAAAAAAATTAAAAGAATAACTCGGTGGAGAGCTGCCATGCCCCGCCAATTTTGGTAGACAATCTGATTTTCATAATTCTGAGTACAAAAAATAGTTAATAGACCAAAATCCTATTTGATGTTTTTCACTAGTCAGGTGACCACTTTGATTGGGAGTAATATTTGAATAACTAACCTATCAAGTGATAAACTAACATTATCTTGATTTTTGGTCTAGTAACTAATAGTCCCCAGGCCACCATAAGAAGTGAATCGCTGATTGATAAAGATTGCTTACCTTATGGAATCGCTTATTTATGCCCCACAATAAGGAATTAGCATGAATTATTTCGAAATTTTAGAACCAGCCGTTATATAGTGGTTGGGGGGGGGGAATTATTTTTTGGGTATATTATGATTTTTTGACCCAATAAGGAATGCAAAATTTAAAAAAGCATATATACATATGCTTACATAATATCCTACTCTTCAGCAGCTTTCATTTAATACCCCACTCGAAAATTAAAAAAAAATTAATTCTTTAGTTTACCAAATTTTTACGAATTGCGCATGCGCATATTAAATTTTGAACTTCTGTATATTTTTCCTGTGGTTGGGTCAAAAAGTTACACCAGTGTTTCAAATTTCATCATATTTGCTTAAACGGTTAGGGCCCTATGAACCAAAGAGCGACGGACGGACGGACACATCACCCTCGGTATAAGGGTTTTGAGAAGTATCTACAAAACCCTAAAAAACAGTGGTACACGTGGCCACCGATACGAGTAGGCCGTTTGGGTGTCCCCCCCCCCTCCAAGTATGTCGCTCTGCGGGGACGTTGAAAAGTGAACGGCCCACTCGTATCGGGGGCCACGTGTTCCACTGTTTTTTAAATAATTTAATTAAACGGTCCTGTGGAAATCAAAACTTTATCTATCTCTTTTCAATGTTCGCGCAAAACGGCATGTTTGGCATGTCAAAAAAAAAAGAAGTTGCCATATACCCTATTAATCGGTGGACACGGCATAAATAAGCGATTCCATAAGGTAAGAAAACTTTATCAATCAGCGACTCACTTCTTATGGTGGCCTGGGGACTATAATTTTGTACTCAAAATCATGAAAATAACTTTGTCCAGCAATATGGGTGGGACATTGCCGCTCTCCACCGTTTTTTTTAAATGTCTATTGCCAAGCTATGTCTCGCAGACTAACTTAGCCGACCACATTCTCTTAAAGGGCAATAAAAAATTAACTTAATTACAAAATTCTAGCTTGATGTTAGACACTTTTGACACTTGCATACTATCTCCTTGACTATATAATAGATCCACCCTAACACGTTCATAACACGTTCTTTCAACAAACCGTTCTAAAGAAAACCTAAACTTATTACTTATTTATACTTAATAATTAAATTTATTAACAAAAACAACATCTTAAAACATTTAATTAAATAAAGAAGCACACTATTCTCTAATAGTGTTAGGATTTTCTAATAAACAAAAACTATAATAAACACTACTTATGTTAAAAATGCAAGGATAACTTTTTCTCATCTATGGTAGGCATATTTTCCCTATTTTATCCGGCCTAACGAATATAACCCTACCAAGGTGTTATATATGGCTCAAGCTGTTTCATGCGTAAAAAACTTGAAAAGGGATTTTTTTAACTCCCAAAATAAGATTTTCTTTATGGTAGAAAGTAAAGCACAAGTGAGAGGCATGACTATATTTTAATATTTTTTCTATTTTTTTATCATTTTTCCTGTGAAGTTTAAGTTATTCAAAGTATTAAGAAAAAAACAAAGAGGTAAAATTCTTTTATTAAATTAAAAAATATATGTTAAAGAAATTTCTATTAAAAAATTAGATCTTTCCTTTTCATGACATTATAAATAAAAATATTGACAAATGCTTCTAATTAAAGTAAATATGTAATTTTTTAATTAAATATATAATTATATCTCTTGGCCTTGGCCCAATAAAAAATAAACAGGTCAAGTGTGTGCTAGTCAGCACACAGCGAGGGTCCGTAGGCCACACTATATCGTGTTTAACTGTAAAGTGTATAAACAGTGTTTTTTTAAAATGCTAAAAAGCTTTCTTTGAACCATTCTAAGGGTCTGATATTCTCAAAACACACTCTGATAAAGTATTTTTTTGCCACTGAACCGGACTACAACCATATAAATACATCGAAAAGACCGTAATTATAAAAAAAAAAAGAAGTATTTTGTCAATAAAATATAAAATAATATTTTTTTCGAAATTTCCAAAAAGTGGTATCTTTACTTTTGGTCGAAGAATGTTCAGGAATTTTTTCAGATTTTTTGCACTTCACATAAGTGAGATAGAGGGGGGGGGGGGGGCACGTTTCACACCCACTACAAACTTGCCAACGTCGCCCTATCAAAATTATATCCAAAGAATTATATATTTTCTCTTCTTGTATTTTTTTTGAACCCTTTTGTTCCAATTTTGAACGCTGAATAAAAACACTATAATGGTTATATGTTTTTTGGGTCTATAGGGTTTTTTTTTTTTTTTTTTTTTTTTTAAATGTGTATCCTTCTAGGTTTAAAAAATTAACACATTTTCACTTCTTTTTTTCTTCTCTAGCTATATTTCGCCCTCACCTTGGGCTTCTTCAGGCTACAAATTAACAAAATTTTTCCTAATTATTTTAACATATTTCTAACAGGTTATAAGAGCAACATATTAATATTTAATTTTCAAACATAGTTGTGTAGCCGTGAGAGCACGCGAGAGGACGGACGGACAGACACACGCAGGAAAATATAAGGGTCCTTGGTTTTGCCTACGGACCCTAATAAAATATATATATAAAAAAAGGTTAAAACTACTAATCAAATATTCATTATTTTTTGTTTATTGAATTTTCAAATTATTTTTCGAGGGGTACCTATTTAATTTTAAAACCTTTATTTTTCTAGACGCGAATCCGGCGATAGACGCTTAAGCGATAGTTGCACAGTGACTATCGCTGGGTGACAAAAAGAAAAAAAAGAAGAAAAACAGTTATTACCTGAAACTAGATGAAAGCATTTGAGTTGTAGTTAATCAGAAAAACCACTTACCTGGAAAAAAAAATACAACAAATAATTATTATATCATAAAAATAATATATATATAAAGGAATACTCCGCGTGCATTCAGTTTTCACATAGAATCCAACTTAGTTGTAAAACCATTTTGTAGCTTATTTGTTTAATCATGTAATTGTAAAGCTAATAGATATTTATGCACCTAGGGAGTAAAGTAAGCCATTATTCCCTGAGCGAATAAGTTGGTTCTTGAGGCGAAGCCGAAGGAACCATAGCCCCTAAATCCCGAGGGAGAAAATACATAATTTCATCCATTGTACAGTTTTAATTTATTATTTTAATAAATAACAATAATTGTTAGCACTTTTATTAGAAGATATAAGAAATTAAATATTAACAACAAATAAGAATTGCATTTAAACTCAAATAGAAGGTATTTAGATGCAGTAAATATATAAAAAAAAAAGCAATGATAAAAAAGGTCAAAAAAGCATTGTCACCAACCTGATAGTTTCTACAACCTCACTACATTAGCCATTCATTCTCTAATACTTATAAAATAATTAAGTTGGCAATCCTTCTTTTTCTCCCTGGTTTTACTTTTACTTTTTCTCCCTACATTTTGAGTTCTGGGAAGAAAAGACTTACTTTAGTCCCTCTGAACTAATCTAAAATCATAACTTTTTCTCCCTACAAAATAAATTATAAAAATTAATAAATTATTCGTGGAGATAAAATAAATTATTTTTAAAAACTTAATATTGTATAATTAAAAGTTAACTCCTACATATACGAGACAACGTTGGTGTGTTTGTGTGTGTGTGTTCTTTATAGGCTCTTCAATTTTTATGTCAACTCCCATGAAAAATAGTAGTACAGCTAAATCCCCAAATACTCACTCATCTTCAAGATGGCAGACATTAAAGCTACTTTTAAGACCAAATGTCAGAATCCTTTACACCTGGAATCACGAATTGTGCAACAGGACTTGTTTTAAGTATGTAGATCTCAGCTGTGAAAGGATATTTTGATCCACCCTTTTGATTCAAGATAGCGGCCATTTTCTTTAATTTTTTTTATAGTTGCTATTATCTCTAGAATTATTTGGTGTAGAGCAGCGATCATAGAATCCTTAAACGGAAAGATTTCCAACTCCCCTCTGTATCTACCTGTGTTAGACTACTAGCGTTCCACGGGAATTTGGCGGTTAATATTGTAACTAAATCTTTTACACCATTCAAAATATTTCGAGCTTCTTAATTCAAAGAAATAAATTATTTGTTAAGTTTACTAGATTCGAACCCGGGAACTTTTGCATTCGGAGCAATCGCTCATCTCATACAGCCACCGAGGCTGATTTTTGTTCGTATGTTTATTTACAAAATAGTACAAATGTCTGACAACCAGTATTTGTTTATACTTTATAATTCGAGGAATGTCAAATGATCATAAGTAGTTTATAATTTTAACCGCCATCTGCCCGACCAGCGCTAGTGGTCTTACACCTCTAGAATACTGGAGTTGGACACCCCTGGTGTAGAACCTTCAAATTGTGAAATGGATTACTTATTATGACAGATTGGTGACTCGGGTAACGTCAGGTCCTTCAGCTAGTTGTAATAAAAAATATTAGGGATGACGAAAGCTTAAAGGCACTCTTTCGTAAGACTGCAGTCCATAAGAGAACTAATGTGGGTTCGATGAACAAAATAAATACACGTAATTCCGTAAAGGTGCGTTTACATCTGACATTTATTGCATGATATTTATGTCAGACAGAAATCTCAGTAGTGTTAACACCGAAAAATTGATGTCTGAGATGTATGTTTCTACTCTCAGCTATAAGTGTCGACACTTCTATACCAACAGATGTAAACACCGATTATTTGAAAATTCAAACTCCTCTTCGTACATTTATTGCAAATTTAAGCATTGCGAGAAGTGTCAGACATATTATATCTACGACATAAATCTCAAGCAATTTCTCTCAGATGTAAACACTCAAAGCGATTACTGTCTGAAACTTGACATTTATTGCCGGAAAGAAGAGTCAGGTGTAAACGCACCTTAAGATTACCGGAAATAACGTAAGATTACATAAATTCTGCAAGACAAATTTTCGAAGATTTCAAAGGAGTATAGTATTGATGGAAGGACAAGATAGAAATTGTATTTATTTATAACAATTTTTTGCTACTTTATTTATTATTTTCCCTTATCTTATTAAATTTTTATTTAATTCATAATACCTCTTTTTTTGTGTACACTTTTTTTTATCTTCATTTCTTTCATCTTCTGTCCACCCTTTTCAAGAGGAGAAAATAAAAAAGAGGAAAGAGAAATTGTTACAAGGGTAAATTCCATAGGGAACCCTTCTTTAGCCCTCTTTCTCTTCAGCCAAACAATCTGAAATCGAAAGAGAAGGGGTAAAGGGAAGGAGTTAGGGAAGCAAGATCTCAAATATTTGCTCAACAACAAAACTGATTCGGGAAGAAACTCCTGATAGTGAGGGAGAGGGGTCTCAAGGGGGTCCGGACCCCCTTCTCTAACTGTTTGTTTGGCAACGCAATCCCCCCCCCCCCTCAAAAACTGCACTCAAGTGGAGGCTCACCCAATCCATTTCCAAAAAGAAACTTCTATAAAAAAAAAAGAAGTAAATTAAATCAGAAAATTGGAAAAAGGAGGCAAATTTTTTTTCAAGAAACCTGAACAATAAGAGAGAATTCCTCGTTTTATTTTTTATTTTATTTTTTATCTCGATATTATTTGATAAAAAAATATATATATATCCGAGAAGGCATTAAATTGGAAAAAATTAAAATTGATTTGTTTTATTATTTTTTTTTATTTTTCACTTCGGAAGATTTTTTTCTTTTTTTAATATTTTCTTCGAAATCGATCGGTTTAAATGCCTTAATTGCTTTCTAACTTTCGTAAAATATAAATACGTGAGTCTGTTTGTTTTATAAATTACAGTTACATCTCTAATACCTATAATAGTAGATTTCGTTATAATTAAGAGTATAAATATTTAATTTAAATTTCTCAAAGTTTATTAAAAGACTTGAAGATAAATGGTTGCCAAGATACTTCTTCAAGGTGATCCCCATTTTGTTTGCAACTTCATCCTTTATAACGCCCTAAAGTACCTTTTGTTTCTGACCTAGCAACCACTAGATATCAATCCTTCCATGATTCTGTATCTCATCATCCTAATCTTTTAATCCAAAACCTCTTCTAATCACATTCTTGGAGGTTCTCCCCGATGACTAAAAAAAGGAGTGGCCACGCGATTGTGAGTTCTTTCACTGGACATTTTCACACATCAAGATTACTACTATGTACAATTTTATCATTATTATTACTTATAACATTGTAATTATTGTAGTTGTAACAAACAAATAAATCGAAAATAAAATAAAAATATATATATATATATTTTCTAGATTTCATAACCCGACTATAGAGGAAATTTTAAAGGAATAACACAAACTGTCTCTCCACGTTAATTAATCAAACTTTAATGCCAAAACAGTTTTCAGCCTTCAAAAGGCCATTACCACTACCTGTTGTGGAAGAACAAAAAGAGTTACAATAATAAAAAGATTTTGTAAGAGACGAGTCTACTTCATGTCGGAGACTGACGATGGTCTTTTGAAAGCTGGAAGCTGCTTTGGCATGAAAGTTTTATTTAATTTACTTGGAGAGACAGTTTGTGTTATTCCTTTCATATTATGAGCAGTTCTAAAACCACAGTTTTCTAAAACCATAGTTCATTAACCAATGGTTAAGAAATGGGTTTTAAAATTTGTTGTCTGCGACGTTGAGCCATTGTATTGGATGCCAAATAAATTTTTCCCCAATTAAGATAACTGTTCCAGTAAAACGTTCGGTTAGCATCCAAAAATAGTACCAGGAAACATATTATCTATATATACGTTTGTTGTTTTCTCACGTAGAGTTTCGGCATGCCGAGAAATAAACGTGATTGCAGTTGGTTAACAATTAGACAAGTCAAATTACCTATTAATAAACATTTATCTGTAGCTGTGAATAAATGGAGAAGTCGTCTTAACTAATAAGTAAGAGCTCTCGACAAATGTGAATAAGTGGTCAAGTGGACGGAAAACAGCTCTTTTTACATACCTACGTACTTACGTGAATTTACCCAAAAAAATCGACTTACCTACTTCTTCACTGTGACCGTCGATTTGCCCTCACATTCCCTATCCGATGACTAAGTTAGGCAAACCTAATTATACCACAACACCGTAAAATATAGGTCCGATAAATAAAAAAAAAAAAAAAACTTGCTCATATAGATACTAATACTGTATTTAAGTCCAATAATATCTCAAGTAATTGAATTATTTAATAAATATATTATTTTTAAAAATATATAATATTTTTTAAACTTATTTAAAAAGTGTTGAACAGGTGGTTGTTTAGGTACTTAGTGTTTCCTATTTTCATGAACATTTCGGGAACTAGATTATTTCGGGGACAAACGAATTATATGGTTAGGGTTGTATTTAAGTGTAGGTACTACCGTTTTCCGAAAACGTTTTCGAGAGATTTTTTTCCCCACGTTATTTCAGATTTTATGTGGATTAGTGCCCCCAAATTTGATTATCGATTTCGACTGAAGGTATGATTTTTCTGAACCTGTATGCCAAATTTCATCAAAATTGGCCCAGTAGCTTAGTGTCGACGCGTCTGCACAGATTTCAGACGGCAGAGAGACATTTTTAATAGCCACTATTTTAGACTGAGACATCAAAACGTGTAAATCAATATCTCATAATAGAATTTTCGCACCATCACAATATGTATATGAGAAAATACAAAAAAAACAACAACAAAAAACTAATAACAATCACTAGCCGTAGAAAAAATAAAAAAAGCATTTGATTTTTATTAAAAAAATAATGACTAAAAAACAATTAGTTGAATCTATATTTACCTAGACTATTATTAGAAATAATTAAATACTTAATGAAGTCACTACAGCACTATTAAACATTACATAAATTATAATGTTGTAGGGTATATAAATAAAGAGAAAAGCAATTAAAACTAATGTAACGAGAAGTTAGACCAATATTGTAGAACAACCTAAATGTAATACAAATTTAATGTAATTTTTTGAAATGGATAAATTTCTGTACACATTATCAATTCAGATATAATTAAAAATAATTACTGATTTCAAACTCATTCCAATGGTATTCAAACAAAAATTTATGTATTGTTATAGGTATGAAAATTTAATTTCGTTTCATTGCACTGTTTATAATTTAGAATAAAATTAGTGAGGTAGTTTTTTTTTGTTTTATTTTTTACAAAAACTACATTAATTAACCAACTAGTTCCACAAAATTGATTGACATCATCAGGGTTATGAACTATAATATATTAGACTATGCTATAGACTTACAATCTGAACAAAGCGAAGTTTAAGAAATAGTTGTGATTTGTGATCTAGTTCCTAACTTCTCTGTATTTCTCCTATTTGTGAGTCAAAAAGTTACGCCAGAGTTAACTTTCAACTTTATACGTTTAAAGGGTTTGGGAGATATGAACCAAAGAGCAACGGACGGACAGACACATCACCCTCGGCATTAGGGTTTCGAGAAAGATCTACGAAACCCTAATAATATACACTTTGTAGGTACGACAACACAAGAAAACAATAATATCAAAAGTATACATATTGCACAGAAGGATAAAATAATAAAATAATAGTCAGCACAAAGCGAGGGTCCGTAGGCAACCCTGTATAGTTTAAGTAGTACCCTATTGTTGGTGTTTTTTAAAATGCTAAAAAGCTTACTTTGAACTATCCTATGGGTCTGATAAGCTCAAAACACATAAACAAACTTCTGATAAAGTATTTTTTTGCCACTGAACCCGACTACAACCATATAAATACATCGAAAAGACCATAGTTATAAAAAACCGTATTTTGTCAATAAAAAATAAAATAATATTTTTTTCGAAATTTCTAAAAAGTGGTATCTTTACTTTTGGTCGAAGAATGTTCAGGAATTTTTTCAGATTTTTTGCACTTCACATAAGCGAGATAGAGGGTGGGGGGGGGGGGGGGGGGGGGACACGTTTCACACCCACTTCAAACTTGCCTACGCTCGCCCTATCAAAGTTATAAAATAAGAATTATATATTTTTGTAATCAGCTGGACGTACCCTTTCATATGATACCCACACGGTGTCAAAAAAAAGTTTTTTTACCCTAATTCTTTTTTAATAATATTTTTTGGAGTTGCTATATTTTTAATATATGTGGGTGACAAGACACATACATGCCAAATTTCAAAGTGATCGGACGAAAGGTGTAGCCCTGAGAGCAGGCGACAGGACGGACGGACAGACACACGCAGGAAAATATAAGGGTCCTTGGTTTTGCCTACGGACTCAAAAACACACTAAAACACAACTAGATAATGTTGCAAAAAAAGTTGCGAGGAAAACGACTACAGGCGAGGGAAACCTAGAGAGTTATGTAAAAAGAGAGAGAACAAAAAAAAAATACATTTAAAAGTTTCCAATAATATTCTGGATATAGATACTTAAGTTACTGGTGTCAGTTATAAAATTAACAGGGTTATTGGTTTCTAATGTGTACAGTAAATTTCAAGGACATTTTTTCGGTAGAAGTTGTAGGTTCTTGGGAATTATAGGATTAAAGACATCAAATTTGTGATTGGTTGAATAAAATTGATTCATGAGGGCTGTGGGATTAAGATAGTTATGTTTCAGGCAAGATTCATGTCGGTAAAGTCGCTTATCTAAGAAGTTTGGCCAATATATATGACGAGTCACAATCTAAATAATTAATTTTGTATATTTTTTTTTGTCATCTTTGAATCTGGAGTAAAGCATTGTTACGGTTTAGTGGTGGGGGATAGTAGTATTTTTCAGAAAATTTTCGTAAATTAATGAACGAAAATTGGAGAGTTCTTAGGGCCTGGGGTTGTTATCATTACTTCTTGTGTTTATAATTAATGTTAATTATGTTTTAAATGGGGAAATTGATATCTCCAAGACTTCGTTTAAATAGGCAAATATTTTTCAAAAAATTACTGAGACTGAGAATTTGATTAAGGAGGGATCTTGCAATATTATTTTATTTAATATACAGGTGGTGTGAAAAATAATTTAATAATCTTCCGGAATTTTGTGGTTTATAGTGCCAGGTTATAATGGTATTGTCAGGTTTGCTAATGGCCAGCTTATAAAAAAGAAAGAATCTGATTATTGATTTAATTGTCAAAATTAAATTTAAGCCTACAGAGAGAAGTATTGACAATATCGACTGCAATATGAATTAAATTATCAGGAATGACCGGAATGAGCTGCTCGGTCTTCTGGATTGTAGGTCTAAGATTTCTCTAAGCAACAAGCTTCGCATCTATAACGGAGTTCTAAAGCAAACTTGGACCTACGGTTTGGAAGTGTGGGGCAGCACCAAACCCTCCAATTCCTGTCGTCTCCAAATCCTATACAGTCAAAAATCCTCAGAAAAATAACCGATGCTCCTTACTACGTTTTAAACCTACTCTCCATGAAGACCTCAATGTTCCATTTGTCCAAAATCTATCCGTATCTCGATAAATAAAATTCCATGGATCCTTATCCCATCATCCTAATCCTCTTGTACAACACTTATCTTCCCAGCATATCCCAGTATAGAAAATTCCATGGATCCTTAACACATCATCCTAATCCTCTTGTACAACTCTTATCTTCCCAGCATATCCCAGTATATAAATTCCATGGATCCTTATCACACCATCCTAATCCTCTTGTACAACTCTTATCTTCCCAGCATATCCCAGTATAGAAAATTCCATGGATCCTTAACACATCATCCTAATCCTCTTGTACAACTCTTATCTTCCCAGCATATCCCAGTATATAAATTCCATGGATCCTTATCACACCATCCTAATCCTCTTGTACAACTCTTATCTTCCCAGCATATCCCAGTATAGAAAATTCCATGGATCCTTAACACATCATCCTAATCCTCTTGTACAACTCTTATCTTCCCAGCATATCCCAGTATATAAATTCCATGGATCCTTATCACACCATCCTAATCCTCTTGTACAACTCTTATCTTCCCAGCATATCCCAGTATAGAAAATTCCATGGATCCTTATCACATCATCCCAATCCTCTTGTACAACTACTGTCTTCCCAGCAAATCCCAGGTAATCCTCCAACACGCCTGAAGAGGCAGTGGCCTAGAGATCAACTCCTATAAAATATTTAATTCATTTTGAAATATTATAATTATAACTATCCATTCTAAAATCTTATATAATATATTATTAATATACTTTATCATTATTTAATTATTTTGTATTACAATTAATTTATAATATTCAAGCCAATTAAGTGTAGTCAATGGACTTCTTCTTCTTCATGCTCCCTCAATCAAGGGATGACCGTTATCATTATAATCAACATAATTAAAAATTTAAAAATAAATGGAAAGTTAAAGGGAATTTTTGGTAAGGAAACTTGAATGAGTTTGGTAAGGACGAGGTTAGCCAATAATAATAATTTAACCAAATAAAAACTAGTGAATAATTTCTTCAGAACGTGTAAAGAATAGTACCTGGTAGCCTGAGAAAGGGGAAAAAATTGCTCATAAAGATAAAAGAGATAATCGAATTTCTAAAACAGGAAAAAAGACAGTATCTTTTTTTCTTAGAGTGTAAAATCCTCCTAAAGCCAATAGTCGGATCTCTTCATTGTATTATGTCACGTCCATTTAGCACACAAAACCCCTAATCTCTTTTCAAGGAACTTAAAGACACAATTTTCATCCTTTCTTCTACATAATTTAGTAATAAAAAAAGAAGAGATATTTAACTGTGGAAAGTCCACCCTCTTCCTTCACGCTACCCCTTTTATGATAATGTCAAATTTATTTTAGACTTCTTGATATTAAAAAGTTAAATATTTATTAGAAGAAAAGGGGGAGAGAGAATCTGCAGAGAAGAGAATAGCGATATTAAATGACGAAATTTAGATGGATATAAAAATAAATTGGCCAAGTATAAATAGGTTGAGTTCGTTAACCAGTAAAATCGGCCCAACCATATCAAGATGGCGGCTATAAAAGTGTGTTTTAGCTATAACTTTTGAACCATTCATAATAATGGCGTGAAACAAACGCCTTTATATGCATTGTTATTGTCCAAACAGAATGAAACAAACCCGAAGGCTCTAGCCCAACTCGTTCCTATGATATATAAGTTTAAGAATTTTTCTTTTTTTTTGGGGGGGGGGGGGGAGGGGACATTTGTTTTTACATAATATTCGACGTATGAAAAATTCCCTAAAAACCTGTTTTTTTGTTTTCTAACAAAAAAATTATTACAATTCTGACTATAATGATCCCCTTTAAAGTAATTTAAATAGTTTAGAAAGGTCAACAGGGATAATAAATTATTAAACATGTTTCAAAACATCCTGGCTATATTTCGACCTTCTCCTTAGGTCATCTTCAAGCCTATAACATAATTGAAAAACAAGGTATTTACTACTCTATCCAACGACTGAACAAGGTTCTTACTTTCATTTATAATGATATTAAACATCTATTTACCTCCAAACGGTTCTTGATTAACAACAATCAAACAATTCCATGTCAAAATAAAAAACTAAAACTACTCCCAAACTTCCAGTCACAGAAACATTACCTACTTGGTAACTTGTCATTAAACCACAAAAATTTGTTGTAATGAAAAATATTATTTTAACATTATGTTCTATACTTCCATAAAATCAACAATTAAAACAAAGATAACAGAACAATACAAAATAACTTAATTAACAATAAAAAACGAAAAACATGTCTGTTATCACAGTCTATTTCTATCACAGTAATAAAAGTTTGGTAATAAATTAATCATATAAGTTGTCAAAAAACCCAGGTTAATAACTTCCTAACTGACTGCGTTACATATAGTATTCTTTTTTAAAAATAACAAAATTTAAATTATTCCTACATAATATTTATTTAACTCTCTGCAGTCCTTCTTATAGTTAATGCTATTATTATTTTTGGAAATCTGTAAGGCTTCTAATGTTAGTCTTTTTTTATTATTAGATTCATTCATAAGTATCTTCGTGTTCTCAAAATTGAAATGGTGATTCGTTTCAGTAGAGTGAGCTGCCAGTGCTGTCTTATTGTCCTTAGCTCTTACATTTCCTTCATGCTGCTGTCGCCTGTTTCTCCAGGTTTGTCGTGTTTCTCCTATATATACTGCTGGGCAAGATGAACAAGGGACCTGATAAATTATACCCATTTTGTCTCCAAAATCTAAATTATCCTTTAACTTTGAGAAATAAGTATTCCCTATCTTATTTATAGGTTTGTGCCCAAATGACAAATCACATTCCATTTCATTGAAAATCTTAGATACTCCCTCTGATAAGCCTTTAATATATGTCAGTCCTGCAAATTTTGTATTCTTATTATTATTAATTTGTTGGTTTCTATTTTGCACTAATTCCGGATCCAAGTTAATACTACTGAACCATAATTTCCTAATCAGGTTTTTAGGATAAAAATTTTTAATTAATTTATTATAGACTTTAGTTTTAATTTCTTTTAAATAAATTTCATGAGTTAATCTAATTGATCTATGAATTAAGTTTTTAGCAGAGTTTACTTTCTGTTTGTATGGGTGTTGTGAAGTAAAATTTAAAAACCGGTTTCCTTTAATTTCCTTCTCTAACCATTTAGTATGAATCAAGTTATCCGCTGATCGTATAATAGTCATATCCAAGAAATCTAACTGGTTGTCTACTTCTCTTTCTACTGTAAATTTAATATTTTTATGAAAACTATTTAATTCTGCTAATAATTTATCAATGTCATTTTCTTTAATTATTAAAAAACAATCATCAATATATTTTTTGAACACTTTAGGTTTAATCTTAGATTTATTGAGCACTGTTGTTAAAAGATGATTTATGTATATGCCACTCAAATTTACTGAAAGTTTACCTCCCATTGGCACCCCATTTAATTGTCTATATAAGTTATTACAATACGTGAAGATATTATTATTACAACAAAATTTAAGGCATTCTAAATAGGAATTTTTACATTTTATTGGTGTATATGGTTCTATGAGATCCCATGATTTTTGAATAATTTTATACAGATCATTAAGTGGAATATTAGTGAACATTGAACTGATATCAAACGATACCAATTTCTCTTCGGATTCTAGTTTAATATTAGTGATAAAATCTTTGAATTCAAAACTATTCTTAATATCAAAAACATTTTGGTTGTTTAAAAGATCTAATGATGGGTTTAAAAAATGGGACAGTTTTTCTATCGGTGAATTGATGTTGTTTATAATCGGTCTCAACGGTTTTTCTGGTTTATGTGTTTTCACTAATCCATACATTCTACCGAAATGACAACTATTAATATTCAAAAAGGTTTTATGGTTGTTAGTTATGAATTTTTTATTGTTTAAATTGTTTAAAAGTTTTTTATATTCTGACTGTATAGATTTGAGCATTTTACATTTTTCCATTCTTATTTGTCTATAAGTATTCTTATCATCTAATATTGATTCCATTTTATTATTATACTGTGATCTAGTCATTATAACTGTTACTTTTGCCTTATCTGCTTTACAGATAATAATGTTGTCTTCCATTTTAATGAACCTAGCTGTTATCTTAGAATCTTTAAGTATTTTTTTGTCAAAATCATTTAACTGTTCTAATTGTCTAGTTCTATTATTATTGAAATTTGTGATTCTGTTAATAATCCTACTCCTTACTACTGCAATATGATTGGGATGCGTGTCTATTGATTCTAACGAGTTTTCAATATCTGCTATGAACCTTAATAATTCATTATTTATTTTATTAGAAATCAGATTGTAGTTTGGACCTAAGCTTAAAAAATTAATTACTTCAATTGGAATAACAAGGTCTGTTAAATTACATACCCAATTCTCCTTATGTAAATTGTTGTACATACTTAAATTATTATTTTCCAATGTATTATCAACCATAAGGGGTACATTTCTTCTATTAATTTTATTAGAATGTTTCTTTTTTAATAAATCTAGAAAATTGATTTTAAAATGCTCTATTATAATCTGAAGGTTTGTATATAACATTCCATATGTTTCTAACAATTGCAAATTATTGTTTAATTCTCTATTAATTTTATTCATCTTCCAATGAACTTCTTTAATTTCGAGATTGAGGGTTTTCCTAGGGAATTGTTTAATACAGTTATTATTATGATTCCTAATAAATTGAAGATGACCTAAGGAGAAGGTCGAAATATAGCCAGGATGTTTTGAAACATGTTTAATAATTTATTATCCCTGTTGACCTTTCTAAACTATTTAAAAAAATTATTTTTTTAAAAAGATTTTTACGTCGCTTTGTTATAAAAATAGAAAGGGGACACGAAAAAAGCGATTGTCAAGGACATATGATGCAAAGATGAATTGGTTCAAAAACGTAAGATATATATATATATATATATATATATATATATATATATATATATATATATATATATATATATATATATATATATATATATATATATTTCACATGATGTTTTTCCGTTAAAAAAATGTTAACCCCTATTTTTTTTGAGGGATGATTCTATGGAGTTACCCCATAACGTTCCAGAGTACACATAACATGACTACAAAGATACAAATTTTTATGTTGAGTACTTTCGGATTCGGAGATCATGTGCGCTACCAACGGACGGACAGACAAGGGCAGGAATGTATTAGGGGTCCTCTTTTTGTCTACAGACCCTATAAAGACATAACACGATTACCAGTTTCTAGTCTACGTGTAAATTCTTGTTTTGTAACATTAAAACGTTTTTGAACTGAAAAGGATTTTCAATCCCCTTTTTCACATTCAGTATAAATATACCTCAAATGAATAAAGCTAAAACAAAATCCCATGTACGCCTGAACCCTGTCATTGTCTATTCATATCGCATTCACAGCGAAATTCAAACGCTTTACGTCACACGTTTACGAAAACAAGCAAGAGTAAAATCAAGTTTTAATCCGTTTTCTAAAAAGGTTTGTGAAGAGTTGCTGAGTCGGTTTTAGAGAGGCTTTGGATTAATATGATTAAATTTTAGTTGCGCAGGAGGTGGTAGGAAAACGCGCACTGGGTATGGAACTCCACAACTCCCGGTGCTTTAAGCTAAAGCCATTCATTAATTAGTCCGGCTCAGGAAGCATTAGCTCACCCGACATATTTTCCCCTACCTCTAGGCCCTGGGTAGTCCCATATTTCGCCGTGAAGAGGCGAGAAGTCCGTAGTTCTAGTGGCCTCAGAATGGAAAGAGACTCCCGACTCCCGGGATAATGATAATGCACGCTTAATGGTTTACCCCAGGTTTTCTCCCCTTTCTATTTTCGCAGGTAGTTTTAGCTATTGTGGTTTTTTGTTGGAGAAAGGTAGCAGTTTATAAACTATTTAACTCCAGGCATGGGTAAAGGGTTCAGTAAGGGTGTGTCATCAGGTAATTTTGAGCAACTTATATCTAGATCTAGTTTAAACTTCAGAATCATCGGAGACGTAAATTCAAGAGAAATCAATAAGAGCCGTCTTTTTCTCGTCCATTGTTTTCTAAACCTTTAACTCTATTTTAAATTCCAAGTAGGGTTTAAAAATTCGACGACATTGACTTAGTGGTCATTGGTTTACGACACGATCATAATAACAACATCATGCTAGATATGGGAGCGTCTATGGAGGTAATCTTAAAGGAATAACACAAATTGTCTCTCCACGTAAATTGAAAAATTGTTTATTGCATGTTTTATTTTATTTTTTACTACGTTTTTATTAGCTTACTTTCTTGTTTGTTTGTTTGTCCAGTACAAATCTTGCAATCGATTTTTAACTAATTTCCCGAGTAGCTAGATATTTGACAACTTATAGAATAGCTCAGAACACGATGACAATGCATTATTTTAATACTTGTAGCCATCTTTCAGCAGAATTTAATTCGTTTTCATCAAATTTTGCTGTATGGAAAGTTAGTTCAGAAATAATCCACAAGTTATTTTATTTGTTTTGACATGATCCATATTTACTATCTTCATTTTGACGGGTTTGACATTTATAATTTTTGACAGAAAATTTAAAAACATATATTATATAAAAATTGTTTTTATTTTGTAATTTGAATTGTTTACCTACTTATTTTGACTTTTCTTCAGAATCTACTCCCCTTATAAAAAAACAGAGGGGAGTAACATTCTAAAGAAGGTGGACGGAATGTTTATCTTTAGACTGTTACTTCCCTTATAAAATAGATTTGTGATATTCCTTTGTCCCAAAGTATACATTGGACCAAACATCCCTTTTTCTTAATAGTTATTTACTCAAATTCACTTATATTCTAAAACAACAAAGGGGAGTAACAAAGAAGTACCCTTGTTTTTTGATAGCTCGATATTTCTGGTTTGTTCACAGGCAATGATGATGGCCTTATAAAGGTTAAAAGCTGCTTTGGCATTAAAGTTTTGACATTTTCATGTCTTGGCTGTGCTACATAACTCGAAAAGCGTAACTAAAAATCTACGCTAAAAACGTTACCCGGTGTAACAAGGAGTTAGAAAGATATAGGAGGTGTGCACAGTCTGTCTCCAGATGTAAGGCCTCCCTCTACCGCGCTTCGTAGGGCCGAAGAAGGTTAAAAAGAGTTAATACGTGTGATAGGGAGTTAGGAGATTATAGGAGGTGTGCAATCAACTCTGTCCGACTTGCCCCTACCGCGCTTCTCAGTCGAATCTCACATGGGGATCATCGGGTCCGCTCTACTATACAGTCTACTTCTACCACTACATTTGCTCCTCTAAATCTTTATACACGCACTCTTTTGTTTTTGTTTCTTGTACATTTTGTTTAACACGATAAGACATGGAAATGTCTCGTAGTCTTGCGGACACGTATGCACAAGTATTTTCAATTTTTAATTTTAGTCAGACAGTTTGTGATATTCCTATAATAGCTTTAGGTTTCTACAAGTCGATGATCAGCCACGGTTTTTTGAAGAGACAAACATGCGTCATCTCTCTGGGATTCGAAACAGCAATAAGTACGTGGAGTTTGACATCGGTTTCAGGCACGTTGCGAATATGCTGTCTTCCCAGTTACGCCGATACCCATACTCCAATCAGATGTTATTGTTGTTGTTATTATTCTAGCTATATACCCACTTAGTTTATGTTAGATATAGATGCGTCTATGGAGGTCATCTTAAAGGTAACATAAATTATCTCTCCACGTAAATCAAAAGAGTCTTACGTCGATCTCCGACATGAAATAGACTCACCTCTCACAAATCAATTTCTTATTTTTTAATGTAACTCATTTCTTTCTCAATCGGCACTGATGATGGCCTTATGAAGGCTGAAAGCTTCTTTGTTTAATAAACCAGTTTTGATTTGCGTGGAGAGACAATTTATGTTATACCATTTAAAGCCAAAATAAAAATCCTTTCCAGTAGTCCGGAAACATTTATTTGGTCTCGCGGCTATTTATCGCGGCTTGTCTATATCTTAAAACTACTCGTCCTAATTGGATAAGGTCATAATTAGCTGTTGGTCGCATATAATTTTAAACCTTCTGCGCACATTTAACATTTAATAAAATTAAGTGTCAACCCCCCTGGGAATCGAAACAGGTTCAAATAACCAATTTTTCAATTCCCATAATACGACCATTCGTCCAATAATATGATTCGAGAACTAATTGGCAATTTTATTTAACTTTTTTATTAGTTAGATATTTTATCAAAATTTCTTATGCACGAGTGTAATTTGGTTAAGCTGATAACTACTGCTTTTCGTCTATTTGGAGCTATTAAATACATATTTATATATTAAGGTAAATTAACAATAAATATTTTATGGTAGGTCATAATTAGCTCATACTGTTGGTATATAATTTTCAACAATAGAGCTTAATTTAAATCAAATTATAATTATTATTTACTACGGGAAACAGACAGTGAAAAATACACTCCAGCCCGGCGCTGGAGTAGTATGGAGTAGTATGGAAACTACCAAAAACTTAAAAATTGAATTTCAATTTTGCTTAATTGAAAATATAGATATATTGTTTTTAGACTGTATTATCTTCAAACTCCGAGAAATAATATCGATACAGCTGCGACCTAGCAACACGTCCTACTCATGACAAGTGTGCGTGTAGCCTTGAATTCCAAAACGTGTCAGATAGACGTAAAATGTCTCAAGGGATGTAGGAGAACTGAGCCAACGTATTACCTTATACAGCATTTCCATCAATTCCAATATCATCCGATCGTGATCTGTTTTGGAACACTGTCTTGCACGGAAAACATGTCTAACCTCAACTCCAAATATCAACGTCAAAATCAAAATTAATGCGAGATGAAATCAATTTTCCAAGCAACATTACGGAATTACAGCGCATTTCTGTCGATTTCAGTGACACAAAATTAATTAATATAATATTACCATTATTCTCGGCATAAGACAAAAAATCTAAAGACTGCTACCTAATTCTTCGAGTTCATGTGATCATAAGTTGAAAACAGGCTTCATTACGATTTCCAAAAGTATACTTCGTAAAATTATTACTTTTTCTAACGGCCAATTGATTGTCTTTTAAAACTGTAAGTTATGATATTTATTACTCATTGAGCGCAACAAATTCTGTAGGAAAATTCTTTAAGGGCTTTAAAATTGTACATAGGATTTTAAGACGAGCATATATATAGCAAATTTGCAGAAGCAACTCACTGTATGTGATGAATACTTTTTTCTTGAAAGATGATAGTAAAAAATGGTCGTGGATAAGCCCGGACGGGAAAACAAAAAAACCAAATAGATTTCATTCTCTGTAATAAGAAAAATCTATTCCAAGATATTGAAACAGATAGCAGCATCAATTTAGGCAGTGATCATATTGCACTAAGAGCAAAGCTAAAATTAAATCTTATCAGGAAAAAGTGGAAAGATAAGAAAAGTATAAAAAATCTAAAATTAAATGAAAATGAAATAAAAACTTTTCAAGCACACGTAGAGGCTAAGTTAACAAATAAAATGTATGGAGAACTAGAAGTCGAAGAGTTTAACAGCGAAGTCGTTACATGTTTGAAAGAGGCTGAAGACCTCATATTAATAAATAAAAATAAACCACCTAAAAGAAAACTGCCAAAAGAAATTAGAAAGCTTCTTTATAAGCGAAGAAAAATGAAAAGTTGTGGAAAGGACAGGGCAGAATTTGCAGACATGTCAAAAACAATTAGGGAAAAAATCAAGGACTGGAGTGTACAAAAGAGGACGGTAGAATTAAATGAAGCCTTGGAAAATAATGAAAGTGTGAAGAAAGTATGGAACTCACATAAAACTGGAAGAGGTGTAATTATGGCTATGAAAGAAAATAAAAAACAGAACGTAGAAGGAGGTAAAGAAGTAATTGTAACAAATAAAGAAGGCATATTAAATATTATAAAATCATTTTACAGTGAACTATACGATGAAGCCAGAGAAAATAGGTGTAGCGATGGAGAGGTAGCAGGAGCATACCGATATAATGATGAAGAGATTCCTGAAATATTATCAAGTGAGGTTAGAAATGCTATAAATAAGCTTAAAATAGGGAAAACAGGAGGACTTGATGGAATTACGAATGAACACGTAAAAACAGGTGGAGATACACTGATTTCCTTTCTAACGGAGTTCTTTAATAAGTGCTTGAGTTCAGGTACAGTGCCAAATACGTGGTTGAAATCCAAGCTTCTGTTGATCTTCAAAAAAGGTGACAGAATGAAAATAACTAACTACAGACCTATATACCTTCTACCGGTGATTTACAAAACTTTTATGTCCATTATAAACAGGAGAATAGATAAAAAAATAAACGAATTCATCGGGATAGACCAGACAGGCTTTAGGAGTGGATTCTCAACTCTGGACAATATCTTCGCACTTAAACAGCTTATAAAAATATCAAAACAATATAACCTGCCTATAGTAATCTGCTTCATTGACTTCGAAAAGGCTTTCGACTCCCTCAATACAGCCGAAATAATTAAAACTCTCAGAGCAGTTGGTTTGCAAGAGGCCTATATTAAAATTATTAATTATATATATACCGGAGCGTCGCTATCAATTGAACACAGAAACTGTAAATGCGAAATTTTGGTGAAGAGAGGTACTAGACAAGGCGATGTAATTTCTGCAAATATTTTTATAGCAGTGCTTGAAGCAGCCTGTAAAAATCTTGATTGGAAAAACTACGGAATAAATATTAACGGTGTAAACTTCTCAATCATGAAATTTGCGGACGACTTAGTAGTAATAGGAAAAAACGTACAAGAATTAAAATGCATGATAAAGGAATTAACAAATGAAGTAATGAAAATCGGATTGAAGATGAATGTTCAGAAAACCAAAATAATGGAAGTGAGTTGTGAAAATATTGAAAGGATAGAACTGGATGAAGGATGCATAGAACAGGTAAAAGAATACACATACTTAGGACAGATCATTACAGACAAAGGTGATGATGAAAAAGAAGTAAGAAGACGCGTAGCATTAGGATGGGCCAGCTACAACAGATTCAGGCATCTTTTTAGGTCCGAAGTACCAATTCAAAGCAAGGCGAACCTCTGGATGAAGTGCGTCTTACCAGTACTTATTTATGGAGTCGAGACTTGGGTAATGTCGGCCAAAGTGATCCAGAAGATGAGAGTGACGCAGCGACGCATGGAACGCAGCATGTTAAGGATATCCATTAAGGATAGAAAAACAAATGAGTGGGTGCGGGAAAAGACTGGCTTGGTAGACATAGGTAAAGTTATGGTGGAAAGAAAATGGGAATGGGCGGGACACTTAGCTAGAAGGGATGATGGAAGATGGTCAACAGCACTAATTCAATGGTACCCGAGAGATAGAAAAAGAAAAAGAGGAAGACCAGAAAGACGATGGGACGAAGAAATGAGAAAGTGCTGTGGCGAGGAAACGTGGCAAAGAATAGCTAGAGATAGAAAAGAATGGCATCGAATGAAAACAGTCAACTCACAAGTTTGGCTTCAGAACTCATAAATATACACTGCAACTAATCCACATGTAATAATATAATAATAATAAACGAAAATAAATAAATAACTTACCATATAACAATAGATCATTAGGTTAGTTTAAAAAAAAAAAAAAAAAAAAAAAAAAACTTCGTTATTTTAATACAAACATACACTTACCATTTATATATTTACATTTTGATAATCGATAAAAACTAATCTAACTAATTTTATTTATAATTTAATTAATAAAATAATTTAATAGTACAAAATATATATACCATAAACATAAATAATTAATAAAATATTTACATATATATAAATTTAAAAAAATCTGTTATATGATTAAAATAAACAATCAATCAATTAAATGTAGAATTTTAAAGTTTTGTTATAAAATTGTAATGTTGTTTTCTTTTATTAAATATTTATTTAATTTATATAAATGTATGTTTTGTTCCTAAAAAAAGTTTTGATATAAAATTGTAATGTTTTCTTTTACTAAAGATTTATTTAATTTATATAAATGCATGTTTTGTTCCTAAATAATTTATTTATTATGAATATAATAATTTAATTAACTTAATATTTTCCTGCAATAATATGTAACCTCAAAAGCCTTTGTGCGCCACGGCTATTTGGCCGATTTGTTTTTTAAATTAGCTTTTTTTAGATGTTTTATTTTTTGTAAAAACTATGTACGATAAAACAATAAATGGCATTCTTATTCTTATTCTTATTCTTATATATATAGCATTGGAATTCAATTATTCCATTTCAAAGTGTAGCGAAAATGTTTATTTACAATGGCAGATTAAGTCCGTCTACAATGTAAATTGACGTCAAGGTTTCTCTAGTCATTTTAAAGCATATATTTTGCTTTCATAATAAATAAGTTAAAGGTTAATCCAAGAAATAATAGTTCTAAATTGTCCAAACGAAGATTTGATTTAAACAACAAATAAATAATAATTTTATTATATAAATAAAAAAGAGTGTCTGTTAGTTTATTGCTTTCAAGCTTACCGAAGGTAACGGAAGCTACCTAAGCGTGAAGAACGAAAATGATTTATGTCTCCAATTTCAAACATTCCATGATAGAAATCCGTTTTAGACATCAGGGAACATTTTTGGTTTCGCTTCTGTCTTTCGGTCTGTCGCTCAATTTTTGCGAACCAGGATATCATAAGAACTAATTGTCCGTTATTAAGGCAATTTGGATGTTAGGTCATAATTAGCCTATAGTTAGCCCCATATAAGTTTTAACCTTCTGGGCCCATTTCTTTCTCTTCCACATGCACACAAACATACATTTATTTACACCTATATCTTTAAAAGAACTCATCTCATATTTATGAAATTTCTGGTGTCAGGAAAGAATTACACAGGACAAAATTACACAGGAAAAAATTACACGGAAAAAATTACACACGGACAAAATTACACACGGAAAAAATTACACGGGGAAAAAATTACACATGCATAAATTACACATTTAAAGTTTTTCGACAAATTAATTAATTAGTCTGGTTGTCAAATCAATATCGAAAGATTTTTATAATTTTAATGGTTATATATAGAAATTGATCATTAAAAACAAATAAATTAATAAAAATACAAATTATTAATTACTACTAAGTGCTACTTAAAATAAATATATATATATATATATATATATATATATATATATATATATATATATATATATATATATATATATATATATATATATGTATATATATATATATATATATATATATATATATATATAGGGTGTCCCACATAAGGTGTAACACAGAAAAACCTGATGTTTTACATCAAAAAATGTTATATAACATAATGGTTGATCGACCTTCGATTTCGAGATATATCGATTTTTCAATTATCTCATTTTCTGGCTACTTTTTCCCATTAAAAACGTTATAGCATAAAATCTAAAAGAGATATAAAGACGAGGGTTTCACCATTCAAAAGGTGAGGAAATTTGCTTTAAAAATGTCATGCTGCTTGCCCATTATACAGTTAATAAATTCATTTTAAATACTTCAAAATACAATGTTTTGGTTAATAAGAAATTTGTGGTCAACATTCTTGGTAGCATAACTTTTTAATTTGTATCGTTAATGAATAAATTTGACCTAATGTAAAACTGGCCCGTTTAATAAGCTTTAAAATGATATACTTGTTAATAAGTTCGCTTCAATTTTTAAAACTTACTTGGATGAAAATGAGGTAATAAATGACAAATTTATCAGTTTCCATGACTTTAAATGACCCTAAGACTTGGTGAAAAAATAAAAAGGGTAACAAAAAATAAAAAAAATATCACTCCTTGTATTAACAAAATGAAAAATTATTAATTATTAATTATATCTATTGAATAATATAGTATAGAAAAGTGTACATTATTGTTTACAAAAACTTAAAGTACCCCCCCCCCCCCCCTCCCCCGTTGCTGTTAATGGATCTTCTGCAGCGGCGAAGTACACTACCAGTTGCCCGTCTCACTCCTTCAGGTTTCAATTTGATAGCATCAAACGCTAAATGTGTACGCTAAACAAGGTCCTCTCTTGTGTTCACCAATTGGCTGTATACATTAATTAATGTACATGATCAATATGACAATTAATATACATTAATTGTCACCACCCCACCCTGACCAATCTACCGTCGTGGATAATTGTTGTCATTCCATAGTTCGCCGCTGCAGAAGATCCATTAACAGCAACGGGGGGAGGGGGGGGGGGGTTACTTTAAGTTTTTGTAAACAATTATGTACACTTTTCTATACTATATTATTCAATTTTTCATTTTGTTAACACAAGGAGTGATATTTTTTTATTTTTTGTTACCCATTCTATTTTTTCACCAAGTCTTAGGGTAATTTAAAGTCATGAAAAACTGATAAACTTGTCATTCATTACCTCATTTTCATCCAAATAAGTTTGAAAAATTGAAGCAAACTTATTAACAAGTTATATATCATTTTAAAGCTTATTACACGGGCCAGTTTTACATTAGGTCAAATTTATTCATTAACCATACAAATTAAAAAGTTATGCTACCAAGAACGTTGACCACAAATTTCTTATTTACCAAAACATTGTATTTAGAAATCTATCAAATTAATTTAATAAGGGTATTATGGGCAAGCAGCATGACATTTTTAAAGCAAATTTCCTCACCTTTTGAATGGTAAAAACCCCGTCTTTATATCATTTTTAGATTTTACGCTATAACTTTTTAATGGGAAAAAGTAACCAGAAAATGAGATAATTGAAAAATCGATATATCTCGAAAACGAAGGTCGATCATCCATTATGTTATATTACATTTTTTGTCAGAAATGTGATGTAGAATATCAGGTTTTTCTGTGCTACACCTTATGTGGGACACCCTATATATATATATATATATATATATATATATATATATATATATATATATATATATATATATACATATATATATATATATATATATATATATATATATATATATATATATATATATATATATATATATATATATATATATATATATACTCATCAGGGCAGCATCGTCAGGCCCCTGATAAGTCGGACGCGACGAAACGATGCAGGACATGGCGTAATGCCGAGCCAACATCTTTGTGACGTATTTAGGAACGCCCCGCCAAGTCAAAAAGTCAAAATTTCACAAAAGCTGCCAGTGTATATATACTGTAGGTGACAAACTAATTTTTGAGGGTCTGCAGCGTGGAATACATACAAGCTACCGAAATAATTTTTTAATATCTTTAAACGCCGTGTCCTGTAGATCAAAATAAAAAAAAATGTCGAAATCGGTCAAGTAGAAGTAGAGGAAAATAGGTTTGAAAATGGTAGTTTTGATGACTTCTTATTCTTATTCTTCCTTCATTTTACGTTGACGCACCTACAGCCTAAACTACTGAACCGATTTTAATAAATGAGGGCTTCTGGATTCGTCTAGGGCCCTAGTGCATCCCCCCCCCCCCCTACAATCAATCAACTTTTTCCTACGCTGAATGTGGAGCGAGAAACCAAGCTAGCAAACAGTCTAAAATGGGTAGAAACCAAGTAAGCGTCATGCGAAGTAGTGAGCCTATATTATATTTTTACATATAAAAAATAATACAATATATTATATATCATTACATATATATATATATATATATATATATATATATATATATATATATATATATATATATATATATATATATATATATATGTATATGTATATATATATATTATATTAGTATATATATATATATATATATATAAAAATAATAATAATAATCATAAAAATAAATATTAAAATATGTGTAATAATAATATATATTATTGTAATTATACCATTAGTTACTTTTAATATTATATATACTTATAATTAAGGTAGGTATATAATTAAGACAATATTAAGGGGTCACTTCGTTACTTATATAAGGTCAGGATCCAGCTGGATATGCGCAAATGATAGCAACGTTAGTGTATCTAGGTGGCCAAATGCTGCTAAAAATCTTTATATGCTGCTACTATAAGAATGTTAAGTTCTTTCAATGTCATAGGTCTCGTAGTTCTCCAATCTCCATAGACCTTGTCCAGCTCTTAACTTCACTTTTATTTGACTTTAATGAGTGGGAATAAACAGTTTAGAGAATCCCTCCTTAGGGACCGTACAAAAAGTCATGAAATCTGACCAAAAACCACTTGTGTGGTAAAAAAACACCCCGCCAAGTCTGTGGTCCAAAAAAGTTGTGAAATCAACTTTCTGTCCCGCCAAGTGATGTAGGCACTTTCTGCTGGCCCAACATTGTCAACTTAGATATTTATCAGCTTCTTCTCCTTGGCGGTGTGAGGAAAGCCTTTTAACAGTGTTGTTGAAGGCTCTTCTCGATGCCACAATGATTATTGCTGTAAATCTTTCCCATTATCAAAAAGCAAATAAAATAGAAATAAGTAATATACAAATTAAGCTTTCAAGGAATGACCCCATGCAACTACTACTTTCTTTGCAGAGGATGGGTGGAATACAACCAGTTAACTTTGAGTAGTACTGTAGGCACACCGCCAAGGAGAAGAAGCTGATAAATATCTAAGTTGACAATGTTGGGCCAGCAGAAAGTGCCAACATCACTTGGCGGGACAGAAAGTTGATTTCACAACTTTTTTGGACCATAGACTTGGCGGGGTGTTTTTTTACCACACAAGTGGTTTTTGGTCAGATTATCTAATGTTGGAACAGTTCCTATGTGTCACGCTTGCGTGGCATTTGATTTTATCCATTTTTTCAGTTGTGGTAGCATTATTTAAAGCAGTGGACTAGGATCTGTTAATTATTTTTATGCGTTAACTATTTTTTATTACGTGTTGTATTCTCAAATAAAACTCAATAATTCAAAAAATTGCTATATCGAAATATCTCGAAAACAATAGAGGATAGCATAAGGTATATAGCATAGAGGTATGTCTATTTTCTGTTAGTCTTAGGCCTTATATATATATATATATATATATATATATATATATATATATATATATATATATATATATATGTATATATATATATATATATATATATATATATATATATATATATATATATATCAAATGAGGATATCCCTACCGTCGATACTTGCTTGATCTGGTGATCACTGGACCGGTTTCCGCTAAACGCCATCATCAGCAGAGTCTAAGTCTCTCGTAGCACTCAATACACTCATCGAGTCTACATGAGAGAATGAAGTTATATATATATATATATAATAAAAGAATAAGTATATATATATACTTACTGCCACGCAAGCGTGACACATAGGAACTGTTCCAACATTAGACTAAACGTCACAAAGATGTTGGCTCGGCATTATGCCATGTCCTGCATCGTTTCGTCGCGTCCGACTCATCAGGGGCCCGACGATGCCCACCCAACTCTGGACCTATCTATATCAAATCAAGAAAATCAGATATAGGGCTTTATCAGAGACGAGCGTGCTCTCACACCGCCATTCTTGCTTGGCTGGCAAAACAAATCAGCAATAGAATACCGTGTTTTTACACACTGCAATTAGGTACACAATTTGTGTTATGATGAGTCGGACGCGACGAAACGATGCAGGACATGGCATAATGCCGAGCCAACATCTTTGTGACGTTTAGTCTAATGTTGGAACAGTTCCTATGTGTCACGCTTGCGTGGCACATCCCTTGGTGTCTCTCACTAACACAAATTGTGTACCTAATTGCAGTGTGTAAAAACACGGTATTCTATTGCTGATATATATATATATATATATATATATATATATATATATATATATATATATATATATATATATATATATATATATATATATAATTATTTTAAGTAGCACTTAGTAGCAATTAATAATAAGTATTTTTTTTTAATTATTTGTTTTTACTGATCAATTTTATCTATACATAACCATTAAAATTATAAATTATTTTAATATTGATTTGACAACCAAACTATTAATAATTTGTCAAAAAACTTAAATGTGTAATTTTTTCTTAGTGTAATTTTCGCATGTGTAATTTATGCATGTGTAATTTTTTCCCTGTGTAATTTTTTCCGTGTGTAATTTTGTCCGTGTATAATTTTTTCCGTGTAATTTTTTCCTGTGTAATTTTATCATGTAACCGAAATTTCTCCTAAAGTGGATGGTGTAAAGGAGGTCGAAGATAAGCAGAATTGCATCTTTAAATTTTTTCTAAATTTCAAATTTAATTCATGCAAAAAATCAAAACCATTTTGAGAGATTTAAAAAAACGGGGAGGGGGAGGGGGGTAGTAAATAAATTTTACAATAATAGGTTGTTGAAAAAACCCAATAATCTCACTATCATAACTGTAACTACTTGATTTTAGGGTTGAAGACAAAAGCTCATTAGTATATGATGATCTACAGGCAGTAGTAGATGCTTGATCATTCAAGAACTCCTGATCATTGATGATTTTAGTAGAAGAGAAGAAAGGAAAAACACGAAAAACGATCATCTCTGAGGTGTGGAAACGCCCTTAAAAGTAAAATTAAGATTAAGAATATTATTCCACGATAAGTTTGCTGTAGAACTGCAACAACTATAATTATAAGGAAAGCTTAATCACCGAAAAAAACTGAGTGAAAATGGGGTGAGACATGGTCAATACTAAACTATAATACTACGAAAGACTTTGGTGCTACACTCTGAAAAGGTAAATTCCTAGTCCGAAACTAAGCCTTATCCATATGTTAACAGCCTATGTATCTAATCCTTTAGGCTCCCTAACAATATCTGTAATAATTTATTTCTGCTATTATTCATTGCAAAAGCCCTTTACCATTGTAAACCTTTTTACATGCCTATATCTATTTTCATCGTCTTCTTTGAATTAATTTAAATTTAAACACAACTGGTCATTATTACTACCAGAGTAATGAAGACAACGGATAGAGTATTCTTTTTCGAAAAAAAAAAAAAAAAAACCAAGTCTTCAATAAAGTTGAAATTATTGACTAGAAATTCAAATAAATTAACAATATTATTATTAAATAGAAAAGAAGATGCAGAGAGATAAAAATTCAATCAGCGCTGGAAGGCAATCCACGGGTTCCTCGGTACACATCATAGCTATAAATCAAAATCCATGTATGCGTTGAAGTTTCAAAGTTCGCAAGTCGATATTTTCAAAATGGCGGAAGATATCAAAACGATAAGTTTGCCTTTTAAAAAGGCATAATTGATGCAAATTTCAGCGAAATCAGAAAATTTTTCGATTTTTTAAAAATGTTATAGATTTTTGTCAAAAATGGGTAAATGACGTCACAAACTTATGATTTTTCCAGGCACCACATCTGCATGTATAAGGACTGATTTGTGTACCATGTTTCAACTCTCTAGTTAAAAAAAAACTGTGTGAGTTATCCGTGATGCAAAAAGACACACAGACATCCAGCTAAAAACCACTTAAATGGTTTTAAAGCCAGTTTGATTTATGACCAGTTTGATTCTATGATTAGAAAGGCTAGTCAACGACTCGGTTTGATTCGACGTATTGCCTCTAACCTGTCAATTGATTTTTTTGTTATTTTATATAAAACCCTTGTTCGTCCCTTACTGGAATATGTTGTTCCAGTGTGGAATATATTTGGTTCGACTAAGTCCAGAGCGATTGAACGAACACATTCAAAAAACTTTTGTTCGCATATGTTACACAAGATATATGTTTCGGCGCGTTTATTATAAGTATGAATCTCTTGTGTGAATGTTTAGGCCTTGATCCTTTATATAAGAGAAGGACTGCTCACGAGGTGCTGTTCTTGCTTAACTGTTTGTCGGGAAAGACTGACTGTTCTCCAGTGCAGCGTCTCGTCACTGTACTTCCTCCTGATCGTCGAGCTGGTCGTCCTCTTTATATAAGGGATATTTCTCCTGCAAATCCTCTTGTCCGTTGTGTCTCCTCCTGCAACTCCCTGAACAACTGTCCCAACATGTTTTCCCTTTCCAGTATCCACTCTATTATTCCTTTCATCAACTAGTGGTCAGCTTTTTGATTTTCTCCTTAACAACTAGGTTTATCATTAATTAATTTATTCATTTACTGTTAGATTTTTGTCATTGTTACTAATTATATTATGTTTGTTTGTTCCGATAATTCTATGTTATTATAAAGTAATAATTACTATTATTTTTTCTGTTCAATGTTTCAACTGTGATATGTAAATTTTCAGCCTAGTCAATTGTCGCTTAATTTTTTAATCTTTATTGTTATAATTATTGAGTGCCCCGTTTTGTTTGCGTAAGCTGTTTAGGGGACTCTGAAAAGAAAAAACACCCAAAACGGATAATGCCGTTGAAATCTGGGCTTTAGATTTTTTGGATGAAAACAATACTTTTCCTTTTAAGGTAAGGAAAAAATAAAAATCGTGTGCTAATTGGGTGTGGCACAAAGCTTCCTCGTTTCCATAACATAGTTCCTTCACATTAGTGTACGATCATTCAATCTGCAGTGTGTGTACTGTCTCGCTTTTTACCATCTTTCCAATTCAATAGAAACCCAATTATTCGCTCCTACGTTATTATTCGGTAATTGGTGAAATATCGATTTTAAATGATCTCTAATGAAATTTCTTTTAAACTTACATAGGTATCTCATTATTGATTTTCAATTAAGCCATACTCACTTAGGTTTTTCCCTAAATAATTACACAATAAGCAAATAAGGCAAAAATAATAAATTAAGAAATAGAAAGTGCGAAAACATGAGCAGTGGCTGCTATTGATACTAAATTTGATCAGGCAGGTTTAAATTCTTAATGGGAGAGGAAATTTTGATTTTGGGGGATAAAATATTTTGAACGCAATACTTTTTCTCTTCCTTTGGTAGAGGAATATTCGGAAGCTAGGCTCACTTAAAAACCACTTGTTTGAAAACTAGTAAATTCTTCTATTAATTCACACCATCACTATACTTCCACTCTATATATACTAAGTTTCAGTCTCAAAAAGTTTATTTCTAATAGTATACATCGTTTGGTTGTACAAAATCGTATAAAGGTGACAGTTTCACAGTTATCACTTTATCCTTTAAAATTTCATATATTTACAAAGTTTAGGGTTACAATATTATCCTTAAGTAGGAAAAATCAAATGAAAAAACCTACAACTAATACATATACTAAGTATGTGAGAAAGTAAAAAATACGAGTGGTGTCGCGGGACACCCGGTAGGAACGAAGTTCCTTACGCTTTTCATCAAATATAAATTATACAATCACACTGGTAAGTATACGATTTTATCTACATATACATGACGGAGCTAAAAAAGAGACAAAATTAAAAGTAACTAACTATTTGTACTAGCGGAGTTAAGGCAAAATTAAAAGAAAAACATTTAATTATCTTTGAAGCTACCGTCTAACATTAAATAATGTATTGTACATTTTGAAAAAGTTAATTATGATGTTTATGAAAGTTTATAGTTAAAGCAGATGCTTGTAGAGACGAAAAAGGACTGTCCCCTCAGGCTCCGCCGGTGAATTACTCCCATTAAAATATTATAATATAAAATATAAATCACAAATACAAAAGAACTTCTACTTGTATCAGGTTAAAATTTTATGTGTTTCAATTGTACTTTAGAAGTTTTATTAAAATCGTTACGTTAAAACGTAAGATATCGGTAAAAATGTTTTTTTCTTTGTTTTAAAAGTTCAGGTCCGCTTTATAATAAACTTAGCGATCTTTATCCCTTCATAGCAGTGTCGGTGTTCGTTTTACTAAAAAAATATATTATAAAAGTTGTTTGTCTCATTAAATAGGTTAAGTTAGAATTTTTTCTCGTCCTAAAATTCCAATTTTAAATTTGAAGCTTACGTTTACGCGAACGTTGTTCGTGAACGCTCGGGCGGATAAAGTTTTCCAACAAACTCAGCCTGAGCATTGGTAAAATGAACATGCTTACCAAATTTCAACTAACTCGGTCATCTTTTACTCAAGTTATCGTCATCGGTAGATTTCGTGAAGCTTGGTATCGTGACGGTTATTTTGTGACGGTGATTTAGGTAGTTTTTTTTTTCGGATTCACTCCCGGGCTCCAGAACGTGCCATAAGGAACTTCGTTCCAAAAAGAAATCAACCAATTGACACATTTGCTTGATCTGTTAACATAATTAGTCACACATTGTAAAAATTCATCTCACATCTCAGAGATTCTAACAAACTCAAACCAAGTTTCACTCTAATTTCATACTTAATAAGTATGAAATACTAATTTTATTCATACCTCCCTGTTGAGTTTATTCAAACAAACCGACCCATTCCAACTATTACGAATAAAATCATTATTTAATCAAGATTTCGTTTTATATTTACATTGTAAATAACTACAGTCGGACTTAAACCGATAAACCAAAGAGAAAGAAAAACAAGAAGTTTTTGTTTGAACAGAATGCAGAGAAATATCATTTCCAACAGTAACTCTCTAAAAACATTCTATTTGTAAATACTGAAAGGTTCTTTTTTTCACTAAAGTTAAAAGTAGGTGAGATAATATTTAATTAATTTGTATTTACATTTTTGGTTCAACAAATATTGCCAGAAAGTAAATTAAAGTACGCAGTTACGTAACGTTAAGAAATAAAAGTTCATAGGATGTTTGTTTCGTTAAAGTTTAAACTTATTGATTTACATTTATAGTACACATTTAACCCACTACTTTCTATTTATAACATACTTTTAAGGGTCCGCAGGCAAAACCAAGGACCCTTACATTTTCCTGCGTGTGTCTGTCCGTCCGTCCTGCCTCGTGCTCTCACGGCTACACTTTTCTTCCGATCACTTTGAAATTTGGCATGTATATGTCTTGTACCTACCCACATATTTTAAAAATATAGCGACTTAAAAAAATATTTTTCAAAAATATTAGGGTAAAAAAACTTAAGGGTTAAAATTTTTTTATTTTTTTTTTCAACACCTTGAGGGGTATCATATGAAAGGGTACGTCGAGCTGATTACAAAAATATATAATTCTTTGGATATAACTTAAAAGGGCGAGCGTAGGCAAATTTGAAGTGGGTGTGAAACGTGCCCCCCCCCCCCCTCCATCTCGATTATGTGAAGTGCAAAAAATCTGAAAAAATTCCTGAACATTCTTCGACCAAAAGTAAAGATACCACTTTTTGGAAATTTCGAAAAAAATATTATTTTATATTTTATTGACAAAATTAGTTTTTTAATAATTATGGTCTTTTCGATGTATTTATATGGTTGTAGTCCGGTTCAGTGGCAAAAAATACTTTATCAGAGAATGTTTTGAGAATATCAGACCCTTAGAATAGTTCAAAGTAAGCATTTTAGCATTTTAAAAAAACACTTTATACTCTTTACAGTTAAACACTATGTAGTGTGGCCTACGGACCCTCGCTGTGTGCTGATAGCACACACTTGACCTGTTTATTTACTTTTCTCTTTCTCTTATTCGTAGTGTACACAAAGAGATAGTATTCGGTTTTGAGATTTTGATGGATGTTCTGTACATGCTTTAAGTTACTCTTTAAGTCCTAAAAAGTCGTTTTAAAAAAATGCCACTCTTGCCTAGGCGAATGCGAGGATTTTAAACCGTTATAGATGAAATTTGGCATACAAAAATTATATCTGGAGGCAATATCAAGATATAAATATTAGTAATTAATTTTTAAGGTCCTATCCCCAAAAAACTATGGAAATCCTGAGAAAAAAAATATTCTCGAAATCGGATTCGACGATATTTATTATATAAATTCTATTTTATTTTCTAAATAAAGAACAAATGCAGTTTCCGAGATTTTGGTGACATTATAACCCTTAATGGCTATTATCTTTACAAAAGAAAAATAATGCTTATATACATAAATAAATTGCTAATAAGTTGATTATAAAAACAAATATTTTTAAAAACAAGCTTTTTCTTAGCAAACCCGTTCATTTGATACCCATATGATAGGCGTGCTAAAAAATAACTAGTTCGCCAACTTGGGCTGCCCGCCATATTGGATTTAGAATGACGTCACTTAGCTAACTATGCATTGTCATCCAAACTAAACGTGTATGCAAAATTTCAATTCAATCGGTTGAGTATAACTACTTTAAAATTCAGGTGCAAGATTTTACCCGAACATACATACATACATACATTGCAAGTTAAATAAATGCTTGTAAAATTGTAGAGTAGTAATATACATGAAACTAACTATAAATGAAGAACACAGCTTTTTATTTCTAATAAAAGAAAATTGTACCTTGATAAAGGTCATTATTATTGCTACATATTATTTGACTTGACAATATGTATAAATTATTTATAATAATATACATATAATTATACCGGGAAAAAAACAGCTCAGTAAAATAAGTACAGAAACATAAGAACTACAATCTAGCTAAAAATATTCAAATGTTCAAAGAATACAAAAATATTTCTGCTAAAGGTCTTAGAAAAAAACGCTTTTGATCTTTGATCATGAAAAAAGGAAAAAGAGACAAGACGTTTAGTGAAATAAGAATATTAAAGAGTAAAAGCGATAAAAAGGGTTTCAAGAAAAGAGTAGCTTGGAGTGCTAAATCCCTAATATAATCCTCCTGTGGAAGAGTAAGGTTAGAATCCTCTGACTAAAGGGGTAAAGGATTCGTGGGATGCTTACATCAGCTAGTATCTACCAGTAGCTCCCTACCAGTAGGGGTAGGGAGCAACGTCAACAAGATACGATATACAGAGATACCCCCTATAAACCTTCAAGCATAAGGTGATGTTAGAATGTAGACATCAGTGGAAGAGGTTCTCGAACAAGGAGGAAGAGAGGAAATCTCATGAATCTACAACGTGGAACCAAACAGGGCAGGCAATCACTGTGCAGTTGCCTTTACAGGGCGAATTTGCATACGATTTGAATCATGAAGAGCTGTCTCCTCGTTAGATCTTTAGGATACATGTATCCTTTTGTTCACCCCCCCTCTCTCAGCCGACATATCCAATAGGGTCATACATTAGAATATAAGCACGTTTCGATCCAGACTAGAAGGGAAAACTGGTTATGAATATATGAATGAATCTTACGTTCAATAAGTAGAACCATCCAAGATATCTGAGTAATGCATTCCAATCTTCTAATGATTCTGTGCTTTATAACCACGCACAATGCCGTGTGCCATGCTCAACAGTGTTTTTTAATGCAAAAGATAACATATTAGTAGTTCGTAAAGTAAACTACCCTTTCGGATAAATATACAAAAATGATTTGCATTTCATAGTTTGTTAGATAGCATTGTTTATGAAAGAACAAGACTGCTATGTGCTAAACAGACCCACTAATCTAAACCATACAGAAATAATAAATACTAATTCATTTTTAAGTTTTTGGAAGTATTCATACTACGGAAAGTTTAAATCTTAATTTAAATTAAATTATAATTATTATTAACAACAGGAGATAGAAAGAGAAAAATAAACTACAGCGCCTGGACTCGAACCACGGGTATCTACATTTCCAGTATAGTGCTCTTGCCAACTAAGCTACACTGAAGAATAATTTCCTCTGTCAATAACGACACCTAGTCCCGAATTAAGCTTTCAATTTTCCATAAGTCTAGGAGTTGACATTGACGACAATAGAACTAGACCGAGAATTGTCGCTTATAATTATAAAGTGCCCAATTGGTATATGTACCTTGTACAATCAATTAGAAATTCATTTTTAAGTTTTTGGTAGTATTCATACTACGAAAAAATTAAATTTTAATTTAAATCAAATTATAATTATTATTAATAACGGGTGATAGACAGAGAAAAATAGACTCCAGCGCCGGGACTCGAACCACGGGCCTCTACATATAAGTCACATCTTCAAATTATTGAAATGCCTTTCCCCAAATAAATCACTAATTTATCTGATGAATATTTTAATTGGTACTTTTTAGGAAAATATTTGTACCTTGAACTTATATTTAGGGTAATCAGGTAAAAGAAAGAGAATCTGATAGAATAGAGAGAATTCATAATAATCTCTATTTTATTCTCTCATATTTCTCTCTATCTCTACTCTCATATTTTATAGGAAATCTGGGGGCAAGGCAGTGCCCCCGCCAAGTCGAGCACAGCCGTACCATCCTTGTACGGCACTGGATTGGATCCACTTGTATTGGAACCAACTCACGGCAATGTGGACCCCCCCCCCCCCCTCCCCCCTTTATTATCCTATTGAAGATACTTAGATTTATCAAATTAATTTTAATTTAAAGTTCACGGCAAACTGAGCCAGAAATAAAAAATTTACACACCTACCCATAGTATTTTATATATAAGATATATGAGCCTAAAGTTTTGTTATTTCGTCACTCATCATAATTCTAAGACATTCCTAACAATCCTAGAAACGTAAAATTTTGTATAATATGTGAAGAGTTCATTGCACAAATAAAGGAAAAATTTAAAAATTCGAAAAAATCTGGTTCTTTGTCCCTTTCAAGGCTAATACAAAAACCGCCTATTTAAAATATTGTAAACAAAATTAAAAAAATTGTAAACAGCGCTACCTAGTAGAGAACTTTAAAATGTTTAGATTAGACCCCCCCCCCCCCCCCCCCCCCTAAGATGAGAAAAACCGTCGTAGCTGTGTTGGAATTTTTTAAAAATTAACGGTTTGTCGTAGCGAAAAACTGATTTATCAAACATGTACTGATTTTAAAAGATCTACATTTTTGTTGATAGATCATTTTGTCGTATCTCTCTTGGTTGTAGTCTAAATGGAGCTATTTTGGTTTTGTTTTTTTTCATTTTTTGTCTTTGAGCTCTCATATCTTTGGTAATAATTGACCGATTTAAATTCTGATTTTTAGGTTCAAATCTAACACTAATGCCCTTTAAAACAAGACCTTGATATGTTTATAATTCTTCCTATTTGCTGAGAAATTGAGAGTAAACTTTTTCCCGGAGTGCCTTTGTCAGGTAAACACTTTTTTTCGATTTAAATATTCGTGCGCATTTCATTTGAAAGCTCTTGACTTGTACATTAAAGCTCTTTTATTTGTTTATTTTTAAAAAAATTGGTACATGTACTTTTGTACCGATTTGTATGTTTGTTGTTAAATAATTATTTTTAAAATTTTAAAAGTGGTTTATTATTAATAATTAGGTAATTTAAAGCTTATTTGGATTGTTTGTTTATTGAAAAATAATTTTGGTACCTATTGGTACAGGGGTACAAATGTCAAAGTTAATATTTTAAATAATGATGTATATCGTTGAAAAGCTCTTGAAAAATGCAGTAAATATTGTTATGGAGTATATAGTGTTATTTTCATTTTTTCTTGAGATAAATCTTTTTCCCGACCGTGCCGTGGTTACGTGACGTCACGAGACAACTTTTTTTCGATTAAAATATTGGTTCGCATATCATTTGAAAGCCCTTGATTTGTCACTGTCCGAGTAAGTTCTACTAGGTCTAATTTATCCAATGCAAGTACATGATATATGTCTGTCCCTCTCTCTATTCTCTTTCCCAATCACTCTACGCGTTTAAACTTAAAAACATTTTCTGACTTGGCAAATAAACGCCCCAAAGAGGCTAAAATTAAATGCAGTGTCTTATACAAATTTGTATCCTTGTGCTGCGACGCTCAAATCACAAAATAATATTAATTATTTGATTTATGTTCGTGGTGTGAGTACTTTTATATTATGATATACAGGTGTTAATAAAACAAAGTTATTATTTCGATTCCCAGTGGGGTCACACTTAGTTTTAACCGACATTAAATTTGTCAAACAAGTGCAAGCATTGTAATAAAGAAACTCTTTATAGCTTTATAGTTAGAATAGATGATAGGGAAAAGTTATTACGTATACCAATATAATGTTTGAAATACTGCAACACGTTTAAAGGAATTAACAAACTTTGCTTATAGAGCATACAAGTGTAAACTTTCATAGCTCTAGCACAAACGAAAATATAATGAGTACCAACCATGACACACTGCAGAGGATGTTCAAAAAGATCAGAATGTTTACATTATAAAATTTATTAGAAGTGGCTAGAGAAATAGTTTTCTAAGTTAATTGCTGTAAATAACTTACCTAATAAATCAATTATAGCAATATGTAAGTTATAATCAATAAATTATTAAATAATAATTAACCCACAAGCAAATGTTAATATCTTTCAGTTATTAGGCGTGGTTGTGAGTAAATAAACAAGAATATAATACCGACTTAAAGGTGGAACATAATTATAGAGTTAATAATACATAAGTAATAGGGTGGTGTGGGTAGTTATATTTCTAAAAATAGTCTTCCAATTAGTGTGGCACCTTGCTTCCTGCCTTCCTATTTCGTATACTTTAATAATTATATGCTTTAACAACCCAAAATTGCCAAATTAATTTAATTTTTCATTTAGGGGAGGGGTAAAAAGGAAATGTCAACTTATAGTAGAAAAGTCAACGTATCTGTCAAAATTGTTTGATTTTTTACATAAATTAAAGTATTAATATAAGTATCAATCAAAATGTCAAAGAGCGCAGACAAAAAAAAAAAAAATTAAATAAAAATAATTTGTTCAAAAGTTTAAAATTAATCAGTGGCTATCTGCGAGCTGATTTTCACAAACAATCGAAATTTCATAAAAATTGAATACGTACTTTTGAAGATATAGGAGTAAATAAATGTATGTTTGTGCGCACATTGAATAGAAAAAAATGGCGTCTCATATAAAACTTATACGAGACCAACAATGGGCTACCATCCAAATTTCATTAAAATCAGACGAGTTGATTTTAAGATGTTTCGAAAAAATTGAGCGACAGACAGACAGTGAACCAAAAATGTTCCCTGATGTCTGGAAAGGATTTCTGTCTAAAATGTCTTTCTTCAGAACGATCACATTGTTACCGTAACCTTCGGTAAGCAAAAATAACGGTAAGTAAAATTTACAGATAAAAAATCGGTCCGAGACAGAGACAACTCAGACTAATTTTCTCATAATAATCTAGGTCCCAGAACACAGAAAACATGTAAATATATTGTTATCTATACAGACGGAAACTCATGTCGATCTGCTAGCTGTGACTGTAAATCCACCTTTATGAGGGTTCCGAACCCACTATTTAAAGTGAGACTCCCACGCGGCAATACCGTGAACTCCAATCATCCATTTAAACTATAAACTCTTCATGATTAACTATTAATTTGCTTAATATTAAATATTTAAATCAAATTATAATTATTATTTACTACGGGAAACAGACAGTGAATAATACACTCCAGCGCCGGGATTTTAACCACGGGTCTCCTGTATTTCCAGTACAGATGCTCTTGCCAACTAAGCTACGCAGGAGAATTAATATTTTTCACTGTCTGTTTCCCATAGTAAATAATAATTATAATTTGATTTAAATTAAAAATTTAAACTTTCCGTAGTATGAAAATTACCAAAAACATAAAAATTGAATTAAATATTTATTGCATTAAGCTAACTTAAATGATAAACCGTATATTGTTTAAAATGTATTCAACTGATTCAATATCTTGAAAAAAAATGTTCCTGGGAAAACGGCTTATATTATTAGATTCGTATTTATGAACTACATTTTAAAATGTTTTAATCAAAATCGTCGGAACAGTTTTCGTGAAATAATTTTTTCAAAGATCTTTCAGAGTATTTGGGGGGGGGGGGGGGGGGGGTTTAGCGTCTACAATTCTAGGGCTAAAATTAGTTTTTCCATTTATCCTTGGGGTATGTCAAAATTTCGTCAAAATAGGCCAAGTAGTTAAGCTCTACGCGTCTGCAGAGTTAAGAGACAGACGACAGACATTTTTAAAAACCACTTTTTTGGACTCACGGGACATCAAAATGTGTAAGTCCATCAAAATCGAATTTTCGCATCCTCACAATACCTTTTTCTTTATATGAGTAAGTAAAAAGTATCTTTGGCGGCAATAACATTATCTTCTAAGATCCGGTATAAGAAATATATACCCTCATCTGTTATTTAATAATAATAAAGAATGTATGATAGAGAATTTATAGATTGATACATCACAAATAGGCTGCCTAGCTAAGATGAACTTGGAAGAACCTGGTCAAAATTAATGATAGTAGTTACGTAACTAAAGGATATACGCATTTAAATTTAAAGTATTAAAGTGACTAACGTTGATCCTCTCGTTTGACCAAACAAGATTAAAGGATATTGAGAAATAAAATTGAGGAGGAGTAAAAAGCGGGAAAATAATTGTGGGGTTTTAAAACCCTTTTAAAACGCAGAACTTTTATGAGTGCGGGGAACAACAAAAGGTAATATATACGTACAGCATAAGCTACGTAATACTATTTGTTAGCAGGTGAAATAAAGCAATAGTAAAAAGCGACATGAAGAAGCTAATAAAGTTTCAGAAAATTCATAACAAAACAAATCGTGTAATAAGTGTTAACCAACTAAAAGGAGTACGTATTTACACATTAGCTAAAGCTCGTAGATCTAACTAGATTAAAGGTCATTGAGAAACTACATAAAGAATGAATAAAGAGCGAAAGAAAAAAAATAATAACAACAACAGAAAAAACTTAACGGACAAAAGAACACTTGTAACGAGTACAAAACAACAGTAGGTTATGTAGTCATTAAGCGTTGTGATACCAGATCAAAGAAAAGTAGAAAATGAAAAACAACAAAGGACAAAAAGCGAACGAATAAAGAACGGGAAAAAGCTTAGCATTACACAAGCCCCAACATTTATATGTTGTTCCACATATTTCCTGCTTTTCACAACAGAATGTTAATTATTTTCCCCTGAAATTCCTTTTTTACTTTTTAGACGAGTAAAATTGAAAGGTTTCAATTAAATACTCGTACATGTTGCTAAATTCAAGCATCGATTTTTAGGTAATATACATATAGGGTGTCCCTGGTTACCAGTGCGTTAATGACAAAATAATTTCATATTTCAAAGAAAAGTAACTCTTTATAAAATGTCCAGCTTTTTCTTAAATGGAGATTTAAAGTACCTATTACTTTTTGTTCAAAATGTACCTGTATCCAAAAAATACAATTTTTAAAAACGTATCTAGAGGAAACATGACCAAATGTTGACTATTCAAGAAAAATTTATTCTTTATCATTTTTGTAGGTACCAATCTTTATTTTTTTTATCACGTAAAAATGTCTAAAATAAATTTTCAACCCCCCCCCCCCCCCCCGCCATAGTATAAAAAGTTATATTTGCATAATTCTAATTAATGAGGAGTCGACAAAGGTCTCATGAAGTGCATTAAAAGTTGTGGTGTTGCGTTCTTTGTTAAAAAAAATGTGAAAGCAAGTAAAAACATATGTGTGAAACTCCCAGGCATTAGAAGTGAAACTTAAGTTCTAGAAACAGAATAAACATAAGAAATATGTGTATGAAATAGCACAATAACCCTTAATTAAGTAATACATATTATATAAATCATTTATTAAATACGCACTATCATTTATTAACTACTCCCATGGTATAGTGGTTAACACGTGAGACTCTCAATCCAGGGTCGGGGGTTCGAAGACTCGTCCAGGGTGAAGATTTTTTACAGGTAAATTAACTGCCGGCTTAAGTTGACAGCCGATTAAAATATCTATCACAGGCGTGTCTTAAAACAAAAACTTGTAATTTCGTTAATTTCACATCAAAAATGTTTCACTTGGACGAGTCTCGAAACGCGAACTTCGTTTCCCAATGTCAATTTCATCCAAGCAAATTTACTCTACCACGGCTAAAAAAGTTTCACTTAAAAAAAAATTGAATGTTTGAAAATTATTATTCTTCCATTAAAGAAATAAATAGAGTGCTAGCATTGCTTTAGGATTTGCTTGTCTCTCATAGCATTCATATTGCCGGTAGACACGGGAACGGCTACTAGAATAGTCAGGTATTTTATTTGAGAGATAAGAGCGTTGATGGAGGTCATCTTAATAAATAAAAAGAAGCAGTCTCTCCACGGAATATAATACTTGTTTATTTATCAAAACAGCTTTCGGAATCTTACATTAGTCTCCGATATCGTATGACTCGCCCACTACATACTTTCTTTAAATAATGTTTCTCTAGTTCTACTGAAATCGGCACTGATGATGGCTTTATGAAAGCTGAAAGCTGCTTTGATAAATAAACAAGTATTATATTCCGTGGAGAAACTGCTTATTTTTATTTATTAGGTATTTTATTGTTCTTAATAATAACTCCTACGGTAATATCGGCCTTACCAATTTACAGGGTCCCCTAAAACCTTCCCAGGTTCCCTAATAGTGCAGTAAAAATGGGCCAAAAAACAGCCTAACCACAAAAAAATTAGTACAAGCAAGAAACTTAATGGAGATGTTGTGTTACCATTACAAAATTGGGGGGTTGCAGGGGGAATTTTGGGATGGAATTTAAAAATTCGTATTTAGCGACCCAAAAAACCAAAATTAGTCTATTTCCAGAATTACCATGAATTCTCCCAGGAATGGCACCCATATGGTCTCTTTTGCATGGACTAATAAGACTAAATCGTTAATAACTCAAAACCTATTAGATTTAGAGAAAAAAGTTAAAACAACAAAATTTGTATATTTTATAGTCCTCTACATTTGTTATTTGAAACTTGTTTTTCTATCTGCAATATTTAAGGAATTACAAGCCAAAAACCGAAAATGGGACGCCATTTTTCAAAACGGCCGTAGCACAACTTTGATTTTAGGGCTGATTATCAGGTTGAACATATTAACAAGCTGAACACAACATATCGACCATGTTTCTTGCTTACACTAATTTTTTTCGATGTCAAAACCTATTTTTACTGCATTATAAAACCTAGGAATACCTTTCAATAGATCAAGATGTGGAAAACATATCAACAAATTAGTCACTTTTCATTTGATATTTATAAAATGCGAAAGACGACAGTTGCTTCATAGTCAAAAAGATAACCAACGAGGAAGGCATTTACTTTGATTAATTATATTGAAATAGTCTTTTACAAATAAGGGTGCTTGGGAAGTTGATAAAATTACACTTCATATAAGTCAGCTTTGGCAATGGGCAATAATTGTTGAACTTTATCGTATCCTATTCTCTGTATCACGGCCCTTAAAGATGTACAAAAATGTAAAGATTCGTAGCAAAAATTAATAAATTTATAATTAGATTTGATTAAAAATGTATTTCCGACTTGAAAACTAAACGGGGGGAATAATATTTAAACAGAAATCCGACCAATACTAAACTTATAATTTCCTCTACTAAAATGTCTAAAAGTTAAAAAAAATGATAAATTATCATTTTTACCTTAAATATTACAATTAATATTTTAATAATAACAAAATCTATCCAAGTATTTTGACACGTGACATGGGTATGCGTACATGTTACAATGTTATAAAACTGTATAACTCATGTTATATATGACGTGTCGAGAGAACTGCATATTCATGTGGGAATAAAACGGGTAAAAAAAAGGGAGGGGATAGGGAGATAAAGAAATTGTAATATTACATCCGGTATTCCCTGATACACCTGATAAATAATGCATGGGTATGAGAGGCCTGGAGGCCGGAGATGAAAAATAAAAAAACCCAGAGGATACTCACAGTAAAATCTCTTGGACGTTAATATTTAAAATATGTGGTTTTCACACTGCACCCAGAATTATTTCTCTATTTTTTTTTTTTTTTTTTTTTTTTCATTCAAATTTTATATGAAGGGTTTTATAAAAAAAGGGTTTAATGCGAAAATATAAGCATTAGACTTTCAACATGTTGATACTATGATAGTTTTATATAAAATTCTCTTTACTGAAGATCTTTTAAAATACATAAATATTTTATAGCTAAGAGATTGTATACCAATAAAATATAAAGTGTTACGATGGTGGAACTTACTACCACTGGTCCTTCAAGTACTTATTTGTGGTCTCTGACTAATACAAGCACTTAGTGGTATTAAGTCAGATACTATCATAGATTTTCGCCAATTCAATTTTAAAAAAGGTAAATTCTTTGTATAGCAATAAATATAATTTCGTAATTTGAGATAGATAACATTCTGATTGATTTAGTATTTATATTATGAAATAAAATGGACTATGTAACATAAATATTAGTTTATATTGTAAAAAGTATCAGTAGACGAAAATTTAAACATTTTAGAAACTATTTGCACGACTGCTGCTTATGTTATATATTAATTTGTAACTTTGGGCGTCACCAATATTGGTAGGTATTAAGCTTCATAAGTACTTGAGTCATAAGTAATTTTGTTTCCGGATTGGATCATTTTTAGAGGGGTTTGAAATATTGAGAAATCAATAAAACGAGAAGTTCGGTTTGTAATGGGAGGCTTGGACTTTATCGAATAACTTTAAATCCAAACTAGCCTGTCTCATATCTTTCCGCTTTTGCTTTCAAATGTTATCAAGTTAATTTAAGAACTTACATAAAAAAATTAAACCCACTTTGAACGTACAATTAATAAATTATTATTATCTTCATCATCTAATAATTATTAATATCCTTATGACATATATTTTTTTATTATTATTATCCAATCACTGTTATCATGATGATAAATATTTCTAAATATTGCACCCAGTAGCTAGTTATGAATATAAAATTGTAGTTTACTGAAGGAATAAAGAAAAATTGTTTGCATACGAGTCTGCAAGACAGTGAGACATTTTCATGTAACGCTTTTTGGTGTCCCTAGGTATAGGCCCTACCAAGCGCGGTAGTGGGAGACACTAAACCTACTGAGAGCGGGCATACTTGATTGAATACCTCCTATATCTACCTAACTCCCTGTTACTATATCTTTCCTACTCGTGTATGCTAGGTTTTGGTAACGCTTTTTGATGTATGTGCTATAGCCAAGACATGAAAATGTCAAAAAAAAATATATAAATTTAATTACCTCAAATAGACTTAAGAGTTTATTTGTAGCTAGAAAAGCGCCACTTACCTGAAATAAAAAATAATAAAACGAAACAGTTAGAATAAATATACTATTAATGATAAGCTTGATTGATTAAAATATTCAATTTGCTAGATATTAATAAATTAATAGTAAAATAAACATTTTTTAAAAAATGTTAAAAAAATACAAATATAATGCTTTTATTCGTACTCTTCTCAGCAAACCCTTTCATTTGATACTCATATTATGGGCGTGCTTAAAAAATAACCAGTCCACCATCTTGCGGGCTTTTCACCATATTGCATGCATTGTCATCCAAACTAAAGGCCCCCCCATACACAATCAAAAATGTTTGCGCAAACCTGATGTCGGGCAAATTTAGGCCATACACGTCAAACATCATGTTATAGGGGCCTTAAACGTGTATGCAAAATATTAATTCAATCGGTTGAGGATAACTGCTTTAAAATTCAGTAGCAAGATTTGACCCGACAACATACATAGAAACATTGCAGTTAAATGCAAACTTTAAAAAATTAATAGTAAAATAAATAATTTAAAAACAAGCTTTTAACTTGGGCCATTCGCCATATTGAATTTAATGTGAAGGCATTTTATTTTTCGTATTCTTCTCAGCAAACACTTTCATTTGATACCCATATCATGGGCGTGCTTAAAAAATAACTAGTCTGCCATCTTGCGGGCTGTTCACCATATTGGTTATAGAATGACGTTCCTTAGCAAACCTTGCATTGTCATCCAAACTAAACGAGTATGCAAAATTTCAATGCAATCTGTTAAGGATAACTGCTTTAAAATTCAGTTGCAAGATTTTACCCAAACATACAAACATTGTAAGTTAAATAAAAGCTAGTAAAAAAAGGATGCCAGTTTCTTGTTACTGAGACGGCTGTGCAAGAGGCGTTTGTTGGGCCAATTGATAGAGCATGTGTTAGCCGTAGAGTAAGGTCAACCTTACTCCTTACCTTAGCATTTGTTGATGGCATCAAATAAGTTTTGCTCCTTTCCAACTTATTTTTGTAGATTATTTACTTTTAACGCAAACATTTTACTTCAATCAATTATGTCATGTTAGTTCAGACAAAATTAATAATTTCGTTAAAATTCAAAGATTTCATTTATGTAATTAATATAATTAATTTATAATTTTTGGGGGTCAGTGGCCCAAATGTTTAGGCTAACCTGTTTTACTCGATTCCTATTGAAAATATAAATAATTTGAATCACTATGGACCAGTGACCTGGAAAAGGTGTACCCGATTGTACTGAGTTACGAGGACCTAAGTAATTGTGTAGTACGAAAGACCCACCTGAGGAGCTAGAGTGGCGTGCTCTAGGCACTCGCCCAGTTATCAATGAATCGAGGAGAATCAAGAACGTGGGTTCGCTCCCTTGCCGTGATGCTCTGATTTAAATAGCTCACTAATTACCACACCATACCCGCTTCGGCAGTACAAAGTACAGGTATGATGTGGGATGTGGCTGGAACTCTCCACCACGGAGTTAGTAAAATGGCCCAATGTGGCCTGATTGCTAGGTTGGACCTTCCCGTCTAACCACTACTACTGCTACAGACACAGGCATACTGAATAATATTTACCCAATATACACCCCTTTCATTAATCCCCACTTATTATCCCTTCGTTCCGCTGCTGCCCTCACTTCCTTCTTCTTTAATTTTACGATCAGTTTGTCCCTAATATTTTCAATTTTAGAACCTACAGCAGCCCGCAGCCGCAGCCTAATTTTAAAGTTAGGCGGGATGTGGGTATTGGGGGTCCGCAGCCAGCGCTAGAGGCTGCTGCTGCGTGCTTAGAAGGTTCTTCAATTCATCCACCTAAAGAATCAGAGGGAACCGAGTGATAGAAGAGATTTTGGACCATTAGAGATTTGTGAAGGCAGGAAGGATAAGAAAGGCTGGAAATATCAAGTTTAGATAATAGAACATCAGTGAAAAGGTTATGAAAGGAAAACCTAGAGGGAAAAAGAAGGTTTGACAGACCAAGGAGTAGATGGAAAGAAGAGGTGGAAAAAGGACTAAGGATCCTAGAAGCCCAAGGTTGGAGTCAGATGGCACAAGTGCAGAGAAAAATGGAAAGCATTGACTCGAGAGGCCAAGGGCCACACCGGCCTTTAGCGCCATGGAGTAAGTAAGGAAATAAGTAAGAATAATTATTAGAAGTTCATTTAAGTAGTATGGCTTACACTCGATTGCTCTACCCAGATTTTATAGATCAAAAGCCAACATTTAAAACATTCTTTCTTGACTTTTAAAACACTAGATATAGAGAAAATAAGAACAAGAGAATAAACAAATAGATTTAAGGCATATAATGATTAAATTATGATTAAATAATAAGATGGAGGGCTAAGGGACTATACTGGGTCTGGGACGATAGCATGGGTTTGAACGGTAGAGGCATCGTGATGTGAAATGTAAGCAATTGGGTTATACTAGAGCCAGTGTCCTTTATACTCATAAATTAACATTGAATGTTTACCCTTTCTTCCTACAAAATCTGTTGTTATAAAGAAAAAGTGAAGGAAACGCAGAGAGCGTAGGAATACAGAATAGAGAATGCTGTAAATGCACTAAATACGAGTATATAGAACTAATATGGTAATAACGAGAATTGCTAAAAGTGGATGAGTGAAAACCAGTGCTTCTGATAAAGAGAAACAAAAGTGAGATGAAGAGGCAATTACTGGCACTAAAGGCCAACATGAATAGAAGTAGAGTGCATCAGGAGTGAGATTAATTCAGAATGAAGGAGATGGAAACTAAAATTTTCTAGTGAATATCCTATAAGAACGAGTGGGCATGATCTCAGTACTTAGCTCAAAATAACGCCCTCAGAGCGAGAGTTTGGTGAAAATGAAAAAAGGAAGAGTATTATGGAGTCTGGGGTAAAATTAGAATATACAGGTGAAAAATATAGAGGAATTTTAAATTACTCACTTTAACGCTCTATGCGATTGGTCTAGGGTTTTAAAAAAACGATCTGGTAGAGGTAACGTTAATAAAAAACGTATAAAATGTGAGATCTATATAGGTACGATTTTATTCAAGTATAATTTAGGGAAGAGAGAGGAAGATGGGGCAAATAGATATGAGATAGTCAGCAGACGGAGAAGAAAATGTGAAATTACTGGTCTTAGATGCAGTAAAGAACGCGTGGAGAGTGGAGATATTAAATTTTAAAATGGATAGGAAAAGAACATAAGCAATTTGAAATTATGTTGTTTGGAAAATAAACTATACAAAAAAATAAAATAAAAATAATAATTTGTGAAGTGCGCGGGTTCGAGTAAGGGGTTCGTGTATAATGAGCGAGGAAAAAATGAAGGATATAATTCTAAAGCTTATGCTTCCAGGGCAGGAACCATTAGCAAAAGGAAGAAAGAGTTAAAAGTTTCTTATCGTGAGCAAATCACTGAGTATGAATCATCATGTATCATCTGAGTATGAATAAAAATTGAAATTCACAAACTCTCTGATGTGGTCTCCTGCAGGATATCTGGGGGCACATAAGTTGAGCACAGCCGTACCATCCTTTACTGAAACAGGCTAACGGCAATTTGGAACCCCTCTATATTATCCTATTGAAGATACTTAGATATATAAAATTAATTTTAAGTTAAAGTTCATGACAAACTGAACCAGAAATACAAATTTCACACCTCTACCCATAATAAACTTATAGTTTTTTTATTTTGTCATTCACTCATCATAATTCTAAGGCACTTCTAACAATGCTAGAAACTTGAATTTTTTACTTAAATAGGTAGAGTTGAATGTACAAATAAAGGAAAAATACAAATTGTATTTGAATAATATTCACTACAACACCCTTAATACGTTGCTCTAAAACTCATTTGCGGCGCTAATCAGTGCAAATTTATTTACCGAAACATTAAGAAAATTGAAAACGTAGAATTGATATTAAAAACAAGTCAATTAAAATTTAAAATAAAAATTGATGACAAGTTTTTATAGATTTTGTAAAATTTAATGTTGTAAAAATGATTACTGATCATTTTATTGTCATCAGAAATAAATATTCCGCGCAAGTTTCGACTTTCTAGGTAGTCGGGAAGTGGGTCAATTTTGATTACAAGATATAGAGACAAAATAATAAAGCAAATTAAATAAAAGCGTGTGATGGTAAAAATTAATTATAGCTATTATTTAATTATTTGCAATATGTTATTAAGGAGGAAATGAAAATTACTTGGCTTCATATACAATTTAATAAATTGAATGAAGGTGGTGCTGTGTAAAATAACGATAAAGTTAACGAATCCTTTTCTCAATTATTCGAATTCTATTTACCAACCCATTATGATTGAGAATAAATCATTTCTAAATACTGTAGCAATAAATTAACTACAAGTCTTTATTCAACCAAGCCACAAAATGATTAATTAATAATTTCATTTTATTGTTGATTGATAAACTGCCAGATATATGTAAACAGATAGTCCTAAGCAAATATGCCTTGAATCCCTGCTACTCCTGAGAGTCTTCATTTTAGCTCCAATATTAACATACTAATCCTTTAAGTATAATTTGTAACAAAATAAGATTGAGTTTAAATTTAAACCTACGCCATTATTTCAAAATAAACAGCAAGCAGTTGTAGTCTCTAACGGAGCTTCAAAATTTATGATTATGTATACACTATATTCACGGAAAGAGTTGCCTATGTACTTGTAAATTCAAAAAGATTTCAATTTGCGAAGATCCGTTCATCCACTCATTATAACATCTTCAACTTGTTCTTAAATTTAGGTTTATAGTATTACTTTATGTTCAAAATATACCCTGTACCCAAAAAGTACAAGTTTCTAAAATCGTACAAGAGGAAACTGAACCAAATTTGGAAAAAAATGGAGGTATGCTACCTGTAACTATAAAGCAGAGGAACTTAATAGTTATTTATGAAACTGGGCAGCAAAATGGAATCTTACAGAAGAATGATAAGATTAGCCTCCAAGTCGAAGGCGATGAATTACAGGGGCAGATATGTTTCCTTCTTTACTAAGAATATATCTTGCAAAAATGTTAATAAATTCAGGAAATAAGTAATTAGGATAAATCAAGAAAGCAGCTGGTCTTATCTAAAATGTTTTCAATCATTTTCACTCGAAGCTGCAGTGTTGCCAGATACTCACCAGATTTTTTTTTTTAACTGAATACCTATTATTCTTTTAACTTATTAAACAGGAATAATAAATATAGTCCAAATTATTTTATAAATACAAAGGTTATTCATTAAAGTTTATTTTATAAACTATAATATATGATACTAATATACAGGGTGGCACAAAAGTATGGAAACTCCTAAATAACTCGTCATAAATGTATTTTTTTTTAAAAAAAGTTAAATACAAAAGTTTCAGGGGTTTTCCTTAGCTATTTAATGGTGATCTTGGATTTGACCTTAACCTTGCCCTTTAGGGTCATTTGAAGGTCAACTTTGTTATTTTAAATGGGAACCCCCATTTTTTATTGCAGATTTGAAAAGAACAGGATATTTTACGTAAAATATGACCGTGACCATGTCCTTGAGCATGACCTTTAAGGCCATTCTAAGGTTAAAATTGTATTTCCAATGGGAAACCCACATTTTTAATGTGGATTGCGAAATAACCAAATTTTTACCTTAAACAGCAGCCTTGACCATGGTCTACAACAGGTCCTTGACCATGACCTTCAAGGTCATTTCAACCCTTTCCCCTCACCTTTATTTATTAATTTATTTGTTTAAGTACTTTTATTCGATTTTTTTTCTTCAAGGTTGGCCTTCAAATGACCCCGAAGGGCAAGGTTAAGGTCAAATCTAAGGTCACCATTGGATAGCTAAGGAAAAATCCTGAAAATGTTGTATTTAACTTTTTTTTAAAAAAATGCGTTTCTAACGAGTTATTCAGGGGTTTCCATATATTTGTGCCACCCTGTATAATATTATATAGGATAAAGATAATACATAAACTACAATTGCCAACATTATAATAGAGAAAGTTTTGCTGCCTTGACGGAATTTTTTTTTTTTTTTGATTTTACTGTCTAATCCTAAATTTTGCTGATGCAAGTAAAAAAAAATATGTTTACCGTCGATTATGTTATTCCCAATAAAGCCTGAGGGTAAGGATAGTACACATTTATTTTAATTCACAATGATCTTATTTATTCGTATAAAAACCTCATTAAAGCCTAATTAATTTAAACAAAATAGAAAATTAACAATAATAGACAACATACAATTTATTACCCTATAAGTTATTTATTATTATTTTCAAAAAATCGATCCTATATACAACTTGAATTAACTTTCTCATTTACGATAAGGGCATCCTTAATTATTTCATGTGAAAACGACAGACAACCGAAAGTCATTTAAAAAAAAAAAAAAAAAAAAAAATATAACATTTTTTATATCGACGATTATAATACTTTCTCTCTGTGTACACTATATCACTAAATATATGAGAAATTGAAAACACAGAGAAGAAAGGGATAGGCAAAAAAAATAATATTAGCTCATATAAGGGAGATGCTATTCTATAAAAGATGAAAGAACGCAACATGTTACAAAAATATATAAATATAATTTTATAATATGTATATATAAAAAAAAAGTAATAAACAATATGACTATATAACGCTAAAAATAAAAGAAGACAAAAATGTCATTTTAGTTTCCAATATACTAAATTTAAAGGAAAGTTTGAAGAATTTTGTAAGTAAGTAGTCACATATTGATTTTAGGATAAAATGTATCCTAAAAATAATATTTTCAAACATAATATATTTAGTGATACTGGATGGCTAGGGTCAAAGGATATTAATCTTTTAAATTTTCAGCATACTATATAAATCCTACAAATATATATATATATATATATATATATATATATATATATATATATATATATATATATATATATATATATATATATATATATACCTATGAGAGCAGAACAAACTTTAAATAAACAATAATATCAAAAGGAAGTTTCAAAACTGAAGATAAAACTTATATTTAGTCATGCTTAGCTCATGACTGAAACAATGACATGATACAATAACTTAAATTTCCATTTCACTCTTGTATTGCCCGTATTTGTTTTCAATATGCTACCAGGAAACATATTTCGAGAAAACTTACGGATTTAATCTATCTGAAATTTTAAGAAAATGAAATTATATGTAATATGCTCGCCACATAAGCATTAACTTTTTTCAACACCCTTATTTCAATTTCATTTGTTTTTTCAAAATGCCAGAAAAAAAAAAATATATTTTGTAATAATAGTGACATATACGTTTCCTACACTTAAGCACCTTTAAAACAATGTATAACATGTAATGCTGACAAACTTTTTTCTAGTACTCCTCATATTGGTCACCATCTTAAAAATATAGTGTCTAATTTCCAAAACCTACTTGTATCACATTAGTTAAGTCTTACGTCAGTTATCATTAAATAAACACACAGACTTATTTAAATCCAGTTTTTGAAATAAAGAACTCACTAATCTCGATAAATTAATTTAAGAAAGGAATTGCCGCACTTTCCTCTATGTGATTTTTTTTTTAAACTTCACTTACCTATGATTTTGTCTCAATCTAATTCAAACTATTTAAACGGTATGCTTTTCTAAAGATTAGTCAACCAGAAAATGACGTCGTGAGTCACAAGGAATAGGAACCGTTCTATTTCTTTTATGATTTTTCGTGTGATTTATCAAAATATACAGGTTGACCGGAAGTTAACCAGCCAAACTTCATGGTTAGTTACTATGGTCAAATTGAAACAAAAAATGTCGAGTAAGCATATGCCCATTTCTCAATAGTTCTCGAGATATCGATTTTTTTTTTTTTTTTTTAAGTGTTTCACGAAAAGTTTCAAAAAATGCCTAATATCTCAAAAACTAAATGAGATAGAGAAATTAGGCTAAGGAAAAACTTTAAAGTGCATAAAAAAACCTTTCAGAGTCACTCATTTATTTTCAAATTATAAGCTGCTAAGCATCCTTTAAGTCCGGGTGCATTTGAAAAGTTCATTAAATTTCTGAATGAACTTTTCACTAACGCACTGTGACTTTCTATCGCCTTTACTTTTTAAATATTAAGCGTAAATTGAAATTAATGGAAAAAATGAAAGAATAAAAAAAAATGCTAATAACTCGAATACAAGTAAAATGTGGACCCACATTTGAAGGACAATTTTCGTTGCAAGGTGTTTTACGATAAGAAGTGTACTATTTGAGAATTTTAATGAATAACGTCCAAAAATTGTGTTTTTTGCGAATATCTCGAAAACGAAGCTTTTCAGGAACCATGTTTATAGGAACTTTTTTGTTCAGCGTCAAATTTCCTATAAAAAACCCGAAGTGTTGTGGTTTCGTTCGGGGAAACCTTTTTTTCATATGTACAAGAATTGTTTGTGATTCTAACCAAAAGAATTCTCGTCTGGTAACATTCAATCCAACATAATTCAAAAACTAGTCCATTGATCTTAAACTTTAATTATGAATTTGAAAGTTTATGAAATGCAGAAGTTTTTCCTGAAATTGCCACACTTCAAGCATCCCTCAGTTAAGAGTAGAAAGCTCAGGAATTTCGTGGTCGATTTTTTAAAAAATCAAATTTTCAAATGTACCCGGACTTAAAAGATGCTTAGCAGCTTATAATTTGAAAATAAATGAGTGACTCTGAAAGGTTTTTTTATGCTCTTTAAAGTTGTACCTTAGCCTAATTTCTCTATCTCATTTAGCTTTTGAGATATTAGGCATTTTTTGAAACGTTTCGTGAAATACTTAAAAAAAAAAAATAAATCGATATCTCAAGAACTATTGGGAAATGGGCATTGCTTACTCGACTTTTTTTGTTCCAATTTGACCATAGTAACTAACCATGAAGTTTGGCTGGTTAACTTCTGGTCACCCTGTATAGTAGCTTTTTTAGGCTATATTTACAAAGTAAAGGTTATACTTTGCACACAATTCCTCATATCTAAAACCTGTCATCCCAAACCATTCCTGACAACCCTCCCAGACGCTTGAAGCGGCAATGGCCTCGAGATCTAATATGATTAACTACATTTATTAATTTAAAGAATTTATGCAAAGTTAATAAGCTCTGTCACCGGACAGGAGTCTTATATCTGTCACTGTACGGGAGTCTTATATCTGTCACTGTACATGAGTCTTATGTCTGTCACTGGGCAGGAGTCTTATATCTGTCACTGGACAGGAGTCTTATATCTGTCACTGTACATGAGTCTTATGTCTGTCACTGGGCAGGAGTCTTATATCTGTCACTGGACAGGAGTCTTATATCTATCACTGGACAGGAGTCTTATATCTATCACTGGACAGGAGTCTTATATCTGTCACTGGGCAGGAGTCTTATATCTGTCACTGGGCAGGAGTCTTATATCTGTCACTGGACAGGAGTCTTATATCTGCCAATTTAAATCAAGCTATTACATCAAATTATCATTATTGCTTATAACATGTAAAACTGTAGTTGCAATATTCAATAAAAGTAAAAAAAAATAAAAAATACTTCACTTGTTTGTTTTGTTATCAAAATTGTTTTTTGTTTAATTTAAAATATTTGTTTCAACACCTAATCATTTGACTCAAGTCAAAAAGTGTAAACATAAAAGAATTAACCATATGATTTTCAATATGACAATAAGACAAAATCACATAGTGTAAAATGGCCTTTAGAAAATATGAACTAAACACAACAAAAAAAAGACAGTTTAATAGTAGGAAAAAAAAAAAATAGTTCTCATATAAAAAAGTGATAAAACTTTCAACAAAATCATAAAATGAAAGTAATAAAACCTTTTGTCACATAAAGATGAAAAATGAAAAAGTGAGAAGGCAGAGTGAAAGGAATAATTAGACAGTGAACACTTGCCATTTCTTTAGTCTTACTCGTGGAAATAAGAGGCAAAAAAGGAGTTAAAGTAAAATAAAGGCCACGGCAAAGGATTACCGAGTGAAAAGGAAGACAAAGGTGAACGAAACTAAAGATAATTATTGTTTGCAGTGTGGCACTTTTTGTTTCACGAAGTATTACAAGAATTATCCCTGACACCAAATCAAACAGGCGAATGTTCCAATATTTATCTTGCAAAATGACGCATAAACGCCAAGACGCTGTAATCAAATTACTGATGTGACCCATAGGTGCGAGAATAACAAGGAATATACTATTATTTTTATTAAACAAATATAAATGAATTGTAAATTATTTCTATTCCTGAAATTAATTATACAGCTAACACAATTGTTTCACTTATTAAAGAAAATATGAAATTGATAAAATAATATAAACTATACACATACAACATAGTACATATAACATAGTAAAAAAAAAAAAAAAAAAAAAATGCTTCCATACGAATCTGTAAGACAGTGACATTGTGTAGTTTTTTAGTGACGCTTTTTGGTGTCATTTTGACATTTTTATGTTTAGGCTATGGAACATAAGTCAAAAACGTTACGTTACTTTTTAGCTTAAAAACTCAGAAAAGTATAACAGGGAGTTAGAATGGTATAGGAGGTCTGTAATCCACTCTCCAGGCTGTAGTGCCTTCCCCTACCGCGCTTCATAGGGCCGAAGAAAGTCGAAAAGATTTATACGTGAGACAGGGAGTTCGGAAAGTACAGGAGCTTGCCATCAACTCTCAGCCCTCTCGGCCTACCTAGTATGAAGGCATATTAACAATTCGTAGAAGGCGGCCAGGCGCCTTAGAATTCAGTCGTTTGTAATCAAGCCGCGGCAGTGCCGGTGTGGAGATAAGATTAAAAATTATCTTCCACCTACTTTTATCATATACTTGAATAAATTACCGATTATATTTCATTTTATGTCGGTAGTTTACGCAGAGCGAAAACGAAAAATGTCAAAAATAAAAATGTCTCACTGTCTTGCGGAATCGTATGCAAGATGTATTTTGGAAACGCTTTTGGAGTTTATGTGCCAAAGTAAAGACATGAAAGTTTCAAAAAATTCGAGCAGATTTTTGCGTTTGTATATTAGGAATTAAATCGAACATATGTTGTGCACGAAGAAAGACAGTACATTTCTTCTTCTCCAGTTTATTAAGAAGTAATCATTCTGCTTCTTCACCCATATTTTTATAATACAATATACAAATAATTATAGTATAACAAAAATAAAAAAAAATATTAAAGTAAAAAATAAATTTGATATACATATTTAAGTTTATTAGGAATAAAGTTCTAAGGGTTATGGTTTTTGTCCGGTGCAAATCGGAGCAGTAGAACAGAAGTTGCAGTTGAGGGGGGGGGGGAGCGCGCTGGGGAACACGAGCGACTACTGGAACGGTAGCGATAAGCGAAGAGCGGAATTCGGGGCGTAGAGCCAGTTACCACGCAAGGTGAAGATCTCCTGCAACTGCCTACCTTCCTGGTAGAAGTGTAACGCTTTTTGGTGCCTTTTTTCGGTAACGCTTTTCGAGTCTATGTGCCATAGCCAAGACATGAAAATATCAATAAATGTAGTTAGACGAAATAAACTGAATGAACTCATATTCCAGAGTACACATCATTAAATCTTTGCAAGAAGGAGAGATCGACACATTACCCATCTACTTAATGTTGAACATCAATTGTAATAAGGCCGGGTGCACATTGTCATTAAAATTAACACGTAATTAAAGCCAGTTTAACACTAGGCGACGTACGTCAAGTGTAAGGACGAAATGTTATACGATGGTAAAAATAGGATATTAAATATAGTGAACATAGACAGTAACATTTTAATTAAATTTAAACAAATACTTTTATCTTTTTAAATTTATTTAAACCCCTGAAAAAGAAAGTAAATTAAAATAGATCGGAGTTAAATTGATCAAGATTAAAAGGGATATCGAGATAAGAAATAACAACAAAAGAGTCTTTGAAGTTTGAGCTCATTGACAGGGATTTGCAGACTCCGATTTTCAATAAGAGTTTTTGAGTTGTGGGCGGTATATTTTAGACTAGATGGTTCTAGTAGAGAGGGTAAAGTAATAAGGGCTTAAGGATCAAACACTGCCTCGCTCCTTAACTATAAGAGGGGAAATGCAAGGGTCTCAACCCACCAGATCTGCAACCACTTACAACCCCAATTGACCTTTTTTTCCATAATAAGGATATAATTGGCTTACTGAATAGATATAATCCCTTTTCTTGACATACCTTTTTTAATAAAAAAAAAATGTTTCCTCTTTATTTTTAGAATTTGACAGATTACTACACTAAGAATTAACCTAAAATTTTGTAATTAATTTTTTTTTATAAAAAAATGAGGCAATTGTTTAATTTTCAGAGTAATTGTAATTAATTAATAAATGTAAAATACTTAGACCAGAAAGGAGTAGATTGTCTAAAAAATTATATAAGATACATCAGCTCAATGCTTAAGTATTGGTTTAATCCGTATAAGCATAATTATATTTTCTAACTTTTACAGTTTAATTTAAAAAAATAGTCTAAGAAAGTATAGTCTTTGGGGTTAATAGTTAGGCCTATATCGAGAAAGATCATGATAGTATAATATGAAACGAACAGCTCGCACACTTGGAAGAAGAGTGTCACAACTCAAAAAACATAACTTTTCAGGAGAGCACTTTAAAGTTTTTAAAAAGTTTACACGCGTCAAACTGTATTATTAATTTTTTCGATTTTGGTAGTATTCATACTACGGAAAGATTAATTTTAATTTAAATCAAATTATAATTATAATTATGTCTGTTTCCCGTAGTTAATAATAATTATAATTTGATTTGTATTATTTATTTAAATAATCTTAAACTTTTTTATTTTATTTTAATAATTATAGTTTTAACTTTCATTACATATTAAGATTTCATAAAATTTTTAATTACCTCTATTAATTTTTAATTTAAAAAATACCCAAAAGTGTCGTTATTCTTTTAAAAAAGTTTTAAAAATAAAAATATTTTAGACTAAGAACGACACATTACCTAATAGTACAAAATAATACTATTTTTTTTACCACTAATTTTGAAGATAGACTGACACTTTTATAAATATGTCACAATTGTTATAAAAAAAGTTTACTTATCTTACAGAAAATATTGTTTCAACAGCAAAAGTGTCACTCTTTCACTATCATCGCACTACCTTTCTCATTGACAACTTGACGACAACTAAGTAATGTCTCTGTTCCACCAACTTAATCTTGATATCACTGATAACCATAATGACACTACTGCTATCTAGTGGAAAACTATTAAAATAACGGCTTAGGACGTTATTCTACCAAAAAGAGGTCGCTTTTTTACACCCATTTTCAAAAAAAAAAAAAAAAAAAAAAAAGTTGTGTCACTTTTCTTCCAAGTGTGCGAGCTCTTCAAAAAATTAATTTTAATTTTCAAAGCTAACTTTTAAAAGATCTCGGTCATCATCACGAAAGCATAAGGTATATAGAAAAAACCCCTGTCAAGGAGTCACACGAGATCTATTTCTATAGATCTCTCTAAACCTTTTTTTACCTAAGAGGATCTTAAATATGTTTTTCGAAAATGCGGAAAAAGATTCGAGAGTATGTCGGAGTGTGACGCCAGAGCTAAAATATATTTCAGACGATAGTTCAGGGGCAACGGAAAACCAAGAAATCGTGTTTTTTCCGTTTTCAGGCTGAAATCGCTAAAAGAAAAGAAAGTTTATTCAGGTCAACCCAAATGTTAACACTTTATTAAGCAGGAAATTAAAAACAATGTGGCCAAACTGAGTATCGACTCAGATGGTTACGGAGTCGATATAACGCTGATAACGTCGATATAAACTGAAATAACACTCATACAAACTAAACTACTGATTTCATTAATTAAATCATTTAATAAAGGAATAAGTATTGCTTCTAATGTGCCTTACAGCTGCGCATTGTTTGTATCATTAACTTTAGAATATAAAATTCTACTGAAGCCAAATCTTATGACCCTCTTAAAAGAATTTCCTACATAAAATGGTTGGGCGTGAAGTCTCACAATAAAATGGGTTTCGTTGGTATTGTAACCATGAAATTAGTTAGAATAAGGGGGCATGCAAAATGTTGATGAAATATAACAGGCGTGGAAAATTAAACAATTGACACAAGTGTTATACGCTCTTTTTAATATACTTTTTAATACCTTTCCCTTGACAACCACTCAAAATTAAAAAAAAAAAAAATCCCTTAACATGAGCCATTTTGGAATCCCATTTGAACAGATCTAATTGCTATTCTTATTTTTTCTATGGCCCAGCAGACCACACATTTTGCATATTTGTTTATATTTTTAGTAGCAACATAAATGTAGTTTTTTTTAGGGGAAGAGATAACAAGCAAAATTTTGATGTTTCTTGACAAAATGCCATGAAAAATTAAACTATCCACCAGTGTTATATATTTTTGTAATCTACTCTTCAAAACCTTTCATTTGCTACCCCACTCAAAATTTTAAAATACTCTGCCAATTAATGTGGCACATAGCTTCCTCGCAAAGAAAATACCAAATTAAGAAAAATACCTCGATAAATATAATCAAAAAGTTGGAACGGCGCGGCACTGTTCCAGTAAATATTTAATAAAGTTGAAGAAATTTAAACATTTGTTGGAGAAACACAGCCTCCAACAAGCACCAAAAGTTAGCGCACATATAATTAATTTAATAAACAAATATAAAACTGCAACCAAATCGTAGAAACCGCTGTATAAACAGTTTTTTTATTTTACCCCCCTCAAAACTAAAAATAACACAAAATAGAATATAACAAAAATTAATCTACTATGCAAGAGCTTTTCAACGATATACATCATATTATAAAAGATTAACTTTAACATTTGTACCCCTGTACTCTGAGGTACCAAAGTTATATTTTTAAAAAACAAACAATACAAAAGGGCATTCATTTAACTAATAAATACATATAAATAAAAAACCTAATATCAAAAAGTATTTAAAACCTTTAACCTACAACAAAATTATAAATCGGTACAAAAGTATATGTACAAAATTTTTAAAAAATCAACAAATAAAATAGCTTTAATGTACATATCAAGGCCTTTAAAATGATATAAGACACAATATTAAAAACAAAAAAAGTGGTCACGTGACACGGCGCACGGGAAAAAGTTTACTCTCATGTTCTCAGCAAGTAGGATGAACTAATAAAATAAAATATACTCAATTTAAAGAGCATTAGTGTGAGATTCAATCGCCGAAATCAGAAATAAAATTGGCCAACCATTATAGAAACTATGGCCATTCAAAGATAAAAATGGAAAAAAATAAAACTATAAAATAACAAAATTATCACCATCTAGGGTACAACCGATGATGATACGACAAAAACTCATAGGACTAAAGTTGTAGATCTTTTAAAATCAGTCACCACTTGTGCTATCCATTTTCTAATACGACTTACCGTTTAGCCGCAATAAGCCCCCAAACCAGCTTAAAAATCAAGTCGCCCATTATTATTTTTTTAAGGGGTGAAGGAGGGGGAAAAGTGAACTTTGTATAATTATTTTGGTACACAATATGGACGTTGCGCGTCGAATGGCGCAAACCACAAGTCTCTAGCTGTTCTGGAAGTGGGTAAACATTAATGTCAGTCAGTGAGTCAGTTAGCCATGCGGCTTTATAATATAAGACATATTAATTTAGCACGATTTAAAGTGCGCAGAAGGTTGAAATTAAGTAGGTGTTATCTGCAGGCTACTTTCGACAAACCATAAAAATTTCATAAAAATCAGATGATTACTCTTAAAGATATGGCTGTAAATAAATGTATGTTTGTGAGCATGTGGATGACAAACAAATAAGCGCAGAAGGTTGAAACTCATATGGGACCAACAATAGGCAAATTATGACCTACCACCCAAATTTCATTAAAATTGGACGTGTAGTTTTTAAGATATGGTGGTTCGCAAAAATTGAACGACAGACCGACAGACCGACAGACCGATAGACCGACAGACCGACAGACCGACAGACCGACAGACAGACACGGAACCAAAAATGTTCCCTGATGTCTGAAACGGATTTCTGTCTTGGAATTTTTGAAATCGGAGACCTAAAATTTTTTCGTTCTTCAGAACGATCACATAGCTTCCGTTACCTTCGGTAAGCTCGGAAGCAAAAATTATTTTATTTCGAGGGACATGAATTATCCGCCATTTTTTATTTGAACAGCTGATAATTTTAAGTCCGCAATATTTTCACAGGGTGGGGGTTCTTAAGTTTCATCTTTTTATCTCTTTTGATTCAAAAGTTATTGGAAGAGAGACAGACAGACACAGGAACGAAACTATAAGGGTTTCGTTTTTTAAATTTTACAAATGAAAACAAAAAAAAAAAAGAATTGCTGTCGTTGCCTCCGATTTTTAATAAATAACCCCCAGCAAAGAAACATAGGTTTTTACTTCTTATAAGTAAAGACGCTTACTCTACATTTTCTCGGAATTTCCCTAAACCAAGAAAGCTCCTATTTTTCTCGTCATATTTACATAACAGCCTTATCGAAATAAGGTTAATGGAACCTGACAATTAACTGATAATATTGCTTCCGAAATTACCGATGGTAACAGAAGCATTGTCACCTGTATAGGAATTGAGAACTGCCTTTGACAGAACTCCGTTTCAGACCATCAGGGCGCATTTCAAGTCTCATGACGGCTTGTAGGTCAACTCATCCGAATTTAATCAAATTTCGATGGTAGATCACATAATTAGGCCTACACTAATTTCATTATTTATCATTTTCACATATATTGCTTCTTCTTTCATATGAGTAAACATTTTTTTTTTTTTTTTATTAGCTCCTATATTGCTAAGTACTTATCCACGGTTTTTCGAAAATAGCCCACTTATATTATTGGAACGAAGTTCCTTATGGCACGTTCTGGAGCCCGGGAGTGAATCCGAAAAATCACCATTGCAAAACCAAGCGTCGCGAAAACTGCCGATCACGATAACTTGAGTAAAAGATGACCGAGTTAGTTTAAATTTGGAACACATGTTCATTTTACCAATGCCTAGGACGAGTTCGTTGGACAACGTTATCCACCCAAGCGTTCACGCGCAACGCTCGCGTAAACGTAGGCTTAAAATTTAAAATTGGAATTTTAGAGCGGGAAGAAATTCTAACTTCATCTATTTAATGAGACAAACAACTTTTATGAATAATGTTTTTATGTTTCACGAACACCGACACTGCTATGAAGTGATAGAGATCGCTAAACCTTTAAAATAATGAAAACAACGTTTTTACAGATATCTTACGTTCTAACGTAATGATTTCCGTCTAAAGTACAATTGAAACAGGCATGCAAAATTTCAACCTGATACAAGCAAACGTTTTTGAGTAGGGAAGAGATTTATTTATTTTAAATTAGTAGGCCGGGTAGGTAGAAAACAGACCTATTTCCTACCAACTACAAACATACTCTACAACTATGATAAACTCATCATGATAAACTTTCTTCTCCATATGCAATACATATTTATAGTAAGACGCTTGTTTTAAGAAAACAAATAATGCTTTTCTTTTAATTTTTCCTTAACTCCACTAGGTAAAAACAGTTAGTTACTTTTAATTTTGTCTCTTTTCTAACTGCACTATGTGTAAGTAGTTAGCAACGTATACGTACTTAGCAGTGTGATTTTATAATTTATATTTAATGAAAAATGTAAGGAACTTCGTTCCTACCGGGTGTCCCACGATACCACACGTATTTTTTTTTTTTTTTTTTTTTTTAAACCTTCTGTGAGCATTTAATATCAACTAAAAATATATGCGATCGCACTGGGAATCGAAACAAATCCGAATCTCAGGGGACCATTCGTCTAATAGAACACGAGGAAGCTATGCCCCAATAAAGTGCCACACAAATTGGCAGACTATTTTCCTTCAAGTTTCATTGGCATTATTAAAATCAAAACCACAGCTATAACCTATTCTATCCTTTGTCTATTTATCCTTTTATCTTCGTTTATTTAAGAAAAATCTGGAAATAATTTTATCTAGTTGAAAACCAAATAACTGAAGAGAATTTGTCATTTAACCGGCTTCAATTTTTCCACTGCAGATTCCAATGACTATGACTAATAATAAACCATACATCAATAATAATACAATTCAGTAATAGAAAATAAACTGGCCAAGTATGTCCTTTACGCACACACAAATAGTTCGAAAAAATCGTTGGGGGGGGGGGGATTTTCACACAAAATATGCGGTTATGAAAAATACCTTAAAAACCATTTTGCTTCAGCGCGTGCCAAAGGAAACAGAAGCTAAGTGATCGTTCTGAAGAACGAAAATATTGTATGTCTCTGATTTCAGAAATTTCAAAAAATCTGTTTCAGTCATCAGGGAACATTTTTGGTTCCGTATCTGTCTGTCGGTCTGTCACTCAATTTTTGCCAACCAACATTATTTTAAAAACTACACGTCCTATTTTGATGAAATTTGTATGGTAGGTCAATATTTGTCCATTGTTGGTCCCACATAAGTGTCAACCTTCTACGCCCATTTGTTTTTCTTCAACATGCGCACAAAAATACAATTATTTACACCTATATCTTCAAAAGTACGCATCTGATTTGTATGAAATTTAGATGGTTTGTCAAAAGTAGACTGCAGATAGCACCAGATTAATTTCAACCGTCTAGGCTTTTAAACTTTTGCCTAATTGATACTTTAATTCATGTAAAAAATCAACACACTTTTGATATATTTTAAAAAAGGGGGATAACAATTAAATAAATTAGACAATAACGGCTTGTGAAAGCATAAAATCAATAAATTACTTGATAGAAGGAAGCTATGTGTCACACTAATTGGATTGGCCGTCTATTTTTTTTTTTTTATTATTATTATTATTATTATTATTTTTATTATTTTATTTTTACAAAGAATAACTATGATTTATTCGTTGACTTGTTAATTTTTTTTTTTTTTTTATTGATATCTTACATGTTGTTTCATTATTTCATAAGTTTTAAAATTCATGGTCAATAAACGCCATTTTTAGATCCACATTTTGTTTGTTTAAATAAGGGTGAGGAAGAAAATGGAATATGTGAAAAAATGCAAAATCCAGCTGGGAAGTTAATATTTTTATTAAAGGCGTATTCTTAGCGCGTAAATACCAACTATAAAGACAGTTTTTTAAAATTAAAACTCTAACGAATGAACTTTAGAAGGAAGGATAGAAAAAATATGCAATTAAAACCAACGCAAACTCCTGGGGCTAAAAGGCTTTAAACCCTCTACATAAATATATTACAAGCCATCCTTTATACTATATTTTATGTATTTATATACAAGTTGTCAGGCGTGATTATTAAATGAATTATGTACGTGAAGAGATGTACTACAAAAGAGCTGGGTATTCTAGATAAGCGAGTATTTCAGATAAAAGCCTGGGTGATAATGTAAGAACCTACTAGAATAGCCGGACGTCACGCTATGTGGGGGTTTATAATTTGATCAACCCCAGGGGAATAATGAATAGGGTAGTCCATTTGAATAGGTCGGAGTATTATTTAAAGAATCATGTAAAAAAAATCTGAGAACAATTACGCAAATTGAATGTTAATAGAATTAGTAGAATGAATTGTAACTAAAATATAAAGAGTAAACGCAGGCCTCGCTCAGTCTCGCGCGCAGTGTGAAAGCCGCCTAAGCATCGGGCGTGGTCAGTAGGACGGGGTGTCCACTTGAGCTTGAGCTCTGAGTTCAATTCCCGGACCAGGCCCCCCGCTCAATGTTCACCCAGTTTGTTAAAATAAATGGGTAGCGGCTCGAAAGAGTAGCGTCACCTGGTTTCGGCCTGGAAACCATGGTCTACACTCTCAGTTCGATTCACATCAAAGAAGAGTCATGGTTAACGACCAAACACTTCACCCAATTGTGAAAATTTTGGTTCCTAAACCGGGTTTGTTGAATGGGCCCACCTAAGTGGCCGTCTTCGGGTGTAAAATTCCCCCGGAATAATAAAAAAAAAAAAAACAGGTTTAGGCCACAAGCCCTTGGCCCTATGCTCTATTCCCAAGGCCTCTCGCTCGGTTAGGTTTTTGGTAGTCGCAAAATATTCTAGGCTATAAAATATTTTCTACAAAGTTATTCTATATAACTTCAACAAAATTGGTCAACCTATATACTCTAGTACATTTTACTATCGTTAAGGGATATTGGTAAATGGAGTAGATTTTACACATGAACAACAAAAATTTAAAATTTAAAAAATACTATAAAGCTACAACTTACAATGTAGTAACAACTCAGATAGAGAACACAATTATTTGAATCAAAAATTGTCTTATTGTTTATGTCTGAAGGTTATTTGTTCAGTTAACATTTAATAAGCCGTCTTATAAATCTACTGTGAATACAAATTCAAAACGAAAAAGGATTACGAAGTAGAATCTGGTTTTATGAGGGTGAAAGACACGCAGAGTTAAGAAGGTGTACGTGACAGGAACACAATTCAGCTCATTAATTTTGATCTTGCATTTCCTCAAGCCTAGTTCAAGGAGTGCTAGGATGTTTTAGATATTATCGGCATTCTCTTGAGATTTAAGATACATTTGTCGTCGGCAAACAAACCAAATTTAGGCTCAAGAGTGTTCTGAGATATCTAAAATGTAAATAGAGTAGAGATGACGAACGAGAATACTAACTCGATCCTGCCTTCCTATGAAAGTTGGGTGATATGAATTCACCTTTACCAGATAATATATGATAAGATAATAATAAGTCTTCATCCATCTCCCCATACGTTATATACATAAAACGTTAATTTATAACAATATTTTTCATTTGGCTCAATTCACCAATCTTACCAATAAAAAAAAGCATAATTTTTTCCCGCTTTTCTCAATAACACCTGTTTCAATAACATTTCCACACATAACGGTCACGTCACCACATGTGGTTCTAACTTTGTCCATGTAGTTTGAAAACGGTAATTGTTTTGATACTACATACAAAGGAATGTTACCGTTGGTATTGGGTCATGGAAGAGAGGGTTTATTTTAGATCCCTAGAGTTCTAGTTTCAAAGCAGAAATTCCAAAACAGAAAAAAAGAAAACAAAAACAGTGGACCATTAAAGTAAAAACAAGTATGGTTACCAGACAAGCAGACTCAACAACCCTATGAACCAATATCGAGGTTAATGACTCTTTCACAACAAAAAAAAAAAGTAAAAAAAAGTCAATTTAAAGATCCTTTCTATCTCTGAAAGCATAAAGCAGAAATTAATTAAAATAATTCAATTAATGAATTTAGTCATTGACTTTGAACTATAAAAAAAAGTAAATATAACTATAAAATGCATTATAGAGTGATCATTTAAATTATATATATATATATATATATATATATATATATATATATATATATATATATATGTGTGTGTGTGTGTGTGTTTATCTACGCTTGATACCAATTATAAACATTTTACCTCTGTTTAGATGCGTAGAAAGTGATTCTTTTCGTAGTTCATTGTGCATGTGCGTTCATAATTTCGCACCCTAGTGCGGAAAAAAAGATGAATTCTTCACCTTAACGCACGATTAGCGTGTTTGTTTACATTTAACAAAACAAATTTGCTGTTTGTTTAATTAAAGTAACTGTTTATATCGAGTTATTAGTGAAAAAAAGTGAGTGATTTAAGTGATTATGACAAAAATGAGGAGAATAATACTCCTCCCGAAATAATTAATTCAGCACAAAATACAACAAATGAATTAATATCATCTTTATCAAAAGATAAATACGAACTTACTTACAGGAAGTTTATTAAAAATGTTTTTCTGTATTTATTATTAAAATCCAACAGTCATAGATAAAGTACGGTACACAACACGTGCGAAAACTGCATTTTGCTTTGTTCGTGTGGTTTTACTACCCTCGACGTCGCTCGGGCGCAAACTTCACACTCGCATGCAAACTTTCCGCACTAGACGCGTAATGTACTACTATAAATCTGACTTTCTAAATCAGATCATTTGCATCAATATCTTTCCCTTTTCGTAAAATAATTTTTCCAAACGTGTAAATTCATTACAATCTCAAAATAGAAAATTTTCACATACACAATACTTCCTCTCTATATACTACGAATATAACAAAGTACAAAAAATCGAACTACCTATATTATGCCGCCAACAGTTGGTGAAAATGGTGGAAGAATCATATGAAACGAACACGCACGTTATGCTTTTTAGACGTCAAATTGTGAAAAACTAAGACTTTAGGTCAAGTAGGGTGACTAAGAGTGAGAAAAATGAGTTTCTCAGAAAATTTTAAGAAATCAAAGCGTTTTTTACAACAGGTACCATAAGGGAAGCCGTTGAAATCAAGAAACAAACAGAAACCTTAACCGACATTGTGTCAATTTCTTCCCAAGATTGGTTCACCCTTTCCAGAATTTGCATTGATCCTTGGAAAGAATCAAAGGAAAGGTAAACGTCACAAATATAGCAGCTAAAGGTTCGGTAACCACCGAAGAAAAATCTTTTTCACTAAAAGTTTTCCGGTACCACTATTGACAAGAATTGAAAATAAACATTCATTTCAGTTTTGTTTGTAGCTTTTTTGATCTAAGATCATTCTAAATGAGGAAGCGAAACATTAGACTTTAGAAACGATCATAACCAATAACTTAGATTAATATCAGCATAAAATAATTTATACATTTATTTCCTAAAAAATTATTAAGAAATTTTAGCTCAAAAGGTTTTTGGGATTTGCTGTAACAAATTAAAAATAGATTTCCAATTGGTGTGGCACATAGCTTCCTCGTATGCTATCGCGTACTTTTATTTATGCTTTTTTGATTTTATGCTTTTACAAGCCATTATTGTCTAATTTGTTTAATCGTTTCCCCTGTTTTTTTAATTTGTCAAAATTGTTTTGATTGTTTACTTGAATTAAAGTATCAATTAAGCAAAAGTTAAAGAACGCAGACGGTTCAAAGTAATCTAGAGATACTGCGGGCTACTTTCGATAAACTATAAAAGTTTCATACAAATCAGATAAGTACTTTTAAAGCTATAGGTGTACATTAATGTATGTTTGTGCTCATGTAGATGAGAAACTAACGAGCGTAGAAAGTTGAAACTTATATGGGACCAACTATGGGCTACTCATGACCTACCACCAAAAGTAATTAAAATTGGACGTGTAGTTATTAAGATACGTTGGTTAGCAAAAATTGAACGAGAGACTGACAAACAGACCGACAGGCAGACACGGAACCAAAAATGATCCCTGATGTCTGAAACGGATTTCTGTCTTAGATTTTTGAAATGGGAGACCTAAACATTTTTCGTTCTTCAGAACGATCTCATAGCTTCCGTTACCTTCGGTAAGCTCGGATACAATAAACAGACATAAAACAGCAAGGAATCTACTTACAGAAGATTAAAACAAAGTAATAAGAATTATGAAATGTCCAGTCAGTTTTTTTCTTATTTAGGAAAAGAAATTACATATATGTATGTAAAATAAAATGTATACATTTTTTCAAAAATACGTGGGATTGTCGCATACACCACTAGAATAACGTGATTAGGGGTTTACTTTCGTGAATATGGAAAAAACTTTTTACATTTTTTTTTAAACATAATTTCAATGATGTATGTACGTGTCCTTTTTTTTTTGTATATAAAAAAATAAAAAAATAAAATAAAGTTTTTTTTTTTTTACATGACGGAAGTAAAACCCTACTCACGCTATTCTAGTGGTGCATACGACAGCTTTAACAATAATTATTCAAAATAAAATATTTCCCTCGTCCATTCAACAGAACTTTTAAATAAAAAAGCATCAAAGAAATCTAAAAATAGAAATTGATTGTATTAAATGAATAAATGAAAGGTCATCTGAGCTCAAACAAGTGGGTTTTTTCTTTAAAAAAAAGTCATTCTAATTTCTATGATCTGATATATATTTTAATAGAAGTTCAAGAGCAATACAATTTAACTAGGAAACTAAAAAAAATTATAAACCTCTAGAAAATGTCAAATATTTACATGATACATTAGTTTTATATCAAGTTTTGCAAATAAAAGTTATAGTCCAGAAGATTGCTTGCAAAAAAAGTGTCAGACTAACATCGAGCTAGAGTTAGAAATTTAAAAAAAAACCATCCAGTAGAGACCGGCTGTCCCGTCCTTTTTGGTAGACAATGTGATTTTCATGATCCAGACTACGAACTTGGTTAGTAGACATAAAATTAAGTTGATGTTAGTTTGTCACTTAATAGGTTAGTTAGTCTAATATTACTCCAAATCAAAGTGGTCACCTATAAAGTGACAAACTACCATCTACTTGATTATTGGTCTACTAACTAAGTTCGTACTCAGGATCATGAAAATTACATTGTCCACCAAAAAGGACGGGACATGGCCGCTCTCCATCGGTTCGTTTTTTCAAATGCCTATTGCCAAGCTATGTCCCGCAGACGAACTTAGCTGACCACATATTCTTAAAAGGCACTAAAAGATTTACTTATACACAAAATTCTAGCTTAATGTTAGTCAGACACTTTTTTGCACGCTATCTCCTGGACTGTTATGAATATCGACTTAGACGACTTAAAAGATAAAACTTTTGAAACTAAACCGTACTAAATAAATATGGGCGGATGTCTGATATTGAAATACCTTTTTCTGTTCGCTTATTCTAATTATTATTAAATACTGTGTATTATTATTAGATACTGTGTATTATTATTAGATAGTCAGTTCTAAATAATCAACTATTTACTGGCATTCAGATACACTTAAACTTTTCCTCGTTTCATCTTCAATGACTAGCATCTCGGTTGAAAATGTTTAATAATTTTAAGTTATTAGCTATCTAATCTAGAGTCCTAAGTAAATACGATACAAATGCAAACTTCACGACGATGGTTGTTACTTAGTTTTAAAATGTCTCAGGCTAATATCTATTAGAAAGAGAGCTGGAAAATTATTTGACGTTAATTAAATTTAATAATTAACTTAATTAAATAATGATCAAGAACTAAAACGATACTGACTTTTCACTTGGGTTACTAAAAGTCAACTTTAAATTAGAAAAAGGGAATTAATCTTGGAAATATGAAAGATGTTCGTTGCTTGTGATTTAGACCTGGTTGATTTGTAAGGATATTTAATGAATTTGGTCAATAAAGACTAAAAACAGCTCAAGGCAGCAACGACAAAAACACTAAAGAATACCTATTTACATATTTGCAATGTCTCTAGCAACTCTGCTATCCAATGAATTCTAAGAATCTACCAATTTAAATTATGACTCGATAGACACAACTCAGTAAAGGGATTCGCAATATGACATTATGCGTTAGGATTCAATTTCATACATTGCTCTAATTAAAAAAAATACGTGTGGTGTCGCGGGACACCCGGTAGGAACGAAGTTCCTTACATTTTTCATTAAATATAAATTATAAAATCACACTGCTAAGTACGTATACATTGCTAACTACTTATACATGGCGGAGTTAGAAAAGAGACAAAATTAAAAGTAACGAACTGTTTGTACCTAGCAGAGTTAAGGCAAAATTTAAAGAAAATCATTATTTGTATAATTAAAGCAAGCGTTTTACTATAATTATATATTGAATATAAGAAAAAAGTTGATTATGATGAGTTTATAGTGAAAGAGTATGTTTTTTAAAGGAGTTTGGATTGAAATAGGATTGTTTTCTACATACCCGGCCAATTAATTTAAAATATTATAAAATATATCTCTTTCCCTACTCTACAGCTTCTGCTTGTATCAGGGTGAATTTTTACGTGATTATATTTTATTTATTTAAAAAAAAGTGACATTTTTGACATATATAACAAAAATAATCAAAACAAGTCAAGTAACAGGCTTCATTAATAACACTTTTTCCCGTCTTTTGAAGCTTACGTTTACGCGAGCGTTGCGCGTGAACGCTTGGGTGGATAACGTTTTCCAACAAACTAAGCCTGGGCATTGGTAAAATGAACATGTGTACCAAATTTCATCAAACTCGGTGATCTTTTACTCAATGTATCGTCATCTGTAGATTTCGTGACGGATTTTGCGTGACGGTGATTTTGGTCGTTTTTTCGGATTCACTCCCAGGCTCCAGAACGTGCCATAAGGAACTTCGTTCCAAAAATATTCTGCCAAAGAGCTTAGTAATAATGGGACAATAGATTCCTCGCGTCCTATTTCGTAAAATTTAATCATTTTATTATTGTCAGATTTGTTTCATCCCCCCCCCCCCAACCCGTTTTTTAAAACTGTCAAATTTGTTTTTACTTTCCTTCCAAGCTTACCGAAGGCAAGCTAGGGGGACTATGAGATTGTTCTGAAGGAGGGACATTTTATGACTCCAATAAGAAAAATTCCAAGACAGAAATTCGTTATAGACATTAAGGAAGTGGAAAAGGACATTTGGTTTCGTGTCTCTCTGTCGGTTTGTCGATCCGTCAGTCTGTCTATCGCTCAATTTATCGTAACCAACATATAATAAAAACTAATCGTCCGATATTAATGAAATTTGGATGGTAGATCATAATTAGCTCATTGTTGGTCCCACAAAAGTTTCAACCTTCTACGCTCATTTGTTTATCTTCCTCATGCGCACAAACCTACATTTATTTACACCTATAACTTCAAAAGTACTTATCTGATATTATCTATATGAAACTTTTATAGTTAGAAAAAAAAAATAATGTAAGAAATATGATTTTTTATGACCGAAGAAATCCTTTTATAGCTTGCTGCCGAGAACTTTGTATTTTTATTTGTACTAATATTTTATTAAAGTATGAAATGTAAATGCATTTATTTAAAAGCGCGAGAAATAAGGAAACCGCGATTCTTTAATAGTGCAATAATGCTAATTTTTATTAAGGAATTCATTCATTGTATAAAAAAAAATAAGAAGAATTGTTAAACAAAAAAATTATTGGAAATATTTGTAATTTTTTTTTACAATAATTATTATCATTTTTCAAACTGGGGAAAATAGGTTTCCATTAAAACGTAGGTGTGGAAAATTAATGTTGCGAAGCGAAGGAGAGAGACGGTTCAAATTGAAGAGCTCGCGTGGATTGCATTAGAGCTGAGAGAGTGCGGTGTATATAGCCTTGTTGTATTGGATCGGTTAGTATTTATCATGACAGTGGCTGGGAGGGATTTATCGGCAGCAGGCAGGGACCGACTGGAGCAGCCGGCGAAGCATTTCACAAAGCAAAGCGAGCAGCACTGCTTAATGATGTGATAGGAGAGAGAGAGAGGGTGAGACATGGGGTCATCAATATAAACCCCCCTTACGCCAGGGTCCGGGGAATGTTTGTAACCTGGGTTAGCCCATTTAGCAAACAACACTGTTCCCTAACCCTCCCCTATACAGACTAGACAAACTACATATACCTTAGGGAAACTCTGCCCTATCCCTCGAGCATGCGACCCTGAAAGCTTTTCCATCACTGATTCCCTCGCAATGTCGGCCAGTCGGTTTCCCTTCTGATTTTGTAGGACTACTGTAATCACAAGGCTCGTTATAGAGGAAAACAACCCTTGGACTCCTACATCTCATCTGACAACCCACAACCTTCCCGCAAACCTAACTCCGATTCGATCTAAACTAACTCTACTTTCTCTCAACAACTGACTGTTCACGGTGACTGATAACAACTGGATAAAACGTAGATACATCATGATTTGACAAACCAAGGAATAACCTAAGTGCAATAAGAGACTATAAGAATGAGCAAAGACTTAAAGCGACAATTGAATAATTTATTTACATCATTAAATCTTCATATTTTTCTACCCACTCCTATTTTTATTATAATTATATATATATAAAAACCAAATACCACTAACTGACTGCCTCACTAATCACGATATGACATAAATAGTGTGTATAGTTTATTCTGAGCCTTTGGGTCCTCGCTAAGAAATCTTTTTTAAGATCTGCCATCTTGATTCTTTAAATCTTAATTTCTGTAATTTTGTTAGTAGGATCCTCTTTGCTTCTAGGTGCTTGTTCAAAATATGTCTAGATTAGTATAGAGGCCCGTGGTTCGAGTCCCGGTGCTGGAGTCTATTTTTCTCTGTCAATCTCCCGCTGTTAATAATAATTATAATTCGATTTAAATTAAAATTAAACTTTCCGTAGTATGAATACTACCAAAAACTTAAAAATGAAAACTACAACATTTTTACTCTGTAAAAAAATTTAATACATTAAAATTTAATCCTAGACTGAATTAATAACCAACAAAGGTTCTTACAATTAATTTAATTATAATTCATCATCTGTTTGGTAAATTTACTCTTCATCTAAAACCTAAGTAGTTTCAATTAAGCCTACAATTTATATAAAATTTTATTTCGAACGTTACATTTAATGACTCTATAAAGGAAATAAACTCTTACATTAAATTTCAAAACATATTTGCAAATAAGAAGAGAAAATCTACGAGGCAAAATCAGGTAAAAAGATCGTGATTTGTTAAAGGAGTAAAATAACCTTCTTTTGTTGACAAACAAAAAATTATGCTGTCCCACCCCTACAACAGGCCTAGTGGCTTTATTTTTTCCCTCACGTGTTTTGGCCAACCTGAGTGTCAAAAAACAATACTAATTGTAAAAGGAGTGTAGATTTACTGACTCATCGTTAGTCTGAGCCCTTTCTAGCAACCCTAGAAACTTGGAAAACATTTTTATATAGGTAGAATTTACTGCTCAAATAATGGAAAAATTAAAATACCGCAAAAATCTGGTTCTTTGCCCATCTCAAGGCTAATAAAATACCGCCTAGTCAAAATATTTTAATTAAATTATACATTATACCTAATCTGCGCGAGAACTTTGAAACAAAAGTATTATTTTACTCTCATGAGCTCGAATATTGTATACATACACATCCCACTCGTCCGCACACGTACACCCAACAATTGTTTAGTTCCATTTGAACACCCACCTTCTTCTAAACAATGATAATTATTTCCTGTTACTATTAATTTCATATTATGCCCTTACCTTATCTCTTCTATATTTTCTTATATTATTATATACTATATATTACCTACATATTATGTTTTCAGAAAGATCAAGAGGCTAAGAAACGAAAAATTACTTACAAATAGAAGTGAAATCCCAATTCGCGTAAAATGTTGCGAGATTATACTTGTATAGAAATCTTTCCGTGTCCAAGTAAGCTCTAATGCATTGGTTCCCAAAGTGTGGGGCGCACCCCCCAAGGGAGGCGTAAAAGACAAGTCAAGGGGGGCGTGGGACCTCGAGATCGAAATAGCTTTGCCGAACGTCTAATGAAAAAAAAGCTTTTTTAGCACTTGTTGCAATAAAATCAAAGTATCGGGGCAAACTTGATGTTGCTAATGATTTTCGTTGTGCACTTTCCAATAATCTTCCAAGAATAGGAAATCTTGTGCAAAATGCAAGCTCATCCATCACACTGATTTATTTTGTAGCTTACTTGTTCAGTTTAAATTGCAATTTGTAATGTTATAAAAAATATGAAGTAATAAAAATAAATATAATGGTTATTCAATGTAATACTGACTTGTTTATTTATTTTTTTTTTTTTTATTACCACATAAAATTATGTAAAGGGGGGGGGGAGGGTATGGGAAGTTTTATTCTTGACTGTAGGGGGCTTGGGAAAAATTTTTTTTAGAGAAACCCTGCTCCAATAGGTCTAATTTATCCAGTATAAGTAAGTGATGTGTAAATTTAAAAACGTTTTCTGAATTGGCAATTACGCATCATGAGGATACAAAGTTGTATACGGCTCTGCATGACATATATTTTATTTAAAAACAGATCAATATAAACCATAGGGAAAATATAAAATAACAAGAAACTGTTGTTGTGTAGTGTAATTTTCAAGTCAGCAAATGATTTTAAATTTAATCATGTAGAGTAATTCGGGAAAGAAAATGTTTGAGTTTGTGAGGGACAAAAAATAGAGAGGGGACAGACAATCATCATTTACTTATAAAGTTAACGATTTAAATTATTACTAACTTAAGAATACACCTTATTAATTCTATACTTAGATAAACTGGTCAAGTGTGTGCTGGTCAGCACACAGCGAGGGTCCGTAGGCCACACTATATAGTGTTTAAACTGTAAAGTGTATAAACAGTGTTTTTTTAAAATGCTAAAAAGCTTACTTTGAACTATTCTAAGGGTCTGATATTCTCAAAACACACTCTGATAAAGTATTTTTTTGCCACTGAACCGGACTACAACCATATAAATACATCGAAAAGACCATAATTATAAAAAAACGTATTTTGTCAATAAAAAATAAAATAATATTTTTTTCGAAATTTCCAAAAAGTGGTATCTTTACTTTTGGTCGAAGTATGTTCAGGAATTTTTTCAGATTTTTGCACTTCACATAAGCGAGATAGAGGGGGGGGGGGGGCACGATTCACACCCCCTTCAAACTTTCCTACCCTCGCCTTATCAAAGTTATATCCAAAGAATTATATTTCTGTAATCAGCTCGACGTACCATTTCAAATGATACCCCTCACGGTGTCGAAAAAAAAAAATGTTAACCCTTAAGTTTTTTTACCCTAATTTTTAAAAAAAAAAAAAAAATTAAGTCGCTATATTTTTAAAATATGTGGGTAGGTACAAGACACATACATGCCAAATTTCAAAGTGATCGGACGAAAGGTGTAGCCGTGAGAGCACGCGACAGGATGGACGGACAGACACACGCAGGAAAATTATAAGGGTCCTTGGTTTTGCCTACGGACCCTAAAAAGATAAATTGATTTTTATAGGTGTAATAATTTATCTAAGACTTTTCTACTTCATTTCGAAACGTTTCAACTCATTTAGAGTCATCCTCAGTCAGTTTTATTATCTAAACAAATATCAACATCATTGAAAATTAATTTAACAACCAATACTGATAATAATAATTAACATTTATAATATAAAATAATAACTAATTAAATTTAGGATAAATTATTTTAATGTATATGCATTACTATTAATACAAATTATAATCATAATTTTGTCAGATAACAAAAATAAAAAAATAAAAAATCTTACAAAATTAGTCAATGGTTTGATATGAATCATCTACCTCCGTAAGAGGGCGCGGGCGTCACGAAATAAATTGATTGATAAAACTATGGACAAGATTTTTGTATAATAATCCTCTACAGACATAAATATGTAATTACTTAAAAAATACAATATAAAAGAATTTACAACAGTAATACAAAATTATTAACATTTCAAAGCTTAATGAAAATCTGAACTATACAATAAAATTACCATACAATTTATCACCGAGAGTGACCAATGGTTATATATTAATTATTCAAGAGAATAAGTGAAAATCATACACCAAGGTGAAAACGAAAAATGAAGTATAACATAAGAGACAACATTAAATCAAAGATTTATTAAATTAGTGGCCAGGTACTTGTATAGGCAGGGTACTTGTATAGGAGCTGGTACTTTTATAGGAGCTGGTGCTTGTATAGGAGATGGTACTTTTATAGGTCTGGTACTTAAAATACTGGAGAAGGTTACAATCTAAATCAAACTACATATATATTTCTTAATTATAAAGGTAATTAATCTAATTACTTTGTGACAATGACGTATATCTTAATTCATAAAAAAACAGAGTATAGTTTTTTTAAAAAAAAAATAGAAAAACATAATGTACTTATATAAGCACCCTTTAATTTATATGTGATTAATAAAACCGATCAAACCGAAAACAATTTTATTTATTAAATAATAAAAAAAAAGTCAGGAAAGAGGAAATATGCGAAAGAACTCTTATTTGATTATAATGGAAAAAAGAGTTCCATTCAACGAACCAAATGCTCAAAAACAATTATAAATTACTGAAATGTTTTACTCTTTAAATGGGGGAATAAAAAAATAACAAATAGTTTTCCTTGTTTTGGCTTCTTATTAGTAAATCTTGTTTAGAATTTATCTGAATTTTCTTTCTTCATTTCCTAGTTGTTTTCTAAATAAAACTCTAATATTATTCTGTAACAATAAGGAGAGGCACTTAACTGGAGTAATAATTATACTTAGAATTCCAACCAAGGAAGTTATGCAATCTATATATTATACTCCCTTTCTTGTATAAATGGACAATTTGTTGCGATAATTCATGTTGTGATAATTCACTACTTTTTTTTATTTCAAGGGTGAAAAAAGAAAAAGATAAATTAGATAAAGTTTTTCCTTGTCTCTTATCATTATCACGGTTCTGTTACATTTATTAAGATAAAGTCAAGATTGCAATGGAATTAAAAATTAAAAATCAATACATAGATTCTAAAGAGAATATTTCCTTTTTTACTAGAAGGGAAGTTAGGAAGAATAAAAAGAATAAAAAGAACTTTAACACACTGCGTTTTTAAATTTTCTGTTGAATCATATTATGTAGTGCTGATAATATAATTGTTATTGTTATACATATGTATATAATGTTATTGAAAAAAAAAAAAATAATTCTGAATTTATTTACTTCATATAAATGACAATCAACTAGACAGCTGATCTCAAACCTATACGGATCTCGCTAACACCGAATCTAAACCGTGCCATCGATATGCCTCCGTGTAAGGGACGGTAAGAGGAGAAAAATAAGTACAAGTAAAGATGTACAGATGCAGAAAATTTAAACCGATACCTAAGACACAAGTGTAAACAAACCTGGTTGTCACACGTCAATTAATTAATTTATTTGTTTACTTTTCCTCGTCGTTCAATGTATATCTCTTAAAAATAAAATTAGTTTTCACTTAACAAAAAGGCCTGATTTAATCCTTCTTGAAAATTTTAACAATTTTATCAGCCATACCAGGTACTAAAATATAAAATCATAAATTTGAAACCAGTCAAAATAAAGATCATAAATATGGGTCATGTCAAAACAAATTAAATAACTTTTTAATTATTAAATTAATTTTTCCGAACTAACTTTCCATACAGCAAAATTTGCTGAAAACGAATTAAATTCTGCTGAAAGATGGCACAAAGTATTGAAATAATGCATTGTCATCGTGTTCTGATCTATTCTAAAAGTTTCAAATGTCTAGCTACTCGGGATGTTAGATAAAAATCGATTGCAAGATTAGTACTGGACACACAAACAAACAAACGAGAAGCAAGCAAATAAAAACGTAGTATAATTTCAAGATAAAAAAAACTTTTTATATACTACGTTTTTAAATTTTCTGTTGACTAAATAAAAATCATACATTTGAAACCCGTCAAAATGAAAATCGTAAATATGGGTTATGTCAAAACAACTAAAAAAAAACTTGCGGATTTTTTCCGATTTATCTTTTCATAGAGCAAAATTTGCTGAAAACGAACTAAATTCTGCTGAAAGATGGCACAAAGTATTGAAATAATGCATTGTCATTGTGTTCTGATCTATTCTAAAAGTTTCAAATGTACTCGGTTCTAAAAGTTTCAAATGTACTCGGGATGTTAGTTAAAAATCGATTGCAATATTTGAACTGGACAAAAAACAAACAAAGAAGAAAGCAAGCTAATAAAAACTTTATATTATCTTATCAATTAAACCTACCTAATGGTAAACATTTGTACTAGTGTCGTATGCCCCTACGCTTGGCTACAGAATGTGTTTTGTTTATCGTATTTTTTTTAAATTTGATATGTTTCTAAACTACCGGCAAGGAACTAAATATTTTTTAGACAATCAACAATTCCTATTTGTGGCACTATTCTATTTAATATTACCTGCACAATGAAATTAAAATAAGAAATAAATAATTTTGGGTCTTGTTGGCATTAAAGAACAGTATAATTATTTAATTTTATAGAACTTTTCTCAAAACCACATTTTTTTTTTGTATTTTCGCTTTGCTTTTTTGTGTTAATACTTTGCCACATCTATGGTTTGTTATTGTAGAAAATTAACTTGCAAAAAGATGTATTGCTATCAATAATCGAGAAGAAGCTAGCGCATGTTCTAAAAAAATGAAAGGCCAACATTATTGCGTAAAAAGTTTTAAAGCCCATAAATTTAAAGGTCGATAAACAACATTATATCCTACTCATAAATTATTAAATTGGTAGATATCATACACATATTATGATTTTTTTAATTTCATAGAGTTCCACTCGAAAAGCACTTAAAACTTAAGTGTTATAGTGCTTGTCTAGTGTTATTATAATTTTATCTCCACAATACGTTTCACTTGATTCACCAGTACATTAAATGTCTTACGATTATAAACTACATTTACTTCTTGTTAATTAAGCCAGAAGAATCAATATTAGTATAGAATGCATTGTTAAGCATAATGTATTAGTTACCAGAGAGCATTCCTTCTAAAGTATTTGTAATTCCTCGAATATCCTTCATGATATACGACACTAAACACGCAAATCACTAAAGTATTGCAACACAAGTATAAATGTATCTAATGATTACACTAACTGCATGATTCAAAAATAATAAATATAAATATTAGACTTATCAAATAGATTTTATTATTATTATTATTGTGTTTCTATGTACAAAATAATATATGTAACTATTAATATAATTCATTTCACATAATAACTAAAATGAACAAAACCTGTAACCCTGTGGCGTAACAACGTGGAAGGACTAGGGCTATAAAAGGGATTAAACAATAGTATGTATATCTAATAGATGACAGGGGGGGGGGGGGGGGGGGTGTAGTGCGTCGCTCCATCAGCTGAATTATTACCTAAGCATTCACAAACAGAATTTTACTTTACCCTGTAAATATAAGTAAAATATCCATAATTCAGTATAAGATAAGTAAGTAAATATCGATATCAGGATCAATAAAAAAAACTTTTTACACGCCAATACAGTATTCAAATTATTTGTTTATTAATATATTACTATATTCTTTTAAATATTATTTTTTTAACAATTAAATCATCCTCCGGTGATGGGAATATAAGATAGTTGTAATTCATATCCAAGTCTAAATAAGATTAATTTAAGCTTCTTAAATTACATTCGAAGAAAACAACAAAGAACAACCATTTTTCAATGCAACTAACTTTTTCAAATAAGAGTTCATAATTACTTAGCCCACTGCTTTCCATTTATTAGTTTTCGAGTTTACTTAGTACATATAATTATTATTGGACATTTTATCAAAATCGTCAGAATCATTTTCGATAAATAATTGTTTTCCTATATACTCAGGGGACCTCAAAACATGTAAATCCATCAAAATCGATCACCATACTTTATCTTTATATGAGAAAGAAAAAATTCACGAAAAGATTATTTATTTATAAGCTTATATAGTGTCTTGAAAACGATCTTATTACGGTCACTATTTTCAACTGATGCCAGTTTACATAATCGCATTGAAAATATTTAGGATACAATTCTGAAGGTATTAGATTGATTTTGACTCATGATAATTATGATGGTCGGGCAAGAAAAGTTAAGTCTGTACGGTCGATGTGCCAGGTTACCCACAAGAAAAACATAAAACTGCGCACGCCCTAATACGATCTCAATACAGAAAGGTGTTTATGTTTATTATATGCATCTAAAGGTGTGTTTAATATGATACAGTAACAGACTTTTGGTGTATCGACCATGAGATGAACTAGATTAAATACAGTGCGTTTACATGAAAAAATACCGTATTCAGGTCGTTTTCAAAACACCATGTAATGAACGTAGTTGTTAAACTATGGTATAACTAACCTAGTATCTCTATGTATATTTGTTTTTTTTTTCATAGAAAAATAATACTAATAATAATTAATAATGAAATAACATTAAAAACAATAATTTACTACAAATATATAACTATATATATATATATATATATATATATATATATATATATATATATATATATATATATATATATATATATATATATATAAAATAGAGAGAGGAATTTAGAAAAATGTATACATTAAACAAGTATGGAGACAGCACTATCTTTTGATTAGATCTATTAAAATATTCCTGGTTAAATGAGTTGTTTAAAGTGAAGCAATGAATATATTTTGGCTGAAAGTATTGCACAAGGTTAAATGTTTTTACAGAATTTCGACTTAAGAGTAGTTCAAGTTAAAACAAGTTGAAATGTTACAAATCGTCCAAAAAAGTAAGAGAAACATGAAACTCATTCCAGGCTATAACTTCTTTTCCTGCAACCTATAGTTCATCACATGAAAATAAGTTAAAGGCCAAACCACCAAGTTAGAATTCAAGGGAAACTTTCTCATGCTTAATAAACTTTGCTGTTTGAGTTGAGGTCATGTCTTGAATGACAATATCTTTTCCTTCATCTCGTCCTATTTTGACTTTCTTCACCAATCCATCCTTCCTCCCTTTACACCAATCCTTACATCTTGATGCGGTCTTCACATCTTATAAAAATACTGTCTTCACCATTAGAAAGGGCATTAAATTCTCTTTAAAATTATATTTTTTAAATTAACATTTTTGCTTCTGTAGCTTTATGAGAGATAGCAAATAACATACTGACATTAAAAAATACAAAAATGTTTCTTTAAAAATGACAACTAAAATATAATTCTCCATAATTTGTTATTTGCATGGTCAACATATTTTGAGAATTTCTGAGTAGCTTAAAATCTAACCCCACTCATAAGCTTTAAAATGATGTAGCATATGCTGTACTTTGCTGAAAAGTATGGGACATAAAAACAAAAGAATTCACATAAATCGCTAAAAAGTGACATCAATTTTGTTAAATAAAAATTAATTCTTTGATTGTAGATAGGGGAGCGTCTATGAAGGTCATCGGCTCTACCGCTCTTTGAGGTTAGAAAAATCATTAAATTGAAAAATCATCTTCATTCCTAATTTTAATTCTGCACAATTTGAGCCCTATTTCAACTTCCTATGATAAATAGTACAGGCGCCATTTTAATACAACGAGTTGTATCGTTGTATTGAAATGGCCCCTGTACTATTTATCATAGGAAGTTGAAATAGGGCTCAAATTGTGCAGAATTAAAATTGGGAATGAAGCCTGTGATTAGATTTTTGATATCTTGCTTAGAACCAGTATAATTTTAATTTTACTGTTTTTCCTAACCTCAAAGAGCGGTAGAGCCTTAATGAATAATGTGAATTGTCTCTCCACGTAGACTGGCTAATTTGTTAATTTTAAAATTCAAAGCAGCTGTCAGCCTTCATAAGGCCATCATCAGTGTCGGAATTTGAAAGAAGTAGAGGTACATTTTATAAATTAAAAGTAAATTATTGAGTCCAGTCTACTTCATGTCGGAGATCAAGGTAAGACTCAGTCTTACCTTGATCTCCGACATGAAGTATGATGATGGACTTTTGAAGGCAGAAAACTGCTATGTAATTTATAATTAATAATTAGCCAGTTTACGTGGAGAGAAAAGTTATTATTATTCATAAATTCTTTGATGTTAACAGCAAATAATGCATTTTTATAGCTAAATAAAGAAAAGCATTGAACATATCGATATCTCGAAAATGAAGGTCGATAAGACACGTGTTAATATTTATAATACAGAATCACATCTTGCCCTGGTGTCCCTGTAGAGCCGAAACACCCCGTGTATATAAATTCGAAGTAACACTTACATCAAGATATTGCTGAAATCACTGGACCAATGACCATGAAATTATGCAAATAGATTTCTCTTAGCCATTAGGTGCTCGAGAATCGAATCTTGAAATTTAGAATTTTCTTTATTTGAACAAGTAACCCTAAACCAAGTTCCTCACGATAGTTCTGTCCGCTACCTTGGTTTACACCTGGACCGGCGTTTGACCTGGGTACACCACAAAATTTAAACGACAAGACTGCAACCGACGCTACAAACTTTTACAAAGACTTCTACACTATACATCTAAGCTCAGCAGACATAACAAATTACTCATTTATAACACCAAAATTAAGCTCATATGGTCATACGGTATTGAAGTCTTGGGTTGAACCAAGCGTTCCAACTCATATCGTATCGAGTCCCTACAGTCCAAAATCTTAAGAAGAGTAGTCCATGCTCCTTTCTATGTTTCTAACTTCACAACGACTTTTAAGTCTCCTTCCTCCATGACCTTGCCATATCAAATCCCGATACAAATCCTTCCATGACTCCATATCCCAACACCCTAATCCTTTAATTCACAACCTGTTATTACCATTTATTCCCGAAAATCCTTCTTGACGTCTAATTGAGTCTCAATCACGTGGCCACGTGATTTATTGAGCAATGCTTAACTTCTAAATATACGTAATAATTCAAGCTAGTATCTGTGTGTACTGTTAATGGACAGTTCCTCAATTCAAGTAAATTAAGTCATTGTAAAAACATAAATCAATATTGCATATGACATGAAAAATTATGTAGGTACAATTTTCTAATAAAAAAACCAAAAAAAAAGCAAGCTTCATTTAAGGTCATAAACAACATCAGTAAAAATGTAATCCAATCGGCCATTTGATTCAAGATGACGGACATCCGTATTTAAAACCGAATCCCCTCATAAACGTATTTATCACTACATCTTTGAAACGCTAACAAAAAATCATTGTAATAAGTATGAGCATTGAAATAGGGACAAAATGGAGCCCAGACTGATCTCATAAAGTTAGGAAGTTAACACTTGGGAAAGAGCTTCTCTTCAGGATCTAACCATACATTAGTAGATTAATTAAATAATTCCAATATCAACCCAAGGATACGATGAGACCTGAGGAGGGGGATACAGAAAGGTAAAACCTCTGCTTTAGCTGGAGAGTTAAAATGCTTCTGATTTATACTATTAAAATGCTATTTATTAATTATAAGTATATTTTTTAATTGATATATAATTAGAGAGTTTTACAAATTATAGTTGATCAATGGGGAGAGGGCAAATTAGGAAAAAAGGAAACAAAACTGTGGCATCTAGATATTCTCGATACCCTCTTAGCAAAAGAATTTAAATATTTCTTTACGGTAGTTTATAAACCGTTTAAAAAATATATAAGTTAATTGGCTGATCTCGGTTTGAAGGAGTGGATGGCTGGTTTATTTAATACATCGATACTTGGATCCCGTTATGCCGAGATATGCTCTTATAATATAATCTATAATTTATCCTAGACAGACTACGAGGCCAGCCTTGGTCGATTTTATTGCTCTTTACCATGGCTCATCTTTCCAGCGCATCGACTCCATTGGCTTATTTCTTGTTTTCGAGGCCAACACATTTTTACTTTCTCATATAAGGAGAAAATATTGTGATAACGCGAGATTCGAGGTTCCCTGAGTCTAAAAAAGTGGTTTTTAAAAAATGTGTGTCTGCCGTCTGTGCAGACGCCAAAACTACTGGGCTGATTTTGAGCTGATTTTTCGATAAATTAATTTTAGCTCAAAAGAATTGGATCTGTGACGATTCCCCGTGGGGACTCATTTATTTTTATACAATATAAAATTTGCGGAGATGGTTGACATTAATGTGGGACCTTCTATGAGCTTTTTTCGAAAAGCCATCTATATTTCTTTATATTAGGATATTTTTAAAGATATATGCTACTAAAAAAAGTTTATGCGCATGCTAAAAAGAAATCAATGCGCGCAGATGGTTGTATTTTATATGGGACCAACAGAGAACTACTAATTATGACGTCCCCTCCAAAAAGCACACAAATCGGATGAGTGTTTTTTAAAATATGATTGTTTAAAAATATGTCACGAAACCAAAAATGTTCCCTGCTCTCTAAAACAGATTCTTGTCTAAAATAATATTTTTTATTCCAAAAAAAAAAAAAAAAAAAAAAAAAAAAAAAAATGTAAACAATGATTATAATGCTTACGTTTATTCCGTAAACTCGGAAGCAAAACTGACACTAATGTTGGTGAATGGTAAAAAAAAAATTAATGATGATATAGTTGGTCAGACTACGTTTAAAGAATCTCACTGGAAGTTGACCAGAGGATTTAGAAGAAAAGCCAGAACAAATTAGGAGTCTGCAGGCGGCACCGGCTAGCTTGTTTCAGAGACCATTAGGAGCTTGTTTTAGAGAACATTAGGAGTCTGCAGGTGGCGCCGGCAAACTTATTATAGAACACATTAGGAGTCTGCAGGTGGCACCGGCTAGCTTGTTTCAGAGACCATTAGGAGCTTGTTTTAGAGAACATTAGGAGTCTGCAGGTGGCGAAGCGAAAATATTTTAGAAAAACATTAGGAGCATGTTATAAAGAAAATTAGGAGTCTGCAGGTGGCGCAGGCTAGCTTGTTTCAGAGAACATTAGGAGCTTGTTTTAGAGAACATTAGGAGTCTGCAGGTGGTGCCGGCTAGCTTGTTTCAGAGAACATTAGGAGCATGTTTTAGAGAACATTAGGAGTCTACAGGTGGTGCCGGCTAGCTTGTTTCAGAGAACATTAGGAGCATGTTTTAGAGAACACTAGGCGTTTGCAGGTGATGCCGGCTAGCTTGTTTAAGAGAACATTAGGAGCTTGTTTTAGAGAACATTAGGAGTCTGCAGGTGGCACCGCCTAGCTTGTTTCAGAGATCATTAGGAGCTTGTTTTAGAGAACATTAGGAGTCTGCAGGTGGCACTGGCTAGCATGTGTTAGAGAACATTAGGAGCTTGTTATAGAGAATATTAGGAGTCTGCAGGTGGCGCCGGCGAGCTTGTTTTAGAGAAGATGAGATATGCACTATTGATGCTATAGCAAACAAAATGTCATGAAATTTCAAATCAACTACTGAGGTTAGTTTAGTGTTATTCAAACACACTACATAGGGTTCAGAAAAATGCTAAGTGAATATTCACATAACTGGAGAAGTACCTACCTATAGCACAGTCAGAGAATCTAAATATGTATACATATTTGCTAGATGTTAAGGTTGCCATAAATTTTTTTGACATTTTTATGTTTAGGCCGGCGCCTTTGAATTCAGTCGTTTGAAATCAAGCCACGGCAGTGCCGGTGTGGAGATAAGAATAAAAATTATCTTCCATCTACTTTTATCAATTACTTGAATAAATTACCGATTTTATTTCATTTTATGTCGGTAGTTTACCCAGAGCGAAAACATGAAAATGTCTCACTGTCTTGCGGACTCGTATGCAAGAAGTATTTTTTTTTTTTTATTATTAGTTATTCAACAATACATCAAATTAATTAATTTATTTGAGAATTAAATTGCTTAAGTTAAATGGTTAAAGTTTTATTTAGCTTCTCAGGTGAAAACTTAAACAAGTTTAATTTCTAGAGAAAGGACTGCATTAACTAGGCATGTGTATGTCTTGTAAGAAAGCTACATGTTGACTAAGGATAGCTTAACTTGTGTATCGGTTGTTACAAGAGAGTAGGTGAAACACAAGTGTGTTGTTTAAAGCAGATGGTAAGGTCATAAGAAAGGTTTGATGACGTAACCAAGTGATATTACTTTGGTAGAGGGAAGTTTGCTTTAGTGTAACGTAACAAGTTTTCCTCGAGGGCTCTTTCTAACTTTGTCACTTAGAGTTGAACGGTAACAGCCTACCGTCTTACAGCCTTTCTACTCCACTTTAGAAACAACAATATCGTTCTGAATATTGCTGAGAAAAACCCCAACACAAAAGGAACGAGGGATTCTTAAAAAACAACATGATTATAACAATATACGTAATTCCCTACAATCAAATTATAATTTTGTAAGTATTAAAATCTTCATTATCTTTCTTTTTGTCGTGTTTCTTTTGAAGAATCTAGATTATTATAAACATTTAGCAACTTAAGAGCAAGTGAAAATAGCATTTTTTTATTTTCAACTATACGTTGAAATGAGCAAGAAAAAAAAAAAAATCCCGGTAATGCAATAATACAATCTTTGGCGCAAAATCCCGGGAAAAGCCGAGGGTCTATTTAATGCCAAAGGGTATATATCTGTCCGGTTAGTGTTAGAATATAGTTCAAAATTAATCATTTATAAAATAATTATAACATAAGCAAGATGATTCTATACGATACCAAATGCTTTTATCCGGCTGGGATCGAACTCAAACCATTTGCCATTTACAACAATTATTGTAAATTCATTTTACTACGTTTTTATTAGCTTGCATTCTTGTTTGTTTGTTTGTTTGTTTTTTGTCCGGTACAAATCTGGCAATCGATTTCTAACTAACTTCCCGAATAGCTAGACATTTGAAACTTTTAGCATAGCTCAGAACACGATGACAATGCATTATTTTAATACTTTTAGCCATCTTTTAGCAAAATTTAATTAGTTTTCAGCAAATCTTGCTGTGCGGAAAGTTAGTTCGGAAAAAATCCGCAAGTTATTTTATTTGTTTTGCCATATCCAATATTTACGCTATCTTCATTTTGACGGGTCTCAAATTTGTGATAGGTAAACGTTGAATGACAGCTAAACAGGAAATATCGATTAAAAAATGTATCCTTTTATAGGTTTAAGATCAGCTCTCTGGATGGTTGTCATTTAATATGGACATTTAAATGGATTCATGTGAAGTAAATAAATTTGGAAATATTTTTTTTTTCACTAACATTATATATTATACAACAATAACAATTATATTATCAATATTACATACGATTCAACAGAAAATTTAAAAACGTATTATATAAAAAGTTTTTTTTATCTAGAAATTATTTAAGTTTTTGTTAGTATTCATACTACGGAAAGTTTAAATTTTAATTTAAATCAAATTATAATTATTATTAACAACGGGAGATAGACAGAGAAAAATAGACTCCAGCGCCGGGACTCGAACCACGAATTTTTCCTCAGTCTATCTCCCATTGTTAATAATAATTATAGTTTGATTTAAATTAAATAATTATTGGTATTTTCTCAAAAATTTGGTTTACCATTGGAAAGCAACTTTATGGTCCTTTAAATTGTTATTTGAAGGACTACAATTTAATTTTAAAAATAAAAAAAAATGTCGAAAAGCAAGTTTGATCAAAAGTTTGACGCCCTGAGTACACCACATCAAGTCATCCAACTCAAAAACTTCACCTATACACTGTCAAACTTCCTTGTCAAACTGACTTGACAACCCAAGTTTGATCGTGGTTGTGGGCATTATAAGTTAATCAAAGTCTAATTTTAACCACACTACAATATTTTCTCTTCATATATTCGTATATGTATGGAAGTAAAAATACATTAAATTAATTGCCGAGTTAAATGACCCCACTGATCACCGATAATCCCTGGTTGTCTAACTATGACTTTTAAAGATAATGGCAAGGCTTAAGCTTAAATGACAATTCGTACAAGCTAGCAGCACAGCTGAATGGGAAACTGGAATGCAATACCAGATACTAATTAACTTAACGAGGAAACTATTCTGAAATTTGTATACCTACTAATGAACTAAATAAACCGAAAGTTTAAACAATAGTAGTAACATTAGTGGAATTCATTAAGAAGTTAAAGGTTTATCAAATATATATAGGACTTTCGATTTCACGAATTTACACATTTCATGGCATATTACACACAATGTTCTATTTCAAAAGGTACCAAATCGAAGTGGATTAACTAAAACATAGAAACAATTAACATACGAGATTGATAATGTAAAGCGGAATATTATATTTGAAAGGATTCATTAAGTATACACAATTGTGGAATTTGTATTTATCATTTGAATATTTCCGTTTAAGAGTGACAATAAACAACAAAACACATCTATTCAAAGATAACTAGTCTAAATTCATGATATTCATATCAAGGAAGTTCCTTTATAAAATATACAAATTGTTAAAATATTATTAAATGACAAATATTGTAAATTTAATCATCAAGAATATTAATGAATTTCATATATTTATGTATTAAATTATAGATAAATAGTTATTTATGTAACTAGGCAGCAAAATTTTACAAGTCGTTAAGTTAGCCTCCGAGCCGTTTGATATTTATTTTATATTTTAATAATATAGTAACATATCAACTAAAATTAATTATTTATTTAAAAAATCAAATAAGAAGCTTTGGTATAATAACAATAAGTGAATAGCAAACTGAATCTATAATAACAATGAATTTATTAACAAACAAAACTTCTGAATGAATAATGCATAAAATAATAAAAAAATATTTTTTTACTCACAAATAATTAAAACTATTGAAGATATCTTGCAAGTACTTTAATAAATTGAGAAAAGAAGTAATTAGGATAAATCAAGAAAAACAACTGGTCTAATCAAGAATCAAGAATGAATTTAATAATAATATGCATGTTTACATGAAACTGCAATTCGCCAGTAACAACAAAATATCCGCACCAATATCTTCAGAAGTACACACTTGATTTTTTTTAAGTAGCCCGCAGATAGCCTCACATTATTATCAACTATATGTGCTCTTTAATTTTGCAAAATTGAAATTGATACTTTTATTCATGTAAAAAAAAAAATCAATATTATTGGTGTGTCACCAATAACATACTTCGAATGTTGTTGGTGACACTTCTAAGACTTGAATCATAACTAATTTTGTTTCAAGAGTGGATGATTTTTAGAGGAATTTGAAATATTGAGAAATCAATAAAACGAGAAGTTCGTTTAGTAATGTGAAACTTGAACTTTATCGAATAACTTAGGAAAGGATTTTTATACTTTGAATAATTGCATATTTTACCGGAAAATGCATATTTATCAGTAAATTGCAAATATTTTTGTATATTTCTTGTACCATAAATTTCTCTACATCAAGTATCTCTATCATTGGTTTTCAAGGAGAGTTAAAAGAGATATGCTTAGGTACTTAAGTTGACGATAAGGTGGAAGATGCTGTAAATTACAGGTATAAAGGGTATGAAGATGGTAGTTTTGTGAATCACAGAAGTTGAGCATAGAATGAATTTAATTTAATTATACGAGATAATTATTGTCGTATTAAATTTAAAAACCTAAATTTAGATTAAATTGACTCTTGTACCCATGAAAAAAATGAGAACAATTTTGAAAGATTTAAAAAATCGGGGAAAATTAAATAAATTTGACAATAATAGGTTGCTAATGCCTAAAATCATTAAAGTATACGAAAAGGACGTGAGAAGCTATGTGTGTTACTAATGGGCTGACTTTTTTATGCAATTTATTAACCATTAGGTTAACTTTTAGCCAAGTTATCATCGATACTTAAAAATGAATAAAAATATACCCGGCGTAGCCGAGTGGTTAGCGCTCTCGACTCTGAAACCTTTGTCTAACCCCGGATGTGAGATCGAATCCCAGGCATGTGAGACATGTTTCACACTGATGATCTATGATCTCATCGAGTAGATGAGTAAAGTGGCCGGATAACCCCCGTCCTGTAATGACCTAAGCTGTTTAAATGGGACTAAAGTATTGTGATTTACACGGTTTGAGGTCCCCTGAGTCCAAAAAAGTGGTTTTTAAAAAATCGTCTGTCGTCTGTGCAGACGCCTGGAGCCTAAACTACTGGGCCGATTTTGAAGAAATTTGGCATACATACATGTTCAGAAAAATCATACCCCGGGGCGAAATCGAGAAATTAATTTTAGCTCTAAATTTGGGTGCGCTACCCCCCAAAAACTCTGAAAAAACGCGAAAAAAAATTATTTCTCGAAAATGGTTCCGACGATTTTGATGAAAAAATTCTAAAATGTAGCCCATTTAAATACGAATCTAACGATATAAGCCGTTTTCCCGGGAAAAATCTAGTTCCTGAGAAAATAGCAGGGACATCCCGGGTTCGATTCCCCGCCAAGGAGAAGTTATTTTTATGGTAAATTTTGATGAAATGTTCAGTAATAATTAAATGTACATACAAAAACTAATAAATGGAAAACACTTGGCTAAGTAATTATGAACTCGTATATGAGAAAGTTTGTCTGAGTTGTTTCGGACCGATTTTTTGATTTAACCAAGTTGCCATCAAAAGCTAAATGTAACAGAAACTTACACCACCAACAATTTCAAACAAAGATAAGTTTCTCTTTTATAATTTTTACTATTTAATAAAGGAGGAAAAATATTTAAATGATTCCTCTTATTTTAAAACGAGTTTTGCATAATTATGTTTATCTGTTAGGTATTACAGGTTATGGTATCTAGGTATTTAGAAAGATTTATGAAGTGTTTACGTTCTTTTTATTAATTTAAAATCTTTAATATTCTTTAAAAAATTAAAGATTTTGCATGAATTTCTTATTCAAATTCTTTCTGTATTAATATTCCATAGAAAATACACACTCTGGTTGTAATTTTAATCGAATTAATTTGAGATTTCTCAGTTGTCAAGCGTAAATAATATTAAAAAGGACTTGATGTACCTTCATGTTTAATTCAGAAATTCAAATATACGGCGCGAAATCTTCTGAATATATTAATAATTTGAATAATACATGTTATAATGTAAATTCATGCGTTATTTAATCATTTTCCTTACCGTGTTTGTATTTTACTTATTTCATTTCAAATCTAAATATATTTTCTGTAATCATTTTGCGCAATTTTACAACATTAATGAAATAAACTGAGACAATTTATAGTCCAGATGATAGTGTGCAAAAAAGTGTCTGACTAACATCAAGCTAAGATTTCGAGTATAAATAAATCGTTTGGTGCCATTTAAGAATATGTGTTCGGCTAAGTACTTTCTCAATTGTACAGTATCAATGAGCAAATGCTTCGATATTCACGTACAACACTATCAAACAAGACTGACATTTAAATATAAAAAATAAAATGTTTAACCTTTTCCTTGACAACTATCAGATTCATGCAAGTATAAAATAAAATTAGAAAAACATGTAGACTAAATGCATTGCTTCCGAGCTGACCGAAGGTAACGGAAATTTTTTATGTCTCGGATTTTAAAAATACCAAAAGAGAAATTAAATTAATACATAAAGGAACAGTTCTGGTCCCGTGTTTGTCTGTCTGTTAGCTTCAAATGCCTGGCTCGTTTTTGCGTTGGCTGCGTTTGTCTGTCTGTTAGCTTCAAATGCCTGGCTCGTTTTTGCGTTGGCCGCGTTTGTCTGTCTGTTAGCTTCAAATGCCTGGCTCGTTTTTGCGTTGGCGCGTTTGTCTGTCTGTTAGCTTCAAATGCCTGGCTCATTTTTGCGTTGGCGGCGTCTGTCTGTCCGTTAGCTTCAAATGCCCGGCTCGTTTTTGCGTTGGCCGCGTTTGTATGTCTGTTATCTTCAAATGCCTAGCTCGTTTTTGCGTTGGCCGCGTTTTTTCGGTCTGTTAGCTTCAAATGCCTGGCTCATTTTTGCGTTGGCCGCGTTTGTATGTCTGTTATCTTCAAATGCCTAGCTCGTTTTTACGTTGGCCGCGTTTTCTCTGTCTGTTAGCTTCAAATGCCTGGCTCGTTTTTGCGTTGGCCGCGTTTGTCTGTCTGTTAGCTTCAAATGCCTAGCTGGTTTTTGCGTTGGCCGCGTTTTTTCTGTCTGTTAGCTTCAAATGCCTGGCTCGTTTTTGCGTTGGCCGCGTTTGTCTGTCTGTTAGCTTCAAATGCCTAGCTGGTTTTTGCGTTGGCCGCGTTTTTTCTGTCTGTTAGCTTCAAATGCCTGGCTCATTTTTGCGTTGGCCGCGTTTGTCTGTCTGTTCGCTTGTCCAACATTTGTCACGAACCAACATTTCTTAAGAATTAATAAGTTTGAGAATGAAATATGTTTTTATTTATACCAGTAACACCAAGGAATGAAATCCAGAATTCATTACTACATAAATAAGAGGGCAATACACTACTACGTAAATTCCCTAATATGTTTATAAATTAATATTTTGTTCGGAACGCTTCCTATAAATAGGTTTCGTTGAAGGAAGGTTAATAATACGAGCAATAACAATATAAGGTAATATTATTAGGTTTTAATACTAATATAGAATAGAGAATGTCAGGAAGTAAGTGGATTTCCATGTATAAGTATCTCCTTCAATACCCGCATTCTATAATAATTGGGATTATAGTGGATCTCAAAATAGCAATGTAGTCAAGTTTGGCGTTTGATGCAGTAAATTATAGCAATTATCACGGTATTCTCGTGGAGGTCTTCAAAGACTTATTTTATTATTAAATTCTAAGAAAGTTGGCATATTAAGATTGTAGTCAATGGATATTCTCTAGAGATATTATCTAACATGGATATTCTCTAACACATCAAACCAATTTAATTGCAATAGATGATTGATGATTTTTAAATGGGTTACTTTTAAAGAGGTGTTTCGTAGGTGTTTTCTATAGGTTAGTATATTATTTTGGTTGTCGAAACACGTATCGGGGTTAAATATAATGTCTAAAGGCTTAAGATGAGAAAGCGTCGGAGAAAAGGTAGTCCCTTTTAAATACCGCAAGGGTTACAGGCGACCTTGGTCCAGTACAGTATGCTTAGTTAGTGTTACCGAGCACGAAGCACCGTGGGTTGCTTGTTCAGTGTGCTTTGCTGTCACAGCACGATGTTAGGGAGAGTGCTGTCCGGGATAGACCAAGCCAAGTATGCTTAGGACGCAAGGGATAGAGAAGGTGGGGGAAGAGCCTTATCTCGTGGAAAAAGATCCTTGGACCAGGGAAGGGAGCTTTGGACCGTTGTTTGTTTTGAAGCTTCCAGGGAAAAGCCTTAGGGGGCCGCTTCAGACATTAACTAAACCCTTCCTACTTCCACATTTTCCTCAAGATCAGGTATCTTCAGCCCAACATCAACATTCCCCCTTTCACAGAAAATGTTCCACACTAACATCTCCTCTTAACTCATTCTACTTTCTACAGAGTTGAGGACGCAATTTAACCGGGATTAAAAACTTTCTTTTTTTTTTTTTTTTGCTAACTCAAACACACTCTGAAACTCAGGTAATAACACTAGAGCGGAGAGGCTCTCTTAAAACTCTTAAACTCCCAGACAATAATTACACCGTTCAACAACCGACAAACTCACAAAAAAAGACCCAACAAGCCCCACCCAAACCTCTTTTATGCAAAATTCTCTCGAAAAATTATTTTTGAAAAAATAATCGAAAGGGATTTGAGTGAACTTACTTTCAGTCATTATAAATATTATATATATATATTTATATATATATATATATATATATATATATATATATATATATATATATATATATATATATATATATATAAAATATTTAATAGTAGTACATTAAGAGCCAATGTTTAATACCGGATTAATTTAGGCAACCTAAATGGTAGGATCGTTAAGTTAGCCCCGACGCATTTACTCATTTCCAGAGATAAACCATTTCGGGTTCTAGCGCTTTTTTATTATCCATTACCATCATCACTGCTAATTAATCATTGTTTAAAAAACACTTTACCATTATTAAGGCGTTAATTTAATCACTAAGTTGATGGATAAGATCGGTAACTCGTTAAAAATGACACTGGAACAGGGTTCTTACCTGAATTATACGACAAAGTAAGAAAATATCTCGATTAATATACTCAAAGGATAACTACCCATTTATTTATTCATGAATAAGTATCATACTTTTATCCAATATGGAAATTATGCACGTAATTTAAAAGGAATTACAAGGAGACACTAACGCTCGATTGATTTGAACAGAGACATGCAATGCATATTTTTATTTTTTTAATTTAAATATGTATACAGTGATACGGATTAGCAAATGCAGCTTTGTTTCTGTTTCACAATGAAAACATATTTTATCGTAAACGGTTTTAGTAAAAGATTAAAAATTGTTCGCGCGCGCGCGTGTGTGTGTTATGTATGTGTATATTCCTAGATTCATTAAAGGTGGGAAATCCTATTAAAAAATGTATTCTTTATAAAAAAAATTTTGCTTGTTTTCAAATGTATTATTGAATAATACTAGCCCAGCCAACAAAGTCCAATAAATGGAATGCAACTTCAAAAAAGTTTTTTTCTACTTTTTTTTTAGGTGCCTAGTGTTTCAATTATCTTTGAACCCTCTTTCATAAAAAAAAATAATAAATCTAGTTTGAACATACATGGATTCTCTAAAATGTGACGTAAAAAGAGTACAACGTGATTCGAGAAAGGGGTTAAATTTATTACTATTGTGAAGCAAATAATTTAATTTACTGTATGAATTTATTTTTAATTCATTAACCTACGATATTTCTATTTACGAAGAAGGGTTGTTGTACGTTCTTATTTATTAAATTGAAACGATAACTCATTTATTTCATTTTAAATTCATATTTTCATTTGATCCTCAATCTCAATGCAACAGCTTATGCTTCCACAAAAGGCGCCCCGACACTTATTAGGAAAGTGAATAGCACTCTAACACTGAGCAGTGAAGCTGCTAGTTAGCGGCCGACTTGTAGGAGATGTGTAGCGAAGCGAGTTAGGAGGCAGAGCCTTCTAGTAATAAAATAATAATAATAATAAATAATAATAATAATAAGCCTTATAAAATAAAATTGTAATCCTCTCACCAAATTACCTGCAAGTATTAAACCCTTTTGAAGCCAAGATACTGCTTTTAGAACTTACCTGCAACAAAAAAAAAAAAAAACAATGAATTTAATTAAAATATAATTTATTTATGTGCTTAGTAATGATGATATTTAATATTTGATTTTATAAGATTTAAATTAAATAATTGAATTTTTAAGTTTTTGGTAGTTTTCATACTACGGAAAGTTAAATTTTAATTTAAATCAAATTATAATTATTATTAACTACGGGAAACAGACAGTGAAAAATACACTCCAGCGCCGGAGTGTATTTTTCACTGTCTGTTTCCCGTAGTTAATAATAATTATAATTTGATTTAAATTAAATAATTGTTATTTTTGTATTATAATTTTGATGCATTAATTAATAATTTAACGTAAATTTTTTAGCTTGAAGATGCCTGGGTGGGGTTGAAATATAGCTTTCTTATATATTTTTAATTTATTAAACCCTGAATACACACCACACACACACATATAAATACATATATATATATATATATATATATATATATATATATATATATATATATATATATATATATATATGTGTGTATATACACACACAGGGTGTCCCAGCTAATGGCTGGGTGGAACAGCGAAATATCTCCGAAACCATGATAAGAAAGATGAAGTTTTCAATAACATCTTGCAGGTCCATTCTTTAAATTGAGAGACCACTCTCGGTCAAGATGTCACTAATGCGGTAAGTACAAGCCAGGTTTTTATTCACCACCGTAGGTTCTCTCACCATATAGAATCTGGCACAGAAGTTCGAATGACTGCCACGATTGTTCTCTAGATTATCTTGTCAAACATGTTAACACTTGTTTAATCTTTCGAACTGTTTCCACTGGAGAATCGTCAAGCATCAAACAAAAATGTATTCAGTAACGTTGTTCAAATTTTTCTGTCGTTTTGTCTGAAAGAAAAATGTGACGCCCACTCGCACTTGCTCACTAATGAATGGCCTACGACCGACCGACACGTGTTGGAGACATACAAAAAAATGAGCATGCACACTAGACCTCCCTACTACTGTACACCAAGCCCCGTCCCCATAGCTTCGTTTGTTTCGCCAATAAAAATTAAGGTCGGATACTTTTTGATCAGACCACGAATATATATATATATATATATATATATATATATATATATATATATATATATATATATATATATATATATATATATATATATATTATATAATATATATATAGTATATAATATATTTAGATATACATAGATTATAGAAAAATAAGGGTTCAAACTACAAAAGAAAATAATAAATTTAATTGTTAAAATTCATAAAATAACAAGTATCGTTAAATATTACAGGACAAAGTAAAAAAAAGAGTTCCATGAATAAAATAAAAATGAGGATGCGGATAAATAATGAAGTAAAAATTCTTACAAGACCCTTAAAATTATTATTATGGGCAACGCAAAAGCACCTTGCAAACAAATTATAAAGACTCTTAGAAAAACATTAATATGCAAGGGATAATAATTACAAAATGTATCTAATGACAATCTCCAACAGCCTTGATTTATTTATAATAAAATAACTCGGGTGAGTTATACCAAGAAACGTTGTCTTATATAGCCTCATAAAAATTTGGGGAAAAGAAAAAACAACCCACAAAAATGATGACAGTGTTGATGGGCTTTGTGAAGATGGAAAGGGTAAAAAAAAGCAATAAAAACGGAAAATTCCGAGGTCCTTAATGCTTTGGACCCTTTATGGAGACTTGCGGGCCAAATCCTTGACATTTTGCTACTGAAATAAATTATGAGAAGTAGAAATGTATTTCCCCCACGAGGCATATTCATTACACTAACCTTGTGTATCCGCGCTCGGGGTAATATTACCAAAATAGTTGTATACAACTCAAAAGAATGTGAGTTTATCGTACCGTTTCCTCTTACTGATATAGCGTCTTCATCAACTGTACTATTCTAAGGTTAAATGATCTTTTTGTATAAAACAACTAACTAGTTCACTTAACATATTTATAAAAATTAATAAAAATAACAAAAGACACACCTCATTCATTCAAAATACTTTTATTTATTAAATTATATAATTACAAGAAGTTGTATAAAAGTAATTACGGCAAGGCATAAAAAGACACACCTAATTTGGCGCTAAACAAAGACAAATCGAATGAGTTAATATTATAAATAAATTAATTAATATTTAAAATAAAAAAAATCGTTGTTATTCTTAGTTATTAGTTATACATAATCATCAATTTAATTTGGTATATTAATCAACTCCCTAAATTAAAACTAATAAACTGCACATAATATAAATTGTTAATATATAAACAATATACTATATATAAACAGTCATGAGATAACTACTATAGCGTCCAAAATAAATATTTAGTATTAAGCTATTGCTATGTAAAATGTAACCAAATAACCATATTAAAAAATAAATAAATAAATCTATTGATAACGGGATACACATGTCCCCGAGTAATGTATATCGGCCGACAATTATTAATTTGTATATTATATGTAATAGTTTACATATGGAGATTAAATCTAAAATAATTATGTGTTATGATCACGATCACTGAAGGCCACACTCAAGCTATAGCTTTTTGGAGTTACTAAAATTCTTAGAAAAGAGCTTTATCTGTTAGGGTTGTTTTTTATTATACATATTACACTAATTCAAAAAAAATACGCCTGAATTATTAACATTGAAGTAAAAAGTTAATTATTGAATACTAAGAAATAATTACTTATAAATAAAATGTTAATTTTGCGAAATTCTTGAATTCATATTTCTATAATTCTTTATTTTGGGAAGAAGAAAATGAAAAAAAATAAAAATAAAAAATAAGTAATTGAAAATAAAATTAACAATTATAAAGTTGTAGCAATTTAAATGAAATAAATACTTATATAATTAGCATAATTAATTATAATATTGCAGACAGTTAAATAAAATGAAATTAATAATAATAAAGTTTAACAAATTTTAATGAAATTTAATAATATAATAATTAAATGAGGGGCGACACAGCAGCTAAAGCGTCGAAAAGTGAACTAAACTAATCAGGAACGGTGCGGGCTCGGTTCGGCCAACCGTGTCCCAGCCTTTAGTTATGTTAACTGTTAAGTGAAGTAAAATACAAACAACAACACAACGTGATGTTAGTCAATATATGTATACAAATCCAATCTATTCTTTAGGAGCAGCTAAGGATAAACAGAATCTGATATTAGCAAAAATTATGTTACCGTATATCTGCTGTTAAACATGTACAAACAAAAAATGTGGTGTTGAGGAATAAAAGAACGGAACTTCTTTAGATTGTTACTCCCCTTAGAAAGTAAACAGAGGGGAGTAACAATCTAAAGAAGGTATACGGAATGTTCTTGAATGAACAAAAAAAAACAGGAGTGTGATATTCCTTTGTACCAAAATACGCATGGGACTAAACATCCCTTTGCCTTAGTAGTTATTTAGTCAGTCATTTATATTCTATAAAAACATAGGGGAGTAACAATCTTAAGAATTAAAGTATGATTGAACTAGCTAATGCTAATGTTTGTTTGCATCAGCAAACAATCTATACTTTCTGTTTACAAGAGTCAGGCCAACTGCTTTGTTCTACTCAACATTCTGAGCAATAAAACGCACTAAGAGTTCTTTAAAAATTCTCCTGCCTTAATTTTCCTAGCTCTTATATTAACAACTTTTTTCACAGTACTTGGAAAATACTTAAGAGCATTTTTTTGAAGTAATCTTACAAGGTAAGAGTTAGACCTCCTCAAGCACGTTTTTGACCTTAAAAACAAATCTTGAATGATTTAGCCCAACAAGGTAGAAAAAAAAGTAGTAAATATTCTAATCTATTAACAGTCCTGTAGCTTTATTACCCGTAACAGGAGGACCCGTGGTTTAAGTCCCGGTGCGGGGGTCTATTTTTCTCTGTATGTCTCCCGTAGTTATTGATAATTATAATTTGATTTAAAGTAAAATTTAATCTTTCCGTAGTATGAATACTACCAAAAACTTAAAAATTTAAATTTAACTGTAATATATTAACAAAACATAATAAAATAAGCTACGTTTATAAAATAAATAAATGTATCAAATGATGTCTCATTGACCAGGTTATATTACTCTATTAGCATTGTTTCCACTTCTAATAGTCCAGGGCAATTCTTGACGAAGCGAGGGCAGCTAACATCAAAACGCTTTGAGACTTTAAATCATCAGGGTTAATGTTATTTCAAGGGGGCAGTAGGGACCGCAAGCCATGATTAATTGTTACAACGGACCCAACAGCGCTAAAAGACTATATATAATCTGATAATGTGAATCAGTATATTATAACGATATATAATGTCGAGAAACAGTGGTTTTTATCAGGACAGAGTGTGAAAATACGATCCATTTAAACATGGCTATTTTAGCAGTTTGCGCCTCTATCAGTCACCGGTTATGACCCACTCTGACCCCCCTTTGAATCATTTATATAGAATGCAAAGTGTCTTGTAAGCTATTTTATTTTTTCCCCCTTCAACAAAAAAGCATTAAAAAATTTGTATAAAGTTTAAGTTTACTAAAAAAAAAAATTAACAAGATTAAAAGCAAAAAAATGCAGTAGACAATAAATTGTCGTCAAAAAACGACTAGATAGTTCAGCAACGATGATAAAACTATATAATATTATATAATCATTGAATAGTTTATATTCTTCCACTCTTTTAATAATAAATTTTATTGTATAACGTTGTAACATTACAATTTAAAATAGATTGAAAAAGTTTTTTGTTGCCTAGTTGTGGATTTTGAGGAATTTTTTTATCCCTAGCTAATAAATAAAACTGCAATTTTAGCTTAAAATAGAACTATATTTTTAGTAAAGAAGCTACTAATTTTTATATAGATTTAAATAAAGTGACAGAGGCCAGGTAAGTGGTAAAGCCAACAGCATTATCCCATGCTAAAATGAGATTCAAGTAGCTAAAATATCTTAATATTTCTTCAATGTTGATTTTATAGAAGCTTTTCTTTAATAAAAATGCTAAAGACCAGGTAAATCTAGTCAGGCTAAATATAAAATAAATCCAAATTTTAAGATACATGCCCCTTCCTCGTCTAAAATGGCATATATAAATAGACATCCCAGATAAAATTATTGTGCAAATAATGAGAATGAAGTTCCTTTGTCTAAGAGTAAACTAGAGAGAGTCAATGGGGACATTAATAACAAACCATTGTGTACCAAAATATAATAGACCACCAATTAGTGTGGCACTTAGCTTCCTCGCATCCTATCATGTACTTTATTGTTATAATGTTTATTGTGTAAAAACTATTAATAGTTTTAGCGATCTTTAACACTTCATAGCGGTGTCGCTGTTGGTTTTACTAAAAAATTTTATTTGAAAAAAATGTTTGTCTCATTGAACAGATGAAGTTTAATTTTTTCCCCGACCTAATATTCCAATTTTAAAGTTGAAGTTCACGTTTACGCGAACGTTACGCGTGAATGCTTAGACGGATAACGTTGTCCAATGAACTCGTCCTGGGCATTGGTAAAATGAACATGTCTACCAAATTTCATCAAAGTCGGTCGACATTTACTCAAGTTATCGTCACACGTTTCAGGATTTGAGAACACACAGACAGACAGACACGAGACCAAAAATGTTCCCTGTTGTCTGAAACGAATTTCTGTCTTGGGATTTTTAAAATCGGAGACATAAAATTTTTTCGTTCTCAAAAATGAACACAATGCTTCCGTTACCTTCGGTAACCGAATAATATCAGTACGACAACCTCCAACAAATCTTATTCATTTAACATACGAACATAATTTAATAACTTTATCTTTGTTTTCAATTTTGAGGAAAATCAGATTTATTTTCTATAATATCTCGGAAAATGGAATTTTTTGGGAAACATTGTGGTTAGATTAGTATATTTAAACAGGACTACATTTTATAGAATTATTTAATCAATATTGACAGAACCATATTATGAAATAAGGTTTTGAGAAGAACCGCCTAAAGTTTAGAGCTATACTCAAAGAGTTACTATGCAGTTTAAGTTCAACGCTTCTTCGTAGACGACAGTCAGACCTCATTTTTTAAAAACCATTTTCTTGAAATTATGATCATCTCAATAATTACTCTCCACATATTCTGCATAAATGAGAAAGTAAAAATTCGGAAAATTACAACCAGGCATGGGACGCCGAGTGTAAGGAATATAATATAAACAGGTCAAGTGTGTGCTAGTCAGCACACAGCGGGGGTCTGTAAGAACACTATTGTTTAAGTAGCACCTATTGCTTTTCAATTTGCTAAAAAGCCTACTTTGAACTATCCTAAGGGTCTGATATTCTCAAAACATATCAACACACTTCTGATAAAGTATTTGTTGCCAGTGAACCGGACTATAAACATATAAATACATCCAAAAGAGCATAGTTATAAAAAAAACGTATTCTGTCAATAAACACAAAAATACTTTTTTTCGAAATTTCTAAAAAGTGGTATCTTTACTTTTGGTCAAAGAATGTTCAGGAATTTTTTAGAATTTTTGCACTTTACATAAGCGAGATAGAATGGGGGGGGGGGGACACTTTTCACACCAACTTCAAACTCGCCTTCGCTCGTCCTATCAGAGTTACAAACAAAAAATTATATATTTTTGTAATCAGCTCGACATACCCATTCATATGATACCACCCACGGTCTCCAGAATAAACAATTATTATTTAACCCTTAAGTTTTTTTACCCTTATTTTTTTCAAAAATATTTTTTGAAGTTGTATTTTTAAAATGTGTAGGTAGGTACTATACAGATATATGCCAAATTTCAAAGTGATCGGACGAAAGGTGTAGCCGTGAGAGAAGGCGACAGACGGACGGACAAACAGACACACGCAGGAAAATATAAGGGTCCTTGGTTTTGCCTACGGACCTTAAAAATAATTAGCATATAAAAATTGATTTTCTGAGTATAAAATTACTAAGTCTAGATAGTAATATAAACTTATATGGGGAAAAGTGACAGAAATAAGAGAGTCAGAGATGAGGTTATTATTAAGAATCGAAGGATAAACTTAGTCTCTCCACAGCTTTTGGCCTCTATAAGGTCATCGTCATCATTATGTGAACACTTGAGGAAGCATAAAACATACGTCTGAGCTCGAAACCTTCTGAGGTGGAATAATTTTTCTGGAACCGTGGCTTTCCATAGAAAGGTCTTACTGTATTTATATAGAGAGTGTATTATGAAGCAAAATTCGATGTTGAGGTAATGATGGATTTACAGGTCCTGGAGTCTAAAAAATTGGTATTTAAAAATATATATCTGCAGTATGTCAGGTGTGTGGGACTTAAACTACAAGGACGATTTCATAAATAAGTTTGGTATACGTCATACGTGTTTAAAAAATATCATGACCCAATATGAAATTTGATTGAGCTCTAGATTTACTCTCTTTTTTAGGGGGACTTTATCCCCCTAAACATGTTTATAAAATTATAATTTTAATCAATTTCGTTACAATAATGTTCCTTGGATAGTTTTTTTAAAAACAAATTTCAATTTTAGAATATTTTATGTCTAGTTACATTCACTATCTCGTCTTTGAGTAATTTAATATATTATATTTTTCAAATTTAATATAAAACTCTCCCACTTTTATTCAAAGGTTTTACCCAAAATTGAAACTCAAATTATAAAGTAAAGGAAAAAACCTTTTTATATAATAAAAAATATAAGAATTAATTTTCACGTGAGTAAACTCATTATACTTGAAAATATAGAGAGGGAAAGAAAATTATAGAAATTAAAATGAAGAAGATGGTCATCTACAAATAGGATTAATTTTATTTATTCTTTCCATTTTCCTTCTTTTTTTTAATTCGTCTTAACGATTATCTTATTTAAGAAAAAGAAGGACAGTTGTTACATATTCCAGTTCAACATTAATAGCATACAAAACAAAAAAAAAAGTTAGAAGAAACTAAATAACTTGCTAAGGGCTGACAAACGAAGAAGTATAAAATGATGTTTGAATCAGAACACAAACACGGCCTGTTAGCGAGGAGAACTCATGTATAGCGCGTAGAGCGGGAGAAAAAAAGATTGCACTGCACATGCAGATAAGAGAAAAACGAAAATATGGATATTAATGCCTATTATGATATAAATGCCTATTATCATGGGAAGGCAGATGTGGAAATATCTTTAATACAGTAATTTCGCTAATCAGAGTTGGTCCGATGGGACTGACTCAGATTATTGAAAATTTACGAAAAATTTGATTTTGGTATTCAACTTTTTAACTATTTATTGAAAAATAATAATGTAAAAATAATATGTACTTACATTCATATGTTATTTTTATTAGGTTTTCAAATAATTAGGTTTTCAAATAATCCCCCACTGTTACACTCCTAACTCCCGTTCAATTGTTTCCAGTGTCATAACTTTATCTATACTCAACAACGCATCTATTTCCAAAGCTAAAGAAAGTTCGGTATGTTTTTATTTACTCATTATAAAAATGTTTCACGATTCTTTCGGTTTAAGATCTTTCTTAAAACTGAAGAAAAAATAAATTAATAGGGTTCCCTGCATTTGAATGTAAACACAGCTGCTCAGACAGGAAAGGAATTCCATGAAATCATACGACTCCATCTCTACTTAACACTGTAATGTCTAATAATTATTGTGTTTAATTCAAGGAAGCCGTTCCGCCTCCTTTTTTCCATGTACTCTCTTTTTAATCGGATTATTGTAAACACGGATTATCGGAGCTCGGACTATCGAGACTCTACTGTATATATATATATACATATATATATATATATATATATATATATATATATATATATATATATATATATATATATATATATATATATATATATATAATATATATATATATACATATATAACATACAGAAGAGATATTACTTAAAATAACTTTTATACATTTTTTACTTTTATATATTTATAAGAGTATAACAAATATAATATGGTATAATGAATATATAAAATATGTGGTGGTAGTATGGACCTCTCGTGTGGACTTTACAAGAAAGAATGCGGGGCAATATCGAGGGGCAAGCACATGGGGAAGGGGGGGGGGGTCGGTTCGGGCGAGACCACGATAGAAAGGAAAAGATCAATTCGAGAGAGCTTTACAAATAATAATTAAGAAAGAGATAATAATTAAAATTAAAGAAAAAAAGAAAGAGATTTAAAAAAAATAGGAAAGAGATCACCACTAGATAGTGTTAAGGTCACAATAATTGCACATTGATTCAATTATCTTCTTTGGAGATTTTGGCTACTTTGGAGCTTTTACAATGTCCTTCAGTTCAAGCCTCCCACCCCTGAAGCCTTAAAACTAATTTAGCTATGAAGACTAAAAATAATATTTTAACTAAATAAATACTAACTAAAATAAATATTTGTGAGTTCGATTGATGAAATAATATTTAATTAGAAATTAGTTTGTAATATTTTTACATATTGACCAGATATGGGTATTTATTACTTATTACCGTGACAAATTCATATACTCTTCCCACTCTAAGCCTAATTTCACCTTATTTCTTTTTTTAAATTTTTTCAACTTCAATCTTAATCTTCTCTATAAGAATTCAGCTCTAGTCTAGAGTGCCATTTGGTGGAGGAAGGAGGTGGGGGAGCGGCGGTACGGAAGAATATTTCTAAATCGGCGGTAAAACGGAGGAACTTCACAAAATAAGATCACAGTTACTTAGAAAAATAAAAAATAATAGTGTAACCGAATAATGTGAAAAGTATAAGAATTAACACCTGAAAAGGGTCATTGGAAATTACCCCTTGCCACTCTATCTTTTCTAGTAAGTCTTTACAATAATATATATTTACCCTAATCTCTTCAACTTTTGTTTAGTTTTTCTGTATTACCGCCGACTTAAATCACACCTGCTCCTGCATCTTCCAATATATACCTCTTCCAGACTTAGGTAAGGTACTAAGAAAAATGAATAAATTTGACGGGTTGTATAAGCATTATCTTAATGAAGTATACGCCATAGGACGCGAGGAAGCTAGGTGCCACACTAATTGGCTATTATTATATTATCAGATGACGATTTGTTTTGAATGTGTTTGTTATAAATATGAAGCCCAACATATGAGTTGACTGTGTTCATTCGATGCCATTCTTTACGATCTCTATGTATTCATTGTCATTTTTCCTGACCACACCACTTTCTCATCTCTTCATCCCATCGTCTTCCTGGTCTTCATATTTTATTTATCTCTCGGGCACCTCTGTATTAGTGCAGTTGACCATCTTCATTATCCCTCCAAGCTAAGTGCCCCACCCATTCCCATTTTTTATCCACCATAACTTAGTCCACACTCATTTGCTTTTCTATCTTTTATCGATATCCTTTGCATGCTACGTTCCTTACGTCGCTGCGTCACTCTTATCTTCTGAACCACTTTTGCTGACATTCAAAACTTCATAGATTAGGACTGGTGAAAAGTATTTCATCCAGAGTTTTGCCTTACTTCGAATTGGTACTTCAGACCAAAAAAGATGCATCAATCTGTTATACCTGGTCCATCCTAATGCTTCACGTCTTCTTTCTACGTGCCCATCATCCAGTTCTATCTTTTTAATCTTCTCACAACTCACTGTCATTAATTATTTTTTCTCAACATTCATCTTTATTACTCCGTGCGATATTTCTATTATCATGCTTTGTAATTCTTGCACATTTTTATTAATAACATTAACATCGTCCGAGGTTTATACCATAAATATTTAATCCGTAGTTTCTCCAGTCAAGAGATTTACAGGCTGCTACAAACACCGCAGTGGAAATAGTTGCAAAAATTACATCACCTTGTCTGGTACCTCTCTTCACTGAAATTTCAGATTTGCAGTTTCTGTGTTCTATAGATAGTGACTCTCCCGTATATATATAGAATCAATAATATTAATATAAGCCTCTTTTCCCCTAACTGTTGACTGTGAGTCGAAAGCCTTTTTAAAGTCAATGAAGCAAATTACAATTGAAAGGTTATATTGTTTTGATGTTTTTTTAAGCTATTCAAGCGTGAAGATATTGCTCAGAGTTGACAATTCACTCCTAAACCCTATCTGGTCTATCCCGATATTTTTGTTTATTTATCTATTTATCCTCCTGTAGATAATAGACGTAGCAAGTTTTGTATGTTCCACCAGTAGAAGGCTTGGCTAAAATGAAGGAGATGATACGGTCGAGAATCGCTTGGCGGTACAACTTAGCTTAATTTATACACTAGAGATTTTATTCCTTTGTCAAACAGTACATTTATTTGATTTAATCACTTGTAAAATTATATATATATGATTTGTTTATTGGGGGGGTTTTATCCCTTGGTCAAAAGAGACGTTTGAGTGAGGCCCCGCCATCCTTTCTATAAAACACCTTATATTCTTCAGTTTTACCGAAGGCTTACAGGTAAGGCATAGAGATTTATTTTTATTGTGTCACCTTTAATAAATCACCAAGCTTGGATTTTAACCATGTACATTTGGCACTGTACCTGAACTCAAGCACTTAGTTAGAAAGGAAATCTAGGGAGCTAGCGTGACCGTGTGCGTTAAACCACGTCTGCTCATCCATCAATGGATCAGGAGGTCGGGATTCAAAACCTCGCCGTGATACTCTAATTTACATGGTTCACTAATGATCATATCATACTCGCTTCGGCGGTACAATGTACAGAGGTATGATGGTGTGAAGTGGCTGGAACTCTCTACCACGGGGCTAGTAAAAAGGGCCCGAATGAAGTCCTAATTTCTAGGTGAACACACACACACACACACACACACACATATATATATATATATATATATATATATATATATATATATATATATATATATATATATATATATATATATATATATATATATATATATATATATATATATATCTATAATTTTAAGGTCCGTTTCACCCTGGGCGACGGTTTTTATGTGACGCCTAAGATTTCACAAAAAACGTCGCCAGCTCGAGTGTCAACCAAGAAAAACTAGAATTGCAGTGTCATGAAGAACTCGCGTTCAATTGTGCTCCGTGCTTTTACATATTTTCTTTTACTATGGCCACCAGAAAACATTTTTGGGGGGTATAAAAAACTTACATATTCCTAATTTTCCTGAAAGAGTATTAAAATCAATGATATACACAAGCAAAAGCTTTTGTTTCAACCTGAGTTCGGCCATATGTTTTTACAATGCTGGCATAAAATTAAAATTTCGTAATAATAATAATTTAATATTTTCCTACTCTTAAAGATAATAAAAACTATGTATAAAATGTCATGCTGCTACGACTAAAAACGAGTTTTTAACCGTTCACCATACTGACCGCCATCTTGAAAATATTAAGTGAGATAGTGTAGTAATAACATATTATTTTCTTACTCTTAAAGACCTTTCAAACTATGTTTGACATCTCATGCTGATTAAAACCTTTTGCCACATATAGTCGTCCGACACATTGACCTTCTTAAATATTAAGTGGAAAATTTAAATATTAACATATTCTTTTTGTGCTATATAAGACATTTTAAACGACGTATAACATGCCAAGCTGACTATAACCTTTTTATCGTTCACCATATTAGCGGCCATCTTGAAAATCTTAATGTGCATCTTCCATTGTGCCGAGTTTGAGTTTCGTTCAAATTAATCAATTTATCTGCCAGTTATCGTTAGACAAACAAACTAACTTAACTTTTAAAATCCTAAGTCTCTGAAATAAAGATCCCACTACATACGCTCGTTCAATAATTATGAGCTTTAATAAAATATAAATACCTCTTAAAATGAGAGAAAATTGTTTATGTGGAGTAGTGTTCCCTGGATTTTAGAAACGATGATATTTCAAGTTCAATTAACACAGTTTTACACACTAACAACTCAGAATTAAAACAACTAACTCAGGAATAAAACACAGTTGCTTCCGAACAAGCACTGATAACTAAAACGCACAAATTTGAAAGGTAGTAAAACGGAAAAACCCGCACCAACACTTCGTTTATAGCTTTAGCCTCGTTCCTTAACAAAAAGCGTTTAATTTAATCCCAAAAACGACACATTTTACACGTAAAAACTCATTAAAAACACAATAGAATGCAAAACCGAACATATCCAAAAGCAGTTGGAATTAAAAATTATCGGAATAACCAGCGAAAGCGAACCGTACCAACCCCTCGAAACGGGAGAACTAGAACTAGAACTGCAGTTGTTCTATTTCTATTCCACTGCTCCAACTTTACAATTACACCAACATAACAAAAACAAATATTTCTATTTTAATCATTAAAACTTTATATATTAATTTATTATAACTTACTATAAGTATAAATAATCACCTCATTTAGGGCCTTTTATAAGGCTTTAATTTAAGCAATCATTAAATATTAAATAAATAAATAATAAATATGGTAAATGTTGGCCTTGAACTTCACTGTAGTATTTTTTTAAAAAAACAACAAATTAAACTTTTGGCCTAACCTTCTTTTGTAAACAATACGTAATACGAAACATACAACATAAAATATTGTTTTGAACTTATAAAAATATAATTATACTGTAATTACCATATATCCATTAAATTTCTGAAATAAAATATTATAATCTCTAATAAAACCTAAATTAAATCCTGACCCCCCCCCCCCCCAATATTCAAGGATATTTGAAATAGTGAAGGGGAGAATTAAGATTTCAAATGTTGTAATTAGTGTGGAGGTGTATTGTACGTGCCATCGAAATTTCTTCGAGCTGGACATCTAACTGGTTTATATACAGGATGGTTGTTTTTCTTCAGGAAATGAGCAGAGCCCCGCGAAGCGGTGCGGAGCGGCTATTGAAAATTCAAGGGTACACAAAATTAAGCTTTTATATTTAATATGCGATATTTTATCACCTAAACTCAAAGTGGTGGCGCATAGAATCCGAATTTACCAGTATTAGTACCTTAGGCAATTTTAACATTAATATAATATGACATGGACATGACCATAAAAAAGCTACTAATAATATTATAAATATGGCTAATTGAAGATCTGAAAATATCCTATTCTTCTGTATCTTCTAGAATATCATATTCAAAATTCGTAATCGAGTGTTTTCATTTTAATATCTTGACAATCATCGTTATTTTGGTATTTATATTAGCAATTGGCAATTATATTATAATTTTTGTCGTATTTTTAAAGAACTTATTCAAAGAGAACCCCAAGCAAAATGAATGCTCTAGTTTTGCTGGGAAAATACCCTATAATATACCTCTATAAGAACGTTTCTGCAATGTTGTAAAACAAAAAAATATCTGTTCTGCTCTTTGTGTTGTGGTAATTTTAAGGCCGTGGAGAAAACAAGATATGTATGCATGCTTCAATTGTGTTAAATTTAAGAACTCAACATTAAAAAAAGACCAACCTGCTGGAATCAAAAACATTAAGAACAAAAATAAGTGGCGCAAATTTTAAGAATAAACTCATGCACAATAATAACTTGAATCGACCTAATGTATTAGAATTAGAATGATTTAACTTCTTCTTCGTTTAAATCTTTTTGTTTTTAAAAAATTGTTTATGAATCTTGCTCAAATTTGTTTTAGAATGTACTCATTTTCGCGTGTTTTATTGTTGAAGAAAATTTGGAAGCAGTGAAATGCTTGAAACAGAATTTGTTTACAAACCTGAAATTAGGGCGAAATGAAAGAATTATGTTCTCTTTTCTCTCATTAATATACCTAAGTTCCCTGGAGACAATAGCTTAAATACAAGCTAAGTCTCCAGGGTAACTAAAGTTTAAATACCTTCTTTAAATTCCTATTTGCATAATATGCTTTACGTGTGTTTTCAAAATGCCTACTCTCATTCCTATACGGTGAATGTTTTTTGTAATTACATATATGAATTATAAACATACTCGAGGAGGTAATTCTTTTTAATTTTATTTATGTTCAATTAATTATTTAATAATAAGAAAAAGGATAATCTAAGATTTAAAAGCATAATAATCTTAGATTTGATTTAGAAGTAGGATAATCTAAGATTTAGAAGTAGGACAATCTAAGATTTAGAAGTAGGATAATCTAAGATTTAAAATTAGCATACTCTTATTAAGAATTAGGACAGACAATTATTAAGAAATTGAATATACAATTTTGATAGGAAGAATAATCTCAGATTATAATTGGTAATTAATCCATAACTATTGACATTTTTTTACATTCGAAGGTTAAAAAATTAATAAAGATATCTAATCTTTCAAATCATCCACTGGGCGGGCGCAAATATTATAAAGTGGGATAAGATTTGGAATAATCGGATAAGAATATTCATTGTGAAACAAATGCTTTGGCATTATCATAATATGTATGTACCCATGTACCATAGACAAATCCTCAAGAGCTTTCATTTCCCAAGATCAGTTTTGTTTATGTTAACACGACTTTAATGATCTCCTTCTCCCGATAAAGCTGCAGTTATCAAGCCACCTAGGAGGCGAGGTTCGAAAATTAGGGGGCCTCACTCGAATGTCCTGTTTAGACAAAGGGATATCATCTCTAAAATGTATTAATTATATAGATATAATCTATCACGTGTATAAATCTTAAAAATGAACTATGTTGACAAAGGGATGTATACTCTTAAGGCAGCAATACTCTTAACGCAGAAGTACTGGCGTTATCCTTTCATATATAATTTAATACTTAATATTATAATTTATAATTTTAAAATTAATAAATATAAACAGTAAATACCTGAAATTTTTGTTTTGTTTGAAATTTCCGACCAAGCTTTCTCCGTCAGGTCCTTTCTAGCATATTCCGGTACTTAATGATTGTACAACAATGGATATTTCTTAATTTCTGAGACCAAAATAACATGAATATCTTTCTCCGTTGCCATTTTGCGATGGCACCTCGACCACGCTCAAAGAAAGAATGAGAGGAGTTTATTAATCTAGTACTTTTTACCGCTTCTGTTTTTACTGCTTGTTCTTACCGACTCTCGGTATACCGATTCCTTACCCCCCCTCACACACATGCGCCCTAGTATGGCCGCTCCCTCACTTGTCGGTACGGTATCGGTGCGGTATTGGTAAGGAATCGGTTTACTGAGAGTCTGTAAGAACAAGCAGTAAAAACAGAAGCAGTAAAGTACTCAGGGTGGACTCATTAAGATATAGGTTCTCGGTAAAGAATCTTACCCCATCGGCATACTAGCTTACCGATACCACCCCGATACCGTACCGACAAGTCAGGGAGCGGCCTAAGTGTATATAAATCAAGCGAAATTGTGTCGTCAAATTGTTCTCGACGGCTAATTCGGATTGTACGTGCCCCAGAAATTTTTTGTACTTTTTCCTACTTGATTTTAGAGAAATTATATATGTATGACTTGTTCATAGGAGAGTTTATATCCCTTTGTCTAAAAATATTTTGGAGTACAGAAAAGGGTACACAAAATTATGGTTTTTAATATAATATACAGGATTTTATCACCTAACCTCAAAGTGGGGGCACGTACAATCCGAATTTACCTTCTCGACTCATCGACTGTATTTATAACTGCAGATTAGCCTTATAACATATTTACGTCTTACATGTAAATAAATGCATGCTGCTGGATTACTTAAGTATATATTAAATAGTTGACACTAATTCTTTGGATTTAATTAAATGTATGTTACAGTATCAAGGTGTCCGTGAATTACTTGGTGGTTGATTGCGGTTTGATTGGCAGCCGATTAGGGATTGAGACCTCTTCGAAAGAGTCTAGACCATGGGTAAGATTTGTTAGTAACCATAATTATATTATCTTCTGTGGAACTTAATTTGAATGTTGAAAACATTGTTTACTTTACCGTGCTCTGTAATTTTGTATCATTACTGTCATTCTCCATCTAATATTTTGTGATTTTTTATTTTATTTGCTTGATAAAAGTAAATAAAATTATTTGATAATGTGAGTACTCGATATATCTTCAAACTCACACCAAACCAATTTAATTTTATAATTTGGTCGACTACTTCCTTCAAACTGACCCGTTTGGCAACAAGAATAATTTAAGCGCCATGACATTAACCACATCAAACCCTCCGGTCAACCTAGTTCGTCTTCCCGAGCACACCCTAAGTGAGTTTTCCTTTGAAATACTTATTATCAAGTATTAGTCAAATGCCATCTGCTGAATAATCCATTTTATGAGACCATCTACTATCATAATTATTGAGACGCACCGTTTCTCAAATAAACAAATTGTTACGTTCAAAGTTCATAGAATGTAAAAGGGAACAATTTAAATCTACACCAGTCAAAGTCAGACAGTTGCTACAGTTGCTAATTTAAATGCAGTTCTTTCAACTTTATTTGGTCATCATGAGAGACTGTTTTTACATGTGTAAATATTAAATGCATTTTGGAAAGTAGCAATTTTCAGAAATTGAAGTGTGGAAGGATGTCTTCATAAATAATAAATTCAAAGACACTGTCTCACTGTGTATTATGAAAATAATAATATAATATTGACTGCGTGGGAATATCAGAAAAATAAGGGTGGGATGACGATGAGAGGTCAGGATCTTGAATTGTAGAAGGTCGGGCCAACTAGGCAAAATGCCACTGACCTTATTCCTCCCACAGGCCTGTTGGCTTTTTTTGTCCTCATATAGGTTGGCCAATCTGAGTGAGTGTTGAAAGTCACAACTCTTATAATTGTGAAAGATCTGGAATAGCATTAATAAATTGATTACGATAAAAAGTGAGTTTACATCGTGTCTGAGACTAAGGTGTCTTCTTCTTCTTCTTCTTTCTTCATAGGGGAAGCTGGGAGACCCTAATGAAGTGGGTGGTACGGGGTAGGTCCTCCAACGAGCCATAGAGCTTGGTCTTCAAGGGCGTCGGCTCAGGCCAGGTGTCCTCTCTCTGCTGTGAAAGAAGCGGACAGTCCTGGAGCACGTGTTCCACTGTCTGCGGAGGCTCCCCGTTGCACCCACATAATCCATTGTCGCCCACTTTAAATTTTTTGAATAAGTGATCTTTAAGTTTACAGTGACCTGTTCTTAGCCTAAAGATGACTACTTGATCACTTCTGCCCAGTAAGTAATATGGATCATTTTTTTATGATCTGTGTGCCTAGTCTTCCAGCGCTCTCTTATCTTCCCCCTGACCTGTGTTTTAAATTCTTTATACGTTACAGGCAGTTTGGTTGGTCGAGCTCGCTTCCTTGTTTAGCCAGTCGATCCGCTACCTCATTTCCATTTATATTGCAATGTCCTGGGATCCATTGCAGTGTTACTTTAGTTGACTCCTTCTTAAGTTCATTTAGGGCTTGATGTAGCTTTTCTGAAAGGAAGTGTTTCGGATTTTGGAGGTAGTTTAAGACTGAATTGGCATCTGTTAAAAACATTATATTTCGTCCACGTGCTGGGTCCAGCCGTTGTAGAGTAAATGTAGCTTCTTCTAATGCTACATATTTGGCTAAGTAATTTGATGAGTTTTGCCCAGTTGCGCACTAAGGTGTCTGATACTGGTTGTAAGTGTCCTATATTGGTCTCCTATTAGTTTATAATGAAATATTTGCCCAAGTTCTTTCACACACACTGATGATGGCCTCACATAAGAATTATTATTTTAGGTGGTTATCTAGACCCCAAGTTCAATTGACAGTATGCGCAGCAAAGAGTTTTGGCACAGATTCGTACCTCAAATATTGACAGGATCATTATAACTATCAGAGGGTTAGTTTACAGAATATTTACTACAGAGCTATGTCAGGTGGTTACTTGGAAGGAAAAGAAAATTTCCCTAAACAGCCGTATCTACAAAGACTACCTACCAATAGTTTAAACTCAGATTGGCCTCTATTATCTCAACGTTTTTTATTTTTTAGTCAATTTTGTTAGGATCAGAGCGTTAATCTTAGCAAGGGACTTGATATCCTTATTATTACTAACTTCTTGTTTTATTTTGGAGCAATTGCTTATTTTTATATTATTTATACTATCTTAGTTTAAAAGAAATAAGCAATTTAATTTTGGTTTTTATTTCTTTATTATCTATACTTTTATTGTGAAATGACTAATGGACTATATGTCGAGTATCTATCCCATTGTTCCTTTTTGAATAAAGCTTGTACACGAGCTGTAAAATTATACATAAATGTATCATTTTGAGGTGGAGCGATAGTTACTTTTAATCCTTCCATCATTTTAAAAAATGATCAAATTTTTTTTTTTTTAGAATGAAGTTTTATTCATTCACATAGCTAAGTTGGTAGAAGAGCATGAACCATTTGTTTGAAAATTGCAATTAGCCCATCTAATTAGACCCAGTTTTAGAACTCTGTACAGAGTTTAGCCACTTCCCACACTAATGTGCCATCATAATGAATACCATGGGATTAGTAGTGAGCCATGTAAATCAAATTGCTGTGTTGTGGTGTACATGGCAGATCCATAAAATTGAATTTCCATGAACTCTAGAGGCGGCTAGAAGAACTAGCCATACCTTTCTCTTTTCAATTATTTTATTGATTTCCAATTTAATTTTCTCTTTAGTTAACAGCTTTGGTTTTATTGTCTTAAACAATTTAATATATTTTTAATTTTTGGAATTAGTTTTACTTTTCTTTTACTTGTATATGAATTTTGTATGATTTCATTGTGTCCAGGTAACCCTGCACTGCCGAACCTTCTGAGACTTTTGGCTGGTCATCCATGTACTTTTGTATTCCTGTGGTAAGTATGCCTCTATTTTCTTTCATATTCATGGTAATATTCTGTTTCTATATGGTGGTGAGACTTCTTTGTATTATTTTGGAGGAGAAAGAAGTGGTGATGGGATGCTAATTCGTTAATTTAACTTTTTACTTTCTCATATAAAGAGAAAGTATTGTGATGGCACGAAAATTCGATTTTGAGATTTTGATGGATTTACACGTTTTGAGGTCCCCTGAGTCCAAAAAAGTGTTTTTTAAAAAATGTCTGTCTGTCGTCTGTCGTCTGTGCAGACGCCTGGAGCCTAAACTACTGGGCCAATTTTGACGAAATTTGGCATACATGTTCAGAAAAATCATACCCCGAGGCGAATCTAAATTTGGGGGCGCTACCCCTTCAAAAACTCTGAAAAAACATGGAAAAAAAAATTTCTCGAAAACGGTTCCGACGATTTTGATGAAAAAATTCTAAAATGTAATCCATTTGAATACGGATTTAACGATATAAGCCGTTTTTCCGGGAAAAATCTAATTCCTGAGAAATTAGCTTAAAACGCGGACGGAGAGAGCCCAGGTTCGATTCCCCGCCCAGGAGAAGTTATTTTTATGATAAATTTTGATGAAATTTCCAATAATATTTTAATGTACATTTGAAAACTAATAAATGGAAACACTGGGCTAAGTACTTATGAACTCGTATATGAGAAAGTTTGTCTGAGTTGTCTCGGACCGGTTTTTTTTTCTCAGAAGTAAGTGCCGGTCTAAACTCTTTTTACAATTAACCCTCGGGAACGCGCGTTCCTGTGAAGCCTAAATTTGAGATTTAACTGTGAAATTGAGATAGATGTGGGTGCGATTGGAAGACAGGGATTTTTCTAGCTACATTTCTTGCTTTAATCAAGAGAATCAGTCACTGTTTAACATTGTACGTGATTATACTTCAATTCTGTGCCCATATTGTCCTGACAGGCGCCACTTTCACTTAAATTTTAGTGAAATTTATACATATAATACAAAATAAATTAATATGGTACCTGTATTTAAAAATAAAATAATAAAAATATACAGAAAAAATTAAAAATTTGAAAATTATAATTGAGACTGACTAATTTTATGCTTATAAACTATGAGACTAAATAACGGTATTTTATAAATTAAAAAAATAATAAAATATGGTTTATAATATTTTGCTAAAATGATTTCAAGTTTATATTTATTTTACCTGTTGTGTAGGCATATAAAACAGATTAAGTCCTATCAGGGGTCTGTGCCTCCTCGTGTCTGTATTAGACCGTGTGCACCCGAGGGTTAAGTAAAGAAATTGAGCCACTAAGCCTGTGAGAGGGGGGGGGGGGGGCAGTGAAATTTTTGTTTGCCTAGTTGGCCTGACCTTCTCGAATTCAAAATCCAGTGCTCTCATTAGCTCCCCTTCACATTTTTTCGATTTTCCTACGCTGTCAAAAGTTAATACTAATTTTAAAAAGAGTATAAGTACTTCAGTTTATTTGTCATTTCATTACTTAAATTCTTTAGTCTTTTTTTGTTTTGGTCCTTAATTTTTCCGTACTGTTTGTTTACAGTTAAATCTAAGACTACCCCAAAATTCTTGCCAATTTGTTGACATTGCCCTGTTGGAGGACATAAGAGATTTAAAGAGTGACGTTAGTCTGGAGATAGAAGTTGATCTGGCAGTTAAGTTTATAACTTAACTGCTAAAGATCTTAAAGTTAATTCATCGAATTGGGAAGACAATTTTGTAAGTTTTTTTTTTTAGTTTTAAGAAACTGAACAGAATGTATCTAAAATCTAAAAAAAAGTATTATCATTTTTAGAGTTGTAAGAACAAGCAGGAGTTTTCTAAAGAATGAATTTTTATAAAAACCCAAAAATAAGAAAATGTTCCCTCTTGGATACTTTATCTTGGAATACACTATATATGTGACTGTATCTCATGTATGTATCTACATGTCATGTATCTCTGACACTCTTAATTTTGTCACTTTTCCCTTGTAAGTTTATAATATTATCTAAACCCTGCAAATTTTCCCTCAGGCGATCAATTTTTGTAATCTGATTATTTTCTTATTCCTTAAACCTGTTACATGACTGTTTATGTTGAATTGTCTTTTCTAGTTGTATTTTTACTTTCTAATAAACATAGAGTATGAATATATATTATCATAATCAATACGAATGAAACCTCTAATTAATAAAAGAAAAAATAAAACTAAACGGAAGTAATCACAGGTTTACAAATGAATCGGGACATAATTGAGGATAGGGAAGTAAAACAAGGCCTGATGGAGGCAGTATAGATGGAAATTAACCCTGTACTAGGGAACTGGTACTAATGAAGACATGCTTTGTATCAGGTCTGCAGGTAATACTGCCTATAAACAAACCACATTAATTACCTGCTTTCATAGGTACAACACGGACACACAAGTCTTACTCTATTACTTCCATCAGCCATTTTACCCTACTGAATGCTTGGTAATATTACCTTATTTGATTATTCTGTTAAGCACTATCGTATTTCTTGTAAAGTAACTCTGCATTACCAATACAATAGTTTTAACTACATTTTGTTATTAACATGATTTGATTTTAATGTGTCTCAAATCCAATAAAGATTAAAGGTTAATTAATATTCTTTGAATTCTATGTTTAAGGAAGTTAAAGTTGCACTTTATTTCATTAATTCTAGTAAACTATAACAATAATCATGGAGATCATTGCATTGTTGGGGTTATTTTCTTTTTAGCGTAGATGAGCTTAAAGTATAGAATTACAGAGGTCATTGCCAATATTCCCTTGAGCACGTTCAAAATGATTGTTTAGAATTTATAAATTGAGTCAAAATTTGGCAGAAGTAGGAGGCAATACAATTGTGACGAATAGAATTTATAAATAGAGTCAAAATTTGGCAGAAGTAGGAGCCATACAATTGTGACGAATATTTTCTTTATTTATTTTTTTTTTTTTGGCTAACACGGTTGAGATGTGTAAGATACTAATTTTCTAATTAGATAAATATTATAATTGTTTATTACTCGTTGTGATGCAAAATAAAAACTTTGGAATCTTGATCTATAAAAATCCAGCTTACACCTGTAAATTTTCTTAAATTTAAACCACTTATCCGATAGAGCTCATATTCGCTCCATATGTTCATTATGCTCTCACACTGGATCCGACTACATGCGACTTCAGACTATGTACGACTATGCACGACTCGGTAGTACGACTTGAGCTCTCACACTGGATCCGACTACTACATACGACTCGGTAGTACGACTTAAGCTCTAACATTGGAGCAGACTTGTCGGAGAGGAGCCTTTAATTTTATATTTTTTCGTTTTAATACATTTTGGCAAGATGAATGGGTAAGTTTATTGTTGAACGAATGTAATAGTTTATTGTTGAGACAAAGAAAAAGACATTTAACAAGAACGTAATGGATTAACCAGATATTCTTGAAGAAAGAAGAGTATGGCGAATTTCAGCATTTAATGGGCAATTTAAAAGAAGATCCCAAGAAATTCTTTGACTACTTCCGTTTGAGTTTGGTCACGTTCACCTATATTCTGGAAAGTATCAAACCGGAATTGACGAAACAGAGCAATTTTCATCTTGTGATATCGTCTGAAGAGCGTTTGACTGTTACGCTAAGACAAGTAATAATCATTTATTAAAATGAAATTATTATCGTTATTTATTTAAGAAAAAAAAAAGATATATATATATATATATATATATATATATATATATATATATATATATATATATATATATATGTATATATATATCTTTACATTGATAAAATATAACTTTTATTTAAGAAAAACAAAAAAAAAACAACTATATTTTTACATTAATAAAATCTAACTTTTATTTAAGAAAAAAAAATTACATTGATCAAATCTTACTTTTTATAGGTACTAAAAAGAAACAATTAATTTTTTGGTATCCATGATTTGTATATTGAACAAAAACTAACAAATTAACTTCACTCACTGATAAATAAAAGAAAACTAAAAAAAAAAACTGAATAAAACAACTTAAAACTTTAAAAAAAAAAACTGTAAATGGGTATGTAGTTTTGAAAATCCGAGACTGGTGGGATCGAGTCGCAGGTCGGAGGTATTCGCACGTAGTCGGACGACTAAGTCGGATGCAGTGTGAGAGCTCTGATAACAGTGCTAAGGTTGGGATAGTTTGTCCGACTACGTACGACTAAGCACGACCAAAAGTCGGATGTAGTCGGATCCAGTGTGAGAGCACCCTTAGGTTCGGAGTAAGGTTTACCTGTGTGTCAGCTTATGTTATATTCCCAACAATGAAGGGCACTCAGCTATTTGTTTTATATTTGCTTATTATTTGATTTGTAACTTATTTTATTTATTTTTATAAAATAAAATAATATTTACAGTTTTTCTGCAATTCTGAACCATGCTTCAAAATAATACCATCAAATAAGGATAGTTTACTCTTGGTATTTTTTTTCAAAAAACTGAACACCCTGTTCACAAAATATACAATGTACTCATTTAATTAGTACGGCTATTAATTTCATTAGCTATTTTTGCAAATTATAAAACTAAAATAAGTAGATTTTAAGTATGTGGAAGGTCACTTAAAAAAAAACAATACTAGGAGTACAGTTTTGATTTAATGATTACAGCTTTATCGAAAAAAAAAAAGAAAAAAGAATAATAATAATTTTGTAAAGATTGAAATTATAGTGATAGTGATTGCTGAAAAAGAAGAGGAAAGTTTGATCATCATAGGTAGAACATAGAGTAAAAGTTTATTAATTTCAATCGTTAGTTAGTTACTATTGTTCAATCTATATCAGAATAGTTTTATAAATATTAATTAAATATTTAATTAGTCCTCAGCAACATTTTAAGACATGTTTTTATTGAATACAAATTAAAAAAGAAAAACATCACATTTATCGAGCCTTTGATATAAAAAGTTAAAATTTGTATATGATTAATTATTAATGAAACTTTATTTCTTTTGCTTTATTACAGACATTTAATGGTACTTCTTTAGATTGTTACTCCCTTATGTTGTTTTATAATCAAAATGACTTTGACTGAATAACTATTAAGAAAAAGGGATGTTTAGTCCAATGTACTTAGGGACAAAGGAATATCCCACTTCTGTTAAATAAGGGGAGTAACAGTCAAAAGAAGAACATTCCGTGCACCTTCTTTAGATTGTTACTCCCCTCTGTATTTATTATAAAGGGAGTAACAATCTAATGAAGTGCCCATTTAATTAGATTATTGTTAATCACTATATTTATTTGTTTGATGTTTATCAATATAAACAATCAATATAAGGGGAATAATAATAATAATAATAATTCCTTTATTTCTTATATATTACAATCTCATGCTCTTCGACCTATGATTCATTTGGATCGTCAGGGGGATGTAAGGGGAATATACCATATACCTATGCATAGTTGTACGTGTGAAGTGAGATCTTTACTCCAGAGACTTAGGCTTTGATTGTTTATTAGTACAACGATAACTGGCCTAAACATTGATCGATTTGAACGAAATTCAAGAGGCTCATCTCAGCATTTGTGACATTTGTATGGTTTTTGGCAATTCTACCCTAAATATTTTTACGATGGCTGCCAATCTGGCAGATGACTAACAAAGTTTTTAGTGAGCATTGCATTTTATACTTGTACATCAATTTAAAGGTCTTGATGTGTAGTAAAAGGAATATCTAACTATTACCATTCCAAACTTAATTTTTTCAAGATTGCGGCAGTGGCGTAACTACGGGGCCGCATTGCGGGAGGGCCCCCACCGCCAGGGGGCCCTCAGATCAACGACGATAGGGGCCCAAGTACTAAACGCAAGAGGTTTTTTTTTTATTTATTTTTTATTTTTATTTTTATTTTTATTTGCCCATCAATTTTGTTTGGTGAGGGGCCCCCAAAAAGTTCTTGAGGGTGGCCCAATGCCCTAGCTACGCCACTGGATTGCGGAATATTGTATATTGTTTAGTAAGCATGACAAATTGTACATCGTTTTCGTTTTGAAGTTCTTCAAGAGTAGTAATAAAATATGTAATTAGTACCACAAAATGTCCATTCTTTGTCAACATTTTTTAAAAAAAAAGTATGGCTGAAATGCGAGTTTGGAATGAAAATTAATGCTTATTTTTAAGTAGATTAAGAATATGTAAGTCCCCCTCCCCTGAAAAAAAAAATTTCCTGGTAGCCATATTGAAAACAAATATGGCCGATATAAGAGTCAAATGGAATTTTTTTTAACGTATCACTAGTGCATTTTTTAACAGTGTTATTTGAGGATTATTCGTTATTTTAAAGTTTATCTCTAAATGATTATGATTATTTCTGTTTAATTATATTGAAAACAAGTTATTTTATATTTGGACTCTTTATTGTCCCTTATGCCTTCCATAAACCCTTGTCAGCAGGAAATCTTAAGGAGAAAAACCTTTTTAATGAAACAATTAAAGTAAATTTTCCCTTTCAAATATCTTGGAATGATAATGACTGAAGCTGGCAAAGTTAAAGAGAAACTGGGATTAAGGATGACAGTCTTGAAACTTTTTTTTTGTCCTTTAAAATATTAATAACAATTGTGAGCTGTAAAATTTACTCTGACTTTTATGCATACACCATTACTTAACTGATTGTCCAAATTTAAAATTATTCCCACATATGTACCTTGAAAATAATAGATTTCCTTCTTCCCTCTCCTTCCCTAACTGCCTTCTAATTTAGCAAAATGAATTCATTCAGTCAATAAAAATGTATAATATGTATATTTACAAGGATACTAAATATACAAAGCAAGGCGGTCATGTTTGTTTAGCTGTTCAATACACAACAAGGAAATAAATGAAGATTTAATTTAATTTTCTCTTTTAGTTGGTGTTAGTGCCACCGGATTGTCGACTCCATCTCATCCTCCCTTGAGCGAAAACAGTATTGCACTGGTGTCTTCTTAGATGAGGCCCAGGCCTTTGATAGGATTTGGCACCAGGGTCTACTGTGGAAACTAAAGGGCGTCCTCCCCTTTACCTACTACCTTATCCTTAAATCCTACCTTCATGATAGACACTTCCATGTAAGCTGTGGTGGTGCCCGTTCGCCTACATGTCCTATTCTTGCGGGTGTACCGCAAGGAAGTATTCTTGGTCCTTTATTATACTCCTTTTATACATCCGATATCCCTCAACTTCCGACTACCCTATTAGCTACCTTCGCTGATGATAAGTGTATATTCTCCATATCCTCTGATCCCAATACAGCATCCACCAACATCCAAAACCACCTTAATCTCCTTGAACCTTGGTTAAGGAAATGGAGAATAAAAATTAATGAGCAGAAAAGTGTCCATGTCACTTTTACTCTCAGACATTCAACTTGTCCTCCAGTCATCCTCAACCAAGGAGTCATCCCTCAATCCTCTTCCGTAAGATACCTAGGTCTCCATCTTGACCGACGATTGACTTGGGCTCTGCACACCAAAACTAAACGTACGGACACTAACAGACGGTACAAACTCTTACTGCGACTCCTCGACCAAAGATCCCACCTATCCCTTTCTAATAAACTCCTTATCTACAATTCAATACTCAAACCTATTTGGACCTATGGAATTGAGCTATGGGGTTGCACCAAACGCTCCAATTCTTATAGGATCCAATCCCTTCAGTCTAAGATCCTTCGAAAAATCACTAACTCTCCCGCATACGTTTCCAATCTCACAATCCACAACGACCTCAAAGTTCCTTATGTACAAGACCTCGCTTCTTCCCGCTACATAAAATTCCATGAAAACCTAAACCATCATCCTAATCCTTTAGTTGAATCCATGGCTTCCATCCATATCCCCGACCGCCCTCCCCGTCGGCTGAAGAGGTGTTGGCCAAGAGATTTATTACAATAATAAAATAATGTACAATACCTGTTAGGAGTGCTGCCACTGGGTAGCCTCTCCTCTCACGACACAACACGCTAATTAATCTTTGTAATAGCTATGTTACTAATAGCAATCTTTTGCAAGTAACTTAAAATAAAAAATTAAAAAAAGAAAAAAAAAGGGTCTTTTAGTTGGATTGCTAGTCATTTCTTGGTAATAATAAGAGTATTTAATTTTCCTTTTTATATAGGTTCTATATTTATATATTCTACAGCACAGGCATCCATGACCATAATCTATTAAGTCTAGATGTGTGACAGAGTTGTTTAAAATGTTTCATTTATTTTTTAATTAAATAAACCCTTCAGTATTAGGGCTTCATTTTCTTACGAGTTAGGTACGCCCGGGATACAAAATTACCATAGCCTCAATTTTCCCTATATTTATCATCAGGAAATTTAAAAAAAATTGTAACATCAATAATAAATATTTATTATTACAAATCAAAACAAAAATTTTATATTTTCAAAAAATCAAAATATCTTAATACTCAAATTTTAGGAAGAAAAAGGTCATTAAACTTAAAATGGAAGGGGAAAATGTCAAGAAAGGGAATTAAACCTCTAAAATTATTCAATTTTCATTACCTGAGAACGTATAATGATACTTAAATTACATTCAACAATATAATTTATCTTAAAACTTAAGTGTAATTAAAATAAAATTATATCCCAATCATTAATAACACCTAATTAACTGATAACAACATACATAAGGAAGCTCAGACTTTAGTCGAAGGTTACCTAGTCCATCAAAATTTAAACTCTTATCAGTTCTTGGCATACTGATTTTGTATAAGCAGATTTAATAATTATACTTAGTTTATTTATTTTGATTAATACTGATGATAGATATTGGTCTAGTGTTTATCATGTCCCTCTATATATTTGTTTATACAATTGTATTGAATGTAAACACACCTGTTACACAAGGACACCACATAGTGGATCAATATAAGGGGATTAAACAATGATTAATTTGATTTGTGGATTAAGTGTAATATAGTACAATTTAATTCTAGATAAATAGTTTTTATTAGATAAATTATGTAACTATAAAATTTATTTTATTCTTTTTTTAGTGTCCGTAGGCAAAACCAAGGACCCTTATATTTTCCTGCGTGTGTCTGTCCGTCCGTCCTCTCGCGTGCTTTCACGGCTACACCTTTCATCCGATCACTTTGAAATTTGGCATGTATGTGCCTTGTACCTACCCACATATTTTAAAAATATAGCGACTTAAAAAAAATATTTTTCAAAAAAATTAGGGTAAAATAACTTAAGGGTTTTTTTTTTTTTTTTTTTTTTTTTTTTGACACCGTGAGAGGTATCATATGAAAGGGTACGTCGAGCTGATTACAAAAATATATAATTCTTTGGATATAACTTTGATAGGGCGAGCGTAGGCAAGTTTGAAGTGGGTGTGAAACGTGTCCCCCCCCCCCCCTCTATTTCGCTTATGTGAAGTGCAAAAAATCTGAAAAATTCCTGAACATTCTTCGACCAAAAGTAAAGATACCACTTTTTGGAAATTTGGAAAAAAATATTATTTTATTTTTTATTGACAAAATACGTTTTTTTATAATTATGGTCTTTTCGATGTATTTACATGGTTGTAGTCCGGTTCAGTGGCAAAAAAATACTTTATCAGAGTGTGTTTTGAGAATATCAGACCCTTAGAATGGTTCAAAGTAAGCTTTTTAGCATTTTAAAAAAACAATGTTTATACACTTTACAGTTAAACACTAAACAGTGTGGCCTACGGACCCTCGCTGTGTGCTGACTAGCTGCTGACTTGACCTGTTTATTTAAATTAATACTGAAAACAAGTTGGTTGATATTTTAACATTCTTTTGGCTTACAACTAAATAGTCTTATATCAGCAAGGAATCTTAAGAGGAAAAAAGTTTTTAATTGGTTTAAAGTATGATTAAATGTGTTTAGTATTTATTATTATTTTTTTTTTTTTTAATTAAACGATCTAGGAGATCAGAAAAATGTTATCCTTGGGTATGCGTAGAGTGGTGTTTTTCTTGTCCTTAAATAACTATGTAGTTATTAATGTTATATTTCTTTCCTAATAAATAATGATATTGGTTGATGCCTGTTCCTTCAATCTTATTCCAAAATTAGTTTCAGTTTTTATTGTCTATCTACCTTGTCAACGAGCACACTTCCGTGCATGTAGTATGGATTATACTATTCTTACAGTTAATATTGACTTTTGACACTCAGATTAGCCAACGTATGTGATGGAAAATATAAAGCCCTTAGGCCTGTGGTAGGGGTGGGGCCAGTGACATTATTAGGCACTTCTTTAGATTGTTACTCCCCTTGTATAAACACAAGTGGGATATTCCTTTGTCCCGAAGTACATTGGCTAAACATCCCTTTGTATTAATAGTTATTTAGTCAAAGTCATTTATATTCTAAAAAACATAGGGGAACAATCGAAAGAAGTACCCATTATTATTTGCCTGGTTGGCCCGACCTTCTTGAATTTAAAATCCAGTGCTGTCATTAGCTCCTCTCCATTTTATTTTTGATTTTCCCGTCAAAAGTCAAAATTAATTGTAAGTACAGTATAGAACTGACTTTGTCTACTTTTTTTACACCTGTATTTGAACACTTTTTCTTAGATGAACTAGATCAGCAAGCTGGTTTTCTTCCTCTTTAAGTCCTTGTATAAACTTTTTGTTTTTCTATTCAATACATAACTATTAAATAAGGTATACAAATCAATGGTTGAAGTTATATTAGGAGATTGGGGAAAAAACCGAAGAATTGGAAGGTAAAATAGTAGTATTTCCAACCTAACTTTCAAAATATTAGATTCTTTTTTCTTTTTTTAAAAAAAAAATAATAATTTGAAGATACTTTTAATTTTATTTGTTAAAAATAAAATTTTATATCTAGCAATAATGAAATATAATATATATATATATATATATATATATATATATATATATATATATATATATATATATATATATATATATATATATATATATGAAAATATATTTCAATTAAATTTAATTGATTATGTCTGTTTACAGGATTGAAACATTTATCGATTAGAGCTAAAATCTAATTAGTTCAAACTCCGAGTATAATGGAAATTATGCAGGTGGAACTAGAAAATGGTTTGATAAGAGGATTAGCATGAGATAATGCATCACTTCTCTAATATTGCTTATCAATTTTACCCTGTTTGTTGCCTCTGTTTGCCTATATTGGAAAGAGGTTAGGAGATAAAAGCACTAAACTGCTACAAAGTATAGTAGCTAAACTAGTAACCAGCTAGTTTATGGTTTCTAGTAACCAACTAGTTTATGGTTACTAATAACCAGCTAGTTTATGGTTATTAGTAACCAGCTTGTTTATGGTTATTAGTAACCAGTTAGTTTATGGTTACTAAAGAGGTTAAGAGATGAAAGCACTAAACTGCTACAAAGCAGAGTAGCTAAATTAGTAACCAGCTAGTTTATGGTTACTAGTTACCAGTTAGTTTATGCAGGGCCGGATATTCAATTTTCGGGCCCCCCGCGAAAAATTCCAGTGGGCCCCTAACCTACCCAGGCCAGGTCCTATTGGTAAGGGGAGGGGGGGAGGGAGGTTAGTGCAGGTGGATAGTGTGGTGGGAGCCCTACACTATCGGTGAGCCTCGTGATGGCCAAAGAAAGTAAGAAAACTACACACTGCAACCTAATTACATTCACCGCATTCATTCTTCATTTCAAATTTGCTTTTGAACTACCTCGCCGAAATAAGAAAGTGGTAATTTCCTCAAAAAAAAATGCTTATTCCTAAGTACGTTCAACACTCGCGTAAACGTTCAAATGTAAAATTTAAATTTTTGGACGGGAAAAATTCTAACTTATTCTATTCAATGGGACATACAATTTTTTTTATTTAATATTCTTTTAGTAAAACCAACACCGATACTGATATGGATATGAAGTGTTAAAGATCGCTAAATTTATTAAAGTGGACCTAAACGTTTAAAATAGAGAAAACTAAGTTTTAACCTATATCTTACGTTCTAACGTAACGATTTTTATAAAACGTCATACACAAAGTAAAGTAAAGAAAAATTGAAACAGGCATGTAAAATTTCAACCTGATACAAGCAGACTTTTTGAGTAGGGAAGAGATATATTTTAAATTAGTAGGCCGGGTAGGGGAAAACAGTCCTGTTTCCCACCTATTACCACCATCCTCTTTAACTATATCAACTCATCATGATTAACTTTTTTCTCAATATTCAATACTTAAGAATTTATTGCCAGGCACTCACTTCAATGACATAAAAAATGTTTTTTCTGTGGTAGGCTGTAAAATAGTAACTTTAGAGCCTAAAAAACATAGCTAAAATCCATTTTTTCATTACGTGGACTTAAAAAATCTTTTCATTACTAATAGCTGTAAAGAAAAATTTTTTTTACGTCCAAGGACGAAAAAAGTTTTTATTGTACTGCTGGCAGTTGTCAAAACTTCCGTTAGTAGCGCTGCAGTCTTTGTAGAAATGCTTAGTACGGTTTAATTCCGCTAGATGTCAATGCGTTTTATTTATCTTTTCTTATAGTGTAACCTCTTTTTAAGGTTTCTTTTTTTAAATCTTAAGTATGTACTAATATGTGTTATTATTATATTGATTATTTATTAATATTTAATGTCTTGGCAATATTTACTGTCTCGCTTCGCTCGACAGTAAATGTAATTGCCGCGGTAAAGAAAAAACTCACTTCACAGCCTAGTAACATAATATACTATTTCTCTTAATTTTGCCTTAACTCCGCTAGGTACAAACAGTTAGTTACTTATAATTTTGTCTCTTTTCTAACTCCGCCATGTATAAGTAGTTAGCATCGTATTTAGTAGTGTGATTTTATAATTTGTATATTTAATGAAAAGCGTAAGGAACTTCATTCCTAACGGGTGTCCTGCGACGCCACACGTATGTTTTAGTAATGTGTTATGTTTTGTTTAAAAGTTGTGTCAACATGTTATATAAAGGTGTAAGTTAATGTAAATATAAGAAATAAAATTTTAAAAATCTTTTAGGCCTGAAGATGCCTCAAAGGAGGTGAAATATAGCCAAAAACGGATTGACTTTGGAGTTATTAATGCCCTAAAGACCTAAATTAGAATAATAAGCATAGTATGGAAATGAAGGGTAATATACTGCGAATATCTCTCAAATAAATAAAAGGCAATTTACCTCCTCACAACAACAAAAATATTAATATTATACCGGGTGTGCTATAACTACTCCCCTTCTATAATAACTTAACTTTTGTAATATTTCAAATAATAGTATATTATGTTACAAGGCTGTGAAGTGAGTTTTTTCTTTACCGCGGCAATTACATTTACTGTCGAGCGAAGCGAGACAGTAAATATTGCCAAGGTAAAGAAAAAACACTTCACTGTCGCGTAGCATATGCTATTTTTTCCGAGGTAGCAGACAATGAAAAAACATTAAATATTGATCACTAATCAATATATAATAATAACAAATATTAGTACATACTTAAGACTTAAAAAAAGAAACCTTAAAAAGAGGTTACACTATAAGAAAAGTTAAATAAAACGCATTGACATCTAGCGGATTTTAATCGTACAAGAAGCATTTCTACAAAGACTGCAGCACTACTAACGGAAGTTTTGACAACTACCCGCCGTAAAGAAAAAATCTTTTAGTGCCTAGGACGTAAAAGATTTTTTCTTTACAGCTAGGAGTAATGAAAAGATTTTTTAAGTCCACGTAATGAAAAAATGGATTTTAGCTATGTTTTTTAGGCTCTAAAGTTACTATTTCACAGCCTACCACGGAAAAAATATTTTTCTAGCTTATCGAAAAATGGGGTCCTACATTTTTTTCGTTAGTCCTTACGAAGATACCTATTTTATCGTTTAGGTAAAATAAAAACTGAGCTGATTTAGTTATTATGTATAATAACCAGATATATTATTTACGTTCATGTGTCTGTCTGTCTGTCTGTCACTCTGTACGGTTCCAATAACTTTTGAATAAAAAGAGATAGAAACATGAAACTTTCCAATATTAAAGATCGTTTTGACGCGCACACAGGAAAAATATAGCGAACTCAATATTATCAGCTGTTCAAATCCAGAATGGCGGATAACTAACGTCATTCGAAAAAAATATTTTTTTAAAATTTTGAGTGGGGTATCAAATGAAAGGTATTGAAGAGTAGATTACAATTATATATACCACTTAGGGAAAGTGTTCAATTTTCGGCGCCATTTCGTCAAAAAACATCGAAATTTTGCGTGCCCCCCCCCCCCCTTAAAATCGTATTTCCACTCATACTAAAAATATAGAAAAATGTGCGGTCTGATGGGCCAAAGAAAAAATAAGAATAGCAACTTGGTCGGATTAACTGGGAATCCAAGATGGCGGCTGATTGATGTCACGGGAAAAAAAATATTTTTTTAAAATTTTGAGTGAGGTATCAAATGAAAGGTATTGAAGAGTAGATAACAAAAATATATAACACTTGAGTAATGCGTTTAATTTTCTACGCCAATTATTATTTTTTCAAAAAACATCAAATCTTGCCCCCCCCCCCTTCTTTCTAATTTCATGTTTACAACACCAACGAAACACTTTTTTCGTGAGACTTCACGCACTACCTATTTTTTTATAAAAGGAGTAACAATCTAAAGAAGTGCCTTTTATTTTATTTTATAGCACTTAATGATTGTGTCCAGATGTTTGGTTAGAGTTAGAGAGTTAGTTAATATGTTTTTTGTTATTTTCAACTTAATTTCCAATAAATAATAATATCTAATAATTATTAGATCAACAATTCCACTAAGCTTTGATTTCTGATAAATATTACTCGGCACTTTTATAAAAAAGGGCCCCCACTTTTTTTTTTATCTAATATACCTTCTGACAACCAAATACACACTTTTTACTTTCTCATATAAAGAGAAAGTATTGTGATGGCGCGAAAATTCGATTTCGAGATTTTGATGGATTTACACGTTTTGAGGTCCCCTGAGTCCAAAAAAGTGGTTTTTAAAAAATGTCTGTCTGTCTGTCGTCTGTCGTCTGTCGTCTGTGCAGACGCCTGGAGCCTAAACTACTGGGCCGATTTTGAAGAAATTTGGCATACATGTTCAGAAAAATCATACCCCGAGGCGAAATCGAGAAATAAATTTTAGCTCCAAATTTAGGGGCGCTACCCCCCAAAAACTATGAAAAAACGTGAAAAAAAATTATTTCCCGAAAACGGTTCTGACGATTTTGATTGAAAAATTCTAAAATATAGTCCATTTAAATACGAATCCAACGATATAAGCCGTTTTCCCGGGAAAAATCTAGTTCCTGAGAAAAAAGCTTAAAACGCGGACCGAAAGAGCCCGGGTTCGATTCCCCGCCCGGGAGAAGTTATTTTTATGATAACTTTTAATGAAATGCTCAATAATAATTAAATTTACATACGAAATCTAATAAATGTAAAACACTGGGCTAAATAATTATGAACTCGTATACGAGAAAGTTTGTCTGAGTTGTCTCGGACCGATTTTTTATTTAAAAGTGTGATATTCCTTTGTCCCAAAGCATATTGTACTGAATATCCCTTTGTCTTAATAGATAGTTAGACTAAGGGATATAAACTCTTCTGTATAAAAAACAAAAAGGGGGGGCCATTTTCTATAAGAGTACCTATTATTCTACAGTTTGGACTTAAATAATATATTTATAAATAATATTTAATAAATCAATATTTGTTTTATAGAAAATTAGCTGAAAATAATTTGCAGATTTATGTCTGTGAATAATTTAATTTAAGATGAAGTTTCAAAGAAATTTGATTATTTTTCTTTATTAAAAATTTAATGTCAGTTGCCTTCTTGGAAGTGTCAACAGTAGATTTGATTTTGTCAATTCATTTTTCCAATTCAATTTTAGTGTTATAATTAGTCCTTGGTTCACCACTAAGTATAATTGACAGAGTTTTTGTTCATTCTCATTTCTACTCATACCAGTGATTATACAAGAATAAATTAAGTTGCTTATTTAATTAATTAATAAATTAAAATTCAATTTTTAAGTTTTTGGTAGTTTTCATACTACGGAAAGTTAAATTTTAATTTAAATCAAATTATAATTATTATTAACTACGGGAAACAGACAGTGAAAAATACACTCCAGCGCCGGGATCCCGGCGGTGGAGTGTATTTTTCACTGTCTGTTTCCCGTAGTTAATAATAATTATAATTTGATTTAATAAATTAAATAATTGTCCAAATAACATGCTCCTTGTTACTCGCCGTCACCATAACGTCAAACATAAGATCATTGACTTGATGAAGATGAAAGGGTATACTTGCTACGAGGAAGTTTATAGCATTGATTCGGATGGTTCCACCAGGTACGCTGACATTATTGCTTTTAAGGAAAATAGTAAAGAAGCACTAGTAATAGACCCTACCGTGAGATATGAAAGCAATGACCTACAACAAGGCGAGAAGGTGCATCAGGCGAAAAAGAGAATCTATGATAAATGTCTCGGTTATTATCAAGAGAAGTTTCTGGAAACGCATGGACATAGAGAATATCAAGTTAAAGGACTTTGGATCGGGTAAAGAGGCACCATACCTAAGTTTACAACCGAATTTTTTGAAGATGTTGGTATTGACAAAAAAGAATTGACTGATGAGTCTAAAATTATAGATTCGGATATCCCCATCCGAATCTATAATTTTAGACTCTTTAGGTATCTTAAATAATCATATATATGGATAATAATTATCATTTACTTTATCTGACTATTTGTTTATTTCCTTTTAAACAAGCTTGTAAGTCTATTATATTTATATTATTTTAATTTTAAGTTATTTTACTAAGTTGACTAAGTGTATTTTAATGACTATACATTATGTTTTGTAAAACTATTGTTACTTGTTAATGTATTATTGTCTGTAAGAGATTGATTAGTAAGCTGTGTACTAGCAACTCATTATAAATGAGCAGCCTCACAAATGTTTTAATTAATAAATATATTGTGTTTCTCTCTTCATCGAGCCTAAGATTATCATAGTCCTGATATTTTAAACCCATTAGGGGGGTCATTCTTAAAGAAGTTCTTCATGTTGTATCAAGTAAATTATTAATGATAAACATAAACATCATAAACAGCTTCCTTGAGAATGATCACACCTTGCAGTAAATTTGAAACAATTTACATAATTTCAGATGCTGTTAGAACTAGTATATTTATCAGCTGAATAATAATTTGTGTTCTTCATGTTGTATAGAGTAAATTATTAATGATACACATAAACTTCATAAACAAGTATGATCAGATCACTGCAGTATATTTGAAACAATTCACATAATTTCAGATGCTGCAAGAACTAGTAGGTATATTTATCAGCTGAATAATAATTTTTATTTTATTTATAACAAACTTCTTATAATTACTTTTTTAATGAAAACGAAAAATAATATATAAATAATGTGTACTTTACAGTCACAGAATAGAAACTAAGCTATTAAAAAAAGAAATTCAAGTTAACATAAAGCATGTAGTGCAGGTAAAATTACACGGAGAGTCCCTAAAAATAAACTTTTGCCTTTTTTTTATTTCATAGCAACACCGAGAACCCTCGTCCTTTCCCAACCACCTCCCTTATTTCAGGAACCCTAAACCTTATTTATTTCATCTAGTTAGCCCTCTCTTCTACTAAATCTAAATTTTCTTCTAAATCTATCTTCATATCTACTTAATTTAGATTTATATATTTCATTACTCCTGTTACCAAGAGCTTTAGACTTCCTCTCCTTTTGAACATTCATAATTTATCCAAGTATTACGCCCTTGATTTAACTTCTTACATTTACATTTGTTTTGTTTTTTCCCTAGCTGAAATTTACTTTGCTACAATAAGAAAAGTCAACGATTAATAAAACAACACTTGATACTTAATACATTTTAATAAGTTTATTAGATAATAAACTAGTAGTTCTGTGAACAGTAGACCTCGCGAAAATTAGAAATAAATTTAAACGTGACAGAGGGTCTATTTAAATACGAATCTATAGGTATAACTTGATTTCCCGAGAAAAATCTAGTTTCTGTGAAAATAATTTTAAACGCGGACAGTGAGAGGTGGGGTTCGATTCCCCGCTGGGGCGAAGTTATTTTTATGGTATTTGTAAAATTTAAATTCGAAAATAAACCATAAAAATCGATTTCAATTACTTAGAGGATAAATGAGAACCCGAGGTGAAATCGAGAAATTAATTTAAGCAATAAATTTGGGCGCACTCCCCCTCAAAAACTCTAAAAAAAAACATTATTTCTCGAAAACTATTCCGACGATTTTTAATTATCTTTTTTTAAATGTAGTCTATTTAAATACGAATTTAACGGTCAAGTTGTTTTCCCGGGAAAAATCTAGCTTCTGAGAAAATAATTTTAAACGCGGACAGTGAGAGGCCGGGTTCGATTCCCTGCAGGGAAGGTTATTTTTATGGTAATTCTAAACATTTTTTTAAACAAATAAACCACACACATCGATTTTAATGTCTTAAAGGAACATTTATTCCAAATTTCAAGAAAAAAATAAAAGCATTTTTTTCTTTTTTTTTGAAAAAAAGTCTAAATAACATTTTTTTTAAATTAATAACAATTTTTTTTATAAAAAAATAACTAAATATATTTATTTTCCAAACTTGAAGTAACATTCATGCCAAATTTCAAGATTTGAAAAAACCTTTTTTGTTTTATTTTTTTAAAAATTTAAAAATGAAATTCATTAAATATAAAACTCATACGTTGTTTTTTATGACTTTAAAGAACATCTATGCCAAATTTGAAGAAAATCTAATAAAGCGTTTAGCCGTAAGCGCTTAACAAACATTTTCAGATGAAATGCAAATCGGTCTAGTACCTGGGGAAGACTGGGGAACAAAAAAGTTAAAACATAGACCTGGCTTCGCTCGGTCAACATTCAATATTTAGAAAATGCTCAAGAGAACAATAATACTTACTAACTGCTCAGTATATTTACAAGAGCTTGAGAAGTGTATTAACGTATTATATTCTTTCATAGTTAACGAAGTTGATATAGTCATACTACAAGAAAAAGCATGCTGTACCAAGTTAGTAGCATGGTATTAAAGGTTGTGCATTATTACACCCAAGTAAATGTAATTAAAACCTATCCAGTAGATTATATATTGATAATTTGATAGACCTGTACTCGTGCAGTGTAAATGTATGTATTATAGTTTGAACTAATGCACACGTATCCTAACCTACTGACCAATATTTTTAGGGTTTTGTAGATTCTTCTCAAAACCCTTATGCCGAGGGTGATGTGTCCGTCTGTCCGTCGCTCTTTGGTTCATAGGGCCCGAACCGTTTAAGCTATAGAGCTGAAATTTAAAAAACTGGTGTAACTTTTTGACCCAACCACAGGAAAAATATACAGAAGTTCAAAATTAAATATGCGCATGCGCAATTCGCAAAAATGTTGTAAACTCAAAAATGTATATTTTTTTTAATTTTCGAGTGGGGTATCAAATAAAAGCTGCTGAAGAGTAGGACGCAAATATATATATGCTTTTGTAAATTTTGCATTCCTTATTGGGTAAAAAAATCAAAATATACCCAACCCCCCCCCCCCCCCCCAACCACTATACTTCGGCTGGTCCTAAAATTTCGAAATAATTCATGCTAATGCCTTATTGTGGGGCGATGAAAATTCCGGGAGTTCATCCCAAATTTTAAAAAATTGCTAATTTTGGGCGCGAAAATTTGAAGTGCGCCAACAATTTTATTTTCTTAAAATTTTGAGTTGGGTATCAAATGAAAGCTGCTGAAGAGTAGGACGCAAAGATATATATACATTTTTAAATTTTGCATCCCTTATTGGGTAAAAAAATCAAAATATATCCAAAAAAATTCCCCCCCCCAACCACTATACTTCGGCTGGTCCTAAAATTTCGAAATAATTCATGCTAATGCCTTATTGTGGGGCGATGAAAATTCCGGGAGTTCATCCCAAATTTTAAAAAATTGCTAATTTTGGGCGCGAAAATTTGAAGTGCGCCAAAAATTTTATTTTTTTAAAATTTTGAGTTGGGTATCATATGAAAGCTGGTGGAGAGTAGGATTCAAATATATATTTGCTTTTTTAAATTTTTCATTCTTTATTAATTTTATAAGTCAAAATATACCCCAAAAATTTCCCCCCTCCCCAACCACTATGTAACGGGTGGTCCTAAAATTTCGAAATAATTCATGGCTATACCTTATTGTGAAGCGATGGAAATGGTTTAAAAAAATGAATTTTTCTAGTCGTTATTACCGATGAAAAACATTGTGACCCCCTGGGGATCGAACCCGGACCCTTGAGATCGAAGAATAAAATCATAATTACATAACGGGCATGCTTAATCTTCTACAAAACCCTAAAAAGTACTTGGACGCAAGTACTTCTCTGTGATTTTTCTTTAATGTATTAATGCACACTTATCCTAACCTATTGACCAATAGTTTTCTTTAATGTATTGATGCACACTTATCCTAACCTATTGACCAATATTTTTCCTTAATGTATTGATGCACACTTATCCAAACCTATTGACCAATATTTTCTTTAATATGTATTGATGCACAAATAGGTTAGGCTCTGTCAACTTTATATATATCTAGATATAACAAATTTATATCTCTTAAACCAAATTTACCTTGTTTCTTCATTTTTAATTTTTTTTTTGTTTCGATATTGTGGCATCCCTAAAATATCGAAACTGTTTTATAGTTTACAGCCAATAAAAGTTTAAAAAAAATCCATTTGTCTTGCATCAATATGATTAGCACCCTTTTTGGTTTTTAATATTCCTGTTAGTATCTCAGGTAGACTGTGTTTCTGTTATTAAATTTCTTTGCATTCATATATTTGAAGCATCATTTACTATGAAGAACAATGTCTACAAATAAAATATTCGGTATGGATAACTAGAATAAAACCAGCGCCCCCTAAATTTAGCTAAAATTAATTGAAGCGAGCGTAGCGAGCTTCCTACATTCAACGAAATATGCTCCGTGTCTGTCTGTCTGTCTGTCTGTCTGTCTGTCTGTCAGTAACGTTCACGCGTGTGACGATAACTTGAGTAAAAGTTGACCGATTTAGTTGAAATTTGGTATACATGATCCTCTTACTAATACTCAGGCTAAGTTCGTTGGACAGCGTGATCCGTCCAAGAGTTCGTGCGCAACGCTCGCGTAAACGAGAGGTACAAAAATTAAATTGGAATTTCAGGACGGGAAAAGATTCTATCATCATCTATTTGATGAGACGAACATTTTTTTCAAATAACATTTTTTTACTAAAACCAACAGCGACACCGCTATGACTTAATAAAGATCGCTAAAACTATTAAAGCGGACCTAAACGTTTATAATAGAGAAAACAACCTTTTTACCGATATCTTACGTTCCAACGTAACGATTTTAATAAAACTTCATGTACACCATCTAATGCACAATTGAAACAGGTATGAAAAATTTCAACTTGATACGAGCAAAATTCTTTGCGTAGTGACGAGATACATTTATAATAATTGTTTAAAAGCTACCGCGGGTGGTGAAGATTGTTATAGTCGTATAGTGTATAGGTTTGTTTAGGAAGTAAAGCTTTGTACCGAGTACTCCCACTCTTCCCCACACTACCCTCTTCTACTTATCTTCAACTATGACATTCATCATGATTAATAAATTTCAATATTCAGTATTTCATTGCAATACGCTCGCTTCAATGATAGAGCCACGCGATGCCTAGTTTATCGATTTCGCCTCAGGATATGATTTTTCTGAACATGTATATCAAACTGCATCAAAATCAGTCCAGTAATTTAATCTTCAGACTTTTGCTACACAGAAAAACATTTTTAATAACCACTTTTTCATACCTTAAAGCAGGGGTTAAATCTATCGAAATAGATTTTTTTCACACACTAGCAATACTTTTTATCTATACGCACTACGCGTATGAGAAAGTAAAAGTCATTCAAGGTAAATGAACCTTGATACATTTTTTAAATGAATGGTGGAAAGGGTAGTTTAGGCTTATAAGCCCTTCTTTCTCAAAGAATCAATCTTTTCCCCTCTGAGATTGAATATTCTCTTCTACTTCATTTCTCTTACCCAACCATGTAAATAACTGGAAGGCTTTTGTCTACTATAAACCCATTTTTGGTTTTTATTCACTGAATTTTCATTAATCAATATACCAGAAGGCAGAAGGCTTAACGAATAAAATTTCCATTCTAATTTTATTTCCAATCAAGGGACTCTTTACTATTAATATTTCATTTTTAACTTAAATAATAGTTAATCAATACACACATTACACAACATGATATTATAGCATGCAAGATGAAATTAGAAGTTTTATGTAACACTTGAAAATGTGTGCAGACTTGCAGAAGAATTTATATTATCAATTATTCTTGATTGATGCTTTAGGTGTAATTAAATACAATCAAAACTTGTTTGTTTTCATTTATTTAATAAGAGATGTTTCGACCCTTCAGATGTTTCTTAATGTGTGAAGTTATGAAACATAAGTACAGATACTGTAAAAGGGAATAGTTTAAAAACAAGTAAGGTGCGCTTCACGTAAGTATACGTGGGCGATAATCGCCGGTTTCTGTACATTAATGTTAAAATTATTAAGTGTAATATAATTACACTAATTTTAATAGTTATATTCTTTTTCTACTCTTAAAGACCTTTAAATTGATGTATAACATGTTATGGTAACTAAAACAATGTTTTATCACCCGCCATATTGGCCGCCATCTTGAAAATTTTAATTATTGCATATTCTTTTTCTACACTTCAAGACCTTTAAATTGATGTGTAACATGTCATAGTTACTAAGAACTTTTTTTAGTCGCCCGCCATATTGGCCGCCATCTTGAAAATATTACGTGTGAAATTTTAATAGTTGCATATTCTTTTTCTTCATTTCAAGACCTTTAAATTGATATAATATAACATGTCATGGTGAATAAAAACTTTTTTTTTAGTCGCCCGCCATATTGGCCGCCATCTTGAAAATATTAAGTGTGAAAAATCCAAAATGTGTCCTGTTGTCTCAAATGCTGAGATGCACCTGTGTACCGAATTTCATGTTCCTAGCTATAGTAGTTTATGAATTGAAACAAGCAACGGACAGACAGATAGAGCCGTTATATAAGGTTTTTTTATGTAGGTACTTTGTACAGAAACCTAAAAAACGAAAAATAAATCAAATCCCGGCACAGGAGTGTATTTTTCACTGTCTGTTTCCCGTAGTTAATAATAATTATAATTTTATTTAAATTAAAATTTAACTTTCCGTAGTATAAAAACTACCAAAAACTTAAAAATTGGACTAAAAAACGAAGTAAATCGGACAGTACGAAATAGGTGGGCCAAATAGTGCAGATTTATCAATTGATGTCAAAAGGGAAACATTTATTTAAAGAATGCAATTTCTCCTTAAAATTCTCAAAATTTCCCGCATAGACTCCTTCCCCCCCCCCCCCTCTTCGTTTGGGGCAGTAGTAGCTGCCCCCCCCCCCCCAATAAAAGGAGAATTAAGTTTAGTTTACTTCATTTTATCTCAGAATTTCACCTCAGAAATACATAAAAACGCTAGTTGGGGGTAATATGTTTATATAATAACTTGCTGAGGACGCCCATAATCAAATTAAATAAAAAATAACATTATTTTGCTAATCTTGTATGTATAGGATTTCATGCTCTCTTAAAATTATATACATCAGAGTTGACACTCATAAAATCATCTTTATTAGATATAAAATGAGAGAAAGAGTTAATAATACAATTTTATAAACTTTGCCATTTTAAAGAGTAATATAATCGCCCTAATAAATTGTAACATTACCTTATTTCAACTTTAAGGTTAGAGAATACACGCTAGTTAGTCGTCAAGGCTTTCTGTTTAGTTCAAAAGAACGTGACTCTTGTAATAGAAAGAGTATAAAATAGAAAGAAAAAAAAATTCTACACAAGATCACTAAATAAAGTTAAAATTAAAGGATTCTAAATTCAATGAAAACCAGAAATACTTTGTTATCGTGGGAAAGTTAAGGATAAGACCAAAGTTTTTCGGTTTGTTTCCCTCTCCCTTACCCTGTTGGAAATATAGATTGAGGGAGGCAACAGGAGAAGGGTTGGTTAAGTTTTCTAACTTAATCAAGTAATAATTAGATTTAGACTAGTCCGAGGGATCTAGGGAGCTAAGGACGGACCCCTTGGCAAGTACCTACCCCACTAACTCTATCTGTTGGCAACATTTGAACACTTCTTGGCCCCCAGTTTAGCTTATAATCTTATCTACCAGTTGAATTCCGTGTAATCTACAGTCCAAAACACTGTTATATTCAAACAATGAAAATATTAAACTATGTGAGCTAACTAGAATTACAATTATCATGAGTAATTGGATTGCACTATTAAAACTTTATTCTTTTAGATATATAATTAGATACTATAAAATAAACTATTATACAGAGAAACATTCCACTTCTGTTGAAATATATGTTGTTTTTTTCGTTAAAAAAATACTTGAATCTTTGTTGTGGGGCTGAATCTCGTTTGAGTGCAATACTAAATTGAAATTCAAAACAAAACTAAATCGAAATTCGGGCCGCGAGAACTCAGGCAAACTTTCTCATATATGAGTTCATAGTTACTTAGCCCTGTGTTTTCCATTTATTAGTTTTAGTATGTACATTTAATTATTATTGAACATTTCATCAATATTTAGTATAAAAACAACTTCTCCTGGTTGGGGAATCGAGCCTGGGCTCTCTCCGTCCGCGTTTTAAGCTATTTTCGAGCTAGATTTTTCCCGGGAATACGGCTTATATCGTTAGATTCGTATTTAAATGGACTACATTTTACAATAATTGTTTAATCAAAATCGTCGGAAACGTTTTCGACAAATAATTTTTTTCAGAGTTTTTCGGGTAGGGCCCGCAAATTTTGAGCTAAAATTTATTTCCCAATTTAGCTTCGGGGTATGATTTTTGTGAACATGTATGCCAAATTTCGTCAAAATCGGCCCAGTAGTTTAGGCTCCAGGCGTTTGCACAGACTACAGACAGACAGACATTTTTTAAAAACCACTTTTTTTGGACTCAGGGGAGCTCAAAATGTGTAAAACCGTCAAAATCAATTTTTCGCGCCACCACAATACTTTCTCTTTATATGAGAAAGTAAAAATCTAAAAGCGTTCAGAAAACAATTGATTTTAAATATAAATAACTTCTGTTATACTTGTAGATAATATTAATTGAAGCCTAATCGTGTTAGGCTCCAAGCACCCAGGCAAGTTGCGGCCCGTTTTGATGGGACTCAAACCATGTATCACGTAGACCCGCAACATGTCCCTTAAGAGCCTTGCGGGTCTAGTAAATTTGTATGATTTGAGTCCCATCAAAACGGGATTCTCTGAATCAATGTTTGGCAATATTGAATCGGGACAACCTCCCAGCAATGACGCGTAACATTGAGTTCCGGTGTGGACTAAGCTTTAAGGTTAAATATAAGTTTATAATAACACAATTCAGGGAGCAGATGTTCGCAATCTTAAATGTCTGCCAAATAGTGTGGCACATAGCTTACTAGCGTCCTATTTCGTATACTTTAATGATTTTATACTTTTACAACCTATTATTGTCAAATTTAATTCTCCCCCCCCCCGTTTTTTCGATCTGTCAAAATTGTTTTGAATTTTTTACAGGTATTAACGTATCAATTTAGCAAAAGTTAGAAAGTGAAGAGGGTTAAAAATAATCTAAGGGTGTCTGCGGGCTGCTTTCGACAAACCATCCAAATTTCATAAAAATCAGATGAGTACATTTGAAGATATAGGTGTTTATAAATGTATGTGCGCATGGAGAAGTGAAACAAAAGTGAGTGCAGAAGGTTGATACTTTTATGGGACCAAAAATTGGCTGTCTATTTAAACAGCGAACGTTTCTTGTTTTGAAAAAAAAACACGAAAAACCTTAGTGGTTAATTTCTTTTTATAAAGGAAAAATTCAATTAGAGGCTTTTGAACGGATGTTAATTTAAATTTAATTATCGAACTAGACGTTAACTGAATATTTAAAGAGTACCTAAGTACCTATGGTAATTAGTTGTTGAAAGCACAAATTAATCTAAATTTGCTTCATCCTGTAAATTTGACTCGGGTAAAAATCTTTTTAAACAAAAATTAAACGATAAAGATAAGATTATGGGTATTAAATTAAAGTATATACTTTACTTAGTATATTGTAAAATATTGCTAAATAGTTACACATTGCTAGTTAACATTGCTATTTATTAACACTGCTTGAACAAATTAATACCTACGGCTTAGTGAATCTAATCAAAAATAACAATGTCATTGTCGTCAGCCGTAAACATAACCTCTATAAAAGGATTTCTAAATTCCATGTAGTTCGTAAAATAAATTTAAAAAAAGTAGGTGCCGTAATGTCAACCAACATTTTGTGGAGTTCACTCACTCATGGTGATCGAAAATCAAACAGTTAAATTGATAAAATTATTCTTCAATAAGCCAGAATACCTACCTAATGTTTTATTCAGCCCGCTTTTGTTTTAGATGCTATTATTCAATTCTAAAATAATTATCGAGTATTGTAGCATTAGTATGAGCTTCAGAGAGCAAACAAATAATTATATTCCGATTTCTCCTATTTGACAACCCTACTTCGAGAAAAAATCAAAGATGTGAGTGACAAAAGGGGATATGATATTGGTCGTGTACAAATAGAATTATGATATGAATGTATTATTCCTACTTTAAAGCCGCTTACGCTTAAGCGTCAGAAGGCCTAACTTAAGAAATGCGATATTGTTCAGCCCCTTTTATATTTACTTATGAGTAAGTTTAGATTTAACAAATTATAAGTATTATATAATATTATACCGGCATTCAATCGATGTCGGCTTTTTGGGTATAAACAATGTATGGAAATGCCAATAATTAATGATATAGCAAGAACTGCACTTATGCTGCCTACATGTTTAGGGTGACTTTCACACCAAAGAAGTACTCTGCGTCCTGGTCACAAGTGGCATCTATGTGCGTCCAGCATCCTTATGACACGAGCTCGCACACCTACATGGCACGTGCCACATGCAACATCATATCTCTGATGTTGGAATTCCTCAGATCGTTTTTGCGCATTTTGGTTTAGAATGATGAATAATCAATGATCCGAATCTTCAGACGACAAAACTATCATTCTGGCTTGTGCAGTCAAAAGAAGACGACAACGAAAGATTCGTTTATGCAACTCCATACTGGAACAATGCTGGAGAACATAGCCCTGCTGTAGTGGCTCAAGAACAACTGAACCACCCAGTGAAGTTTCAATCGTATTATAAAATGGAGATTTCCAATTTTAACAAGTTGTTGGATCTCGTGAAACCGTCGCTGAGTCGTCAGGACACAAATTATCGGTTGTGTAAACTGATAACAAGTGATGTGTAAATAAAAAAACATGAGCTAAAGGGGTTCTATGAAGTACAAGTTCTGTGAATCACATATTTCCGATGGTGGATGCGTATATAGACCCGCACAACAACGACGCACGCTGATAAAACACCAGCCGGCTAATTCTCAAATCGCAAGTGCTACTTGCTTTCAGGATGCACGTCGCACTTGCATCCTCGGTGTGTAGGCTCTCGTTCAATTACATATTCCGGTGTTTAAGTTGCTAGCATCCTACTACTAGGACGCATGCAACCTGCCACTTGCTACTTCGGTGTGAAATCCTCCTATTAGAAACATTAAAATCAATTTTACCTCCAGCGGGGAGAAAAAGTGGACTTTCCTCCCTAGTTGACAGGGAGGGAAGTTACTCATTGCACCCGGTCGGCTTAAACAGGGAGTAATGAAAAATAAGGGAATCATGAACTCTCATGATTCCCTCCAGTGTTGCCCTAGATAAAGCACAAGTAAATAAGCTTGGTGCTAATACACATTTCATTTACTGACTTTTGTTTAATTTCAAAATCTATAATGCCATCTTCACACATGTCATGTAACCTAAGTTAAAAGTGGAAACATAATTTCTAAATGTAAATTAACTAATCCATATTTAAATACATCAGTTGTCAACACCAATCTATACACGACTCAGCTTCCAGCTGATTCTCCCATTTAATTTTAGCATTGAAATTCAAATAATTATTATCTATAATTTAATTCTAACGTGATTAAACTTATTTAGAGAAATGTTAATATTATATCTAACTATATTTAAAAAAAAAAAAATATAAACCTAAGTATTTTTTGTTGAATTATGTAATTTAAAATTAAAATCTTTCCATATTTTTTCTCCCTTTTGGAGGTAAAATCTTGTACGTACCTTGGGAGTAAAAATCACTTGCACCTTCACGATAATTAACTCCCTCGGCTCCGCCTCGGGAGTGAACGTTATGGTTCCCTCGGCTTCGCCTCAGGAACCAACTTTATCGCTCAGGGTGCAATCACTTACTTTCCTCCCTTGGTGCTTAAATAACTATTTCTCCTTTTAGAATAGGATATATTTGAGGTTGCACTAATTGACAGGTTAAAATGGAAGAGTAAATTCGAACTATTTTACAATTTAGGTTAGCAACCATGATAGTCTATTGCTCGTGAATATTCTCGTTATGCCGTTTGACTATTTATTTGAAATTTGAGTAACAGGCAGCATCTTACCTGGGTGCTTGGTGACTAACAACATGTTTCAATTATTATTATGTACAGGTATTATAATGAAATTATTTACATTTAAAATCAAATATTTTCTGAACGTTTATTAAATTTTTGAATTTAAATTTAGTATTACACTATGTATTTAATTAAGAAAGTTTAGTCCGACCAATTATTTTTATTTTGACTTGATTTTTTCTTTTAAGGTTGACATACAGTAGAGACGCTTCTAGTCGGCCAACCCAGGCAATCCTTCCGCGCCGCTCAATTTATGTTATACGTGATTTTATACGCATAATCGTAGTTTTAGAATTTTACTAATGTTGATCCGCTTCACTCCATTTTCTTATCTGTTTTCCCGTTCCGGATTGGTGTAGTGAACACAGTCAAATTCTATTTTGCAAATTGCCGCTCTAGAGTATTCATCCTAATTCAATGTATGTATTTAATTTATTAATGTTGGTTTAAACTCAATGAATTAACTATAAGTATAAAAACAAACATGTGCAATGGCTTACTCGTTACATTGTTACGTTACCACAAATCCCAAAATTAAGTCTAGTGCACGACCTCTTATTCAATTCAATTCATTTAATTCCACAGCCGGCAATCGGGCCGATTTAGTGTACAAGCAGCACGCACCCTGATCCCTTTGAAAATCTTTATAAAATTAAATTTCTTAAAATGGTGCACAATTTACTGAGTACCTAGCTCATGCTCATGCTAACTATTAGTGGCTAAGTTTCCTATTATCAAAGAGGCCAGCAAATAAATGAAATCCCTAAATAGTTTTGCTTCCAAAGCATTCGTCGAATAGAATAAGGACTATATATTAAATAATTTGTTCCATTACTAAGAATAAAATACTCTCCAAATCGTAGTTTGGAGTCTATTTATGTAAATGAAAAAAAAAAACTCTATTATTTGGCACAATAAATACATATATTTGCTTCCGAGCTTACCGAAGATAACGGAAGCTATATGTGATCGTTCTGAAGAACCAACATTTTTTAGGTGTCCGACTTTTAAAAATTCCAAGACTGAAATCAGCTTCAGACATCAGTTACATTTTTGGTTCCGTTACTGTCTGTCAGACTGTCACTCGTTTTTGCGAACCTAAATAGCTTAAAAACTATACACGTCTGATTTTAAAGAAATTTTGATGGTAGGTCATAATTAGCCCACTGTTGGTACCATAAAACTTTGGTTCCACTCAACATGTAAGTGCTCACTGCTCACTTCTGCTGAAAATGGTTAACAGCTTTCGTTTTGCCAGTTTTGCGCCTATAAAGTTGGACTGGTGGCGACGGACACACTTACACATACATAAATACACTAAAAAAGCTATGGCCGGATTCGGTTCTCGGAATGTCAGAAATGAAAAAGTCAGAAAACAATTTTTCAATTCTTACCAATGTACAGACAAAACTTTAATTTTATATACATAGATAAGGATAAGGAATGTCATTATTAAGATATGTCTATGGGACAAGTAGCTCAGCTCCTTGTCAATATAAATCATGTACAGAGAAAGTTTTCATGGATTTTATTTACTGTCAACTTTTCATGTTTCTTCATGAAATCAATTTATGTTTCTAAGTGCTACTAATATTGCAATAAAAAACTTTACGGTCGATTCATAAAACTATTATGTGAAGTTAGAGGTATGAATTATAAATTTCACTAACATTAAATTTTAAAGGAATAATATTGATTAGTAGTAGTAGTAGTAGTAGTAGTAGCAGTAGTAGTAGTAAGGTCCTAGTACTATTACTAGACAGGTAGGACGAACCACTTGCTCAAACATAGCAATTTGGGCATCTTTTAGGCCCATTTTACTATCCCCGTGGTAGAGAGTTGCAGCCACTGCACACATCATGCCTTTGTACAATATATGACAATATGACGTGGTCATTAGTGAACCATATAAATCAAAGCATCACGGCGAGGGATCGAACCCGCGACCCCGTACCGCCCGTGATTCAGTGATGGCCGGGCAGACTTAATAAGTAATTTAATCCACACGGTACACCGGCTCTTTAATAATATTGATTAAGTCTGAAAAGTAATTAAATTAGTCAAGCTATTTTATATGATAATTAGATAATATATTATTAATTAGATTTATAAAGAGTACGAGGAATCCAATTGTTGAAGTTCATTAAAAGCTTAAAGTTCTCTGAAATAATTAATAAACTTAGAAGCTATATTTTTCCAGTTGATTTATAAATATTTCTAAGCATTATATAATTTTAACTTAAAAAATTATTTGCATCTTGCATTAACTTAGATAGATTTTTTTATTTTTTAACATTCATTTATAAATGAACAGATTATCTTTTTTTAAAAAAAAAAAAAAATAATAATAAAACAAGACGGATATGCTAATATATTTTTATTTCGAGCGGACACGCCCTTCGCTATATTATATCTTGACATTGTGTTTTTATTGTCACTTAATATTTTATGAAGAGAAACGAATGGGCTATTTTATCCAAGGTAATACAGGTAAAAAAAAAAAAAAAATCCCAGGTTAATTGAATATAAGTTACCTAAAATATATATATCTCATGGTACAAGGCAAAAATATTTTCTCCGACGATTTCTTAAAAGAAAGAAGGTTTTGACTTGATCAAAATATTTTAAAGATTGCTTAACTCAACTTGTAAACTTTTTTTTAATACTGAAGCACCATTTCGGGTTCAGGGGCTTTTTTTAATCCCTAAAATCCAAATGAACATAATACGGTTCCGCTCTATCATTTTTCTTTTAAAAGGGGGGAAAAATGTTTAATTTCTAGTTGACCTTTTAAAATAAAAATTAGATCAATTCTTATTTTATTTCGGAGATTACTGGAGGTAACAGAAATGTTGTCATCATTCTGAAAATAGACTTTTTACGTGTCCGAATTTTTAAAACTAAAAGACACAAAACTAAAAAATAATTCTAAGATTAGCAGCTTTTGTATATTTCAACTAATATAACCAATGGAAAATGCAATGTTTAAAAATTTTGATATACTTGTAATCTATTCATCAGTAGCTTTCATTTGATACCCCACAAAACATTTTTTTAAATATAAAATTTTTGGGGCACTCCCCACGTGGGCACACAAAATTTATAAAAGATTATTATTTAAATTTATTGGAAATTTATAAAAAGTAGGAATTTTCCAGAAATTTCAGAAAAAAAGCCTTCATTTGATACTTACTCGAATATAAAAAAAAATCGGTCCATGACAAATCAGACTAACTTTCTCATAAAATCTCGGTCCCAGATTCCAGAAACTTTTTGTTTTGGATTTTCAACAAAATCAGATTTTGCTTTCATCAATATCTCAAAAACTAGAATTTTGCTGGGAAAACAGTATTGGTGTAGTTGCTAATCAAAGTATATGTCACAGTCAGTGATTATATATGTCATTCTTTTATGTTTAGTTTAGAATTATTATTAAATCACTTGAACTTTGTATGTTGTGTAAAATACAATAAAGTGTTCTAAAAGTAATCCACTGCACAATCATTGAATAGATATATCACTGAATAGTTAATAAACAGTCTATATCGTTGACTACATGGACTACATTTTAGAATTTTTTTTATCAAAATTGTCGGTCCCGACGATTTCGAGATATACTTTTTTTTTTACGTTTTTCAGAGTTTTTGGGGTGTGGAGCTCCCAAATTTGGAGCTAAAATTCAATGATCGATTTCATCTCGAGGTTTTTTTGAGCATGCATACCAAGTTTTGTCAAAATTGGCCCAATAGTTTAGGCTCCACACTCCACACTCACGCATCTGCCCAGACGACAGCCATTTTTAAAATCAATCTTTTTGTACTCAGGAGTCCTCAAAACGTATAAATCCATCAACATCTCTATATCAAATTTTTGTGCCATCACAATACAGTCTCATTGTATGAGTAAGTAAAAACGAGCTTATCACATTTGTACGAATTGCGCAAGCGCACATATTAAATTTGTAACTCCTCTATGTGTAGGTAAAACAATTAGTATTTTCAATTTCATCTCTCTACGTTGAAAGGTTTGGGAGATATGAACCAAAGTGCTACAGACAGACAGACACATCACCCTCGGTATAAGGGTTTCGAGGAGGATCTACAAAACCCTAAAAAATAGAATAATTCTTGCCAAACATTTTCTTCGTAAAATTTAATACATAAAATGTATAATAAATTTTCCGTACATACTAGATTACTTTTATGTTAGAGAAAATAAATGGTTAATGCTAATACACACATATTTTGTTAAAAGCACTATATTTCTACTAAATGTTATTACTTAGCAGTGAAACTCATTTTTTTATTCTTCTTTCAACAATCCTGTTTCATATTTATAGAAAAAAATTGGTGTGTGTTAGAGACGGGGGCGGCACAAGGCAAGAGAACAATTCAAAGCAAGTCTGCCTCTGATTTCTCCAAGGAGATGCTTTAAAAATGAATGAAAGGGGGGTGGGGGTTGGGGAGGCTGGTTTTATACCGTGGTTTAACCTCACCTTCTTCTCTCTAGAATTTTCCGGGTTTCTACCTTGTATTTTTACCCTTTTTTTTCCTTCATGATTTCCTTAACGAAATTTGTAGAACTTTTTCATTTTTCGGAGCCCCCTTTTTTCTTCTACCGACCAGAAAACCTTTATCATCAGCTGTTTTGCATAATTTATAGTGATAGATTGGCCTTTAAGGGTTATAAATGTAAAATTTATTCTGGACAAGGAACAAAAAAAGAGGAGTTTATATATATTTATTTTTTTATGTATTGATTACGATATTTCTTTTTTTTTGTAAAATATAGGTACCTTTACTTAATGTCGATCAATCCCAATTAAGGAAATTAAATTTTAATTAAGTTGATTAAGGACCTTAAAGTTGGTAAATATATTTATTACTTAAGGCCCTGCTGTTCAAGGGAGCTTTCATTCGAACTTTCTATCCTCAATTAATAATAAACTGAACGTAGTACTGCATCGTTCGAATTAACATTTTCTAAGAAGATTGCTGAAATTGATTGACAAGTTATAAGAATGTTCAAGGCTAGATTTAACAAACCCGAGAAGAACTATCAAGCCCTTTGTTGTTCAAGGCTAGATCTATCAAGCCCTTAGTTGTTCAAGGCTAGATAGATCTAGCCCTTAGTTTCCGATAAGTCAAAGATAAAGTCAAAGAGTTATAGGATCGAATTGTAACTTTGGGCGACCAAACTACAGAAGCTTTCGCTTTATCTAAATATTTTAGTGAAAATTCAAATATCTAACTTTGCTTTCTCTCCAACGCCTGAACTCTAGTCTGTGTTGTAAAAGACTCCTTTTCTTAATTCTTGTCACTCCAAGAGAAGCATGCCTGAATCTAGTAATTGTTTTCTCACGCTCAAGTTTGGCACAGATATCATCGATTAATCGTATTTCTCACAAGTGATGTGATCAGTAATAATGACCCATGCCCATAGATTAAAGTTCCATTTTTAACCCGCATAATAATTTCAATAATTTATTTTTAGTGCTTTCAAACCATACAAAAATTAATAATAATAATTTACTCTTTTGATGTATCGGTTCGATACGGGTCTTAATTCTATTAGATATTGGAGCGTCCGTGGAAATCTTCTTAAAGGAATAACAAAAGCTGTCTCTCTACGTAAATTGAAATTACTTTAAACTTTAATTAATTACTTTATCAAAGCAGCTTTCAGCCTTCAAAAAGCCATCATCAGTGCTTAATGCAAAGAAAGAGTTACATTAATAAAAAGAGTCTCACGTCCGTCTCCAACATGAAGTAAACTTACCTATCAATGGATCTTTTTATTAATGTAACTATTTTTCTTCCGCAATAGGTGGTGGTCTGATGATAATCTTTTGAAGGCTGAAAACTGCTTTGATAAATTAAAGCCACTTATATTTACGTGAAGAGAGAGTTTGTGTTATTCCTCTGCGGTCTTAATTCGTTTGCTTAAAGCTATGTAGATTTTGTAAATAGACATTTATTCCAAAAAATTCAAAACTTGAAAAAATATGTAATAGTACATTACGCGTCTAGTGCGGAAAGTAGTATTTTGCATGCGAGTGTGGAGTTTGCACCCGAGCGACAGCGAGGGTAGTAAAACCACACGAGCAATGCAAAATGCCGTTTTCGCACGAGTTGCGTACCGTACTTTATCTGCGATTGTTAGATTTAAATAATAAATACAGAAAAATATAAACTTGCTGTATGTAAGTTCGTATCTCTCTCTCTTGATAGAGATGGCATTAATTCTTGAGTTGTATTTTTTGACGAATTTATTATTTCTGGAGGAGTATTATTCTCCACATTTTCGTCAAAGTCACTTGATTCACTCATTGCTTTTCACTAAAAACTCGATATGAACAGTTACTTTAATAAAAGAACAGCAAATAAGTTTTGTTAAAAGTAAACAAACTCGCTAATTGTGCGTAAAGCTGAAGAATTCCTCTTCTTTACCGCGCTAGCGCGGTAAAGAAGAGGAATTCTTCAGAACTATGAGACGCGCATGCGCAATGAATACAAGTACGTAAATAATCACTTTCTACGCATCTAAACAAAGATATAATGTTTATATTTCGTATCAATTGTAGATAAACACTTTTTACTTGTATATAATTACATTTAAATTACTATCATAATATCTGACTGATAAAGTATAATTGACATTCGAATGTTATTAATAGTCTACTCGATAATAATGTTTTAAGTAAATAAATTGAATCGATTGTATAATTTATTTTTAAATATTTATATGAATTTATTATAATCATTAATAATGAGAGTGTTAAATTCATATTCTCTGTTTCCTCATCGAGAAATAATGTATAACGATTTAATTGCTTTGAGTTGAATCATTAAATTTAAATTAGTAATACTGACATCTATCAATTGGCCAATCAATTCAACAACCATTTATAACTCGGAATAAAATAATGTTCTCTATTTTTTAAGAGAGAGATAAAGAATACTTTTTTAAAAACAGAGGGAGGTAGGTAGGGGGGAAAACGGTTGACAAAATAAATTGAAATTCCCCAGAGCCACAATCAATTTGAAAAGCAATTATAAAGGGGGGTTTCCAAAAGCATTAAGAGATTATTTCATTAATCACTGAACAGCAACAGAGAAAAAAACGACTTCGCACATAGGCATGGAAAAACGCAATAACGATGAACCTAGCGCGCTAACATTTTTAGTTAAAAACGGTTAGCGTTATGATGTTAAAAAATGTGCATATATAATGGAAGCAAATGAAGCAAAATATCCACAAACAAAGAGGAAAATAAAACCACAATTAAAACAAATTTGTATACATTGTACTGCTCAATGGAACTGGTATGAAACAATATTACTTCTGAAGAATTATTGTTATTAGAAATTTTCCTCTGCAATTGCAATTAACATTCTAACAATATGATTGCTAATTTTTAATAACATGTTTTGGAATGTGTTATTGGTAATGTATTATTTCTTTTAATTTGAAAAGTTCATAAACTACCGGCAGGAAATGATAACATTTCTAAAGCCTACTGTAAAATGTCAATTTACATAATGAAATAAAATAAATACTTTTTGTACAATTAGGGAAAAGAGTAATTATCTATCTATCTATATTATTAAAAAAGTTTTGTAAACAAACAAGTTCAGTGAGAGTGATATATACTTAACTGTTTGTAAGAGTGCGATAGGAGATAAGAGGGGTTAGGGGGAGGTCCTCGGGGGGAGAAAGGGGAGGTTCTCAGAGTAAATAGACTGTGTTGAGCGGAATGACACGGGGAACTGTGAACTGTGACGTCATTCCCGAGGCAATAAACAAAACACGGGGCGGTTAGCTCAGTGTAATAAAGAAAGCGCATTATTTGTTTACATGCCTTAATCAAAAAGTGACTGCTTTCAATACAAAACAAATCAAATATATAATTTTAATAAAATGTCGGCTACTATTTTGATAATTTATTATATCTATTTGAAGACCAACAAATCAAAACAAGGCTATACTTTTATTGGTAGCAAATAAAAAAATGTAATCTTATTAATTATAACGTTTAGTTTTGATAAAATTATCGGTCACTATTTAGATAAGTTATTATATTTTTTTCAACTCCATCAAATCAAAACAAACCATTATTTTTGTTGGTAACAAATAAAAAAATATGTGTGAGGCTCTCACGCATTAGAAGTGAAACTTAAGTTCTAGAATGCATTGCTCTCTTTCATTTTTTGACGAATTTATTATTTCAGGATTAAGAAATGGTTATGGAAAATTGGAAAAAAAAATGAAAACAATGTTTATATTATATATTATTATATTATAATTTATATAATCGAGTAGTGTCCCGACATGGCCGACCTACCTCGAAATGATTTGTTATTGCTACGCTAACGCAACCACATTTATTTCAATAAAAATATATTATGTTTGTTTTGATTTGCTGTTCTTTAAATAGATATAATAACGACATTCCGTTACACAAATTTAATTTCAAACCTTTGGTTTTTATATTTATATTGGATAACTAAACCCTAATCATCATACTTTTAATAATATACCTACCTAAAAATGTAATTGTTCTTCATTTTTCGGGCAAATTTTTTTTTAAAAAAATCGCTCTTCCTTTAGAGCGCCATGGGCGCACGGTCCCCGGTTTTACTGAGTGAATATTTTTGTTCCGAGGTAACTTCTTTATTTTAATTAAGTGCAAAAACTAGTAAAGCGGTCGCGGACTTAAACTTTTAAAACGGTTCGCATAGTAAATAGGCAAAATAATTCTATTACTCCATGCTAGGCAGCGGCCGCTTTTGGGGGGTTGAAGAGTGAAGCGAGTAGGGGCGGAGCCCCCTAGTTAATTATTATTTATATTTATAGAACTTTCTTTTAAACATAAATTTTGTTGGTCCATCTGACTTTCGAATCCCAATGCTATTCTGAGAGCTGACTCTCGAGCAAGATACTTAATATTGAGAAAGAGAAAAACAGGCATCCTCTTGGAAATTCTGCAGAAGAAAACTTTGTATCTGTAAACACGATGCTAAAAAGCTTGATTATGCTTCCAATAGAGAGAGCGAAATGTCAGAGTTCAAATCCGAGTCAGGCTTAGACTTAATGCCGTCCTTTTCTACTAACCAGTGGAGAGGATTGTCAAAAGGATCACCAGGATGTCATGTCACGATCCAGCTGGGCTGCTCAACTTCAAGTGCAGCTCTTTTCTGAGAGAGATGTTGTCCGTCCAGGGACCTCGTCTATTTTATTATGACCTCCTTTTCCTTTGTGTCGTGCCTTTTAGACTCTTGGTTCCTTCATCTGAGCTCTTTACTCTATCTATAAATGGCTCCATCACGCGAGCACCCCAGATGGGTGTGTTCTGTGATCAGGAAAACTAAATTGCCACTTGCTAATATGGTTAACCCCACCTTCAATATAATTACTTCTTTATCATTCTCTCTCAATTTCACTAACTGTAATATTTTACTTGTAAAGGATCGCTTTTAGTCTAGTGTGATGTGAAGCACAGATAGTAAGGGTCTTTGATAAGTATAAGGTTTTATTAAGCAGGTGGGTTTCAATGAGCGTTAAGGCAGAAACTCTCCAAGTGTTTCGTCGTGAAGGATGTTACTTAGAGAGTGACCAAGAAACAATAATCATTACCTAGATTTGTACAACTTAATTATGATATTACAAATAATATAAAACCAAGTTAAAAGTGAAATATTTTATTTTCTCTTTTACATGAATATTTTAGATTAAAAGAAACGTCCAATTTTAAAATCTGTTTCAACTACGTCTGATGTAACAAAAGTCCAAAAGGAAACATGCTTAAATAATACAATATTATTATCATCTCTTTCTCTTTTTTGTTATTTATTCCATAAATAATTTAAAATTATCCTGAAAAAAAATCTCGTCTCGTCTCTTCTCTTATACTTTATCTTTATTTCAGAGATTTTCCGAGACGAAATTTTCTATTACATTACACTTTATAATTCAGAACATTGTACAATAGTAAAGGTACCATTAAGTATGTCTAATTATTAATCAAATCGTGTTAGATATACATGTTGGAAAGGACGATATCATTCTACCCATATTACCAAAAGGTAAAATGTAAGCACAATAGTAGCTTTCCATATTCCTTGTTCTGTAATGATTTATTCATTGCACTCTCTCTTGAAGGTGCTCCCTGGAGACCGAGTTCAAGGCATAACGGCCCTTGCTCCCGCTTCTAGCTTCTACAATGGTTTTTCCATGTTTCAAGAATGCAACCTCCAGACTAGAATAATGTACCTTAGGTTTAGAGAAGAAAGAAGTAAAAAAGCAACAAGATGTTTCAACTTATTTTTCTTTACTCTTGAATTATAAAGAAATTATTATAATTTTTAATTAATGTTGCGAGGTAAGTATCTTTTGTAAAACTAAATAAATTGGCCAATTATATGCTTTCTGTACACAAAAAAGGGTCAATAGCCAATAGGATGAGTTTGTTAAAAAACATAATAAAAAGGTCCAGCTGTAACAAGATGGAGGCCATATAAAAGTTTGTTTAAGCTACAACTTTTGAACCCTTTGTTATAACAACGTGCAGCAAACGCCTTAAACGGTATTTTTACTGCCCAAACGCAATGCAACTTTCAAAGTGTCTGGTCCAATCCATTTCTATGCTATTAAATTTTTAATTTTTTTTTTTTATTTTCTCATATAAAGAGAAATTATTGTGATGGCGCGGAAATTCGATTTTGTGATTTTGATGGATTTATGCATTTTGAGGTCCCTTGAGTCCAAAATAGGGGTTTTTAAAAAATGTCTGTATGTCGTCTATCGTGTGTGCAGACGAGTGGTGCCTAAACTACTGGGCCAATTATGACGAAATTTGGTATACATGTTCAGAAAAATAATACCCCGAGGTAAAATCTACCCCCCCCCCCCAAAAAAAACTTAAATGATTTCTCGAAAACGGTTCCGACAATTTTGAGTAAAAAATTTTTTAAAATGTAGTCCATTTAAATACGAATCTAACGATATAAACCGTTATCTCCGAAAAAATCTAGCTCCTGAGAAAAAGCTTATAAACGCGGACGGGGAGAGGCCGGGTTCGATTCCTCGCCAAGGAGAAGTTATTTTTATGATAAATTGTGATGAAATGTTCAATAATATTTTATTGTAACTTCGAAAACACGAAAACTAATAAATAGAAAACACTGGGCTAAGTAATTATGAACTCGTATATGAAAAATGTTGTCTGAGTTTTCTTGGACCGCTTTTTTTTGGGTGGTAGACATTTTTCTTACAAAATTAGTGATGTGTGGAAATTTTCTTAAAAACAGTTTCTTTTTTAGACATCTGTTACAAAAATAGAAGAGGTGACATGAAAAATGCAATTTTTAAGGACACGTAGCTTAAAGATGAATTGGTACAAAAAGGAAACCAAATATATATTTGTACTCAGAGCTGATTTTTCTCTTATAATTTTCTTATTTGGAGTAATACACATAACATAACTGCTAAGTATCAAATTATTTTATTGAGTAATTACGGATCAGGTGCATTTTAGACAGACAGACAGACAAGCTCAGGAAAGGGTCCTTGTTTTGCCTTCAAAGTAAAATTTTAAAAATTCATAATTATCTGCTGTAGGATGTAATGTAACTAGTGATAGGGTGCATAAAGAACTCGCGTTAAAAAATAAAATAAAGGAGTTTGCTATTAGAACAGGTTATAAAAAACGAGAAGCCTCTCCACAAAATGAATATTTAATCATCAAAACTAGCTTTTGGCCTCTGGGCCATCATCAGTGTAAAGGATCAAAAGGTAAAGGAAAAGGTTCCGTTTTTTGTGTCTCATGTGACTCTAAGTCGGGGTTTTTTATTTGTTTTTTAAATGCCGGCAAAGAATGGAACTTTTGAAGTATTAGTTGTATATTATTTTTCAACACTTAAAGACCTTTAAAATGATGTATAATATGCCCTACTGACTAAAACTTTTTGCTTAGTCATCCGCCATATTGTAAATATTTAGAGTACAATTTCCAAAAACTAAACAATTATTGTCATAAATACTGATATAATAATAATAGTCATAGTAAGTTTATTGCTCTTAAGTACAAGACTCTAAGCAATGGAGTCCGACCTTACAAGGGTTAATATTTTAAATATGTATAGTAATCTATTATTTCAAAATAAAATCAATAAAAAGCCAAGTAATCAATTAAAAAGCCAAAATAAAATCAAGTATAAATAAAAGCCTTCTTATATGGATAGTAAAATCCATTTTTTTTTTTTAATATAAAAAATATTACTTTATCTTAAATTAATTAGTTAAAGCCACCGACCTAAGCTGCAGAGCACTATCTATATAATAAAATAGATTGTATAGTTGGTTGACACTTTTGTGAGACTTAGAGACAATGGTCAGTGGCAAGGGGGCGTATATACTGTGGGACACCTGGGTATACAAAGGATGGCCGAATCCAAGATCCCATTGACAGGGGTTCGAATAAAAGGAATAGAACACCAGCTAGTGCTGAAGAGGAAATTCAAGGTAGAAATTCCATCACGAGCCAGATGGGAAGTAGGAGATATTAAATTCGACCAGGAAACTCTAGTGGCATATACTGATGGCTCTAAGAATGAAAAAGGAATGTCAGGGGCGGGACTGTACCTAGAAAGGTCCGGCACCCAAGAGAGTTTCCCCCTAGGTACTCTCACCACAGTCTTCCAAGCAGAAATTTACGCCATCTTAGAGGTGGCCAGGAAACCTGAGGTGAAAGATGCAACATCAACGAAGGTAGCTATATGCTCAGATAGCCAGGCAGCACTCCAAGCACTTTGCAACCCGAGTGTAGAGTCAGCACTTGTTAAGGAGTGTCAAGAGGCATTAGAACTGCTCGCAGAAAGGAAAGAGGTCACACTGTTTTGGGTCCCGGGGCACACAGGGATCCCTGGGAACGAGAAGGCAGATGAGGTAGCCAAGAAAGGAGCCTCCATGCCATTCTGTGGACCGGAACCCGCCATTGATTGGTCTAGAGGACAGGCGAGGTCAGCCATCAATGCGTGGATCTGGGAGGAAGCAAGGAGGGCATGGAGAGGAACGGATGGCTGTAGGCAGACAAAAATTCTACTGCCTGATCTAGACAAAGGGAAAACCAAGTGGCTTATGGGATTAGGTAGACCCAATCTAAGAAATATGGTTGGAGTCTTGACAGGGCATTGCCAGCTCAGAAGACATCTGGCACAATTGAAGATTGAAGACGACCCCACATGTCCATTGTGTGGGCTTGAAGAGGAGACAGCCTTCCACTTTGTGGGAGTATGTGAAGGATATGGCAGACTGCGCTTTCACTTATTAGGAGCAGGGGAAATAAAGGAAGAGGAACTGGTCACACTAAAGTGGCAAGACATTCTCTCCTTTGTGACCCAAACAAGGAGATTTGAGGGTAATTCTGTGGTGGTTCGATAGGTGAAGTCAGGGGTTGGCAAAAAGGACCCGAATGCGGTCTAGTTGCCAGGCTTGGCCTCCCCGCCCCCTTACTACTACTACTGGTTGACACTTTCTATCACCAGTAATCTTTCCAGACTGTAGCTTCTGTTTGGGAAATAAACGTCGATGTATCGCTGACGGCTATCATTTGATAGTAAGCAAGAAATGAAAAAATGATGGATATTATCATATACTCGTAATTATAGCAAAAGGAGCATATTTATTTTTTTTGTAGTACAAGGTAATTTTTCTCTGGTTAGCTACTCTTATACGACTTAATAGTCTTAATTTGGTAATATTACAAGAGTATTTTGAGTAGCTCTCTCCCAGACCTAAAATGCTGACATGCCTGTAAACAGATGAGTACTTGGAAAGAATGGCTCCCTCTACCTTTAGACAGAAGCAATGATTTGTGCTGGTTTCCACTATGTTATCGTATTCTCGGCCTATCAGTGCTGGTATTCTCGGCCTTCCCAAATTTTTTGGTAACCCAAAGTGGCAAGTAAATTTGAGACTTGTGTAGCCCAGTTAGATTCAGTCTTCAATCCTCGATTATGATAATCCATCAACTTGTCATAACACATCCTTGGTATTCTACGCTGGTCCATTGATAAAAGTTTCTTCCACCATTTTAGCACCGCCTTGAATACACTGACTTTAAGAGGGAGTCCTGTCTCCAGAATAACAATATAATTGGGGGTATTTTCAGGCCAAAAGTATAATCCTTTAAAATAATTCGTCGTAACTTTTTCAAGACTAAATTTCGGAGGCATACAAAGTTGTGGAAGCCGCAATTGACTCAAATAGCTTTTATTTATCTTAGAACTCCAATACCTTGATTTGCCCTTGGATAAGATTTGGTGGATAATTCCTAGCGCTTTTAATCCTTTGTTAACGAAATATCTCGATGCATTTAAAAATTTCCAAGATGAGCTCAAAGGTACTCCCAAATACGTGTATTCATTACGCAATAGAAGTTGTTCATTAAGATAATAAAGAGGTTTTAATTTACAAGGCCCTGGTTTTTTTTAAAAACTACTACTTTACTCTTAGCAACATTTACTTTTAAACCGTCCAGAGAACAATAGTTTGACAGCTTGACTAGTATTTGTTGAGTTTCTTTTCTGTTGTCGGTTACTAGAAAAATATCATCCGCAAATAATAAAGACAGCAAATCTGCCGAGCTACTTAATGAAATTCCACGGATCCCTTTAGATCTAAGAAATGATAAAATGTCGTTAAGAAAAAGGCAGAATATAATTGGAGAAAAGGATTCACCTTGCAACAAGCCTTTAGTGATGTTGATACTTTGCTGATAAACTGAACCGTCCTGCTTGATGAACAGTGTAGCCGAATCATTTAAGTGTTTTAAGACGCGCATCCATTTACCACTAACCCTGATACCGTAAAGCTTTTGCCACAAAATTGCGTGATCTACCGAGTCAAAGAAAATCTATAAAAATAACAAATAATTTCTTCTTTTTAACGAATACTTGGTTGTTGATAACAGCGTATAAAACAAACAGGTTGTCCATGCATGATCTTCCGCTGCGAAACCCCGTCTGTCCCTCCTAAATTTTATTTTGTGATTCCGCCCACTGTACCAATCTGTTTAATAGAATCGATGTCAAAAGTTTAAGACATGTATCAACTAAGGCTATGGGCCTGTAGTTGTTTGGGTCTGTGAATTACTGGTATACGACCGTGTCGAATTTCGTTCAAATACATAAATTTTTATGCTAGCTATCGTTATATACAAACAAACTTTTAAAATCTTTAAAATTAATAATAACTCTCTACGCTCGTTCTAAGGTAATATATTATTTTAAAGTTAAATAGATTTTTTTTTTATAACTTAATCTATTTGCATATAAATGCTATCTCTATCCTTTCCTTTACGTATAAATTATGTAATCATTTGTATCATAAAATATTATGTTCTCTGGTATCAAGATTTTATATACATAGTTATTATTTATTTAACCATCTTAATTTTGCAATTTATTTTTTTGTATAAATTTATAATCTCCCTCGATAATATGCTTTGTCATTACAAGACCAAATTGTGTTAATGAAAGTCTAGGTGGAAATATAGTTTATTGAATTTTAGATAGGTTGAACTCTAATACTGTCAATTAGGAATTTCAATGGTTAAAGCATTTCTAAATAAGAAGTCCTTTTACAATTCATTTTCAGATAATGCCATGAATATATAATATAAATTCAAATTAGGTTAAGTAAACTGAAAATAGCTAAAATAAAAAAAAAAAAAATATATATATATATATATATATTTTTTTTTTTTTTTTTTTTTTTTTTTTTTTTTTTTTTTTTTTTTTTTTTATTATTATAAGATTAATAATAGCTGTTCGTTTTTAACATATGACTTTAAAATTTATGTTCCAATATCTGATCAAGGCCCTTTAAGAGCAAAAACTTATTAATACGAGTAGAAAATGGTGTAGCTCTTATTTATTTATTTTTCTTAAAATAACTAATAATCTATATATATATAAAAAATTAAAATTTTGTCTGTGCATTGGTCAGGATTGAACATTTTTTTGGATACTTATTCATTTTATACATTCTGAAGACCGAATCCGGCCTTAAATTTTTTCGTGTGTGTGTCTGTCGTGCCAATCAAACTTTATAGGCGCAAAACTGACTTAGCAATAGCGAATATTTTTTATTAGAGGTGAGCGAAAGCATGTTGTGCAATTTTTAGGCTTGGTTTCATCGAAAAATATTGAGTAGAACCAAAGTTATTAACAATTTTATAAAAAATAATAACCTAAAAAACTTAAGTAGTCAGTGAAGGAGATTTTGATTTACCGTTTTTGTTGACCCACCATTACCAAACCCTAAAGACTCGCTAATCCAAATGTTTGGGTACTTCTAGACCACCTAGAGACTCGCGGTTTTTTGCGTTTGGTCGGAAATTGGCCCAAACCGACTAGAAAAATCCGAAAAGTTAAAAAAAAACGTTCACCCCCTTAAAAAATGAAAGATGTCGGACGCACTTTAAAGTTTGTTGGAGGCATATTGTGGCTAAACGGTAAGTTGAATCGACAGCTGATTGCGCCAGCGGTAACTGATTTCAAAAGATCTTCTACTTTGGTCCAATGACTTTTTGTCGTACCTCCATCGGTTCTACTTCAAAAAGAGCTAAATTTTATTTTTTTAAAAGAAATTTGACTTAGAGCGCTTATGGCGTCTGCAATTGTTGACCGATTAAATTTCTGATTGGATTGCTTAAACGTCACACTAATGCTCTTTAATTCCAGTTTTTATTATTTTATTAATTTTTCCTAGAACTAGAGTTATTAAATATTTACTGGTGCAACTGCCATATTGAGAGAAAAGGCTGGTAATTAAATGAAAGCACCATCATGCTTGATGATGGTTCAATGAGTTCCCAAGCTAATTGGTTTTGTCTACGTTTATTTTCTTATTATTAATTAGCATTGTTAGTTATTACTATTTTACTTAGACTCTATTGGCTATTTGTTAAATATATAGATAAACTCCAAACTACGATTTGGAGATTATTATGTTCTTAGCAATGGAATTAATGATGTATAATGTAGTCCTGATATTATTCCTAGAAGGCTTTGGGAAAGAAACTATTTAGGAATTTAATTTAATTACTAGGCCTTCATGAATATATAATACATAGCCACTAATACCTAGCAGGAGCCCCGCGCGGAGCGTGGGGTGAAAGCTAGAAAATAATAATAACATACTGTAGTGTTCCTGTACCTAATTAAGAAAAATTTATTGATTAAGTATATTTGTATTTTGTTCTATTTACACTTAAGTAATTACTATTTTAATTGTAGGGTTGGTTTAGTCTGCCACCCTGGTACACGAGCTTGTGATCATATTATGGTTGATGCACCTAGCCTTCACCGTGACTAAACATTCATTTTTATTTTATTTCTCACTTACCAAATTGTTTTGTAAATGTTTTGTAAAATATGTTGGTGGTGAATAAAAAAAAAGTTTGCTATTATATAATTAATTAATCTACTGTTTTCAAAAAAAAAAAAATAAATAAAATATATATATATATATATATATATATATATATATATATATATATATATATATATATATATATATATAAATGAGTATTGAAATCAGTATATATATAAATGAAATTGTCAGCCGTTGTTTAGATGTTTTACGGCCCCTGAAGAAGGTTTTAAGTAAAAACCGAAACGTCGGGATTGTAACATAGTGACGATTTTTGTGACCGAAACCTGAGTTTTGTTTGTTTTCTGTATATAAAAGGCAGCGTTGCGAAAAAAAACCTTAATATAGACATTATTAATAAGATTGTACAAACAATATTCAGCAAAATAACAATGTTTTACCAGGGGGTGCTTCAAATGCCAGAGTTATCAAAGGCGGTTTTTGGCTAAACAATAATGTCAAATAATATCCTGTTATTGAAAGGCTCCTTAAAGGTAGGAGCTTACATAAACAAACCACAAAATATTCAGGAGAAACATAAAATTTTAATCCAAAAAACGTTGCGTGCCGTAATGCAAAAGCTTTGGAAAGAGCCATTGCTTATCAACAAGAAAATGGATGTAAATTTACATAAAATTTAAAAAATTACTAAAGTTTTATACATTTTACATCAGTCAGTCCAAGATGGCCAACCCCTAGCTAGAGCCCTCTAGTAAGCACTTTGGTTGGATCGATTCATTTTTTAATATTTAAATAATAATAATAATATGAGTAATTTTTATTTGAAATTTGGGGATTCTGTGTTGGCTCTAAGGTATGGAGAGAGACCAGGACCAATGGAAAGATGGACTTGGGGGATTTGAAACGTGACAAGCATGAGTGATCAATGGGGAGACTCGGAGAGGAAACGTCTAACAAAGGGAGATAAATCAGACAACTCCTTAACATACAGGAGTCTGCCAGCACGAACTGGATCCTCACTCAACACAATATGTTCTTTGGTCGTTACATGCTAAGAACACTGCTGTCGTTTTACGTTAGTTATCCCATTGACCTAAAATGATATGACTAATATCCAAATTCTATAGGTATTATACAGGGATATATGCATCACGGTGTAATTAATTTAAAATGTCATTCTGTAACTGCCTCAAGATACAATATTGGCATAGACAATGCCTGTTTACTTCTAAATATAAAAAGTACGAAAAAAGGTCAATATCTCAGCTAGGGAAGAGATGGGTCCACTCATAAGCGAGATGTTACATCATAAGAGCTTCTTATATCCTATATGTCACCTTTTACTATTTATAATTTATTTATTATACAGGGTGGCCTAGAATAAAAAGTCAAAAAATAATGAGCGAGTTCTATGATGGGTCAAATGCAACAAAAAATGTTGAGCACGCATATGCCCGACTCTCATTTGTTATCAAGATATCATTTTTTTTCAGATATTTTATAAAAAAAAAATCGAAAATTTTGAGAAAAATGCTCTACATCTCAAAACATAAATGAAAAATGAAATGGCAAAATTGTGATGATAAATAAAGTAAAAGTGACCTAATTATCACATCATATGAACCATTCAGCTAAGGCCTGAAGATGCCCAGGTTTGGGCGAAATATAGCCAAAATGGAAAAAATATAATTAAAAAATTGGTTTTTAATTATTATAATCCCTACAGACCATATACTAGAAGAATAAAAGTGACCTTTTTTCGTACATTTTTAGGTGGTGAAAAATACATTCAAAAATTAATAATTATATGGGTCAATTAAAAGAAATAAATAAGGTAACACTCAATTGGAGGGGGGGGGGGGTACACTAACAATAAATACATTCATTAAATTACTGAAACGACTTAGACCAAATTTTGTTTCCTAATTTGTTAATCCCAAAATTAATATCCGGTTAAAAGGAAAGTTCATTAAATATTCTGTAAATACCAAAACAATAGAAATAAAATATTCTCTATTACCTGAAATTAGACCAGAGGGTTTGTAACTTAAAGAATCTTCACTTACCTGAAACCAAACGAAATAACATATTAATAAATGTGTAAATTATATATGAAACAATTCAAGAAAAGGTATAGATGAATTAAATCTAGATTTAAAAGTGATTAGTTAATAAAATTACAAGATAAAAATAACTTTTTATATACTACGTTTTTAAATTTTCTGTCATAAATCATAAATTTGAAACCCGTCAAAATGAAGATCGTTAATATGTAATATGTCAAAACAAATAAAATAACTTGCGGATTTTTTCCGAACTAACTTTCTATACAGCAAAATTTGCTGAAAAAGAATTAAATTCTGCTGAAGATGCCTAAAATAATGCATTGTCATCTTGTTCTGAGCTATTCTAAATTTTCAAATGTCTAGCTACTCGGTCAGTTAGTTAAAAATCGATTAAAAGATTTGTACCGGACAAACAAACAAACAAAGAAGAACCAAGCTAATAAAAACATGTAAAAAAATTGTCTGTCAGTCAACATTTCCCAAATGCTTCAATTTTAACAATATTAGTTTAGATGAAATTTGGACGTTAAAATTAGACCTCAGAATATCTCATATTAATTTGAACCTTCTGCGCACATTTATAATTAAATTATTTTTTTTTTAAATCAAATTATAATTATTAACAACTACGGGAAACAACCAGAGAAAAATACACTCCAGCGCTGGGATTTGAACCACAGGCCTCTATATTGGTTGTTTCCCGTAGTTGTTAATAATTATAATTTGATTTAAATTAAAATTTAATCTTTCCGTAGTATGAATACTACCAAAATCGTAAAATATGAATTTCTAATTGATTGTACTAAGTACAGGTACTAATTGGGTACTTTATAATTATAAGTGTTATTTCTCGATCTAGTTCTTTGTCATTAATGTTGACTTCTCAGATTTGTGGAAAATTGAAAGCTTAAATTCGGGACAAGGTATCATTAACGTCAGAGAAATTCATTCTCCTGCGTAGCTTAGTTGGTAGAGCGCTATACTGGAAATATAGAGGCCTGTGGTTCAAATCCCAGCGCTGGAGTGTAGTTTTCTCTGGTTGTTTCCCGTAGTTGTTAATAATTATAATTTGATTTAAATTAAAATTTAATCTTTCCGTAGTATGAATACTACCAAAATCGTAAAATATGAATTAAATTATTGTAAGTGTAACACCACTGGAAATTGAAAGGTGGCTGTTTTCATTTCCAGCTGCGGTCCATAAAAATGTTCAATGGCCACACATCAAGTTAATAGTGACATATTTTTAAATCTATCATCTTATTAAAGTTATTATATTCTCATGCACCAGTGGATAGTACACGTGGAGCTCTGTGCCTCACTAATTGACATGTTTCTTATAGATATACACAATAATTTCAGGGTTACTTAGGTTTTTGTTTCAAGAAGTAAGTATCATATTTGAGGTCTTAAATAGAGTAAGAATGATCTTGCACACATCCTCATCTGTGTTTTTCTTCTATGTGTGATAACGATTACACCTCTTTCAACATTAGCATATTTTATTGTATGTTTTATTTTCAAGAAATCCATTTTTCTATCATAAATTGCTTATAGTTCGAGAACTACTGTAGGATAAGAGATTTTAAACCACCGTTAAAAAGATAATTAAATTTTTAATTGAGGATTAATAAATTTAATTTTATGTTTATTAGCATTTTTTGGAGTGGAAGTTCTGTTCAAAGAAATGCTTTGGATCAGCACAAAAGAGAAGCTGGTGGGTGTATCAATAAAAATCGCATGTCAATAAAAGTGTGTATGTCTTAAGCAACCACAAATGTCAAATGGAAATTATCAGATTTAGTGAGACATCCCCCAAAAAGAGTCCGAAGCACTAAGAGCTCACAAGCGGGTCATAGTTGCAAACCGGTATAATAATCCATCTTATTGTGCTCTATCCTCTAAGCAAGCTTACAGACCGACAGAAAGTGAGTACCTTGCTAGGGGGAAGTAACCTTAGTTCTTCAATCGGCAGGATGTCAAAGCCAAAGATTTTCCACTTTAGGCGTGTTAATGCAGGACAGCTGCTAATAAGGTGAGAAGGGGTTTAGCGAGACAAAGAAAGGAACCGACGAGGAGGGCATAAAAGAAAAAACAAATAATGTATTTTAAAAGCACAATGTATTTAATATATTTTTAAAAGAACAAGTCATCCAAGTAGATTTTAGTTAATTGGTTTCAAGACTGAAAACTTCAATCCAATTTTTCCCATTAAAAACTTACGTGTTATGTTATGAGTAAACATTCGATATAAGTATTAACCCAAGGTACTTACATAATTTAATGTTAAAAAAAAATAGGCGAAGTAAGAGCTTTCAGCACATACAATAGGTTTGTAGGCAATTTAACAAATAGGACGAGTTCATACGGCTGGGCGTATAATGATGGCGGCGATTGATAAATTTGTGTCAGCTATAACTTTTGTTCCATTTATTATAAGAACGTGAAACAGACTCCTTCATATGCATTTCTATCGAACCAATAAGGAATGCAACATTTAGAAAAGCATATATATATATTTGTAATTTACCATTCAGCAGCTATTATGTGATACCCCACTCGAAAATTAAAAAAAATTATAAATTTTCGAGTTTACCACATTTTTGCGAATTGTGAATTGCGCATGGGCATATTTAATTTTTAACTTCTGTATATTTTTTCCTGTTGTTAGGTTAAAAAGTTGCACCAGTTTCAAATTTCAGCACTACAGCTTAAACGGTCCAGGCCCTATGAATCAAAGAGCGACGGACAGACGGACACATCACCTTCGGCTTAGGGTTTTGAGAAGTATCAACAAAACCCTAAAAAACCACACTTTTTTAGACTCAGTAGAGCCTTACACGTGCAAATCCATCGAAATACTAATTATACATACTTATATTAGAAAGTAAAAAAAAAAAAAAAAAAACGATAAATTACATAATACATTAGTTAAAAATTATATCGTATATAAAACTTATAAAAAAGTTTTTTTCCGTGGTAGGCTGTGAAATAGTAACTTTAGAGCCTAAAAAACATAGCTAAAATCCATTTTTTTATTACGTGGACTTAAAAAATCTTTTCATTACTCCTAGCTGTAAAGAAAAAAAATCTTTTACGTCCTAGGAACTAAAAAATTTTTATTTTCCGGCGGGTAGTTGTCAAAACTTCCGTTAGTACCGCTGCAGTCTTTGTAGAAATGCTTCTAGTACGATTAAAATCCGCTAGATGTCAATGCGTTTTATTTATCTTTTCTTATTGTGTAACCTCTTTTTAAGGTTTCTTTTTTTAAGTCTTAAGTATGTACTAATATTTGTTATTATTATATATTGATTAGTGATATATTGAATGTTTTTTCACTGTTTGCTACCTCGGAAAAAATTGCATATGCTACGCGACTGTGAAGTGTTTTTTCTTTACCTTTTTGTTAATTCTTTACCTCTCGCTTCGCTCGACAGTAGAAGAAGTGTTTAAGAAGAAAGTTTAAGAAGAAGTGTTTTTTCTTTACCTTTTTGTTTTTTCTTTACCTCTCGCTTCGCTCGACAGTAAATGTAATTGCCGCGGTAAAGAAAAAACTCACTTCACAGCCTAGTAACATAATATACTATTATCTGTACAACCCAGTTTATTGTTTTAAATAATATTACTTTATACTTCTCTGATATAGGCATTTAATATTATCATGTTAAATAAATGAATAAATGCACCGAAAAGTTAAACCGAATTAATAAATACATTCGGTAATGACCTCTTGCTTTATTCCCTTGGCTATAAAATTAAACAATAACTACTATAATGTTATACAAGAACGATAAAATCTGCTATTATGATGAATTGAATGTACGATTTATTTCCTTCTGAATATGTTTATTTATCAATTAATTACTGTATGAATCTTCTGTTGAATCGTATTTAAACAGATGCAATGTTTTAATTTTAATATTATTAAGAGAATTATATTTAGTTTAAACAAATTTACGACATTATTTAAATCAAATAAATTATATTATTTATAAATACATTTTTTGTGGGTCTGTAGGCAAAAATGAGGACTCTTATAGAATGTACCTATATGATAGCTGCTGAATGGTAGGTTACAAATATATATATGCTTTTTTAAATGTTGCATTCCTTATTGGTTAAATAAGCCAAAATATACAAAACAAAATCCCCCCAAAACGGTATGTCCAAAAATCTATATAACGGCATGTCCAAAAATTTCAAAATAATTCATAGTTTGTATTAACAGTTGTAATTGTGTTTATGGTGGGGCCATGAAAATTTTCTGAAAAAATGTAATTTATCTGGTCGTTATTACTGATAAAAAACATTGTGACCCCCGGGGGATCGAACCAGTGATCCTTGAGGTCGAAGAAAAAAGAAATATACTTACATATTGGGTATGCTTAATCATCTACGGAACCCTTAAAAGAACTTGACCCAAAGTACTTCCCTGTGATTTTTTATTTAATAATGTCGGACTGCAGCCTATAGTCTGCCGTCTGTGCAGACGCGTAAAGCCTAATCTACTGGGCTGATTTTGATCAAATTTGGCACACAGGCTCAGAAAATGCATACTCCGGGGTGAAATCGAGAAATTAATTTTTGCTCCAAACCAAATATTTTATAAAACGGTTTCCAATAGTGTATTTAGAATTAATAATAAATAATTCTAAAATTTGGTCCATTTAAATACGAATCTAACCATACAAGTCATTTTCCCGGTAAAATCTAGTTCTCGAGATATTGATGATTTTGTTAAATATTGAAAACATAAAGTATAACACCACCTCTAAAATTTTTAAAGATAAAAAAATAAATAAAAACGTTATATTTATTAAATTCAGTATCAATATGTATATGAGAAAATTTTGTTTTTCTTTACCGATTTCTTTGATTCTTATATTGACAGTATAAATGAGAAAGTTGACTGGATTTTGTATTTGATCTTTGCAGAAACTTGGAATCGTTTTACATGCTACGTATTCAATAGAGTTGAAAACCTAATTTTGGAGAAAAAAAAAAAATCTCTTTGACAAGCGGTGGAATGGATTGTAGACTGTTCATTTTAGTACTTATGAAACAGTAATATCCACTTTACCAGAAAAAAATAGATGGATTTCCTAATAGATAGTTCACTGAGATATAGATTGGGGACTATGCCCAAAAACCAAAAATGAATATACATAGAATGTTTGACCCTTTTATTAATCAAATAAATTAAAGATTATTGTGCCAGAAATATTACTCCAAATCAAAGTGATTACCTATCTAGAAAAAAAAAATCGGTCCGAGATAACTCAGACAAACTCTCTCATATACTTTATAATTACTTAGCCCTGTGTTTCCCATTTATTAGTTTTCTTATGTACTTTTAATTATTATTGAACATTTCATCAAAATTTATCATAAAAATAACTTCTCCTGGGTGGGGAATCGAACACGGGCTCTCTCCGTCCACGTTTTAAGCTATTTTCTCAGGAACTAGATTTTTCCCGGAAACCGGCTTATATCGTTCAAATCGTATTTAAATGGACTACATTTTAGCATTTTTTAATCAAAATCGTCGGAACCGTTTTCGAGTAATATTTTTTTTTTTTTTACTTTTTTTTTACAGTTTTTGGGGAGTAGCGCCTCCAAATTTGGAGGTAAATTCATTTCTCGATTTCGCCTCGGGGTATGATTTTCTGAACATGCATGCCAAATTTCGTTAAAAAGGCCCTGCAGTTTAGGCTTAATACGTTAGACAGAAAGACATTTTTTAAAAACCACTTTTTTTGGATTCAGGGGACCTCAAAACGTGCAAATTCATCAAAATATCAAAATCGAATTTTCGTGCCAGCACAATACTTTCACAACTACATACAGTACAACAGTATTTCAAAACAATACAGCACAACTTGATTTTTGGTCTACTAAACTTATTTTGTACTCAAGAACATGAAAATCACATTGTCCACCAAAATGGGCAGGGCATGGCTGCTCTCCATCTACTTGTATTTTTCAAATAATTATTGCCAAGCTATGTCCAGCAGACAAACTTAGCTGACCAAGTATTCTAATTAGGCACTTAGTTAGTATTAGTCAGTCACTTTTTTGCACGCTATCTCCTGAACTATAAGTAAGTAAGTAAATTGAAAATCAAGAGGTAAGTATTAAAATTAAGTATTCTATTATACCCTACCATGGAATATGAATATTTTCAATTAATTCAGGTACAGCTTGTAAAGAGTTGTGTACCCTTGACAATATTCTATTCATAAAGTTATTAATTTTAGAGTCTAGCTTGTTAACCTGGAGATTTATATCCCAGGTTCCATAGTTCCTTTTCCTCTAAAACTATTCTACATAATAAAACAGTTTTTGAAATTAGAAACGAATTTTGATCTCAATTGTTAAAGTAAAAGCAATTAAAATACCCTTTGTGCTTTTTTAATTCTATAATTTAGTTAATGTCAAAAGAAAATTAAAAGATTATAAAATATTTCAAAGATTTATTTTGCTTCTGAGCTTACAGAAGGTAACGGAAGCTATGTGATCGTTCCGGAGAACGAAAATTCGGAATTCGGGGGGGGGGGGGGGGGGGGGGGGGGGCTGCGGGGGGCAAGCGCCCCAGGCGGCACGCCCGGGGAGCGGCAAAACGAGGTGGAAAAATAAAATGATAAATAAAGGAAAAATAATAAAAAGTTCATGAAAAAAAAAAAAAAAAAAAAAATCGGAGACCTATAATTTTTTCGTTCTTCAGAACGATCACATAGCTTCCGTTACCTTCGGTAAGCTCGGAAGCAATAAAATAGGAGAAATGTAATTTTTAATTATATGCCATATGAAATATTACAGTTATCTTCCCAATCTTGTCCAATCTGATATAGCCCACCCTTAAATTCGTTTACCCTTTTTTTGATGTGAAAGAAACTTAAGCATATTGAAGTTTATCAAAACTATTTAAGAAGTTCGATGTGTCAAGAAAGACTCAAACTGTTAACGCAAATAATAATACTATTAATACTTTTTGGAGTCCATTTACGGGTAAAATTTTGTGTACCATTTTTTTTTTCCCCCATCCAAATTCTAAACCAAATTTTTCTATATTATCATAATTCAATAATACGCAGATTTCTATAAAAATTCGCTCATTAAGTCATGGTGCT